>CM066923.1:14983773-15583773 GCA_033964015.1 Scolanthus callimorphus | reverse complement strand
ACAACTTTAAGAATATGCTCGCTATGAACTTCAATCTTGGAGAATATAAGCAGGTATCTTTTGGCAATATGTACGCATTATCAGATCTCCATTAGCGTTAATACTTTTAATAATATCTGAGATTAAATGGACCCCTTCCTTGAGAGATCAACCCCGCGCAAAAAAAAGTTGCTGGCATTTTTGAACGAAACTCCGTTAATCATGTGTTAACGAAGTTTCAGGAAATTCGTTGGAAGCAAAGTGCCTATTTTAGAGTTTTAGTCGTGTTTTTGGCCTATTTTTCTGTACTTAACATCGCCCTCAGTTCGCAAACGAAATGCGAAGCGATTAAATACCACTTAACGGGATGAAAAAGTTTAAGAGATCTATCACTGAACCAACTGACGACATATTCCAGAATGAAGTGAACAATCTTATAGATAGACTGGTAAACGAAAATAATCAACTTCGCGAAAAACAGCCTCAAAGGATAAAAAATACCCGAGGAAGGAAGCCATATAATACAAACATTGGGTCGAGGTAATAAATTTGGCGTCGGATTGCAGTTCTTCGCTCGCAATGTTGGACGCTAACCAGTGCATTTCTACCTACAATACATCAAAGTGAACTAACCGATATATGATCGACTTGTGTCACGGTACGTTTATCTTGATAGTTTCGAAAACAAGCAAATACTCCTTCTCATTATAAATGCAAGGGAAATTTCACCAGAGGGAAATTTAGTAAAAGACAAAGGATTCTTTTGTACTGCGCGTATTGGACGACTCGCCCAAGTAGGAAAAATTCAAATCTCGCTAGCTCTAGTCAACGTGAGCTCCACTAACATCCATGTGGGATAGCTGCTTACGAAACGCGCATGATCGGTTTCAATGACGTCACGGTTGCTGTTCAACTTTTCATTTTTTGACCTGAAATTCTCTCATGCTCTGCAGTTGGTGTTGTTGTTTAGGGCTGTCTTCTCGATATCATATAGAGCTGGTAATTACTGCAGAATGTCCGACCAAAATGCTCTTTTTTATTAGATATTTTTATTTTATTTTAGTCTTTTTAAGTTATTTCATTATATCTTTTTTTATGATGTTTTAGATCGTTTTAATATTTGAACTGTAAATTTGTTTCGTTAACCTCTTCGTTTTAGTTACTTAGATAATTGTAAAGCGCCATTGAGCTTCAGGAAATGGCGCTATAGAAATTTATTATTATTATTATTATTATTATTATTATTATTGTTGTTATTATTATTATTGTTGTTATTGTTGTTATTGTTGTTATTATTATTACTATTACTATTACTATTACTATTACTATTACTATTACTATTACTATTACTATTACTATTATTATTATTATTATTATTATTACTATTATTATTATTATTATTGTTATTATTATTATTATTATTATTATTATTATTATTATTATTATTATTAATGCGAACAATTTTAAGTTATGTTCGGCCAATTTCCAAGCAGAGACAACCAAGATGTCAGATGTCTGATAAAGTCAGAAAATATATTTCAAGATCTGAGTTACGACGCGATGTCACAAAAACGCAACCACTGCGCCACGAGTGATCATGAAGAGTAACGAAAAAAAGTAGAGAAAAAATATGTGTTATTCGAACCCGGAGTATCAGTGGTGTAAGGAGTCCGTCTTAACTGTGAGGCAAACTTGGTTCTTGCATGAATATTGCGATCAAAAATGCAGGCATTTTCATTCCCCGATGCAAGGTCGCTTGGGAGACCAAATTACAATAGCGGCTGCGCTTGTTCACTGAACCATGTTTCTTTATCCAGAGCTAAGCTGCACTCGAACTACGGGTTTATTTCCTCGGTGATCATAGTATTACAAAGTAATACCTCATAGAATCCCAAGCTATGACTCTATCTCGCGCGCTGATTGGCTGAAATCGAGGGAGATTTTTTGTGGAATTACATGGCTGCAAAAGTAGAATCTAATGAAAACACAGGACGCCCACGAAATTAAATTTCTACGAAATTAAATTTCGTCGCGGCGATATCGATTTTTCGCGTGAGATTTAGTGTGGAGTTAGTCGGGTAATGGATTTACCTATAGAAGTTAGCTACGATAAAAGCAGGGGAAATGTATTTATCTCCATTTTTCGTATCACAGTTTTTCGCGCGCTTTGTGAAACGTGGGCACACACGCGCCTCCACAAGACACAAAACTCTCGTCTGGTCAACACAACAAGTTTTGGAAACAAAATCTCTCTGGTTCCTCTACCGTTTCGGGTATTTCTACCCTGGGTATGCAAGGCAATGTCCAGATATTTACTTTACACGATAATTTCAACGAGAAGCTGTTGGCTAGTTCGACTTAAAAGTTCTGTCATCGATTGAAAAGTTCTGTCAAATGTTAGAGGTGGAAAGCACATGCAAAACAAAAAACACTACAGGAGCTGCACTTTTTACCAAGAATAAAGGAGATAGAAAGCCGTAAGGGAACAAGAAATCAAACAAGTAAGCTTTAAAAGTTAAAACATTTTCGATCAGTAAGATAATTCTACTAATTCAAATCATTTGAAACTCTTTGTAGACTCGATCGCTTTCATAGTCAAATTGGCTTCAGTCACTTTCAGTGTGTTGACACTGAACTGAATGAACACTGAACACTGAACTGAATGAATTTTCTCTCATCTAAACATTTATATATTGTAATTTCATGTTTTAAAGATTCGCTATTGCAGCAAAGCCTAATTTCAAGGGACTTTCGTTTTGAGATTCAGAAAATTCCATCGCTTTCGCACTAGCGTGGCTTTCAATCACTCGAAATCCACTGTCAACTCCCTTAAATTTAGACTTATTCTCTAAAAACGTCCGGCATGGGATTCAAAGAAAATCCATTACCTGACTCGGGAATTCCACGCTAGACTTCACTTGAAAAACCGTCGCTGCGCGACTCGAGCGATATCCGTTTTTCGCGTGAAATTTAGCGTGGAATTCCCTCGTCAGGCAATGGATTTACCTATAGTATTACAAAGTAATACCATGGCACACTCGGGAAATTAGGGATTAAATTTCCCCGAGGCCCGTGGAAGAAGTTTTAAAAGCCGCAAGGGCGCAGCCCTCGGTGCCATATTATTGCTTATAATTATTATTTCTGGTCATGCTTAAAATTTATGTTAGAACCTTCAAGATCAAAACAATTTGAGCTATCAAAAACTTCTATGGTACGTAAACTTCAAGGGAATGGTTTGCAAAGAAGAACACACACAAAAAATAATAAACTTCATCCGTGTGCTTTTAGAATTCCTGGTATGCACCCTTGTATTACATGGATGGTGGAACAAATGTTAAAGTGAGGGGGCTCCCTAATATTAAAATGTGTGACAAAGTGGGGGGCATACGTTTACAGAAAGCATGAAAAACTGCTAGAAAGTGGAGACCCCCCAGCTCCACAACCCATACTAAAGACAGAAATGGTTTTATGCATTAACCTTGCTCTTTTTTTAATGATGTAAACACATCAGTTAATTTTGTCTATTGTGCAATTCCAGAAAAAATCCATACCCCTACCACAGAGGAAATGCCCCCTCCCCCAACCCCCCTCGAATTTCCAAAGCAAAATACAGTATTTGTATGGAAAAAATCAAGTAAATTGGTCTAATCAGTATTCTGTATCAGACACCTAGCCATGTTGTATCGGGGGATACAAGTAGTGTCACCTGATCCGAATCCAGTGCAGAGATTGGATAAGCATCCTATGAATAATGGATGATATTATAAGGAGAAGTTTATAAACTAGTAGCTCATTAAAATGTAATATATAGATTTAGGCACTGCCTAAAAGCGGAACTCCAATGTTTATACCTCTTACAGAACGACTAATTGTTATACATGCAATAATATTATGGCAAATTTCTGACAATAATTGCCCTATTTCACTATGACGTCATATCAAAACACTCTATTGTTTTTGCGCTATGAATCATAGTCGCCAGCGGGGACAGCAGCAGACTCGTACCCGTCGCTATAGTAGAAAAGTCGAGGAACGCAGGGAATTATGGGAAGGTCGCTATAGTAGAAAAGTCGAGGAACGCAGGGAATTATGGGAAGGATTAGCGCGGCGCGCAATGCATTGTGGGAAGATTTCACAAGGCGCCCAATAGATTGTGGACCGGGGCGCCCTTCCCACAATGCATTGCGCGCCGCGCTAATCCTTCCCATAATCCCCTGCGTTCCTCGACTTTTCTACTAGAGAGCAGCAAAACAATTATTTGACGACTGATTTGACAACCTAGCGACGGGTACGAGTCTGGAACAGCAGCAGCATTTAGAAATGACCAAAACATGATGAAAAAATGCCATTCATGATGTTCGAATGGAACTTTTATTTGAACCAAGTTTCAGCTATCTTGCCGATGTAAAAAACCATGACGTCATAGTGAAATAGAGCAATTAATCGGACGTTATCTGGCTTCTGATGGTACTAATTAGAAAATGATTTCAGGGGATGCATGGGGACCCCTCCTGGCGACTAGACTATAATGGACTATAATTGATAAGCCAGTTGGCTAAGGCAAGTAACTTTTCTGTGCTACTTGTCCTGATGGGACTAGTGATCAAAAAAGTCAAGGTCGAGCACTCACCCATATCAATTGGGTGCAGGTGCTTGTTGGACAAATGGAATTTGAAGAGCTGTGTATTGTGGACATGTATTTTAACCCCAGAGATACATAACTTCCCATTACAGAATCCTAGAAATCTGGCAAAACCTAAACATCTGAAGATTTTTTTTTTGCTTGAAAAGAGTTGCTTAATAATACTGAGTTTCCTAACTACCCCTAACAGAATTCTAGTCAGAAAAGTCAGAAAAAAAACCCTTAAAAATGGGTACTGTAGTATAAAAATCATAATCATAATCATGTGTTTCCAAAAAATATCCATACCCCCTCTATGTAATTTCCAAAGAAAAATACAGTATTTGTAAGGAAAAGATCAAGTAAATTGACGGAATTTCCAATCCCTTTGTATAGGGGGGTATGGATAATCTGGAACCAGACATTTCCAGAAAATATCCCCCCACACAGAAGGTTGTTGAGAGGAGACCCCCTCCCCTCATCCCTCCAAAGAAAGTAAATTGACTCCCCACCCTCACCCCTCTGGGATTTCCAATGCCCTTCCATGACCTATGGATCGAAAATGGGAGACAAAGCAGGTGTTAGAAAAAAAGAACTGAAATGGAAGAGCAATTTTATCCTACCCAACTATATGAACTCTTCCATACCATAGAAATCAAAACCAAAATCAATTTACATCAAATGGCCCCCTTGGATGCATCACAAGAATAATGTTACTAAAATTAATAGAAAATATCCGAAAACATAGCAAAATTTTGTATGGGCGACCAAAACAGAACAAGAAGAACTACTTTTTGCAAAATCACTCCATCATGACAAGCCTTTGAACCCCCTCTTTGAACAAATAAGTGAAATTAAACAATCAAAATTAGGCAAAAATTAATGTATTTCTTTATATTTATTGGAGTTTTGCCAAATTTAAATCATTATTATTTCTTACAGTTCAAATAAAAAATATATCTAAGTATATATCCTTGTAGGGGGATTTACTCGAACTCCAGTGAGCAATGGTTTAAATCCAGTTTTAAGCATTGTTCTGGTAGGGAGCATTCATTATTTATGCCAGGGGGTGGGCTGGCAAGATTTTTCATTCAGCCCAAAAAAAAACTTGACCCCCCTCAAAGTATCAATAAAAACCTCAAAACCCCTTCAGGCAATTTTTATGATAATGATAGCCCCCTCCCCCCCTTTAGATCAGGAAGAAATGTTGGGACATCTAGATACCAAGTAGACAACAACCAGTATTTTTAAGACATTTCCTGATGCGTGCATAAACAGTTTGTTGTAATTTTACAGGTGTGTAACCTCTTGTATCCATATGTTAAATTAACATAACGTTGCTGCCATAAAATGTAGATGACCCCTCACAAGTGTTTTCATATCTTCTGGTGATCCCCTACTTGAATGTGCCAAATTTAACATGGGCCCCCTTAATAATTGCCAGCCCACCCCCTGGCATAAAAAATAATGAATGCTTCCTTAAAGTAAAAGTAAATGAAAAACTACCAACAGAAAAATGAGCATAGCCCCCTCACCCACTATAAGTGAGATCCTGCTTTGGAATAACATATCAAGATAGTTCCCTTGAAAAAGTGTCGACTTTCTCCAACTTCCTTATAAGGAAATATCTGCATACCATATTTGGAATTCCAGTAAGTTTTTTGATATTTCTATTGGCCTAGAAAACTTAAAACTCAACTAGAATTCAGATACACTTGAGAAAGGATGATATGCACATTTTCCACTGTGTTTTTCACGGTCAAGAACCTGGAAACAAGGCAGACAAAAAGCACAGGAAGCTTGGTTCAATGTCTAAAAAGGAGGCATGTTTGAATCACAATACTGATTACTGTGCGACTACGTCAACCGGGCCATCCCGTAAAAAGTTTGTCATTTAGAGATTCAAACCATTTTAAGCAAATTTAATACCTGCAATACATCTGACGATGAGTAATTAAGTGTTTTGAAGTTATTTCTGCCCATAATTTCCACAATTTTTAGAGAAAAGTGAATATTTCGATGTCTGAAATCTCAAGAAAGTCGAGATCCTTTGTTCTGTACTCGCTTTCTGATTGGCTAACTTCTTACAAAATGGCCCGGTTGACGTAGTCGCACAGTAAGTACAAATTCATGGTCTAGTTGAAAGTATAAGTACAAATAATCACAAAGTATTTTGAAATTTTGCTTTTTTGCACATGGGATTTCATAATTATGCGAACAACAAAAAGGAAAGAGTTTGAGTACGCTATCCTTGTGATTTGATGAGTTGCATTCTTTTTTTTTTGTTACAAGATTGAAAAAATACTTCTGGAAAGGTGGTCTGTTTTTATGTTTATATGAACCAAGCCACAAGCAGGCTAGATATGACCTCTTAAATTCCAGGGGCTTTTTCACAGTGCTTAGTGCAAATGGAGTCTAGAGTTACAGGATGGGTTAGCTGATGCCCTGGAAAAAGTCTTGGCTACCTTCTTGCACCTTGTGTTGCAATTCATTTGTGAACCAGCCCTAGCATCAGCACCTGAGAACTGAAAAAAAAATCAAAGTCAAACGGGACACCTACAGCTAAGTAGCCTAGTCAGTAAAAGAAATTTACTGGCTTGGAGGGCTGGATCATCAAATACCATAACTGATACCTTAAAGTACCTTTAAAGTCCTTGAAACAGCATTATTTAAAATTCCACAGAAAAATTAGTCTAGAGTGTGGTGACAAATCTTAACCTAAGTCTGAATTCTAAGATTCCAGACCTCTAGCAAGAAAATCAGAAAATCATTCATTTCATGGAATCTCTAAGACCAGGGACGGCAAACCATGCAGGGACTTTAAAAATCTGGAGATTGTCTTGAAATGGCTAAATTTCCTGAAATATTCCCGGGAGAAATACAGTAAATGTATGGCAGTCATCTTGAATTTTTGCTGGGAAACGAAGCGAAAACTCTTGAGATGCCTGGCAAAACCGGGAGAGTTGACGTTCCTGTAAGACCCATGCAAGAAAAAAGAAAGATGATAGTATCTTTTGCATAATAGCATATTCCAGGTAGAAGTAAATAAGAAAATGTGCACAAGCGTTCCTCCCTGCCCCTTCCGAGTCAGATTGGTTGTTTGGTTTTACCCTGGGGTAATGTGCAAAATGTCCATCAGGGGTAATCTGCTTGCGGGGAAAAAAGTCCTGACCCAAATGATTTTTTTTATTTGTCTGTAGGTAGGGTTAGAACTTTGTTTCTTTAGAATTAGCTTGTAGAAATGAGATCTACAAGCTAAATTGGCATAAAAAAATGTACAGTGAATAAAAGCGTCTTGGCCAACTGAAAGACAAACATGTTTCCACTGTTTTAAAGTATTTACTGTTGTAATAACATTTTTTTGTCAACAGAGTTCAGGCCGAGATATTTTCTTTATTTGAAGGCAGCTTGTTAGGAAATGTGAGCAATTTTTCTCCCACGCTCCATAAATGCAAAGTTAGCTTGTAGCAAATGTCCAGGGGTTGGGGGGATTGTTTTTATTGCCAAAGCCTGTTGTGCCAGGGAACTTTGTTATGCATGTGAGCAGAGAAAATCCCTTGCATTTTCTAGCAAACTGCCTAATAAATAAAATGTCTTAGCCTGATCTCTGTTGACAAAAAATGACATTACCAGAGGATTAAAAGAGTGGAAAATGCTTTTGTCTTTCAGCTGGCTGTGATGCTGGCCACCAACTTTAAGCTTTATTATCATGATACAATGTTACAGTCAATCATTATTGATTTCTGTCTATGATTTCAAGCCAATGCACACCCCTTTTCAGCAAAAACGTTTTCACCAAAACACATGTAGTCTCATCCACAAAGCCAAGCTTCAAATATTGAGTTAATTAAGTCTAATTTCCAATAGTAAAATTAAAGAGAGTTGCTGAATAAATCACAGGGGACTGAAACATGATTCCAATGTGTATTTACAATTATCTTATTGCAAGTACAAGGGATATGAAGTATAGATAGAGTAGTTTAAATATGATATCCTAGAGATTCATGTGTTGCATTTTCAATGGAGAACATGCGCCCTATAAAAGCAAAGAGATGAGCAAAGCACTCAACTTTGGAACTAACTTACTTGAAAACTTACCTGAATATCGTTTCTTTTCTTCTTGAAGGAATCTTGATGCCAAAGCATTTCTGTCGTTAGAAACTTATTCAGCTCCAAGGATGTCCTTGAGAAGCGAGTCGAGTCGTACATTGTTCTTTCCATGTACACATATTGAGTTTTCTCCTAACAGTTCGAGCGACATGTTTTCTTTTCTTGAACAAGCCACCTGCAAAGGCTGGCTAAATTCCGTGAGAATTCCGTGTCTATGCCAATTAAATTTATTCCGTGCTTGAGCTGTAACAAAGCTGCAAATTATTTTCCTTGTTTTTGCAATCTAAAATGATTCATAGCTTGATTTTAAACCTCTTAACTTAATTTCTTTCTGGTATGATCCCGGCTGAATAAACCACTTTATCGATTACTCATCCTTCCCTGATCCCAGTCCATTCTGCCAGCAACCAAAGACAGGTAACCCAAAGGCTTCATGTATCTTTTCCGAACATCCCCGAAAGTTCTTTCAAAGTTTTGTGGCCAATAACAATGATACAAGCTACAAGAAACTGCAGATGGCGGACGAAATCTGGACTTGCACAAGGGCCGCCTAACCAAAGTGAATCGTAACCCATGGCAACACACCATGTACGCACTCAGAAATAAGCCGACGGTACACCAGCGGCTGTCCAACGGAAAATACAACCACTCGAATACAGCTCGATGGGTTACTTTAATTTTTTTTTTTTTTTTTTTTTTATTTCATATTTTTTTTTTAATTTTTTTTCACACATTAGCCTATGGGGCTCCACAGGAGTTCCGCTATAATTAATTAAATGGAAAGCAACATGTAAAATAATAGTGTGACCCCTCTTCTCTGAGACTATTTATATTTATATCTATATTTATTGTATATGTCCATGTAAATGACCCGCCTGTAATTCAGCTTCTAGCTGCGAAAGGTTGGAATAAACGAGATATTATATTATTATTATTAGACCCCAGCCCTCCCCAAAGAAAATACCATTCCTTCCTTGCAATTGGAATTTCCAATACATTTTACAAAATAAGGTATGAGTAGAGACCAAAATTTGCTACCAACAGACTATTCTAAATTGCCCTGCTCATTCCATGGTGGGTATGGGTATTTTCTGGAATGAAACATTTTAGTAAAAATACACTGACAGTGTAATAAATGGTAGATGTATATATTGTGATTTCAATAAAAAAATCATGAAAATAATAACTTATCTCTTTATTGCACTTTTGTGGTTTGGTAGAATCATGCCATTGGGAGGGGTTAGTACCTTAATTTTTCTTAAGCAGGTTTTTAACTCACTTTGACAGGCCAGGCACATTTTCGTCTGTATTTTTGTGTCAGTGTAGCAACATACCAAAGAAATCACTGTATACATATCAAGAGATACTTATTAACCCTTTCCTGTCCGAGTTATTTCCTACATATATAGCTGTTTCTTTTTAAGCCAGATAGATATACCCCTGCCCATTTTTGCATATCAGGTCTAGGTTTCTGGGTTTCCTGTGTTTTATTGGCAGGGAGGCTAGTACCTCTTGTAGGGCATTGCCGCTGACTCGTGAGTTGCTTTTCAGTGGTGGCTTGCTCTCGTACGGTTAGACATTTAATCAAATTTCTTCAAAATACAAGCTGAAATTCCACTAGAAGAGGCCATAGGACATCATTAAGTCTATTATGGACAATGGATTTGTGCTGTGCTTCAAGAAAGAAGTATAGTCAAGGGGTTTCATTCATTTTTCCTTTGTTCTTGTGAGAATTCTGGAAGAAAATGACTGAATGAAACTTCAGCTCCTCTGATAGTGGAATCTTTTTGCCCAGCACTGCATTCTTAGGAATCTGTGTTTTAGACATAAAAAGCAAGCTACTGAGCGTAATTCTGGTTTTAATTGTCGAAGGGCAAAAAGACTTATATAAATCTCTTGTCTAACCGTCCAATACGGGTGAGGGTGCTGTCAACTTTTTGAACGAAATCCACAGGTATCCCGAGAATAGAGTTTGTTGATGTGAAATTAGTCGATTCGAAACTTCAAGCGCCATATTTCTCTTCAAACTTCACTTGGAAACTGGAAACTTGCGCTTGGAAGTCAGGAATAAAGGTAAAACAAAATACAATATGATGCATGTCGAGTTGTTTTTGTCTATTTTAAGAAACAACACGAAACGTTGCCCTTGGAGCGTCACTTGAACGTGGTGTTTTGGCGTGTCAGAAATCGCGTGTTATTTCTCCAAAACAAGTGATTATTTCTGTAGCAAACGCGAAGTTCAAAGCCAGAAAACAGCTAGACTTTATCAATAGTTCACTGCCCTATTTGCGTTCTGAAAGCTGCTATAATGCGGAGTTTTGATGATAGAGTCATTAATGTAGTGTTGTATGTACGTACTGATTTTTCGGTGTGTACGGACAGGAAAGAGTTAAAGCCTATAGTACAAACCATGTACACATGGGAACCCCATTCATTCACACGGAAAAATATTTAACCGGGAACTCCGCTTTTAGCCAGTTGCTCAATCAATATATATTAGTAGTTACGTAAACGTCACGAATCCGTGATGCATAGGCAACAGGCAACGATGTTTGTTTGCCTTGGTAGTCGAGATAAGCTGTTTTTTACCCTTCACTCACTTGGAAAATACTATTGTAAGCACTTAACGTACCTTTTGAAGCAGTCGAAAGCATGTTGTACTTTTGGTGGCACATTACACTTATGACCAGATTGCGTGGGCCAGAATCCTGTGGTGAGGACTCGAACAACCAGGTCTACACCCATTAGGTTAATCTGAATGCAAACAGTACAGTAAACAATATGAATAACGTATCAGACCTTCGCAATGCTCTAATGTTGCAAGACTTTATTACTAAATACCCTCGTCAATTTCAGCTATGGCGTCACCAAAACATCTACCAGGAACGGCCTCCTACCCAGTCGCTGTAGTGGCACGCAATCGATTGTGTGGCGAGATGCGAGGCGCGCTATGAATTGAGGACTGGGAGTTTTCCATAGTCCTTAGCAGAATTCAGCGTGCGCGCGACTCATCCGGCCCGGGGTCCAGATCATGGGATTGCGGACCGCTCGCGAGCCAATCAGCGTGCGATTTGATGGATTCCTGGGGCCGGTCCCTAGAAGGTCAGTTAAGGTGACTCCACGAACAGTCCAATCGCATTTTCTGTAAATATAAATTCGGTCATAAATTTTATAATATTCGTGTGAGCTTACGGCAATTTGGCAACACTTAACTCGTTGAAATTGACGTGGCATCTAATGATATTGTTTGTCCATGGATAAAAGTTATCTGTTGTATAGGATTTGTTCAGGACTTATCCGTTGGATAAGCGTGTATCTACAGATAACTCTTAAGGTGACTCCACGCGTCCAAGCGCATTTTCTGTAAATATAAATTCGGTCATAACTTTTATAATATTCCTGTGACGAATATCAAACTTATAGGACAGTAGGAGGCATCTTTCAGCAATACCTTGACATACTTCTATCTTTATTTGCGTTAATACTTTTAATAATATGTACAGTGGACCCCCTTGTTCCATTTTAGACATTTCTGAAAAAAAAATTGCTATCACTTTTGCACGAAATTTCAAAATTGATGTTCAATTTAATTGCCCCATGTAATTAGAAAATCTTAGCCAATTCCTCGGAACCAAAATTGAGATTTTTTAGGAGCAACAATTTGATGACTTAAGGTAATTCCCCTGAAATAAAACCTGTCGTAGAATTTTTTTTTTAATTTGTCTATTTACTATTTAGTATATAAGGAATGAAAATATGAAATAAAAAGAGGGGGTGCCCATGCTCGTTTAGAAACTGTGATGGCGCAAACATACCCCATTTTTAGTGTCTGAGGGCTATTTTGTGAAGGAATACGTGAAACAAGAAAATTGTGATAAAACGCTCACTAATGAAGCAATCCAGTTCACTTGCAAGTTTTAACAGAACTGTTGGATGCTTCACTACCTAGCACGAACATTAGAATGTTTAATTTTCTATGTGTGTTCTCTTGAAAATGTGCAAAAATGTGCGCACCACTCGTGATAATTTGAGAGTCTTTGGTGTCTCATTTTGGGGCTTTTTACGACGATAGCTCAAAAACTTGTCGTGGAAATTTCTTTAAACTTTTTTTTATAATAGGGGAATGATAGTCTTTTCAAATGGTAAAATAAAAAATTAGGGTGCCCAATCTTGTTTTCGCGCAATATCCCAAAAAGCGACTTTTTCTTGGTGTTTCTCGCTCAAATGGGGATATTTAGCTTGCGCGCGCGCAGAACAGCGTGCGCCGTGCAAAACAGGGGAATAACCTTAAGCTTTCTTTATTTCTCTACTTATAAATGTTTTTTTCGCCGAACTATTAGAGCTGGGGCAAGTTAACACCTAAAGCTACGGGCCTGAATCATTGTAGAAAGCAAAGACCCATGCTAAAGCTATAATATTGGCTTTTCTCAACAAAGGTAATCGTTCGTTTTTTCTTGACGAATTTATCATATTCACCAGCGTCTATAAAACATAGAGTGATCCACAACGCAATTATCAAGGGACGATCAGCTTAGCATTTGAAGACTTAAAGTAAACATGTCTTCTCCGCAAATTTCAGAAAGCTTCGGTGTTTTTTGGTGATGCTTTTAATGTTTTTACTTTTAATGTTAAGCATGAGTTAAAAGAAAACTTAAGTCATCAATTTGTTGCTCCTATAAAATCTCAATTTGGGTTCCGAGGAATTGGCTAAGATTTTCTAATTAAATGGGGCAATTAAATTGAACATCAATTTTGAAATTTCGTGCAAAAGTGATAGCAATGTCTAAAGTTGAACAAGGGGGTCCACTGTACATATTATTAAAAGTATTAATGCAAATAAAGATCGAAGTATGTTAAGGTATTGCTAAAAGATGCCTGCTACTGTCCTCCAAGTTTGATATTCGTCACAGGAATATTATGACCGAATTTATATTTACAGAAAATGCGCTTGGACGCGTGGAGTCACCTTAAGAGTTATCTGTAGATAGTTATCTGTAGATACACGCTTATCCAACGCTTATCTGTATACAACAGATAACTTTTATCCATGGATAACTTTATCTAACCTTTCAGGAACCGGCCCCTGGCCGCTAAACAATATTATTAGATGCCACGTCAATTTCAACGAGTTAAGTGTTGCCAAATTGCCGTAAGCTCCCCTTACGCCTATAAGAACCCTTCCTTGGAATATCTTTCGCCTCTAACGCACCCCACCTCCATCCCCGGGACTCAAATATAGAATTGTAGGTGGTGCCATAATTTTGCGACTTTAATACCACGTTGCATAACTCGGCCTTTTTGCGCACCCGTTTCCCCAAATTCAATCCAAATTTGCAGACGCGTTCGCTGACTAGACAAGGAGGACCTAACAGGCTGCATTACTGAAAGATTGCGCAAATTGCTGTTTTGGAGGCTGTTGTGCATAATATATCCCTCCGACACCCAGGCCATTGCATAGGGAGACAATCCGTCTTACGAATAATTGAATGGGTACTTTAGCGTCCACCTTTTACAGGGATGGAAGGGAAGGCAAACGGGATCTTGGTTTATTGTCTTATACTCTATTCACCCGTGAACGAGTATAAACAAATTATTGGGCACCAAGAAGAAAGTAAATGATTTTATGCCGTTTCGGGCCCTTACTTCGGAAGCCCAGTGGCACCCTGCGCGTGCCTGAGTTCAATTCATTGACGGCCCCTCTAAGGGGAATTTTACATTCAACCTTGCCAAACTCGTGTTTGGAGAGAAAGTTTCCTTCTTGTCGTCCTTTCATTCCGAAGGTGAGTGTTCCTTCTTATCGTCATTTAACCTTTTATTCCAAAGGTTAGTGTTCATGCATGTTTGAAATGGCTAGCAGGAATGATCATCATCTGCCCAAAGTTCTAATTTTTTGGTCGTTCGTTCGTAAAATTCCTACAAAATGACCTGACTCAAGGCTTTGATGTTCGTGCACGCCTTGCTTTTTCCATTCACGAAGTAGAGGTTTTTCTTCTTCGTGTTTGGGGACTTGACAGCCTGCAGGACTCGAATCTTGATATACGACAAGCGCTACAGTGGCGGATCCAGGATTTTAAGAGGGGGGTTCATTTTTGCTATTGAAAGCACGCCCAAAAAATAATAATAATAGAGGAACACGAATCCTTCTCTGTTGTCCTTGGCCCTCTCACGAGGCGAAATCGTGGTTGCTACATCATGAATTTAATATACTGGTATACATTGGGTCACATACAAGAAAAGAACCACTCTGAAATGACAAAAGGTATTTAGCGAACCGATCCCAAAAGAATCGGTTCGTTGGGAGAGGGGGGATTCATTTGCACCCGATGAACCCCCCTGGATCCGCGTCTGCGCTATTCCCGAAGGGTTACTAACAATATATGTTTTTAAATTAAAATCACGTCAATCGTTGTGCACATTACGTACCGCGAAAAAAATATATTGATCCAAAAGACCAAGGAAACACAGTAGAACTAAGTTCAACCAATAATAAGCACCGGTTTTGATAACGATCCGAACAGAAAGAAAATTTTCTCTGTCAAAGCCTGGAGTTGATCCCGGGTCACGGAAGAGAGACCCATTGTCGTAAGGCTGAGCCAACCGTTGCTTTGAGTAAGAACTGCTTGAAATTATCCCCCTTATTTCTTATTGCTCTGAACCAAATTGGACAGTGCTTATGAGGCGCAGGTTTAGGAAGGCCACAATACCTGGTTATTAGTTACATGTTGACGGAATTCCTCATTTGTAGAGTGAGATACTGTCATATCCTTGAACATGCCCTCAAGCTTGGACGTAAACTGGCAACCACATTCGGTCTGCAAAAAATGGTGCAGTAAGCATAGCAATGATCTTAGGCACAGTATGCTGCGCTTGCGCAACAAAGTATGATTACCACCATCGTCATCATCATCATCATCATCATTTCCCAGCTGGCGCACTTGTGGGCACTCATGCAGAAATAACTTAATTGACAAAAATAAATACTGGTTGTCCCAAAGATTACATCTTTACAACGTTGAAGGACTCTCTAAAATATATACATTCCAGTTAGTATTAGAGCGAATTTCAGATGACTGTCGTGAGTAATTCGCAATAGCCCAGGTTCGAATTATGCTCCAATGCTCAAAAGCTTCAAATCGAGGCTTTCTCCAAGTTCTAATACATTTACAGTAATTTCAGAAGAAAGCCTCGACTTGAGGTTATTGTTTGTAGGCATTGGAGCATAATTCGAACATGGCCTATTACTTTGTAATACTCCTATACGTTTTAATCAGAATTGGTGTAATTACTTTGCGATTGGTTTTACTACAGTCATCTGAAATTCGCTCTTTTGTTTTAAGGTGGCCCACGCCTGTTTCACAGGAAAAATATACTAACATTTAATCGCCGGCTTTTTCCAGAAAACGCGCTCCGATTGCTAATATTTTGGCTGCTAGAATAGTGGATTACTAGAGATTACACTGCAAGGAAATTATAATAGAAAAGTTACACCGATTACACAAAATAATCAATTTCCTGAAGGTAGACATATAGCAACAAAAGTTCTCCTTAACAAAAAGACGAGACAAATTTTCTTTTTAGTAGGCTCAATAAATTACTTAAGCATTATAGTTTGTATATGTAGTTGTATATTACAATTGGCCTCATGGAAAGATTTTTTGCCGTCTTTTTCGAATAACGAAGAAGAACAATGAATGTTAAAGTGACAGTTGCAGTACCGATTTGCAGTGAGTCTGCTTCAGCGATATTTGGTTCCTAATTTCTCCGGACCGATTGTTTTTCGTTTGCTGCCACTTGGTAAGTCGCTTTTAGCATTCGTTGTTCTTCTTCATTATCTAAAAAAAGACGGCAAAAAATCGGTTAGAAGTTTTATGTATGACCAATTTGTTAAATTCTTTGTTTATGAACTTTACAAACAGGATAAATCGCAAAATTATTGCAAACCATTGCAAACAACAACAACAAAACAACAACACAACAACAACACTTTATTTAGCACTCGTAAGAAAAAGATACAGGATTTATGAGTTTGTTTTTACAGGTTAATGGAGCACAAGGCACTTGGAAATAGTCAGGACTAATCGAGCCAAGTACCTCGGCCTAGGGTCTATAGGAAAAATTAATTGTAGAGTTGTAGGTAGATACATCAACAAGATACACGGGCAGCAGATACAGGACAAAAACACTAATACAAAACGAACAAGGGAAAGTGGCTTAAAGATTATCTAGATATATATAACTAGGAGGAATGGTGAAAACTTAGTTAGTATTATATGAATTGATGAAGGAGTCAATCAAAAGTTTCTTGAAAGAGGGTCGTGGTTTACTTTTGAATTCTTCAGAAATTGAGTTCCAGACTTTAGCGCCTAGGAAGCGGATGTTAAATTTTCCATAATTAGTTCTTATTTTAGGAAGGAAATACGTTTTCTTAGCTGCTAGTCTGGTATAGTGTTGATGTATCCTGTTGACTGATAAGAAGAAACAATCAAAAACAGAGGGCAGACGATCTGAATAGAAATCATACATAAAGAGTGCATTATGCAAAAATATTATTTCAGGTAATTTAAGTAGACCAAGGGCATGGAAGATTGGATCTGAATGAGCTCTAAATTCCGAAAAAGTCATTAATCGAATTGCCCTCTTCTGGAGGACAAGAAGAGGCCTTAGGGTGGTTGTGTAGGTGTTCCCCCATGTCACAGCTGCATAGGTTAGAAAAGGATAAATTAGTGAATAATATAGCATGGAAAGAGTGGCAGCATTTACATAATGTCTGACTTTTGAGAGAATGCCCACACAACGCTTAACCTTTTTTGAAATATGCAATATATGCTGTTTCCAGCTAAGATGAGAGTCAATGAGAATCCCAAGGTACTTAATACACTTAGCTTTCTTAATAGACTGTCCATTGATCACTAGTCGTACATCATAATTAGAGGCTTTTTGAGGTGGATGAAATATAACAAAGTTGGTTTTATCAATATTAAGGGAAAGTTTATTGGCTGTAAGCCAATTAGACACAAATGTAAGATTCTCATTGATGCCCTTTTCTAGTGTTTGTAAGCTAGTATGAGAAGCAAAGAGGTTTGTATCATCAGCAAACCCATGTTTGTTGCTATATATCTACCTCAAGGAAATTGATTATTTTGTGTAATCGGTGTAACTTACCTATTATAATTTCCTTGTGGGATAATCTCTTGTAATCCACTAGGCAGCAAACGAAAAACAGTCGGTTCGGAGAAATTAGAAACCAAATATCGCTGAAGCAGACTCACTGCAAATCGGTCTCATTGCAAACCCACGATGCATGACATTGGTATTACACAACATTACACCTCAGACTTCATAACTTGAATACCTCGAGGGACGTTTCACCTAGTTTGAATGCAAGAACAATCGGTTAGAAGTTTTATGTATGACCAATTTGTTAAATTCTTTGTTTATGAACTTTACACACAGAATTATTCTAGAGTCAGCTCTGAGAGCGTCCCTCCTATCTTCTTGGTTCTTGCACTGAAGTTTCCTTGGATACAAATGTTTGTCGTTACAGGTAAGATTAGGCTCGCAATTCAGTTGCCGTCGTGCTTTTCGTGTCTTAAGTATCTTGAGGCGTATAAGCTACACAATTTTAGTCGACACTCATGAAGCAATTTCCATGAGGGCAATTGTAATATACAACTACATATACAAACTATAATACCTAAGTAATTTATTGAGCCTACTAAAAAGAAAATTTGTCTCGTCTTTCTGTTGAGGAGAACGTTTGTTGCTATATGTCTACCTTCATGAAATTGATTATTTTGTGTAACCGGTGTAACTTTTCTATTATAATTTCCTTGCAGTATAATCTCTAGTAATCCACTATTCTAGCAGCCAAAAATATTAGCATTTTCTGGAAAAAGCCGGCGATTAAATGTTAGTATATTTTTCCTGTGAAACAGGCGCGGGCCACCTTAAATACGTAATTCAGCCCTTCTCTTTTGCGCCGCTACGCATGCTAGGATGAAATATTTCTTCAGTTGTTAGTGGATCAAACATATCATTACAAGGATGTGATACCTTGAGTTTTGAGATCATGTTCTTCTCAGAATCATCAGACACACTCTTTTGTAGCAACAACCTCTTGGCTAAGTGCTGCTTGTAGTACCTCTCAAAAACATCCTGAAACAAAAATGGCAAGCTTAAATCCTGTAGTACAACAACGTTGCGAAACCGTTAGTTCTGAAAACGTCTGACTAGGGAGACGTAATAAAAAATAGTCCAGTGAATTTATAAAAAATAAATAAAATAAAAACTAATTGCAACAGAAAGTTTCTCAACGGTTTTAAGACCTGAAAGTTACTCTCTAAGGCCTAGTACATACGCCGCTCTTATCATGAGCCGATCCAACCTGTTGCCGTAAAATACACGAAAATCGGGGCATCTAAATGGATTCTACATTACCGATATGATTTACAATAGTCTAGGTGACAGGCAGACCAGAGATGGACGAACAATATTGTTTTATCGAGATTTTGCAATTGGATCGGCTCATGATAAGAGCGGCGTATGTACTAGGCCTAAAACACATCAAAAGTCCTAAAAAAATTTAGATGTGGAAAGTACATTCCCGTTGAGAAAAAAAAATTGAATATAAATTTTGACCAAGAAAGAGTACTCTTTGTGGCAGAAGAAAAGACACCATCTATATATTAATACCGTAAGCCAAATCGTGTCCGCACTCGCTCCGCTCAGCCCTGAAGCTGTGCCGCCAAAAGAAGTTCGCAAACCCGAAGGGAAGGTGGAAATCTGGACCGTGGGCGTGTTTTTGCTGGAAAATATTCACCTTGGGCAAAGTTCTAATTCAAGCGATTTCTTAAGCGAGGGACAAAGCCGCCATCGCCGCCATGTTGAAAATCTCCCACAGAAACTAAAAAAAGAACTCGGTTCGCGCAGCCGAAAGCACCAAAGACATTGAAACCTAAATGGTTCTCTTACAGATTACATACAGGAATGTGCAGGGATAATTCTAACTGGAAAGATTTGAACTGAGAAAAATTTTCATTCAAGTTTCAACAAACGTACACACTACCTTGCTTCCCTCGGAGCACGCGCTAAATCGAAATGACACATTTACAAAACAAAGTCCGTGAAAGTCATGAATAATATTCTTTAAGTATAAATCCTGACGGCTCTATCGCAAAACGAAGGACACAATCCCGAAGAGAAGGAGGAAATCCCTCCAGTGGGCATGTTTTTGTTGGAAAAGATTCACTTTGGGCTAAGTTCTAATTCAAGCTCTATTTTTTAAGGAATAGAGGGATACAGCCGAAAAAATATAAATAATATAAACTAAAAAAAATCTTAGTCCTTAGACCATTTTTACTTGACCTGTTTCTTCTCTCCCCTCACTGAGATATGATAAAAATACAAACAATTCCGAAGTCAATTGCGCTTTCGATTTTCACGGGTTCTTTGACCGATTTGAGAGATGGACACGCGTGATTTTGTCGCACCAATCAGGGAGACCAGTGCAAAAAAAAATCCTTTTGGGCTCACTTTATTATTATGCCATTTATTTCGGCATGGTGGGACGGGGTACTCATGCTGATGGGAGGGTTATTAGTAATGTAAATCCAGCAGTTTATGGAAGGGGGAAATCATGAACCCCTTCCCCCATCCATATGGTCATTGTGATTTTTTTTCCTTTTTTTTAAACAGAGAACACTTTAAGTAAAATAAATTTCCCCCTTACACTCCGTGAATTTTTCACGGGCATCAGCTAGTTTATATAATGAAGGTTAAACTCATCAACACTAGATGAGGCTGCAGTAGGTACCTCGAGGTGGGAAGACACTGTCCGAGGTTACAATAGCAACCACGTCACCATCCCACTCCCACGAGAGTACCCGTCACACTGAAAATCAGTAGAATTTATACTTACCAGATTCTTGGGATGGGTACGATGGGGCATTTTAGAGCAAAAAGCAGTTACGTAGCTCTAGCAAGTGCAAACGCGTTCAGCGATGGGGCACGCCACAGGTCAATACGCACGAAGGCTCAGGTAACATAGGCAGCCCGTATTGGAGTTTAACCTTGCCAAAACAAGTTTAGCCTCTTAGAAAAATTATGAAATGGTTAAACCGATCGAACAAAGAAAAACAAATTTTTGATAGTAAAATGTTTAGCAATAAACCACTCTCTTATCGCAAGGCAGGTGAATTTCTACTTTTATTGCTTCTATTTTATGTCAGCAATAATTATTTGATCATTATAAACTATAAACTATATCATACACTACTAAAGCATTGGGATTTGCATTGAGTCCAGTTGGAGATGAATTCTCCTCTGAACTCGAGTTTTCCGCTGATATTTCGAGTAACTCCTTCATGCACTTGCTTCGGTCATGTTAAAAAGACAAAAGTAAAACGCGGTTAATAATTCTTCTGCAATGCAATATTGCTAAATATGTACATTTCAACCTTGCACCTAGAATTTGCTTCTCTTCCTGTCATGAAAACTTCCACCGCAAGACTTCTTTCTTCTTGGTACTTTTCCTAAAGTTGTCCTGGATAACAAGCTTTCTGCCTACAGAACCAGGATTTTTTATTCTTTTTATGTTCTTTTCACTTGCCAGTCTTACATCTTTCATTTTTCTTTCTCTGCATTTCACAAGGAATTCGAGCGGAAATCTAATCGAAACGAGCAAAACTTGTGCGGACTCGTATCCTGCCTAAATATATGCGCGCGCTGGAATTTATTCATGAGCCCACATTGTAAAATCTTTATGTACAGCTGACTTTTGTGTAGAAGCTGCAGTCAAATTCCAAATTGCGTGATCTTTTCGATGCGAAGCGAGAATTCGAATAGTGTTTACGATTCAGATAACACATCGAGTGAATGATTCCGAAGCGATAATAGCATATTTGAACAAGAGAAAATGATATATTTTCTCTTGATTTGTATTAATAAAAGAAAATATTGTGCATGTTTTCACAGAAAGTCCGCGATTTTCTGATGTGCGCACTCTAGAAGTTTCTGAATGTTTTTGTGATAGGGCGGATATGGTTATAATTACGCTTGGTGCAAACTGCGCTTGTACAAATTTATTGCGGCCAAGACTAGAGGCGATTTCTTGGATTTTTCTAAACTAATCAACTGAAAATGCGGCCTACGTAATGTCCGGAAACACACAAATAAGGAGTTGAGAATACTTTGAACCTTTCAAGAGCCAGCACTCCAGGCAATGACTTCATCACCGCTGGCGACAATAACTTCGCAAGCCATCCAGCTATGAAACGTTTTTATTGCAAATCTATGTTTTTATGTTATAATCTTCCCTAAATCTGCTTCGCTATGGCGCTGGCTATTCTAGGAACCTAACTCGAAAAGCAATTACTACTATTAGACTCTAGCCATTTCCGGTCATATATTTCTATTGATGTTTCTCGTTCATATTCAGTATGTTGGACATAAATTCCAAGAACCACTCTACGGCGATACACGAACGAATGTGGATAGCAGAATATCTGTGCTGACTCTTGTCATGGTACTTCGTGCAGTTTTTCCACAACAAAATATTTAACTTTCACCTGAATAATTACTTGCAGTGGATTGTTAATTTCAAGTTGGCAAACGAAGAATACTTATCTCGATATGCTTTTCCTTGAAAAATTCAAATGCTTCATGTCTCTAATGCGTCAAAGTCCTCGTAGCATTCTATTCCATACGACTTTCAGTTTCCACTGCTTTAAAATCTGTTATATCGAGTCACGGATCAGCGAAGATCTCTGAATGAATTTTTTGGAGTGTAATTGCAAATGACATTGCTGCACTGTAGTAGAAAGAATACCTATTTGAATGAATTTTTTTCAGTATGTTGGACACAAATTCCAAGAACCACTCCACGTCCAAACGAATGAATGTAGATGGTAGAATGTATGTGCCGACTCTCGTCATGGTACTTGGTTCAGTTTTTCGACAACAAAATATTTAATTTTTACCTGAATAATTCTTGCCATAACATTGCTAATTTCAAGATGCAAGCAAACAATACACTTGAAATTTCGATACCCTTTTTCATGGAAAATTCAAATCTTTCATATCTCAAATGTCTCAAAGCATTCCCTGCTACTTTCCACTGCTTTAAATCGAGTCTCGGATCAGCGAATATCTCTGATTGAATTTTTTTCGAGTGCAAATGACATCGCTACACTGTAGGAAGAATACTTATTTGAATGAAATATTTTTTTCAGTATGTTGGACACAAATTCCAAGAACAACTCCACGGCAATACGAATGAATGTAGATGGTAGAATGTCATTCTCTTACCCAGAGCTCCCCGGCTCGTCTCCTCGCGGGGGAGGCTCTGGTGACAGCCACTGACGCATGCGTGAGATTTGATACAGAGCCGTTGAGAGAAAAATCTTTCTGCGCATGCACCGCATGCAACGTTCAAAACCAGCCAATCAGCAACGGTCCTCAAATGGATGTCACCAGAGCCTCCCCTGCGAGGAGCGAGCCGGGGAGTTCTGGGTACGAGAATGGTAGAATGTCTGTGCTGACTCTCGTCATGGTACTTGGTTTTCAGCTTTCCTCGTTTCTCCGATCAGCTAAAATATAATTATAAAACTCCGCTGTCGTTGCCGACACATGTCAAACAGAATTGCAACTTCAGAGTTTGACTGTGGGGAAGGGGGGTTATATTTTCTTACTGCGCATGCGAAATAACAGCAGGTCAGCAGCTTCACTGAGGGCTCAGCTCAAGATTAGTTTGCGAAGCGATGTACGGCTGGAATTCCTTGTGATTTAAGCATACATTAGATTCTTCTTTTAACACATAATCTTCAAATTTTTTTTTTAACAAATAATCTTTTTTTTTTACATAATCTTCAATTCATCTTCAATTCCTTTTCTTTTTTACGCATATTTTCGCATGTGATTTTTCTTATTTTGTTTACTATTGTTATATTTTTACACAAGTCAGATCTGGCGAAAAGCGAAAAAGAGCAAAAAAAAGAACACACACAAAGCACGAAATGACATTACATGACACGTGCGCACATAAAGTTACAATCTAACTGATATTTATCTAACAGTTCTTGTACTGTCATCAGGTCTCCTTCATCATTATATAGATCATGTATAAAAGTAATGCCTGCTTCATGCCATTTCTTAAAAATAAAACGATTTTCTTCCGATTTTCTTTCTATTGTTCCATAAGATCTGGTTGTACCACCTGCATGAAGCAGACAGTTGCTCGCGAGCAAGCTCACTCCAGATATAAAGAATATCTAAATAAATAGGAGGAAGTTGCTTCTTGCCAAAATCTAACAAAGCAATATCATAATTGCACATTTACCGCCAAATTTGTCTAAGACTGTGTAGAAGGAATAATTTTTCATGGTGCGCAGGACTCATCTAGTAATCTCTTCACCCTGACTAACTTTAAAGATCTTTCAAAGATTCTATAATTAATTAAATCTAGTCCTCCATACTTTTTTCCGCCAATAAGCGTGACTCGTTTACTTTCGGCGGCTTCCCGTTTCAGATAAAACTTAAAATAATGTCATCGACCTTTTTTACTAAAACCAGGCGGAACTCGCAACGAGCTAGTTGGATAGACGAGCTTAGACAAGCCCAAGACTTTAAGTAAGGGTTATAAATCGAGAATGGAGGTAATAATTGATTTATTCACCGAGGGGCGTAGCCCCGAGGTAATAAATCAATTATTGCCGACATTCGAGGTTTATAACTTACTTATTGCACATTTGACAAAAAAAACTTATTTCTGAAACTTTTTCATGAGAAATTTGGAAGATTTTAGAAGGAATCTTATACACTTAGTATGTCTTAACACCTGCCCCGGTTGTTCAAAACCAGATTAACTTTAACCCAGGATTAGGATTTAACCCTGGGTTATCTCCTCTAATCCAAGATTAACTAACTCGGGGTTAAAATGCTGTTTCTCGAAATAAGGTTAAAGTTAAAATTAATCCTGGGTTAGCTAAACCAGAGTCAACTCAATTTAAACCAAGATTAACCCGGTAAAACCAGTTTTACTGCCCCCAAAAACTAGAAAAACACCTTCTCGGGCTAAATAGTTCCAGATTAGATTAGATTTGAAAATGTCACGCAAGGGTATTATGATTGTTTTGTTAGAGAAATAGTGTTATCTTGCGATCGGCTGCAGACTTGCAAAGACTAATTAAAAAAAGATTTTTCCACATATAGAATTCACCACCCTCTCGTCAAGTTTAATTTAACAAAACAAAACAAAACAACTTATTTCATTACATTCGATATTTTCAGAGCCTAGTATTTTCTTTGCTTGAGGTCTCACAACTTTTTGGACCCAAAAATCCTCGGCAAACATTTATAAATACATTTTCAATAGTAATTCATGGCCCAATAGTTACGTTCTTGACTTTTCTAGTGTGTTATTCTACCGCTGATAACCCAGTTAACCTTGGATTAGCGATTTAAACCACCCCCAAGAGGTGTGTTAAATTGAACCCTTGATTTGCCGTATTTGAAACCCGGATTAAAGTTAAACCACTTTCTAGCAACACCACTAGCGCGCGCTCAGATTTAATCCTGGATTAAACCCGGATTAAAGTTAATCGGCTTTTGAACAACTGGGGCCTGGTGAATAGTCTGCTGAAAACATCTAATGAAACAAAAGATTGTCTTCATATGCAAAAAAGAAACGAGCCATCTCTGATTTGAGTTACATAACGCGTCTTATTAAGAAAATAAGCCTTTTGTGTCCTTGACATTCCTTTAACCACTCTACCAGATGTGCTGCAAGTTTAATAAAAGCCAAAGTCTATTTTTAATTTTGTCGACGCGCCTCTTATGTTGTGAAAAGAATGGGTTTTGTCTTTTGAATAGAACAAGCACGTTTTCCCTTTTCTAAAGACCACTCTACTGGTATTTCTTGTTTACGAGACTTGCCTTTTGTCCTGCAAACCAATTCAAACATTTCACATTTTCTCTTTTGTCGTAAAAAGCTAATGTTTTTTTTTAAATTTCCCTCATGAAAGATTTTTGCAATGCTCGATACTAGCCCAGACAAATTCCTCTTTCTGACTTTGTAAATTGACTTTATTTATGTATTTATTTCAGATCACTTCGACGTAACTAATACAAGTGCAGGGAAATGTGGGCTCGAATGCAGAGGCGATGGTCACTAGTGGCGGCTCAGAGCAAGTAGTTATCAATAATTGTACTTTTAATTCTAACTAAGAAAAACAGATCTGATTTTGATAAATGATATTCTCTTAATTTTGTACCTATTAGCAGGGGATAGTTGTTGTTGAAGGGGCACTGTCACGATGATTTTACACGATTTTAGGGTTAATTTAGGTAGCTAAAACGCAGTCAGATTCACAAGAACTTAACAAAATAGTCGCCTAGGTTTGTTAAATAACCTTTCAGTTACAAGATGAGTACAAATTTGGAGTATTTTTGTGTGTTATCGAGCGGATGGAATTGGATTGTGAAATTGCATTTTTGATTTCAACCCAGGCTGAACAGTTTTCAAAGTTGGAAATTTGATAGCGAAAGCCACGCAAAAGCACCTATATAACGAAGTTTCAGAACCTTTTTCTTTCTAAGACTAAATAACAGTATAATAAGGATTCGGAGTTGTTTCTGTAGATCACTGATCTTATTTTATAACATTTTGTTGAAACAACCGTGACAGTGCCCCTTTAAGGGCATTAATATTTATCGAGGGAAGGCGGGGTTGGTGAATTGAATTTAGTGGCTAATTAGTATGCAGGGTTTATAACCAGTTATTTGACCTGGTATGGCTAGTTATTAACCCTGCATTTATAATTCATTTTTCTTTGTCATTCAATTCTATTCATCAACCCCTCTTTTCCCTCGAGAATATCAAATCCCTGCCCGGCTTTTAGTTTCAGGAGGTTTATATTGGAAATAAAGCCCTATGAATAACAATAGAAAACCGCGTCATTGTGTAATAACAATATTTATTTTACCAATCAAGGTCAAGTTCCTGCCTTTCCACATGTTTAAGGTGGATCGACCCAGTAATTTTGCACCCATGCCAACCAATTTTGAACCTCTCATTTTTTATAGCTCATTCTATTTGTAATTGTTCAAGGAAGGTCATGCTTTTGATTAAAATTAAATATTATTTTGCGATTTCGAAAAATATAGAAATGCAAGTATCAACATAATTGCCCCACGCATCAGCTCAACGCGAAATTTGGGCCTACTTTCACGAAATTTGGTCTGATTTAAAAAATCGAAAGTTTTTTTCGCTCCAAAATTTTGGACGACTCCAATCGATCAATGTAAAGTTTGTCTCCAACGTTTCATATCAATTGAAATCCTCCAAGGCTGTCAACTGGGAACGCAAAGATCGGTAAATATTGGACCGATTTCTGTAGTTTCTACTCTGGGATTTGCTATTGTTCCCCCTTCGGCACAAAATCGAATTCCAATGGAGCGCACGTGGGCTTGTCCTTGCTTGGCTAGTCTCCGATGTATGATAATTTTCTTAGGTTTTTCGGTCTTTTGTTATGGATTTAATTACCATATGTCGGGGACGATTCGGAGAGCAGTCACGCGCGAATATCAACGTGTGCCGCAATGGAATTCGAGTTTGTGCCGAACGAAGAACAAAAGCTAGTCCCTAAGCAGAAACTACACGAATTCATCCAAATATTTATCGATCTTTGCGTCAATAGTTGATAACCATAGAGGATTTCAATTAATATGAAACTTTGGAGACAAACTTTACATTGATCAATCGGAGTCGTCCAAAAATTTGAAGTGAAAAAAAACTACGATTTTTCAAATCAGTCCAAACTTCGTGAAAGTAGGCCCGACTTTCACAGTAAGCTGATGCGTGGGGCCATTATGTTGATACTTACATTTGTATCCTTTTCGAAATCGCAAAGAAATATTTAATTCTAATAAAAAGCATAAAAGTTCCTTAAGGTCTCGGTAAGGGAAAACGACGTGCTTACGGGAAAAAATTCTCGTCGCGTCGCAATTTATGGTGTGATAATCAGTTATATATCGTTTTAAAGCTAAAAGATTGTTCTATCTAATGAAGTTGTTCATTTTAGCGGAGTTTAGATTTTTCTTATATTTTAATTTGTTTAGGCTCCAGACCATTAGCGTTTTTTGTTGCACAATTTCAAACTTTGTCGGATTTTGATCTTGGAGAAATTAACTGCAAAACCGTGTGAGCGATTTTTGATATTTTGCATATTTACGAAAATATTAGGTCGCAAAGTTGAAAGTCGCATTTTTTCAATTTGCTGCCGCAAAATTTATCATAACTTTTTCAAGTAAAAAATAAAAATTTCCTCACTCGGGTTTTTAGGTGTTATCATCTTCTAACGGCACAGAACATTTGACGCCGATACCTTAAATCGTGCAAGGTCAGGAGCTTCGCGAAGGTGAAAATTTGACTTAAAGTTAAATGCTAGAAAAAGCGTGTAAATTTAATTAAATTACAGAAAATGAGTGGCGGGCAATACAGACGAATGGGCTTTTGAAACCAAGGAAAACAGTTGACGCGTCATTTGGGGAAAAAAGGAAAAAAGTCAGATTATGGATTTTTAATTATTTATCCTGACCGAGACCTTAATCATACACAAATAGAATGAGCTATAAAAATTTTCAATTTATAACCTTGAAGTACAAAACTCTGCCATGTTAATTCATAACACTGGATTTTACATAAATTATAGCCCTGATTTATAAATCCTAAAATATTTTCAGATCAGGCTTGTAGAATTTAATCAAACTTCGGTTACACGTAGGCAATCAGTCAATCTCGAGGTACCGTAGAGCATCTATCGAACAAATTTCGGTACAGCATGAAACTAGGGTGAGAGTAAAAATAGGCGTGTCCCGATTGTCACGTGATACTAACTCCAATCTACCCAACTTTTGTACTGACATGTATTTCAGTCTATTGGTAGTATGTGTGTTTTATTGGCTGCGCTATATAAATCAAACTGTTTTTATATGAGAGGCTCAAAATTGGTTGGCATGGGTGCAAAATTACTGGGTCGATCCACCTTAAAGAGGTTTCCAGTTTTCCCAGTTTCCAGTTTTCGTTCAACAAAGTTAAAAGAATTGTTCGCGACCGGCAAGTACGAGAATACGCATCCAAGGGCCATTACCGCATCATTTGGCCAATTTATATCCAGCGGACAATCTCTTCTATTACGATCTCGGCCTAACCAGATCGCATATGTTTTAGATTTATTAATTTCTAGACCTAAACTTTTCCAGCAAAATGAAAAAACTCTCTCCAGACTCACTGTCTTGTAAGAACACTGTCAGCGTAAGCCGTATATTTTATTTCGCGTTTTTCAATCTCGATGCCCTTGATTTCCGAACTGTGGTCCAAAGCACAACCTAATAATTCTATTGCGATGACAAAAAGGATTCCGGACGCCTCTATGCAATTGAAAAAAATCTGACGCAACGCCGTTATTTGTTGATTATAAAAAACAGCGAACCATTGCAATATATCTGATCCAAGAATTTTTACCACCAAAGCTTTTCGTAGGAACGGCCACTCAATGCTATCAAAATCCTTCTTAAAGTCGAAAAAAAGTGCTAGACCAGGAAGGCTTTCCTGCTTAGTAAAATGAAAAATATCATTAATTAAGCGGACATTTTCCCTGATGTACCTTCCTTTGATATACCCTGTCTGATTAGAATTAAATGATCTCTGGTAAAACCTCTTTTATCCTCTGCGCAATAGCCGCGGTAGCAATCTTATAATCTGTATTCAGCAGGGTAACAGGGCGCCAATTTTCCAATTCTCTCAGGTTCTTGTTTCTTTTAGGAACTAGACGCATAACTGCGTGAACTCGGGCTTCTGTCTAGAAGCGAGCTCCTTACTTTTTTTCTTCCGTATGCGCAACAGAACGACCTTATTTCCATTTTGATCATTTCCCGCTTCAGTCCCTTATCGACCAGATAATCATATTTCTTTTAATGTTAATAACAAAACTTTATCACTTAGAAAGGAATTATTTAGCTTCCAAAAACCTCGGTTAAACAGAAGATTTTGCTTCCCTTCATGGTCCTCGTTTATTTTACTCTTTTCCCAAATGTAAACAAACGGCGGAGAGGTCGTGGGTCGGCGAATCAATTACAAAACACTCTGATACGCTACTCAAAAGATGTCCTGAAATTTGCAAACAATCCATTCTACTCTGCTGCTTAAAGGATTTATTTCGCCAGGTATACGTAACTTTATTTGGGTACAAGAAGCGAAAAGGGTATTCGAGACCATGCGAAGTTGGAATCGACTTTATGGCCTTTATGTGACGTTCTCACGCGAACTTTGAACATTTGAACATGTATGTAACGCAATGAATAACGCAATCAATAGCATGCTATGCAACCTTATATAGTTTTTGATTTGTTTATCTCACTTAATTAACTCTATATCACGCACATTATATCACGCTTAAAGAATTCATGTTATCAGTTAGCCCTAGTAATCGACCTGTGTCGTGTCTTGGAGTCAGAAGTTAATTTTGGAGTTGGAGCTTAGTATACTTGGAGTTTGAGTTTAGTATATTTGGAGTTACTTTTGTAGTCAATTAAGCCCTGGAGTCAAGAACAGATGTAAGCACAGTTCTATATTTGTTACTTTTGATTTTTAGAAATTAATATTTGTCTTGTATATTAATCAAGAGCTTGTTTGTAATCTTTTATAGTTTTTACCGCTTGTGCTGTACATAACTGGCTTAGTGTGCAAATAAAATCCATAAAAACCCAGCCGCTGCCTGATGTACGGAAAGTGGTTAACCTACGCGAACTCGCGGCGCTACACCCCGTGTCAGCCTGAGGGAACGCGACAGCCTTGATGACGGTTTTTTTATTAGTTTGATACCTTTCCAGTTTGGACTAAACATGTCAATCTCGGCGAGCGCGCAGTTAGTATCTCCTCCTATAATTACATTTTGTAATTGTACTTCTCCTATCATCTCGTTTAGTTTTCCGTAGAAACTACATTGTTGAGAGTTATCATTTGGCGAGTAAATATTAAATAAAGCGAACTCGCTCCCCTCTATAGAGATCTCTAATAATATAAATCGACCATTCGGGTCAGTCTTAAAAGATTTAACAACAAAATCTTACTTTGGATTAATAAAATCATAACGCCTTTAGAATTTGAAGAACCATGACTGGAACCAGGATGGCAAACCCCTGTTCACGAAAATACGTTCATAATAATTTTCCTTCGTTATAATGGGAAGTCACTATATCCCAATGGTTGAAACCAGAACGGGCCCAAATACTTAGATTTTTTCAGAAAACTTCAAAGAAAAAAAGCTTATAAAAATTATTGCTGATTCGATCCTGGACCAACATCATTATAAACCCGAGACTCTAACCACTAGGCTACGAGGGAGTTTGCTGGTCAGGTCACTAATTTTATGGCATTTTATGTAATTTATCATATATAGAACGAGGAATATACAGTAAAAATGATATCTAAAACAAACCAAAACCCCATCCTTACTCTAATCCCTAACAAATTACTGTTTTAGGACAGTTCTCTACACTTCTTGAATAAAACGAAGTATGATAAAAGATTGATATAGATTTCTGGTTTCAACCATTGGGATATAGTGATTTCCGTTATAATGGCAAGTGTTTCTTCTCTCTTGGTCAAAATTTCTATTGAATTTGGGTGATGTTTTTTTTCACCGGACGTGGCGCGGACCACCTTCAATCTTGGCTTTTGTTCTAGATTGTATTACAAATTATAATATAGCTACGATATGACGCTCGCTCTGATTGGTCCAAATCTATGCTCTATTTCACCGATAACGTAATGTCGCTATATCATAAAAGCATTAGAGCACAACTTTATGACTTTATCGGCGACATGTGATGTTGAAAGGGACACTCGAAACATTTAAAATCACTCGTGTCTCTCTCAACATCACGCGTGCTCTATTGCGCCGGTAAAGTCATAGAAAAATGTGCTCTAAAGCTAAAAAAAAGACCCTTTATGTTTGATAACAGAGTCTGTAATTAAACATTACTTTGTCACACACAAAATGTTTTGAGAAATGTTGGTGGATGTATCCGGAAGGACCCAGGCTGGCCCGGTTAGTCTGGCTGAAATCTTTTATTCTCATGCCTCCAGTGAAAAAAGAACAAAAAACTCAGCTCTCTTAACCGGACCGGCTCTTAACCGGACCCCAGACAAGGTAGCTTTGTCCAGATTATTTTAAGTTAATGTTATTCTTATCATGAAATGAGTATATCAACAGATTCCTCCTAGGTTTTGTGGAGTGTGCAAATTTACAATAACCTGCAGAACGTGCAATCTGAAAACCCATATTTCGAACAAATTCCTTTTTGAGGTGGAAGGTTCCACAATATTTCAAAAGATGCATTCGTAAACCCAAGACAGCAGTAAAATACTGTTTTACTTACCTTTTCTTGTAAAAATCTAAAAAGAACCATGCACTTGTCCAGAATAACTTCGACTTCTTGTTCTGAAAACTAAATTTGAAACAAAATTGAGATTTGTGTACCCCTATTTCAATAAAGTACATTTTCGGCCTGTTGCATCGAAAACTGCCCTTCTTCTTTTCTAGTTGCCCCTACAAAAAAATCAAACGGGTTGATCACACTCTACAGTCAATGGCCCTAATTCCGGCCATATTTTATTTTCCGTCATAACTTTCCTAAGATTAAGAGCAATGACCTGAAGCCCCTTTACTGTATTTGCTGATGGAAATTTTCAATTTTAGCCACTGGCTAAATGCGGAGCTCCAGGTTACACTATATTTTTCTGTGTTAATGAGACTAAAGGTTGCCATTTGTACATAGCCTGTCACCGTCATACCACGTGACCAAACACTTGCACCCCCTTTGCCCACTTACGGCTTTTGTTCACACGGGTCCGGCGGAACTGGACCAATTTTTGCACGGCAAAGTGTGCAAGTTTGGGACTGCAAAAAGCAGGTACAACGTTTGACCAGTACGGCTCCGTTTTCGTACCGGACCCGTGTGAACACCGGAACCGTGCAAATTTTTGGTTTCACGGTAATGGCCAGGGTCGGTTCCAAGAATGTCAGATAACAGTTATCAGTGGATAAACGCTTAGGGACCGTTCATTTTTTATCAGGGAGGGGGGGCTGGTGTAAATGAGGGGAGACCCTGTTTTTCTTTGGGTGGCCCCCCTTTCATGTCCGTATTTTTTTAGGTGGCCCCCCAAAATCCAATGTATTTTTTCTGGTGCCCCCCCCCCCCCTATAAATGCTTGCCCTGTAAGATAGACTCTTGCCTAAGTGATGCAGTCTCATTCTAACGTTTTTCTTATTCTGTCAAAGCTAAGGAACCGATCCCCCCTCAGAACTATTAAACGTTTTCGTTACACCACCTCAGGTCCCCTATTTGTCCTAGTAGAAGACATTTTACATAAAGAGGGGGTCACATAATCTTTGCGCGCGCGCGAAGCGCGCCCAACTTTTGATAACCGCATTTCATCAAGCCTCAGAAAAAGGGTAGATGGTTTTTTGTGTATAGTAAACAAAGCCTGTCAGGAGCCCAGGAAATACGCTAATTATATAGATTAGATGAAAGCTCCCAGTGGAGGGCTCCTGAGCCTTTAGGTAATATTTTTCATGCGCTCCGCAAGTGAAGAAATTATTATTATTCATGTGCTTGAAGCGCGGCCCAAATGACTAAACGTTGAACTCACGCTTACCTAAGGTGTGTTCTTTCAAACATAGAGACTGCCCGGCAGGCCTATCAGTGCATATTTTATGTTAAATTCTGCATGCGCGCGAAGCGCGCCGAAATTTTTATTAAGTATTGAGTGAAATTAGAAACATATAAGCGAGTTGAAACATGTAACAAACATATTGCATGCTGTAAAAAATACAAACTTTTCGGTTCCTCCCTGTTATGTGCTTGTATTTTTTTGGGTGACCCCCCCTTTTAGTGGCGTATTTTTTTGGGTGACCCCCCCTTTGAGGCCGTATTCTTTTGGTGACCCCCCCCCCCCCCCCCCCCCCCTCATTTCCACCAGCCCCCTCTCCCTGATAAAAAATGAACGGTCCCTTATCCAGCGGATAAATCCAGTACAAATCCTATACAACAGATAACTTTTATCCGTGGATAACTTTATCCAACCTTCAGGAACTGGGCCCTGGAAACTAACCCTTTTCAGGCGAGTTCATGTTATGTTGCACGGACCCGTATAAACACCTCTGCAACGTGTAACAAAATTTGCACGGTAGCGTGTAAACAGGTGTTCCCGGTACAAAATTCGCCCGTTTAAAAATTCGTCCGGACCCGTGTAACCGAAGTCTGTGGTTCATCCCTTCCCAAGATTTATACCTTTTCTGGTTTGATGACGTCATCGATAACGTCATACCACATGATCACGCCGTTGCACCCCCCTTGCCACTGAGACAACTTTACCTAAGTTCGGTTGTCCGAGGTTCATTCCTTCCAAGGATATGAACCTTTTCTCGTTTGATGACGTCATCGATGATGTCATACCACGTGACCATGCAGTTGCACTCCACTTGCCACTTTGACAACTTCACCCAAGATTGGTTGCCTGAGGTTCATCCCTTCCCGAGATACGTTATTTTTCTCCTATGATGACATCATCGATGAAGTCATACCACGTGACCATGCAGTTGCACCCCCCTTGCCACTTAGAAAACTTCACCCAAGTTTGGTTGTATGAGGTTCATAATTTCCCGAGATGTTCTTTTTCTCCTATGATGAAGTCATCGATGACGTCATACCACGTGACCATGAAGTTTCCCTTGCCACTAAGAAAACTTCAGCCAAGTTTGGTTGTCTGTGGTTCATATATTCCCGAGATATGTTCTTTTTCACTTATGATGACGTCATACCACGTGACCAGTCAGTTGCACCTCCTTGCCACTAACACAACTTCACCCAAGTTTGGTTGTCTGAGGTTCATCCCTTCCCGAGATATATTCTATTTCTCCTATGATGACGCCATCGATGACGTCATACCACGTGACCATGCAGTTGCACCCCCTTGCCACTAACACAACTTCCCCCCTCCCCCACCCAAGTTTGGTTGTCTGAGCATCATCCATTCCTGAGATATGACTATAATAAACTGAAAAAGGTATTGGTCTACCTGTGGTGGGGCAGGCAGACACGCGATCGCTGAACCATGAAAAATGAAGTCGAGTTCTACTTTGAACTATTGTATTCTTCCTGCGATACCCATGGTGCTCCCGCTCTGCGGCCTTCGGCCGCTAAGAAAGAACTGAGTTCGCATAGCCGAAAACACCATAGACATGTTACAAATTACTTGCAGACATGTGCTGGGATAATTTTAATTCGAAAGCTTTGAACTGAGAAATAATTTCATTCAAGTCTCATAGCGCGCGCTAACTCTAAATGTATACAGGATGATACAAGATTTTGAAATAGCGTCAATAGACCTCCTCGGCTTGGGCGTAGTTTTCCCATTTCAGATCACGTGGCATTCCCATGAGTATTCTCTCTTTCTTTTTCTGCTACGCACCGAAAGATATATGAATTTGGAATCATTCCAAACAAAGAGAGAATACTCATGGGAATGCCATGTGAACTGAAATGGGCAAAACATTACGCCCAAGCCGAGGAGGTCTTAGCCATCTCTTTGCTGGAAAGGGTTTTGTTTGACTTTTTGTTAAGTTAGTTGGATTTTTAAGGAGTTCTCTGAATTATTTGTAAAGAAGTTGCTCTTGCCTTTAAATACCGGCAGAGAAATGAGAGTTTTGTTTTGCGAAAACTGAGGCATATCATCACAACAGCAGGGAACGTCAACTCTCCCCGTTTTGTCGGTGGTCTTCCGGTTTTTTAGATCTCACGAAAATAAACTTAACAGTTTTTGGGGGTCTCGAAGTACTTTTGTAGCATTTCTCAGTTTCTACACTTTGTTTCTACACTTTCACTCGCTTTGTTATCTGTCATGACAAAGATTCACGCTACACAACCTCAAATCTCCACATTATTATTTCGATGGGTTGACGTCCCTGCAATAGTGAATTTAGTTTGTGCTGTTATGAAACTCACCTGATTTGACATGTGGCATTTTTGGGGGGTTTGTTGAACAAGCACATACGACGACTGATTCGCGCCCGTGCGTAATTTTCGCGCCAAAAAAGAGACACCACAGGGAGACCAGTGCATAGCCTTTGTTTCCAAACAACACTGATTTATTTCGCCATGGGGGAGGTATTTCCTAGCAATTACCCAACACCATCAACAACCCGTAAATTTAAATGCATAGATAATATAAACGTCTGCAAGTACAAATTACGTATTTTATCTTTCGTTGGTTTTAATTAATGGATTAAGAAAGAATCCGCCAGCAGTTCGAGTAAGCAGTGGACAAAAATCTTGTACCAAGATCATTTGAATTGTATTACAAACTTCTTTGAGTCTGTTTTCAATATCTATATAACACCAAACGCTGAAAACGATATTCAAAGTTCCTACAAAACACTGGAAAATGGTAGAGGAAGTGAAATTGCTCGATTTCTAGATGGCTTTCCTCTTAATTCTATAGAAACGGGCCAAAAAGATACGTCCCAATGTCCATTACTTTTGCCGATAAGAATCAAATTGTTCCTTGTTGCGTCAGAAACTTGACGTGTAATATGTTCTTTTTAAGCTTTCTTTTTTTCGGCCAGCTATTCTCCTTCCCCTGATCTCACAGTAAAACAAACCTCTTTACCATTGCAGTACGGACACAAAAAGCTAGTCATGCTGAACAAAACTACATATTTAGCCTGAAAACAATCGCACTTCTCCAAGGCATGAAAGCGCACCTAAAAACAATTTCATTGGTGAGACAAATTTGTCCTATTGTTTTTATGGATTCATCGTTTTCACCACGACCGTTTCGTTTCACACAAGCCTTATATTTTTAACGCCCGCTATCATGTAGAACGCGGCACTTCCCATTTGCTTGCTTAGTAACCAAGCTTAGCGCTGCGAGTTGTGTTTTGATTTTGGAAGGGGAACGAAGCGAAGGAAACAGCACAAAATTACCGCTAGTATTTAACAATTAGCAATGGTAGGATTTTCAACAAACCTATACAGTGGTTGTCTAATGGTGCTAATCTAGCTCAGAGTCGTGTACTTTGGACATTATAATGGCGAACAGCTTTGATTTACGGACTTCACTTTCGCAGGTGTCTAGCCACCAGGCCGTGGCGTACACGTCGTCGAAGAGGTATTTTTATTGGAAAGAGTTTGCATACTTCCAGGCCGTGATGCACGAAGTAACTACATGTTTACAAGAAAATAACAGTCTGGGAATCCATAAAAGCCACAATGACTCGCAAACTCGCTGTTCCAAGGGTTGAGATTCGACGCTGATTATTGCCATTCGACCAAGACCCATCGCTCGTACACCACGAGAAAACCAGCCTTTAAATATTTCACAAAGCAATGATGAAAATGAAATATGGAGCTGAATTACTACAGAATATACTCCTGATAGAATGAATAACTATGGATTATGTATGAACCTTGGATTCGTGGCTCAAAAGACAGAATTTTAACAGTTCTGCCGTAGACCATATTGTTTATTTGAACAAAGAAATCTACACAATGGGAATGGCTGGTCGAAAACATACATGTAGCAGTCAATCGAGGGCCTGATGCATGAAGGAACGCCATTTATATCTTTATTTAAACATGTGTCCTTCGATTGTAAGGGCTATTTAGGCTAAATTCGTTGTTCCAAGACTACTTTTTCGACCATGAATTGAATACAGCATCTAATTAATTCCAGAAATGATTTACATAAGGCGTACTATATATTTCTCGACAAAAATTCAGCCTCAAGGCACACGTAATGAAATCCATGATACGTGTTCATTTGATTATTTTCTCAGACCTACTAATTGCATCTAATATGATGCATTTTGTTTAGTTTCGTATTCCTTGGCGTGTTCAAATATTTTATACTATGATGATTCATCGATTTATACAGTGCACTGTAATATTCTTCCTGCCTTCATGGCAGCACTTTTCCCTTTAAAACAACTATGCCACTTAATCAAAAGGTTGATTCACTTGACATTTCATAAATTGCAAGTAACCTAATATTTTCTGAAATATATAAATTGAGTGTATTTTACATTTTTCTATATTCTATGTCTATATTCTATTCTATTTCCCTTTTAATTTTTCACATTTCTATATTTCACATTTCTATTTGCAATAAAAATAGAAAGTGGAAATCCCGTGCTAATTTATTTTTGCCACGCATCTAAAAATCTCCTCCTGTAGCCCATTAACGGGGGTCTTAGCTGATCCGTCAGTGCGTAGCGTGTGCAGGACGTCTCTCAGTTTTTGTTCGAGGTTGTGGCGGTGAGTTTTGTGCGCGCATCTCTGTACTCGTCAGCTGTAGCTGCAGATCGGCTACTCTAATTTCACTCGAGGTCTTGCGCAGTGCTTTGTACATCACTTAAAATGCTGGTACTGTCTGATGTCGGCAAAGGGCAAAGAGAATGATCACGAAGAAGTAGTGCTTTCCAGAAGTGTTACGAGTCACAGGCCTGTTTTTAACGGGTAGAAGTGCAGCGCACGGAACAAATATCAGAATACGGCAGATAGATAAGAATGTGTGTCAGAATTTCGGTCGGAAGGGATAAAAAAGTGACCCCTTGAATCGTTTGGTCAGTTTAATGCGTTTCTTTAGCCTGTCTTATCCCGCGAAGGCATTAGAAAAACAATGTGACCTAAAGCGTGTTTAGCTTCGTTTGCCTTCCATAGTTAACATCGCCCGGAAAGCCGAACAGAACTTTTCAGCACTTCCAAGATAATTCCCAAAACATTTCCCTAGCTCACAAGTTTTTTCTCTCTCTCGTGGTTATAACGTTGCTATAGCAACTCTGATCACAACAAATGCACACTACAATAAAGTTCAAACCCTTCAGGGTAACCATGTGAAAGTTCAGACCGGTACAGGTTTTCGAGCCTGAACAGCAGTCATACAAAGATTGGGTGTTGAGAGCAAAAAAAATTGTAGGCAGCCTCCTTAAGTTGGCAAGCGAAACGGTCGTGTCACACCAAATCTGATTGGTCAGTTTTGTTCGGCATGGCCTACTTTCTGTGTCCGCACTGTAACATGAGTTTTCAGCGTTTCTTGTAAGATACACGTTTTTTGTGTGCTAAAAAGTCAAATTTCGCGCACTGTCAAAAACATAACTGAAGTCAGTCGGGACAGGATTCCAGTCCGGACACTATGAGGCATGACTCGAGCAATCAGATTGTAACAGTCACATGTTGGCCCACTAGCAGGGCTTGAAATTTCGCCTAAAAATTTTCCTTTTACGTCTAACTTTTTAGACTTAAGCGTAAAATATCGATTGTGTTTTCAGTTTCTACAGTGTTCTAGCCGATTCACGCCTAGAATGTGATGAATTACGCCTATAATGCCGATACAAGACGTAATATTACGACTATGATTATTTCTTAATTTCGAGCCCTGACTAGCGTTATCACCCAAGACATGATAATGGGTCACTTTTGGGTAAATCCTTCCATCACAGCCAATTCAATTTTCTATAGCAATGGCTGGTAGAAATAGGTTAAGACATTAAACTCTTAAAAGCAGAAACGAGAACTTCACCAGTTTTAGCTGTTTGTTATCTGGACATATATATTTACTTACAATAAAGAGCTGGCTTACCCCTTTTACTCCTTTCTTTAACTTGTCATCAATGAACAGCGACAGGAATTCTGGAGACTTGCCATTAAGGTTCAAAAAATACTCAAATTCCTAAAAGAAAGTGTGGAAAGGAATAACGTTGGCACAATAGTGTTTAAGGTCTCGTGAAAGATAAAATATAAAAATCCATAATATGACTATTTTCCCGAAATTCATTTGATACAGTCCTAAAGTATATTTCGAAAACCTCAAATGACGCGTCAACTGTTTTCCTAGGCTGATGATAAATTTTGCGGCCAAAAACTGTAAAAAATACGACTTTCAACTTCGCGACCTAATATTTTCGTAAATATGCAAAATATCGAAAATCGCTCACACGGTTTTGCAGTTCATTTCCCCGAGACTAAAATCCGACTAAGTGTGAAATTGTGCAACAAACCACTAGTGGTCTGAAGCTTCTCAAGTAAAGAAGGTAGGTTTTAGTTCGGAGTCTTAAAAATACAAGAAAAAATTAAACGTCGATAAACTAATCAACTTCATAAGATAGAGCCATCTTTTAGCTTTAAATGATGTATAGCTGATTATCATAGCATAAATTGCGACGCGACGAAAAAAAGTTTACGAAGACAGTCCTCACGGGATTACAGAGACCTTAAGGGACGAGTCCCACTCGAGGCACATACATTTTTCTGTTTTCCTTTGGATAACTGACTTATTTCATTGTTGGGAAGGTTTCCAAAATAACAACAACAAAGAACTGTTTTCTATTGTTTTGGGATACTTAAAATAGTGGAGGTTGATAACAGACTTATTTCATTGTTGGGAAGGTTTCCAAAATAACAACAACAAAGAGCTAACCGTTTTCTATTGTTTTGGGATACTTAAAATAGTCGTGTCCACAGTTGATGTCCATAGAACACTTCAATCGATATGAAACGGTGGAGATAAACTTGACTTTGATCGATTGGAGTCGTCCAAAATTTTGGAGCAAAAAAACTACGATTTTTTAAATCTGACCAAATTTCGTGAAAGTAGGCCCAAATTTCGCGGTGAGCCGATTTGTGGAGGAATTATGTTGATACGTACAATTCTATATTTTTCGAAATCGCAAAATAATATTAAATTTAATCAAAAGCATGACCTTCCTTGAACAATTAGAAATAGATTGGGCTATAAAAACCTTCAATTTATAACCATGAAGTACCAAACTCTGTCATGTTAATTCATAACACTGGATTTTACATAAATTATAGCCCTGATTTATAAATCCTAAAATATCTTCAAATCGGTCTTGTAGAATTTAATCAATCTTCGGTTACACGTAGGCAATCAGTCAATCTCGAGGTACCGTAGAGCATTTTTCGAAAAAAATGTCGTTACAGCCTGAAACTGGTGTGAGAGTGGAAATAGGCTTGGCCCAATTGTCACGTGATACTAACTCCAATCTCCCCAAATTTTGTACTGACATGTATTTCAGTCTATTGGTAGCATCTGTGTTTATTGGCTGCGCGATAGAAATCAATCTGCTCTTGTATGAGAGGTTCAAAATTAGTTGGCATGGGTACAAAATTACTGGGTCGATCCACCTTAAGGGAATTTCTAGTTACAATGGATAGTAGTGATGAGGATTTGTGGATTACGCAAAACACATTTTCGCAGTCTATGCTCCCTGATTTTGATCTACTGGGATCGAATTTGGGCAAAGAGGAGAGTGAAGAGCGAACTGGACAAAAAGCCTTTGATGAAAGAGAGCAGAGTGCTTGCGCGGAGACGAAGCAAAGAGTGGATAGAAAGAAAGTTGACCAGGATACTGCAGCGCCGTCATCTAGGAACATTGTTGTGATTGACAAAAAGGAACTTATACTCGCCAGCAATTTAGTAATTTTCAGTACAATTTAGTTTTTTGATATTTGGGGTTTATGGACTTTAAGAGTAATAATAATAAATAATCAGTAATTAAGGGCGGGGCTGATATCAAATCCCTTCCGCTTTTAGCTACTTGACTATCCATGAGTGTGTTAGTCATGTATCTCACCAGAACAATGGAAACCGTACCAACAATGTAATAATAGAGCAGATTTCGTATGACTGTGAAAAGTACCGTGACTACGCGATCACATTCCATTTACAGCAGGCCAGGTTCCGTACCGCCACCGCGACAGTACCGTGCCGTACCGCGGCAGTTTTCACAGTCATACGAAATCTGCTTTATAAATTCTCTACTGCGGATGTTATCCTGTGAATCCTATCGAACCTCGTCGTTCTCATTGGAGTTGGCTGTCGATGGCGTCACATATTTTGACGAAGCTAGTCCACCCCTTGACACGAAGGTAACGAGCTTGGTTGTGTTGCCTCCGTTCCTGAGATATGTGTTTTCTATGGTTACACGAAAACCCTTAAACGATGACGTCATCGATGACGTCACAACACGCATCCAAGCTTTTGCATTCTCCTAACAACCTAGACAAGTACTGCCAAGTTTGATTGTCTTACCACGTTTCCCTCCTCAGATATGATTTTTGTCCTTATTTACATGAAGGCTGTTATTTGATGACGTCATCGATCACGTAGAATCACGCGACGTTGCTGTATTAGTCCAGTCAATCTACGAAATTTTGAGGGTTCAGTCCAAACTCATTGCAATAGAATTTCTCTCAACGGATTATGAACCAGTAAGGCGACCTAGTTAACATACTAAAAGTCCTCAAAAATCCCTTCGGTGGAAGATCCCGAAATAAGGCCTTTCCAAAAATCGCTAAAAACTACAGGGTACCCGCGTCAAGAAAAGTGAAAAAATTGTAAATTACCTTCGGAATAAAACTTTCTCTAGTTCGTTTTGCAGGAAATCTCTTTTGAGGTCCAGATAAATGTGTTAAACGTGAAATTGCGTCGATTTATCAACATTTTTTCCCTTTTTGTTTTTTCTTACATCATATGGGGCCGCCATTTTGTTCGAACAGCAGCAGGCGTTTTATCTCCTTTTACTGTTCCTTTGTCGAGGTCAAACCGGCTTGATTCGTCCAAGAGTTATTGCTTTTGCATTGATAGTGTTATTTGCTGAAAATAAGTGTGGCACCATGGCATAATCCTAGGCATAATCATATGAAAACGGAAATTCCAAGAGTAGTTTTAAACTTTCCCGTTATACAAAGCCATACCGCATAACGCATACCGCACTTAAGATATGAGCGTGGCGCTCTACCAAACTTTTGGGGTAAGCGGCCCTGTACTAGTCATTTTATACAGAAATACATTTTAACATTGATCGATGTTGCTTTTCTATGATAGGAATCAACAAGCCTTTAGCTACTGATTCGTGTTGTAAAACCTTCCGGCGTCTAGTAACATTCAAAAAAAGCAGGACAGAAGCTTCCCGCGAGCGCATATTGGTATTTAAGTGGAGACTCCCGAGGAATGAATAGACACATTGTCACTTTGTATATTTATTTTTTGATATTTATAATGTTCAGAGCATGGTATGAGCTTATTACACGGTGGCACGAAGATATGAGTTTTATTTTCGAGTGGCAAGAACGAGTATAGCAGCGAATAAGTAAGCTATTGTTTTTGACATGAGAAAATAAAACTCATTTCAAGCCGCCAGAGACGAACCAGAAAACAATTATTCCAAATTTGTTTTGACTTATATCCTCACTAGTAAGAATATGGGAAAAATGTCACTCAGGTCCTAAAACGGAAATTATTATTCAGTTGCGTAAGATGCGGCCCGATGAAATTCTATGCTTGTAACGTCGAACTCACGCTGACCGAAGGTGCCAGTCCTTTCAAAGTAGCGAGTGCCCGCCAGGCTTTTAAGTGGGCGATTTTTGGGAGTTTTTGGCTTCGTTACGTGTGTTCTCCAACACTATATTAGAAGTCCTTTTGCCGATATTTTGAAATGCACATCATATAGAACTTGCTGGAATCAGTCCTTAGGACATTTCTTGTGATTCCCCTTTCAGAGCATCAGGTATCGAGATCCCCTCTTTCGCTTACCCCAAAATGAAGTGAAAGAAGGAAATCCTCAGCCCCCCGTTACTTTGTGCCGCACCGAAGCAATGTGATAGGTCCTCCGTTCATGTGTCTTGCCACCCAAGTCATTCCGCGCAACGTCGTGCCGACAAATGCATTATGATAAAGTTCTCCGACGTTGCACTGTGCAACAACAAATCAACATGATTGGTTCTTAGCCTTTGCTTGGCGCGACGGTGCCTTGACGCGAGCTTTTTACTGTCGTACAAAAACACTCTATGTTCCACACAGCTCGCGGTTTCCGTCCTGTTGGCTTCTGTGCAAACTCCGGGGCGTATTGGTGGAGTTCACATGAAAACACAAAATTATCAGGAGGCCTGTATCGTCTATTACCAGCACTATCGCACCAGTTATCCCTGACTGCATTGGGTCACTCGACTTATATTTTCGCTTTCGCGAAAGCTTAAAGGAAATCGCGCCTTCTCCTGATATGCCACTTTTACACGCGGCTTTAGTCGCGAATAATAATTCGGAGCCTTGATCGGAGCGCAAGAAATATTTTGGTCTTAGGCCTGGGCTAAAAGCCGCGCTACTGCCGTGTCGAATTTAATTCAATTTGGTTCGGCGATAGCGCGACACTACCGCGGCAGTTGATGTAAACGTCGCGCCACCGTCGCAATTAATTTGAAAATACATTTGGACCTTTCTGTAGCATGTATATAAGACCAGGATTCCCAGCCAAACTATTAATTGAGTTCGACATGGCAGAAGCGCGGCGTTTAGAACCAAGTCGCGCTACTGCCGATAGCACGGCAAGACTTGCAGATTTTTCGACACTAGCGCGGCAGTGGTTCAAAACGTCGCGCTACTGCCGAGCTACAGTCGAACTTAATTCATAGAATTGAATTCGACACGGCAGTAGCGCGGCGTTTAGCCCAGGCCTTAAGAGTTGTATCACCCGAATATGTAATAACCAACAGGATTTGTAATAACAACCGGATTTGTAATAACAAGCAACCGGATTTGTAATAACAGGATTTGTAATAAAAATCAACCAGATTTGTAATAAAATATTAACCGGATTTGTAATAAAATTTCAACAGGATTTGTAATAGCATAGCTAACCGGATTTGTAATAACCAATCAACAGGATTTGTAATAACACGATGAGATGAAACACTCTTGAAGATTTGCAGATTTAAACACAATGAAATATATTTCTTTACATTCATTAAATAACACTGTTGCAATGCGCGCTCTTATTGCGAAAGAGTAATGTTCACAAGCAATTGTTCACAAGTATTGTATCAATGCGTGAGTTCTCAAGAAACATAATTGTAATATATTTAGTTTGGATGCTATTCTGGATTGGATGAAATTTTTAGAGTACTCAATTGAATGAACTAGAAAAGCGTTGCCCAATCAAAACTTGGGAATCTTGCAAGAATTTTTTTGGGAGCCTCACATGATTTTTATTTCTTTATTTTTTCCCTTGTATGAATATTTCTTTTGCTTTTTGCCCGCTCCCCCCATATTTGTTGGCTTAATAAGACATAAGAATCATTTCAATGATTAAAGACATTCAAAGATTTTCATCATGTTATGAGTTAGAGGCGCCACTCAAAACCACCATTTATAACATATCACATTGTGATAATATATCATCAATAAAAACATTTGTTGTTATCTTGTCCAGGTATAGTCTTCTGTACTCTGCGAATCTGTGTAATTAAAATGGGGGAGGGGGGAAATAGTCAGTATTTGGAGGCATTCCAAGCCCCACGTTTAAATGAAAACATCATGTTGACGCGTTATTACAAATCCTGTTGATGTGGTTGTTACAAATCCGGTTAGTTATGCTATTACAAATCCTGTTGAAATTTTATTACAAATCCGGTTAATATTTTATTACAAATCTGGTTGATTTTTATTACAAATCCTGTTGTTATTACAAATCCGGTTGCTTGTTATTACAAATCCGGTTGTTATTACAAATCCTGTTGGTTATTACATATCCGGGTGATACAAGAGTCAGGGCGTACAATCTAAAACCAACATACAGCCCGATTTCTGAACTCGTGCTCGTCGAACGGAGGGCAATGGATCGCTTTTGTGGAATGCTTTCGAACGCCGTTACAAGACCTTGGCCATTAGAGAAAAAAGCTAGTATAGTGAGAGGCCTGCGGCAGTCAGTTCTATCAGTAAGCCCGAGTCAAGTTTGATATCAATCACGGCGCACATTTACTAACCGTGGTGTTGTTCTTGAGTCTCACGTTTTACTATATAAAGGGAAGCCGTTTTTTTCGCGTTTTACCACTGGTTGTACTATATAAAAGGGGTACCATTTTCAATAGTATAGTACATGGCACCGAGGTTTTTAACTATTTTTATAATTGAAAACGCGACTTTGATGATATAAAAAGGCAAAATTCATATCGCGCATGTTGACTGCAATGCCAAAATGCGTGTGCTGTCTCGTGCACAAGAACAGGGCTGAAATAGCCCGGGGGGAAGGGGGTGACTCCCCTATTTTTGGGGCGGGGGTGCTTTCGATTTTACCCCTAAAAGGTACCCTACATGGTGTCGCTTAGTTGATTTTGACCCCTAAAAGGTACCAACAAGAGGTATTTTACCTTATTTTACCGTAATTTTCTCTCTTTTTTTTTTTACGAGAGACACGTCTGAAATTCAGGCTACCAACAAGTGTGATTTGCGTAATTTGCTAGCATTGCTAGATTTGGTAGCTATCTGGAAAAAAAAAACCTAAAAGGTACCAGAGGCCTGAATTTAAACCCTAAAAGGTACGATGAGCACCCCCGCCCAAAAAAAGGGGAGTCCCCCGGGTGAAATAGCTAATACATTCAGTCTGTATGCATGAACTGACTACTACAAATCGTCAAATATGCTTCTCGGGTAATTGGCAAAGACTTCAATTAATTTAGAAAAGCCTTTAGCCGTAATGAGAAACTCGAGGGCGGCGATGAGTCAGATGATAAACTGCGAGAACTACAGCGGCAGTGAGCGATGTAAAACAAAAGTGAAACGTTGAAAAATAAACGCAATTACTTGCTAAATACAACATAGATGTACCGCAAAAATAATGCGAATATTTTCAATTCTGGAGCTTCTTTATATTGTTTGCACTTTGATAGACTAGTTGCTGTTCCGAACAAAATGGCGGCCCCATATGATGTAAGACACACTAAAAAGAAGAAAAAGTGTTGAAAAATTGACGCAATTTCATGTATAACACATTTATCTGGTCCTCAAAAGAGATTTCCTGCAAAATGATTGAGAGAAAGTTTTATTCCGAAGGTTGTTTAGAGTTTTTTCACTTTTCTTGACGCGGGTACCCTGTGGTTTTTTAGCGATTTTTAGAAATTATCATATTTCAGGATGTTCCACCGAAGGGATTTTTGAGGACTTTTAGTATGTTAACTAGGTCCCGTTACTAGTTTATAATCCGTTGAGAAAAATTCTATTGCAATTTGTTTGGACTCAAACCACAGATTGACTGGACTATATCCTAAAAAAATCATATCTCCGAAAAGAAAGGTCCAATACTGACCAAACTTGACAAAAGTTGGCCTTTAGGTTGATAGCTTTCTAATATCAAAGACATGTGATATGAAGTCACTGATTACGTCATAAAAAAGCTAATTCATGGTTATACATGTCTGATACTACTTTTCCTTATGTATGGTGCGCCGCGCGGAAGCTCCACTGAATTTTTGTTTACCCGTTAAGGTGGCGTACACCTATTCAAAAGCGAAACAACATAAAGGTTTAGACACCGAGTTTAGTCATAAAACGTTAACCGACTACTGTCATTTTTTGCCAGTCAATAAAACAACTATTCAGCTTTCCACTTGGTATCGTTTTCTTTGAATAAATTTAACGGATTTCTTGAAATCAGTGAATAGACAAAGTGGGGTAAAATTAAATATGGCCTCCTATTTCTATAAAAACACGGATAAGTCCCACTTTTTTGGTCTTATACAGAAAGTCTAGTACCCTTTTATGTGCCTGTGAAAGCAAATCGGAATCGAGTTCTTGGCAGGCGCGCAATGACTTCGACTAAATCTAGATATCGCAGATGCTTACATTTATTACAGGGCCCAATATTGGGGCTATTTTTAGAAGTGAGTGCTTGTAATCTTCTTATCTTACCTGACATTTGAAGGCTTGATGCCCAAGGTTTTTGCAAGGAAGTGCGCCAAGCTGAATGCTCTCCACCACAAAGTTCTGATAGCCTGAATGGAGGGTTTTGTTTCACTTCTGAACTGAAATTATGCATCCTCTATTACTTTGCTTAATTTCCAACTTTTCAGCTGAGATTTTCCTTTCCTGTTTCCTGACAGTATAATAGAATAGATATACTTTTGCCTACCTTAATTTTAGTGAATAACTCCAATACGGTGTCGAGAAATAAGCGAAGGCCGTTGGGCCTCAAAATTCGTTCTGAACTAAACTCAAGGCAAAGCAAAAATGCATGGCCTTGACTTAACACAACATTGCGTACCGGCGTGAACTTTTGAAACTATCCTGAGAGGAGTCACGTTGAGAGGACGAGAGGCGTTACGCATGTCGTTGGGTGCTACTGCCGAAATTAGCTTCCTTAGAATCTTAATTTCCTTTTTCGTGATCTATTATGGTCGTAAACAATGGATAACGCTTCTCGTCTACCAAGGTGACTCCTCTCATGGGAGTTTCAAATTTTCACGCCGGTACGCAATGTTGTGTTGAGTCGAAGCCGTGCATTTTTGGCTTTGGTTTGAGTTTAGTTAAGAATGAATTTTGAGGCCAAACGGCCTTCGCTTATTTCTCGACACCGTATTGGAGTTATTCACTAAAATTCGGTAAGGCAAAAGTACATCTATTCTATTATACTGTCAGGAAACAGGAAAGGAAAATCTCAGCTGAAAAGTTGGAAATGAAGCAAAGTAATAGAGGATGCATAATTTCAGTTCAGAAGTGTAACAAAACCCTCCATTCAGGCTATTAGAACTTTGTACTGGACAGCATTCAGCTTAACGTACTTCCTTGCAAAAACCTCTTATGACGTCAAGCTTTCAAATGCCAGGTAAGATAAGAAGAGTACAAGTACTCATGTCTAAATATAGCCCCAATATTGCGCCCTGCAATAAATGTAAGCATCTGAGCCATCTAGATTTAGTCGAGGTCATCGCGCGCCTGCCAAGAACTCGATTCCGATTTGCTTTCACAGGCACATAAAAGGGTACTATAGCTGTCGTTATAATCCAAAAAAGTGGGACTTAGCCGTGTTTTTATAGAAATAGGAGGCCATGTTTAATTTTACCCCACTTTGTCCATTCACTGATTTCAGGAAATCGGTTAAATTTATTGAAAGAAAACGATACCAAGTAGAAAGCTGAATAGTTGTTTTATTGGCTAGCCAAAATGACACTAATCGGGGAACGTTTTATGACTAAACTCGGTGTCTAAACTTTCCTGTTGTTTTGCCTTTGAATAGGTGTACGCCACCTTAAAAAAGATGTACTTGCCTGGCTTGTTCTGCACCATAAGCAAACTATACTTGTATTAGATAATTAAATTTCTTAAAATGAAATTGTACTTGCCTGGCTTGTTCTGCACCATAAGCAAACTATACTTGTATTAGATAATTAAATTTCTTAAAATGAAATTGAACATACAGAAGCAATCGCTTGCTTGAAGAGTCGATCTGTGTTGAAACCATGATGAAGAAAATGGTCAAATCTATCTTTCAGGTCAAGCAAATTCTGCAACCGAAAGAAAAACAAAAAATGGTGTTACTAAAACTAATGAACTTGGAGATAACATAAAACTACTTTCACAAGAACTGACTGCAGGTTCTGTCTGATGTAGAATGTCTGTCACGTCACCTGGAGCGATTAGCGATTTTTACATCATGCCAGCATGCTTTCCGCAAGTTCCGTAACTTAGTTATGTACAGTCCTACACGACTGGGCGTTCAATATTGATGCAGGCTACCAGACCGATGTCTTCATTCTAGACTAACAAGTTGTTAGGGCTGCTGCGACGTAACCTATCCTCATGCAGCCCAGAGATCAAAGAAACTGCCTACTTTGGGATTGTGAGATCTATACTTGAATACGAATCCAGCTGCTGGGACCCCACACTGTGCAGCTAATATCGGAGCTGGAAAAAGTCCAATGTATAAGGGCAGCACGCTTTGTGAGCGGGAACTACTGGGACTACAATCCTGGAGCTGTCACCAAACTCTTCAGTCAGCTTGGATGGAAATCGCTACAGCACATGCATGTGGTGGATAGACTCCCTTTTCAAAAAGGGTTTAAACCTCAGGCAGGCTTATGTTTCTTAAACTGTCTTAGTAAACCAAACCGTTAACTAGGCATATGCATGACAGTTACTTTATGCCTTTATCTACATAAATATAGCTTTATGCCAATTCATAGTTCCGAACTGTCATTCAAAGCCATAGTTACCGTTGTTATGTCCCACAAACAAACAAGGGTTTTCCTTTAAAAAACGTCCTAAAATATTCCGATCCCGCTTAGGTTTACCGGATATCTCTATCTTCGGATCATCTGAGTTTATACTTTCATAAAAGGCAAAAAAGTGCTGCAAATCGGACTGATTTCGGAAGTCCTGAAATACTGTTTGTGGGACACGATCAGTCCCCATGCGAGAATCTTTCCAGCTCTGATTGGTATCTCCAGATAGTGTGAAATGGCTTTATTGTTTGATCGGAACTATGACAGGCCTTCAACTGATCATTTCTAAAAAAATCGGGCTAAATATAGGGCATTTTTCCAAAATATATAGGGCCAATATAGGGCATCTAGAGAAAATATAGGGCAAAAATAGGGATGTAGGACGTTGGTAAAACTTTATATTATCTACACAATCTATGCACAATAAGACTTTAAGCTTCAAGACTTTCAGCACATCGATGTTTCATGTGACAATAACGATGCAGGGCCCGATATCAACTTTTTTTAAGAGATGCCATTGGCGCCTAAATAAAAAATTCTTGTTGCCAAATAGTGAAGTTTGGTCGCCATAAAAGAAATCTGGTCGCTATCGTTTTTTCTTGTTTGTTATAAGAAAGAGCAGGTTTCTTCCTTTTAATGCCTTTCCTTCGCCTCGAATACAGTGATTTGGCTGCATGTAGCTCCTGGTCTTTCGTTTTTCATACTGTAGTAGTTACAGGGCCGTAGCAAGCCTCTCCCAACTGTTTTTAGGGGAAATTGTAACTCTTTTGCGCGCGCAAAGCGCGCCGAAAATTTAGAGTCTAGCATGTGAAATTACCGCAAGTTTCTGAGAACTTTGATATGCAGGGTGCAAATCGCGTTGCCAAAATTCCGCTTTCAATCTTCTTCGAGAAAGGGTTCACGATACAATATAGGGAAATATAGAAGAATCTCAAAAATATAGGAAATATAGGGCCGGTTGAAGGCCTGCTATGAATAACTATCATTGACTGGATTAACTAGAGTCAGCCTATCATCCTTAGGCCTTAGTGCAATGCAATGTAGCCATTTAGATCTCAGATCTGACCGCCCTGTGCAAATATATCAATATGGAGGTAGCACTTTAAAAATGAATGTGAAATGTAGATCATCGCCAGTTTAAGTGAGAAATAGGGATAGAAAAGTTCAAGAGGTCTTATCTATATAATATATAGAAAACGCACGCCTGGTTTACTTTCTACAGCCATATGAAATCCGCTCTAAAGTAAAAAAAAAAGAACGTTTGGCATTGCTAATACAATAATCAATGACCGGGGATGTTATCATGAACGTTTTCAGCCCTTTATACCTGTATGCAGGGTATGGGGTTCCTAGCCGATTCATTGTCTTCATCAGATACAAGAGCTTTTCCCTGTTCTCTGAGATACCCTCTCAAGCAGTCGCACACCGTCTTTAGGCCTTCCTTGACACGGCAGAACAATCGATACATTCGTGCTAGGTCTGCAAAGATCATAAAACCAAATTCACCACGATTTGCATATTCCAGATTAATCTCCATTGGTAATTGACCCGAGTAGAGTGCAATTTTGCGCGCTCGTTCGATTTTGAAATCACGCGTATGATTTCTGGCCAAAATTGCAAGAAACGAAGGCCAATTACCACGTAATTACATCCACGTGGAAATCATTTCCATAGAAAATATTTTTAGCACCAAACTCATTGTAAAATAGATAGAGTTTGAGTAATAAGCACGCGCTTCAATATTGTTTTCGGGTCATGATTGCACGACACAAGTTTAAAATATTCCCCTATTATATCTATTTTGAAAACCAGGATTGCAAAACTTATTGTGTCAAAGTTGCTTCCCCTGACCCGTCATTTGTTCCAACTATTAATATTATTCCCTTCCGGGTTTTCTCGGGCAACTTTGACGTTCCGTATAAGGGAAAAAAATTCTTCCGTCTCGCAGCACAACGCCTGTCCAACTTTGGAGCATGCGCAATGCAGTCCAACCGTTCAAGGTCAACCGACCTCACGGCCCACGACATTGCAGAGAAATGTTGAGCCGCTCGGATGGGAATGTTATACTAAATTTGAAGGGTAATTTCTGGACTGTCTTCGTTGAGACTTGCTACGATGTTTGAGACATTCTTCGTTCACTTCGTACACTAAGCAGTGTTAAAATGGCTTCCTGTCACCCGAGTAACGGTTACGTGCTGGCCAATCAAAAAACACAAAGAGTAACGATGAAAAGACTCGGGAGTTTGATTGGCGGAAGCCAGAAGGCGGTTTGTCGGCTGGAAATCGTTAGCGAGAGATCGCAGAATTATGAAGATCACAGTAAAGGATAAAACAGTCCGGTGCTTATTTTCGGCACTTTTTCCCTTGCGAAGTCTCTCATTTGAAAACGAATTTGAAATCGGACAACCTAACACCTGCTTTAGAATCATGCCAAATTTGGTGGAATTTGAACCAGAAGAACTGTGGCATAACTTTGAATTTATAAACGTAATTGCGAGTAAAAAGTCTCAGAGAAACGCGGGTCTAAAGATTTCCACTGCGCGACGCCTTTTTCGCCGAGATTGACGTTAAAACCCAATTGAAATACGACTCGCTAGGAAAGCGGGCCGATCACCGGATAGTTGTATCAGCATGAGCTCATTCGTATTCATGTACGAAGCATTTTTTTATGCCGCTAAAACTTGGAAACTAGCGATTACTGAATACTTTTCATCTCGGTTTTCTCGTAATGGCGAGAACGTCTAAACCACGGAATGATAAATCAAAAGACGGTCCAAGTCTTCTGAAATTTATCCCTTTTATCTATCGTGCTATTGTTACAGCTAACGACCATAATAGCCCAGTCTCTTCTGATCTTCGATGGTAGTTTTGCTTCTATTATGCTCACTGAACTTGTTGTAGTTATTTCTGCTTCTAAGCCGAGTCGTCGGTATCCATCCTCCACGACATCAACAAATTCTAGGAATTTCTTATTTTCACCATTATTGATGATTTCAAAACGTTTCCTCGACCGTTCATTCACCATCGTTCTCAAAAGTCCGCCCAATTACGTTTTCATTATTTCTTTAATTAGGTTCAGATTCTTTCGATACCTATAAGGTAACAGTATAATTCTATACGAAAAGTGTTTCTTCTTAGGAATTTTCACAATCAAATCAATATATTTACCCGGTAGCGTATGTGTGTTCTACGGTGAGGAAGGATCAATCAGTGTTCAGTTCAGTGTTCCTCCTTATGTCGAAAAGAGATGTTATGCCATTTTACTAGCTTATAATAGTCATAGTTTTAGAATATATACAGCTTTAGATATTCAAGGTCCCTTTAAGTTTAAAACCCAGTTAGGAATAATGTTTATTCTTGGTGGAGTCTCCTTTTCCTTTTGCGTCTTTTTTCTTTACGATGTGTTGGGGCGTTTGCGTTCACGTTGGTTTCATGTGTGGTAAGGATGTTTCTGGTTATTGCTGCTTCTACATGTATGTCAAGTGTTTCATCTTCTTTCTTGTCTGGAATCGATCATTTATATGAGATTGTTGTTCTCCACCTGTAGTTTGTCTATTTGCTCGTCTTTCTCTTTTAGAACTCTGTAGAAAACGTTCTTGACCTGTTCTGTACATTTATGTATTTTCGGGTCTTTGATTTCCCTCTCTGTGAATGAACTTATCTCTGTTTCATCTTCGTTACCTGTTGGTTTCAAACCTTGCTGTATCATCGAAGGATGTGAAGGATAGAAGATGCCCATTTTTTGTTTGGATCAAAGGGTGATATCCAGCATAATCGTAACCTATAAGGACGTCGACTGGCCCAATTGGTGACTCAAGGTTACCTTTCAGTACTGGGAACGTACTTGACAACTCTTTGATGTCAATCTTTCTTATGTCATTCGTGATTTTATCTATTCCATAGACCTCAATTGTTACTTCCTTCCCTTCGCAATCGATTAACGGGAGACTGTATTTCTTGGTGACAATGTCCTCGTGCTTTGGTCAGTGATAATTGTACGTTGATTCCGTCAAGTCTGAGCTCTTGTGCGACTTTGTTTCTAATAAGACTTAACGTTGAGGCGTTGTCCCACATTATGTTTAACAATCTTTGTGTGGTTCTAATTCTCTGATACTGTAGGAGACATTTTTGTTCGGTACGGTGTTTGCATGTGTGTGTGGTGCCCGAGATGTTCCTTTCTTCTGTATTCGCTGCTGGATGATTATCGTGTAAACTTGGGTGATGCTTTTCCTTGCATTCATTCACGCCGCAGTTCTTACTTTCTTCACAATCGCGCCATCTATTGTGGGATGAGTATTTTGTTCTCTTTAACGGCAAACGTTTCTTCGTTGACTCTGAGCCAGTCAGCTCGGACGAGTTTTCATGCGACGCCTGCCCAGTTGGCACAGGAGAATTCTTCAGATGGGACTGGTTTTATTTAATGTGGTCAGTAGACTGCCCTCTTTTAGCCGCAGCACACATTAATCGTAAGGAGACTTACATAGTACTAGCGTCACTCGAACGATGGAAGAACGATCTCGCTAACAAATGGATAACTGTTTATTCTGACAACATGACTACCGTGAGCGTGTTTAACAAGGGCACTTCTCGAAACCCCCAGGCCATGCAATGGCTGTGTCAAATATTTTGGCTCTCTGCGACGCACAACTTCAGAGTGACGGCTCGCTATATCCGCTGCCGTGACAATTCTGTAGCAGATGATTTGTCAAAACTTCATATGGTGGATCATTGTGAACAGTTCTGTGCTCGCAACTACAGCACACATGCGCGTGTGCTTCCCCACATGTCTCGTGACACACTTGCTTCATCACCTCAACAGGTCCAATCTCTGCTCAGGAACGTAGCTTGGATGCCGATTTAAGGCGATACAGGAGCCAAGCCTTCGCACAAGCTACAGTCGCCTCGTCCCAACTTCGTGCATACCTCCGCTACTGCCTGCACTTCGGCTTTTCACCAGTACTTGTAACTTGTAACTTTATTTTATACTCGATTAAAAAACATCAGGCAAGATAAAACATTAATATATAGATTTAGCCACTGGCTAAAAGCGGAGCTCCTGGTTATAAAATTTTCTGTGTGAATGAAAGGGATTCCCATGTGTACATGGTTTGCATGGTTGCTTTAGAGTCTTCCCTTCACGAGATATTAATTTTTAAAGCATAGATGACGTAATCGCTGACGTCATATCACGAGACCACACCTCATTTCGCTCATCTGGTGACCTAGACTACACTACAGAAGTTTGGTTGTTTTAGAGTCTTCCATTCACGAGATATTGATTTTTCAAGCATAGATGACGTCATCGATCACGTCACATCACGTGGCCACTTCATTTCGCTCATCTAGTGACCTAGACTACACTACCAAAGTTTGGTTGTTTTAGAGTCTTCCCTTCACGAGATATTGATTTTTCAAGCATAGATGACGTCATCGATGACGTCACATCACGTGAGTACTTCATGTCGCTCATCTGGTGACCTGGACTACATTACCCAAGTTTGGTTGTTTAGAGTCTTCCTTTCATGAGATATTCCTTTTTCAAGCATAGATGACGTCACATCACGTGACCACTTCATTTCGCTCATCTGGTGACCTAGACTACACTACCCAAGTTTGATTGTTTTTGAGTCTTCCTTTCATGAGATATTCATTTTTGGAGCATAGATGACGTCATCGATGACGTCATATTACGTGACCACTTCATTTCGCTCACCTGGTGACCTAGACTACACTACCAAAGTTTGGTTGTTTTAGAGTCTTCCCTTCACGAGACATTAAGTAATGGTCCGTATAAGACCTAGGCAAGCCAACGGCAAAGCATGCTGGAATGCAATTAATTTCTATTTTTGGCTTAGACATGAAAATCAGTAAATTCACTATGCTAGAAAGACTTGTCTGAGGATTTTTAGGGAGACATAAGCACTTGTGGTACTCACAAACAGGATATGCAATTTGTAAAGACTTTGTATGTGGGGAACCTAGCGTAAAATGCTGATTCTCACTCCTTTGTTCTTCTTTAATCTGATTGGTCTAGAGACTTTTCGTTGCCATATGTTCTCAAAGCAAGTCGAAATCTATCAATTTTTCACTCTTATTATGTTACTAGTCATGATAACTTACTGTGGTAAAAAATAGGACATATCCTACGTGGGGAACCTTCAATGCCGTAGAACAATGGAGGTTTGCCTAGTTCTTGCATGGATGATTACTTAATTTTCAGTCACTGATGACGTCATCGATGACGTCACATCACGTGTCCGTGTTACAGCACCCCCCTTGTGGCATAGACAAAATATCCCAAGTATGATTGTCTTAGCATGTTCCCTTGAGGAGATATAATTTTGTCTTTGCATACCACAGGGTTTCCATGTGTACACGGATGGACGGACGACAGACGACGGACGGACGGCGTACGCTATAGGTTTAATACCAGAAAAATATAGAAAAAATCATATCTCCCGAAAAGTAGCTTCTATAGAAGCCGAACTTGGACAAACTTTCAAAGACCATAAGAGGAACTCTACACCAAAGTCACGTGCCCTTACGTCATCAATGACGTCATCAAAATGATGCATAATGCCCGTGACGTTCAAAAATCAACTCGATAGTATACTATACGTTTTTCCCTTAGGGATGGTGCTCCGCTTGGACGGGCCTTCGGCCCGCGCAGGAGCTCCGCTATAAACCAACTAATGGTCAAATCCTGCATTCTGATTGGCTGAGCTACTAATGGTATATTAGTGATAGACCGTACCTGGCTAAACCACCACCTTTCTTTGCAAGAAAACTTGATTTTTTCAACATAAAATAATGGAATTCATTGCCAAAACCGACCAACTAGTTGGTTTATACTAAAACAATTAGACCTCTCGTCCTCATGTGCTATGATTTCAATAGATCATTCGGCCTTCGGCCTCATGGTCTATTCATCATAGCACATTCGGCCTCGAGGTCTAATTGTTAAATAAATTTAGGCACTGGCTAAAAGCGGAGCTCCTGGTTATAATATATAGATTTAGCCACTGGCTAAAAGCGGAGCTCCCGGTTACATTTTTCTGTGTCAATAATGAGACAAAAAGTTTGCCATTGTACATGGCCCGTCATACCACTTGACCATGCGATTGCCAACACCCCCCTTGTCGCTTAGACAATTTCACCAACATTTGGTTGTCTGAGGTTCATCCCTTCCCGAGATATACTCTTTTTCTCCTATGATGACGTCATCGATGACGTCATACCACGTGACCACGTAGTTGCATCACTTTTGCCACTAAGACAACTTCACCCAAGTTTTGGTTGTCTGAGGTTCATCTCTTCCCGAAATATATTCTTTTTCTCCTGTGATGACGTCATCGATGACGTCATACCACGTGACCACGCAGTTGCATCCCTTTTGCCACTTAGACAACTTCACCCAAGTTTGGTTGTCTGAGGGTCATCCCTTCCCGAGATATACTCTTTTTCTCCTATGATGACGTCATCGATGACGTCATACCACGTGACCACGTAGTTGCATCTCTTTTGCCACTTAGACAACTTCACCCAAGTTTGGTTGTCTGAGGTTCATCCCTTCCCGAGATATGCTCTTTTTCTCCTATGATGACGTCATCGATGACGTCATACCACGTGACCACGCAGTTGCATCTTTTTTGCCACTTAGACAACTTCACCCAAGTTTGGTTGTCTGAGGTTCATCCCTTCCCGAGATATACTCTTTTTCTCCTACGATGACGTCATCGATGACGTCATACAACGTGACCACGTAGTTGCATCCCTTTTGCCACTTAGACAACTTCACCCAAGTTTGGTTGTCTGAGGTTCATCCCTTCCCGAGATATGCTCTTTTTCTATGATGACGTCATCGATGACGTCATACCACGTGACCACGCAGTTGCATCTTTGTTGCCACTTAGACAACTTCACTTAAGTTTGGTTGTCTGAGGTTCATCCCTTCCCGAGATATACTCTTTTTTTCCTATGATGACGTCATCGATGACGTCATACCACGTGACCACGTAGTTGCATCCCTTTTGCCACTTAGACAACTTCACCCAAGTTTGGTTGTCTGAGGTTCATCCCCTCCCGAGATGTATTCTTTTTCTCCTATGATGATGTCATCGATGACGTCATACCACGTGACCAAGCACTTGAAGCCCCCTCCATCCCCCCATCCCCCCTTGCCACTAACACATCCTCCCCCCTCCCCCACCCAAGTTTGGTTGTCTGAACTTCATCCCTTCCTGGGTTATGAAACGGCGAAGGATCTTGGTTTACCTGTGTTGGGGCAGGCACGCACGGACGCGCCAGCGATACCATAATGGGAATACCGCTGAACCATGAAAAATGAAGTCGATCGTTATACCTGAGTTCTACTTTGAGCTATTGTATTCTTCCTACGCGATACCTATGGTGCTCCGCTCTGCGGCCTTCGGCCGCAAAGGAGCTCCGCTAAAATTTTCTGTGTGAATTAGAGGGATTCCCATGTGTACATGGTTTCTTTAGAGTCTTCCCTTCACGAGATATATCAATTTTTCACGTCATCGATGACGTCATATCACGTGAGCGCTTCATTTCGCTCATCTAGTGACCTAGACTACACTACCAAAGTTTGGTTGTTTTAGTCTTCCCTTTACGAGATATTAACTTTTCAAGCATATATAACGTCATCGCTGACGTCATATCACGAGACCACCTCATTTCGCTCATCTGGTGACCTATACTACACTACCAAAGTTTGGTTGTTTTAGAGTCTTCCCTTCACGAGATATTGATTTTTCAAGCATAGATGACGTCATCGATGACGTTACATCACGTGACCACTTCATTTCGATTATATGGTGACCTGGGGCCGGTTCCTAGAAGGTCAGTTAAAAGTTTCTGTAGATAACGCTTATCAACGGATAAATCAACGAATCCGTCATATCACGATGATCCATGGATAACTTTATCCAACCTTTCAGGAACCGGCCCCTGGACTACATTACCCAAGTTTGGTTGGTTTAGAGTCTTCCTTTCATGAGATATTCATTTTTCAAGCATCGATCACGTCATCGATGACGTCATATCACGTGACCACCTCATTTCGCTCATGTGGTGGCCTAGACTACACTACCCAAGTCTGGTTGTTTTAGAGTCTTCCCTTCACGAGATATTGATTTTTCAAACACAGATGACGTCATCGATGACGTCATATCACGTGACCACCTCATTTCACTCATCTGGTGGCCTAGACTACACTACCAGAAGCTCATAAGTAGGAGCGTGCATCCTACGAAATGGGTGGGTCTCACATGTGTTTTATAGCTTGAGCTATTTTTAGAAGCAGTTGCGCGGGAAAAATTAGCCAATCAGAATTCTTCCTTACATTTGACGTCACGCCTCATGGAGCTCTGCTTTTAGCCAGTGGCTAAATCTATTTTTACTTGCAGTTCTTTTCGAGATGGAAAACCGGGTGAAAATGGTATCTCTTTGCATGGTTTCTGACTGTACAAGTTCAGTAAACTAAAACAGATAACAGATGGCTTCAGACATAATCTAAACGACTAAGGGAAAGCAGAAAAGAACCGCGGCCTCGCCGCTTCTTCTCACGGTTCTCGGACAGCAAAAGTTCATGAAGGACTGTACATTTATGTACTAAAGCTGATGAATTTGGTGGCTACGGATGGATTAGGGAAGCATAAAGGATTTACAACGAAGTACCAGGACTATGTGGATGATTTGATTTCTAATTTGGTACACTGACAATGAGATGAAGTTCGCTACATACAAACGATCCAAGCAGGAAGGATTTTCAGTTTCTTCTTTTTGTTTTCATTTGTGTGAAATTATTTTTTTGATGCACGAAATTTGTCAAGTTTGTTTTTTGTTTGCGAGTCGGTATATAAGTTAAGTAGCGTTGAACTTGTACTTGAACTGCTTGAATGAAGCACGACTTGAAAGGCGTTTATTAAAAGGTATACTATAACGACAAAAGTTTATTGCCTACATTCTATAAACTATTTGAAAACAAAATCAATGGTACCGGTGCGAAAGGTGTATGCACTGCATGATGGCACTCGACAGGAAACAGCAAGCGTTTTCTAAACTTGTCGGCCAACGGAGCACTTTGTTTTCACGAAATACATGGCAGTCGAAGATCATGGCATTATGGCATTTATTTGCCTATTCATTTGCTGCTGTTCGCTAACAATCATAACAATGTTTAACACTTCGTGGATATGTACGCCTGCTAGCTTGACACTTCATCGTGTGCTTTGCTATTTTTGCTCCCTGGCTCTAAATCACTAGACTATTAAACTATTTGCTTCATTTTGGCAAAGGGATAAAGTAAAAGCCGTTCTTGTCGTGTCGGAGGAAGACTTCGTATTTCGTGCGCCTGCTGCATGTATGGCGTAATTTGTTTACTTCTCTCTGATTGGTTGATTTTTCGCGCGAAAATCTAAAAATAGCCCAAACTATAAAACACATGTGAGAACCACCCATTAGGGGATGCACGCTCCTACTTATGAGCTTCTGACACTACCCAAGTTTGGATGTTTAGAGTCTTCCCTTCACGAGATATTGATTTTTCAAGCATAGATGACGTCACATCACGTGACCACTTCATTTCGCTCATCGGGTGACCTAGACTACACTACCCAAGTTTGGTTGTTTTAGATTCTTCCCTTCACGAGATATTAATTTTTCAATCACTGATGACGTCATCGATGACGTAACATCACGTGTCCGTGTTACAGCACCCCTTGTGGCATAGACAAAATATCCCAAGTATGGTTGTCTTAGCATGTTCCCTTGAGGAGATATAATTTTTTCTTTGCATACCACAGGGTTCCCATGTGTACACGGACGGACGGACGGAAGGCCGACGGACGGACGGACGGACGGACGGCGTACGCTATAGGTTTAATACCAGAAAAATAAAGAAAAAATCATATCTCCCGAAGGGTAGCTTCTATAGAAGCCAAACTTGGACAAACTTTCAAAGACCATAAGAGGAACTCTATACCAAAGTCACGTGCCCTTACGTCATCAATGACGTCATCTAAATGATCCATAATGCCCGTGACGTTCAAAAATCAACTCGATAGTATACTATACGTTTTTCCCTTAGGTATGGTGCTCCGCTTGCGCTGGAGCTCCGCTAATATTTTACAACTATATACACTAAAATATACAACACCACAAGAGAAATTTTGAAATCTTGACTCCACCAATATTTCGTATGACGTTCAACAAACACAAAAGCCGAATACGCGTCCACGAAAGGATGAGTGAAGAAGAGAGAAAGAATGATAATGCGATTTATAAGCACTTTTTTATGGAGGGTCACCATGGTTTGAAGTATGTGACTGTCGCAATTATAGATAAAGTAGGGCAAAGTTATAATATTAGGGATAGGGAAGGCCAATGGGCATACCGGCTTAAAAGTCTTATTCCTGAGGGACTTAATGACAATGACTTTTTTTATAGTCAGAATCGTCGCGCACGTAACACGTAATGTGTTTTTCTCGTTTATTAGCGCGCGCTAGTTAGTTCGTTAACTCTACTTGTAGCTCGCGCAGGTTCAACTATGTTTCATATTATCACGCGTAACGCGTCATCAGCCATTCACCCTGATGAAGGCTGTCTTGTACAGTTGAAATATTGGTGGAGTCAAGATTTCAAAATTGTGTTATTATTAATCGAGAAATAGTCTGTTGACGTTTAGGATTCTTGTGAGTATTTTCTAAAATATACAACTATATACACTAAACTAAACTAATTAAAAACCTTATGAGTGCCTGCTTTCCATGGATGCCGAGTGTCATTGTAAAAATTTTGTGCAACCCCATTTAAAGGTATTCAAGGATTCTGCTTGTCGAAGTGTTGAGGGCAGGGAATTCCATAACACCGCCCCGTTATATCGGAAACTATTTTTGAGGAAATTAGTGCGGGGAAAGGGGATGTCAAGTTTATTCGAAGAGTCCCTTAAATTGTAATGGGAAACATGGTTTATAAATTTGGCCTGTAGATAATAAGGTGCTAGACCATTTATAGATTTATAAACCATGTTTGCTGTATGGAGTTCACGACGACGAGCAAGTTGATTCCACTTTAAACGGTCGAAAAGTGGCTCAACTTCAGTGTCATAGCTAGAGTACGTTAGAACCCTAGCAGCTCGATTTTGAAGTTTTTGCAGCTTCTTGGCATTTGTCGCCCCGCATTTGGTCCAGACAACATCACAATAATCAAAATGAGGCTGGACTATAGAATTAAAAGCATAAATCAGAGTTTCTGATGGTACAAAAGGGCGGCAGCGTTTTAGTGCACTAATGCCAGAGGCTAACTTTTTAGAAATGTGTGAAATATGCGCATTCCAAGAAAGGTGCTTGTACAAAGGTGCTTGCAAATCAATTAACTTACTGCGTTACGTAGTGTTCCTGGCTCGTACTTTCACTGCTACAAGTATTCCTTGTTACCGTCGTTGTTACGGTCGTCCGTTTGTCCCACCTGCAATATGGCTTCCCTAATCCCCTCCAGGAACCTTTATTTAAACACCAGAAAGAGCTCCTTATGCGTGGCATAAAGCGCGTAAAAGGCAATGCTGTGACTCAAAAAACTCCCGATCACACCAGCAATTTTAAGACAGATATTCCAGCGTCTAGATCTTACTACCTCCCTGGATGCGACTTTTTGGGCGGCATGTGTAGTTGCATTCTTCTCGTTTTTCCGCAAATCAAATCTTCTTGTGCCCTCGGCGGACCAGTTTGACCCAAAAAGGCACCTGACCTCGGCGACATACGGTTTTACAGTTGGGGAATGATTCTTATGGTTAATTGGTCTAAGACAATACAGTATAGAAACCGCACACTGCTTGTACTGCTTGGCAATCGGCGATCTACTAATTGTCCATGTTGCTCCTGGAGACATTTCAACCAGCCATCGCTTACAAGCTCCAAACCTTCAGAACACCCGGCGTCCCTTAAAAGCGGGAGTTAGAAAGATGAATACACCTACTCCAACCATCATTGTTAAGTTCTCGAGGAGGGATATTAGAGAACGCTTTTATGCTGCGAGAAAACATCTTTTCAGCAAGACTGTCAATGATCTTGGGATCAGAGGTTCGGATAACAAGATTTTTCTCTCAGAAAGCCTGAGTCCTCTTAAGAAACAGCTTTTCAAAGAAACCTTTGGTTTTAAGCGAGATTTCAAGTACAAGTTTATCTGGACAAACACAGGGCGAATCTACCTACGAAAGAAAACCGACGGCGAAGCCATTCTAATTGCCGATTCCGTAGATCTCAAGAAACTAAGCCGCAGTGAAAGGCTATTTGCTGCATTACAAGACGAGTTCTTTGATACTAGTTCAGAGGAGGCCGGAGCAGTCGGAGGTAGTGTAACAGTACAGACGTAGTCTACTCTCGTCAAAGAGCCGTCATCTATTTGTTCTTGCCCTGTTTGTAAACGGGCAATAAAGAGAGGTAAAGCTATTGAATGTGATTTCTGCCAGAAATGGTTTCATTTTAAATGCACAAGTCTTTCGACCAAAGAATTTAATCATATTTCCATTACAAATGAGCTTTGGCTGTGTACATACTGCCGCCGTGATATTTTTCCATTCAGTAGCTTAACTGACTCTCAACTTACTCATTTATCATTTAATTCTAACTCCGCCTGTCTGTGTTCAAAAAGATATCTCTTCGAAAATTGAAAGAGCTGAGGAAAGTTGGTAGGCCGAAGACTACATGGAGAAGGTCAGTTGAAAAATAAAGATTTACAGCCGGATGGAAGTCTTGGGAAGAAGCAAGGGTAGTTGCCAAAGATCGTGTTAAATGGAGGAATAGTCTCAAGGCCTTATGCGCAACAGAGCGCGAAGAGGATAGGTGAGGTGAGGATATGCTTAAACTGTATCTGCGCATGTTTGTTTTGAAACTATGTTCTACGTCATTTGTTATTGACTGATTAAGTCATAAATTTCATCTTCTAATAATTGTATTAGCCTGCGTAGCAAGCGTTTCCCGTGACTTTCAAAGGCCAGAGAGACGTGCGAGCGAATTTTTGGCCGCGGGGGGAGGAGGAGAGGGATCGCTCCCTTTCTTCTCGCCCCTCCCCTTCCCCCTCTCTCCATTTTCGCTCCCGCCCCATATTTCGCGCGGCCAAATCATCGAACATCTCTCGTACGCTTTTCTCTGACCCTAAAACTCCACGGAAACGCAAACAATTCACCCAAAAGCGAAGGGTCCACCCAGAAAATGCATACCAGCACTAGATCCGCTCTCAGTTGGCACTCATGTACGCGCCCATGCGCCTAGAAGTGTCTATAAATCCCAATATAGAAACTGCATTCGGGGTATCGTGTCTATAGACCTTTTTCAAAAATGACGGAAATTACAAGGAAACGAGGCTGGGAATATGAGCATACATTACCGCTGCCCAGTGAAGCCTTAGCTGGTAAATGGAGACCGAAAAACCGTTTAATGTCTAGTGTTTTCTGATTTTCTTTTCTTATCGGTCCCTATTCACCAGCTAAGGCTTCCAGGCAGCTGCCATGTATGCTCATATTTCCAGCCTCGTTTCCATGCAGTTTTCCGCCATTTTTGAAAAAGGTCTATAGACACGATACAGACACTCATAATCAAGTGTGAGTGTCCATATCATACAAATAGACGCGGTACCCGGATGAGGTGACCGTATCAGGATTTGTAGACGCTACACGTGAGCAACATGTGGTTGATCAATTGGTCACTTAACTCAGGAATATATATGAGTTTAAGAATGTTTACTCTGTCACAGTAAACGCAATATAATTCTGCGGACATCTCGGCCATCATATTCTTGCATCAGGATTACAAACTACATAAGTTCCGTCTTTAAAATACACTACACCTAAATTCAACCAAAAGGTCTGACTTTTCGTCAAGACTGGAAACCCTAAGAGTGCAAAAGTTTAATGGTATCTTGGCAATTTGATTTATTTTTTATTTTTGCACCAACCTTCAATTTTATCATGTTTCAACATGTGAATAACACCGGAGTTCTCCATGTCAACAATGGTCTTCATGTGTTTGCGAATGAGCTCCTCTTCAACAACCTTTAAGATGAGATTTGTAAAAGTAAACTATGTGGCATACAGTCACAATGCTTGTTCTTTTATATCACCTTTATGAGTACGATATTGTAATCAGCAGTAGTATAGAAAATAAGGGTTGGTGGATCATGGTGGATCAACGGGGTACACAAGAATAGAACGAGAATACAATGGAACAACGAGTTGCATTAAGCCAATAGCGTTAGATCTTACAAGCAGCTGCTACATAACTGATTATTTTTCTAAAAAGCATTTCTTGACTATAACATTAATACTGATAATATAAATCATTTTGTATTTTTTTCTTGGGAGCCAAAGTTGTTTAAGCGTTATTGCAGCATGTTTTGGACTCGCGTGAGGCCGCCGAGTCATGGAATAGCTCCGTAAAAATGTGATCGACAGACAGAGAAATAAAAGGCTTGTGGCTTATCACTCTGTCAGCCTATCACGTGAGCCCCTGGTTGACCCACCTGGCGCAGAACTCTGGACTACTAGAGTAGTAATAGGTCAGCAAAAGGATCCGGGTTTTTGAAGCATCGAGAAGCATCCTGAAGCATCGCATACTAATTAGTGAGGCATCGTCAGCAACCGCATACAAATTTTTTGGCAACGAAGAAGCACGGCATACTATTTTTTGGCAACGGTTTACATACACAAAAGTATAAATGCATCTTTATTGTATTTACAAGTTAAATAAATTACCCCGGTCATCAGTTTCTTCTAAATTCTAATTCTTCTTTGCTTTATTAGTTAAATCGTAGCGATTGCTTAGAGAGAGCCACAGAACCCCGACAGAACCCCAACTATGTTAGACTATATAGCTAGTCTATGTAAAAAGTCTATGTAGCTAGTCTATGTTAGTCTAATAGACTAACCATAGACTAACTACATAGACAAACATAGACTTTTAACATAGACTAGCTACATAGTCTAACATAGTTGGGGTTCTGTCGGGGTTCTGTGGATCTCTCTAAGCAATCGCTACGATTTAACTAATAAAGGAAAGAAGAATTTAGAAGAAACTGGCAACCGGGGTAATTTATTTAACTTGCAAATACAATAATGCTGCATTTATACTTTTGTGTATGTCGATAGAATATAATAAACTATATTTTAAAGATACTTAACTTTGTGTGTGTGCTGTAAAGCCGTTATTAAATAAAAGACGTTAAGGAAACAAAGGACACGCGTTTATGGGTTTTTATTAAAAACAAATAAACGAACCAGCCTCGTGGATTTAAATCAACATATCGCTTGACCCGTTTGACAAGTAAACAAATATCGTTATTTTTTATTCTCTCTATATACAAGATGTGGGAATAAGAACTATACTATACTAAGGTCGAGTCGAATTAGGGCAGGTAGGACAATCTTTGTTACATGGCTAAAGAGTTTGAAAGACGTCCTGTGCTGTGTCCCAGATTCGGTTCGTATCGACTTCGTTTAGCTCTGTCGTAAAATAAATTCCAACACTCCATTTCCTCGAGCATCAAACAGTCGTGTTGATTGACTTGGATGGTTCACTTGACAGCCGTTGCATTGCTTTTTGATTCTTTACTCACGGTATTCCGACTCAAATCCGCGTACACCTGGTTAAACACTTTTTTCAACAAACTCTGTGTTCTTTTTCCCTCGATCTACTTCGTCTAATATAAAGGGTTCCATCCTTTCTAACGTTTACGGTTATCAGTACCTTGTGCGTCTTCGAGAGTAGGATGGAATAACGACCTAATGCATCCTTTTTTATTTAAAGAAAGCGCTTCAAACAATCAGGGACCACAGAATTATGCGGAAAAATTTCTCAGATTATGCGGAATTTTTCAGCAAATTATGCGGGAAAATATCCGAATTATGCGGGAAATTGCGCAACATTATGCGGGATTGCGCAATAATTTTTTCGGGAACGCGTTTTATCACTTGACATCCAACGAACAATTTCGAAAAAAGTGCATCACTTTTATGGTACTTAACTGGTAAAAATTAGACAATAATCGTGAAAATATGATTTTTATTCGAAGATTTCGGTAATTTTTCAGAAATTATGCGCTATTATGCGGGATTTTTTGGATTATGCGGGATTATGCAGAGAAAGCCAAATTATGCGCTTCCGCATCCGCGCATAATTCCGTGGTCCCTGAACAATACCGACCAATCAGAATGATCAAACGATTAGGCATGCCTGGGCAAATCTTTGTTGGTTAAATCCCTATGCAAACCGTTGCCAAAAATTAGTATGCCGTGGTTAAAATTTTCGCCTTTCCATCCTCACCCCAGCCCCCCAAAAAAATCTTTCAACTTTTTTTAACAGAGAATTAGCAAATCGGATACGTCAAGTTTAATGAAAATATTTTAAAATCTTTTTTAAACTTGTTTTTTTTTCTGCTTTCATCAACGTGACCATGGGCAGGATCCGATAAAAATACCATTTGATAAAAAAAAACAAATTTCCTTATCAACGGCCTCAAAAGACAGTACCATGCCTTTAGATTAAGAAGTATACAGTTTAATTTCTCTTATCTCGACATGCCTTTCATCAGGGGCGGATCTAGGGGAGGGGTTCAAGGGGTTGCAACCCCCTCTATGAGAGTGATAGATTTGATGAACTCTGTCATTATTAAAAAGTTCTGAACTCAGTACGGATTATAACCAGTCCAACTTAGTGCTGCAACCCCCCTCTGAAAAACTCCTGGATCATGAAGGTCAAATTAACGCCGTTAATTTGACGGTCAAATTAACGCCGGATCATGAATGTCAAATTAACGCCGTTTTGAAACTCTAAATGGCATCTTACCCTAGAGCTTTTAGACTGAACGCAGCGAATTGGTGTACGAAAGCGTCACAAAGGAGTTTTGAGAAAATTATTACTGCGGGATAGTAATAATCAAAGATAGAGCGGATTTCAGATGACTGTCGGGAGTAATTCGCGATTACTTTGTAATTACTCCTATAGGTTTTATTCAGAATTGGTGTAATTACTTTGCGATTGGTTTCACTACAGTCATATGAATCTGCTCTATACAGGAAAATGCAATCAAACTAATTAACTATGCTTCGGGGATAAAAAAAATATTTCTATTACCCACTTATTACATATGCAAATAATTAATATTGTCATTTGCGTAACAACACTTATTTTTTCAAGAATTTTTAACGGTAAAAACAGTTTTGAATTTCTCTAACACAATTTTCGTTTACCTTGAACACGCTTACACAAGGGCTATGCTGCTATTTTTCACTAAACGAGTTGTAGAAACGAAATATTCAACTTTCAAGTTACAATGTTGTATGGGAATTTGAACCGTTTGGCGGCCTGCCTGTCGACAGAAGTGTTAAGACTCGCCTTCGCCATCCTTGTCTGAGTATAAAAGGCTTTACGGAAATCCTTTTGCTTTTACAATGTTTTTCATCCATTTGACTTCACATCCCCAGCTTTTCATCTCTGTTTGGGATATTTCAAATTTTCCAAAGGAAGTATTTTTAGAATAATTGATATAACTTGTAAACCTGATGAGAGAGTTCGCATTTACTTTATAACTTGAAAATTAGACCGCTAATTGTTTTATTACAGGGGCGTAGCCAGGGGGGTCCAGGCCCCCCCCCTTTCTGGGAAATTTTCCCATACATTTACTGTATTTGCTGGAAAAAATTTGCGCATTTTCGTCCCATGTTTTCACTATCCGGCCCCCCCCTTCAGAAATTCCTGGCTACGCCGCTGTATTACCATAGTCAGGTGCACAGGAGCCCAAAATGTGACACCTACGGGCATTTCGTTCTTAAATTTGGCAACATAGCTACTTTTACTAATTCGAGGGCGCTGATTTCGAAAACCAATGTTGCCAAAGCCAAAACTTGTGTTAACATGGTGTTTTCGGTCATCAAAGATGACATCATCTACCTAATAAGGTAAAAACGCTAGTTTGATTGTTTTGAACCAAAACAAAGCGATTTTTACCAAATCAAGCATTCTGAATCTCACATTGTATGTTTCCGATGTCAGTTCTAACTTTAACATGGTGTTTGCGGTCATCAAACGTGACGTCATCTGCCATATAAGGTAAAAAGATTATTTATTGTATTAAAATCACGCTTTGAGTGAAACATGGTGATTTATACTGAATCGCGTACGCTAATTTCGAAAATAAATGTTGCAAAATCCAATTCTTGTGTTAACATTGTGTTTTCGGTCATCAAAAATGACGTCATCCGCCAAATAAGGTCAAAACGCTGGTTTATTTGTTTTGAACCGAAACAAAGGGATTATTACTAAATCGAGCATTTTGATTCTGAAAATGCATGTTCCAAAGTCAAGTCTTCTTTAAATATGTTGTTTCCGGTCATCAAAGGTGATGTTATCAGCATAAGGTAAAAACATTTTTATCGTATTTTAATTTTAAAATTAACATAATTCGAATACGCTGAAGTTCAAAATCAATTTTGCTAAAGTTTTTATATTACTATGATGTTTTGGGACATGCATCCCTCGATCAACTTACAAATACGCTGATTAAAAAACTGATAGCAAACAAATTTGCTAATAGAACTAGAATAACTACTTCGCACTGAGACCGTCCAGACCATAAGTTACCAGGCGAAACTCTGAAAATGAATAATTTTGCTCGCTTTGTTTAATGTTGCTTGTTCTTGATGTAATAAAAGTTCATGAATTGTCAATCCATTTCATTTACGATCGCCGATACTTAGTCTAAAGTGCTAAGTACTCAATTAAAGTTCTATTATCAAGACAGGCCTATAACTGCAATTGAAACAAAATCTCACGACAAGGCTAGCCCGAAACAATGCGTGAAAGAAAATGTACACATTGGAGTGGTCGCGGCATTACTTGGATGTGTTTTTCTAGGTGCTAATACGATTGGATAATATAATAGCCTAAATGTACATATAAACAAAAGAATAACTAGACGTGACATGTAGTGGACTGCAGGCGCGACTTATTTTCACTTGTTGTCTTTCGAGCGAGCGCACTTACGATTTATTATAACTTCGAAAATTTCACCAATTGCTTTAATATCCATGGAGGTTTCTGACGTGAAGAAGCGCAGCAGCAAGGTTCTTAATTTGGAAGTTTGTGTAATCTGCAACGAGGAGGGAAGCAATTGTCAAGAAGGCCAGAGTAGAGGTTTGACAAGAATTCTGGAGGCCGCATTTGAAAGGCAAAATATTCAAGACGAGAACTACAGGGAGGCAGTCAGACGTATTACAAATCTGGCTATTACGGACACAGCAGATCCAGCTGGTTCGAAAACATTCGTCCCTCTCTCTTGTCGCGTGCACTGGCACCGGGACTGTTATTCCGATTTCACTCACAAGGTGAAAATTGCACGCTTGACAGAGAACTTCCTTGCCAAAAGGAATCTGCCAACTAGTAAAAGGAGGAAAAGCGCTGATTCAACCAGTGAAGAGCCCTCCACCTCGTCTTGGCCTGAGCGAAGCAGTAGAAGAGGTGCTGTGTCGATTGATTGGGACTTGTGCCTGTTTTGTCAAGAGATGAAACCCCGCGAAGGCATTATATCAGTAACAACATTTAATGCAAGTCGAGACATTCTCGATTTATCTCCCCTCGACAATACAATGAGAGTCCGCCTCGCTGGAGTGAATGATCTGATAGCGAGTGAGGGAAAATATCACAAAAAATGCTTAGCCAAATTCAAATACCATGCAGGTAAAAATAAGCAAGAATCACTGAGGAGCGATGTAGCAATAATTTTTCTCTGCACAGAGCCTCGCTCGTCTGCGGAGAAAAACCAGGTCCTCCAGTTGTCGGATGTATGGGCGCGGTATAATGAGCTGGCCAGAGAGACTGATACTGAAATACCACAGTCGTTTCTCAGCAGGCGAACGTCCTTCAAAGAGAAATTAATGGAAAGAGTTGGAGACATTTTCGAGTTTGTTCAGCCACTTACGCGTGACAGATCTGAAAGGGAACCTTTATTGGTTCCGTACAAGTACTCCCAGAAGATCCTTGCGGACAGTTACTATGAGGGCAACGCAAATGATGATGACGTCGAAATGCCAAGTATGCCTAATTATAGGCCAGAAGAAGATGATTTATTAACTCTGATACATGTCGCGCTGAAAATACGAAGAGACGTAGAGGACACCCCAGGGCACGAGGGCTTTGATGTTACTGAAGAGGCAGCTATAGCCACTGTGCCAGACAGCTTATATATGTTTGTAAATGTGTTGCTTTGAGGACAGAGGCTCTTAGAAAATGAAGAAGGAGAATGCATCGACGAAAGCCATCAAGCTCGCGTTCTGAGTATCGCACAGGACATCGTTTATGTAACAAGCAATGGGTCTAAGTGGACGCCCAAACACATTGGTCTGGGAAGTACTCTCCACCAAGTTACGCGCTCAAAGCAGTTGGTAGAGCTATTTAATCGGGCAGGTCATGTTCTCAGCTACAAGCAAATCCTAAAACTGGACACGTCACTTGCGGAAAATACCCTCGCGTCCATGAATGAGGAGAACGGAGCAGTTGTCCCTCCCGGTTTGAGTCCCGAATCATTCACCCATTTTACCGCTGACAAGATCGACATCACCGATTCGTCCCTCGATGGTAAAAACACGTTTCACGCGACACAGGTGGCGGCTTGGCAAAGGGGTCGGGACCAAGGCCAATCTTGCAGACCTGCGACCTTCTAGCAAAACTACTCTTCTCATCCCCGAGGCAATGCAACAACTTCAAGAAGTGGACATATTGGAAGGAAAAAGCGGTCCAGTATTTGAAGATCCAGTTAAGATGGAATGGTATACAGTAGAAGAGAACAAATGTGATATTGCGCAAAAGGCGAGAGCCGTAGATATGACATTTCTCATTATTAGGCAAACCAAGGAAACTCGTCAAAGTTGGTCCTCATTCAATCAGTGTTCGAGCAAGGATGATCATGAGCTAACTACAGTGGGCTATATGCCGATAATCCAGGCTCCTGCGCATGATGTCAACACCTTGAATACCGTTGTGCGTCGGTGTCTCTATATCACCGCTCAACTTGGACAGGAATACACTGTTCTCACGGTGGATCAAGCACTCTACTTTAAACTAATGGACTTAAAATGGAGTGTCCCGGACTACAAAGACAAATTAATTCCACGGCTAGGTGGTCTCCATATCTCTATGAATTTCCTGAAGGTAATCGGTCAACATATGAAGGAATCAGGGCTTTGTGATGCTTGGATCGACGCAGGTATTCTGGGAGCTGGTACAGCTGAACATGTTTTGACGGGAAAGGCGTACAACAAAGGTATGCGCAGCCATAAATTAACCTTCCAAGCACTCTGGAGACTTTTTCTGCCTTCGCTGACGGTTTATCTACAAGACAAAAGCCCACATATGCTGGAAAAGGTCACCGCTTTGTCAGACGATGGAAAAGCTGAGGAGTTGACGGAACTTCTAAAGAGCGCTGAGTATGATATTAAAGATATATTAGCCACTGATATTTTCATCAATTTCATTATCTTGATTTTTCTTTGTTTTAGTTTCAACGATTTGGTGCAAGAGTACGTGACCATACGATCAGCTTCGGATGTCAACTTCGCCTTTTGGTGGCAGTATCTAGACATGGTGTCTATCTTGTTGATGTTTACCAGGGCTCAGCGGGATGGTGTGTGGGAGTTACATCTATTTTCGTTCAGGTACTTAATGATAAGAAAAGATGTTATAACATTGGTATTTGGATATTTCTAAGATAATTTTGTTTTAATCTTCAGGTGCATGTTGCCTTTTTTCATGAGGTATGATCACAGCAACTACGCCAAATGGGGTGTGATATATCTTGCGGAAATGCACAGTCTCCCTAAGAAAGTGCTAGAGGAGTTTAAAAGAGGGAACTTTGTGGTCAAGCGCTCCCGCTCTAGATTTAACCAAGTCAGCCCGGATCAGGCGCAAGAGTGGCTGAATGCAACAGGCAAGAAAGGCGGTGGCATTGTGGGTATAACCAAGACACCATCGGCACTAAGCAGGTGGGCGCTGTCGTACAACCTGCGCTCCCACATTGCTGCCCAGACGTCCGTTATGTTCCACATTTACGACGACGACGGCCTCATGCATAAGGAAAGCTCTAAGGAGCGACAGAAACAAGACAACAAGGCCGAAAATGCCTTGTACGCTACATTCCAGAAGCTAGGAGTGTTCCCATCTCTGCCTGCTAGTGCAACGTTACAGAATGTTGTAACCAAGGATCTCGCCACTCCTGAGATCGAAGAGTCCCTAGTTAGTGCTCGCTCCCTTGGACAAGTACAGCTTGAAGAATTCGTGGCCCAGAGCCTTTTACCTATGGAAGAGAGCGAGGAACAGACAGAAGAAGAAAACAGCACATTCCGAGATCCAATTCCCAAGAACAGTCCCCCGACATTTGCTAGTCTTTATGAGGTGAAGACGAGCGCCACCAGTTCAGAGAGGAGCAAGATTCTCAACGCAGACAGGAGCATCTTGTGCCGCTTGTTACAGCGTATCAATCTGGCCGTGAGTTAAATTTGGCCGACATTCTACGACACGAGCTGATGCCGGTACCAGTTTCACTTGTTGAACTGAACCAAACACTCCGAACGGGATCCAAATCTCTCCTGGCTGAGGTGCTCACCGAAAAGGTTAAGTGTCCTGTAGCGATTTCGCTTCAAGGGGAGTCTGCATTAGTCATCGACGGTTTTGCTCTAGTTGCGGCAATTGGAAAGCCCGAGAAAGCAAAGACATTTGGAGACTTAGCCGACGTCTTTGTGAATACAGTTCTCCGAAAGGGTCGTGGATTTGCGAGAATCGATATATTATTTGATCGTTATCGGTAACACTCGATCAAAGCCACAACAAGAGTTTGGCGCTCCAAGAACGCCACGTGCCCTGTGCGGCGAGTGATTGAAGGTAGAGACGTTCCTTTGTCCGCTAAGTGGCAACCGTTTATGTCACTAAGAGAGAATAAGGCAGACCTTGCGCGTTTTCTGTCTGGGGAGCTTATTGCGAACTCGCCTCCTGGCACAACACTGGTGGTGTCCGGTGGCTGTCTAGCAGAAGACCAAGTGTTATGTTCGAATCCCACCCTCGATGTTGCAGCACTGCAATCGAACCATGAAGTCGCTGACACCAGAATAATCCTGCATGCTGTGTATCTGAATGGGCTCGTTGAGAATGTCGTGGTTTCGGCGCGAGACACTGACGTGTTGTTACTCCTACTAGCGCATCGTACACAGCTACCAAAGAACGTATGGTTATGGGCGGGAACTTCCAAGAAGCCCAAATATATCCCAGTGGAGGAGGTTTCGAGTCACCTGCCTCAGGATTCTTTGCGTTCATTACTTCCTTTCCACGCCATCACTGGCTGCGACAGCACTTCCTATGTATCGGGACATTCCAAGAGGACGGCCTGGAAAGTATTCCAGCAGCATCATGACCTCCTACAGTCAGTAGGCGAGGGCACTCTTGATAGCTCCACCATCGCGTCCGCCGAGAAGTTCTTCTGTCGCATATACGGTACTTCTGAAGACTCTCTAGACGCAGCTCGTGTGGCACTCTTCGGGAAAGATAATCGGCCGGAAAGACTGCCACCTACTAGTGATGCTTTCAAGTTCCACCTGAAGAGGTCACATTACCAGGCCCTAGTCTGGCGCCAGGCTCACGTTCCCAAGCCAGTCATCCCTAAGCCCGAAGAGATGGGATGGAAAATAGAAGGAGACCTTCTTGCACCAGTTTTCATGTCCCTGGATCCTGTTCCAAAAGCATGTCTTGAGATGGTCTCATGCAAATGGACCACTGGGTGTGCAACTCTTCGTTGCAAGTGCAGAAAGTCGCAAGTTGTTTGTACCAACTTGTGTGGATGCTGCAAATCTGGCGACAACAACACCTGTATTAACGTACGCTAGAGCATCGGTCCCAACAAATAATAGTGAAAATGCATTGTTTCATGTAGATATAATGTTAACAAGAAGAGTAAATACAGGATAGGTCAGCAAAGAAAATGCCTTATCCAGCAACAGCGTATTGCTCAGAGATACGTGTACGTGTAAATAAGCAGTAATTCATCCATAAAGCTACGAAATGATGCTCTTGTTACCGACAACTGTTATGGAAGTCATATCATACTTGATAAGATGACATCTAGTGCACATCAAAATAAAGCTTTGTTCGCTTTATCACTTAAATCGCATTGAAATACCGATAAAATGATAACTTTGCCTTATTTGGCAGATGACGTTACCTTTGAAACATGCATTTTCAGGACCAGAATGCTCGATTTAGTAACACTCGCTTTGTTTCGGTTCAAAACAAATAAACTAGCGTTTTCACCTTATTTGGCAGATGACGTCATCTGCGATGACCGAAAGCACCATGTTTACACAAGAAAAGGATTTTGCAAGATTTATTTTCGAAATCAGCGTACTCGATTCAGTATAAATCAACGTTTTTCACTCAAGGCATGATTTTAATACAGTAAAATAATATTTTACCTTATATGGTAGATGACGTCACATTTGATGACCGCAAACACCATGTTAAACTTAGAATTGACATCGGAAACATACAGTGTGAGATTCAGAATGCTTTATTCGGTAAACGTCGCTTTGTTTCGGTTCAAAACAATCAAACTGGCGTTTTTACCTTATTTGGTAGATGATGTCATCTTTGATGACCGAATACACCATGTTAACACAAGTTTTGGCTTTGGCAACGTTGGTTTTCGGAATCAGCGCCCTCGAATTAGTAAAAGTAGCTATGTTGCCAAATTTCAGAACGAAATGCCCGTAGGTGTCACATTTTGGGCTCCTGTGCACCTGACTACCAGCAAAAAACGCATCCATAGTAATGAGGGTTTACTCAGAGAAATGCCCAGGACAGCTTTTCCCATGCAATTTAAGTTGTTAACGATATTTTGCCTCTAAAAATGTTAAGGATGTCCAAATACGATGCTTCCATGTCCACATAGGACGTTCTTATGTCCAAATACGAGGTTCATTTGCATTTATACACATTGCTTCGTTCTATTGTAAGTTTATAATGTAGATGACATGCGCGTGTGATCCCACATGGACTGGAGCGATATGATTGCATCAATACTCCTGGACGCAACCCTTTAGGGGATAAGGGTCGGGGCATGGGTTTTTGATTACTTGGAATATATGTTCAATAATAGAAGGGAGCAATGTGTGGACATGAACCTCGTATTGGACATGAGAGCCTCCTATGTGGACATGGGAGCATCGTATTTGGACATCCTTATAGACATTTTTACGACAACCAATCCCATTCATCTATTCAGAAATTGTACAACCTAAATTGATATACATCCTAATAAACCCGGCGTAATCAATCGAAAAAATCCAAACAAAAAATCAATCGAACTTAATCGAACACCAATCGTTCGATTTGTTCGGCAATCGAACAGAATCGAACTCGAGCTATGCTGTGAGTTCGATTTTCGAACAAAATCGAACACCAACCAATCGAACAGATTGGATTGTTCGATTTTGTCGGAATATTACTAATGTGTGACAGGGAAAAACATTTCGCTCACGTAATTTTTAAGGGTAAAAAAGCGGCTCTCTGGTACCTTACTGGAGGTAACATAGGGAACTTTTTTTAAACAAATTGTACCCTGCGAGCAGGGCTTTCTTTGTCAGTCTTTAAACATTTTACGAAGTTAGTCACGTGTCATACATTCGCGTAGGTGTTTTAGCCGGGGGCGAGATAACAAAGAAAAACTCGCACAACAGCAAAACCGCGAAGGCTAGCAACAAAACGAGAGAGAACAAGATTGGTTTCGAATGTGTTTCGTTCTAGCAATTCAGGCAGCATATTTTGGCGTGAAACATTTGGTTTATAGTATTACCACAGAAACTCTTACAGGCTTGTACCCTTAAAACCTCTAGTAGTTCTGTTACAAATTCTGCACCATATTCGGACTAACTTTTAGGAGACAAAAATCAGCTAAAATTCACATCATTCCTTCGCTCCCTCGGCTCTATCATCTATCAAAAGCTACCTTGCGGGGAACAATAGCAAATCCCAGAGTAGAAACTACAGAAATCCATGCAATATTTACCGATATTTGCGTTCCCAGTTGACAGCCTTAGAGGATTTCAATTAATATGAAACGTTGGAGACAAAATTTACATTGATCCATTGGAGTCGTCCAAAAATTTGAAGCGAAAAAAAACTACGCTTTTTTAAATCAGACCAAATTTCGTGAAAGTAGGCCCAAATTTCGCGTTGAGCTGATGCGTGGGGCAATTATGTTGATACTTACATTTGTATCCTTTTCGAAATCGCAAAGAAATATATAATTCTGATAATAAGCATGAACTTCCTTAAACATACACAAATAGAATGAGTTATAAAAACTTTCAATTTATAACCATGAAGTACCAAACTCTGCCATGTGAATTCATAACACTGGATTTTACATAAATTATAGCCCTGACTTATAAATCCTAAAATATCTTCAGGTCGGGCTTGTAGAATTTAGTCAAACTTCGGTTACACGTAGGCAATTGGTCAATCTCGAGGTACCGTAGAGCATTTATCGAAAAAAATGTCGGTACAGCCTGAAACTGGGGTGAGAGTAAAAATAGGCGTGCCCTGATTGTCACGCCATATTAACTCCGATCTCCCCAACTTTTAGACTGACATGTATTTTAGTCTATGGGTAGTATTTGTGTTATATCTGCTGCGCTATAGAAATCAAACTGTTTTTATATGAGAGGTTCAAAATTGGTTGGCATGGGTGCCAAATTACTGGGTCGATCCACCTTAAGGGGCACTTCAACTGGGCCTCTATTCCAATTCGCATCTGGGCCTCCCTTTACCAAGCAGGCTCTCACCACCGAGACAAGGCAACTCCTGTCTATGTCTGGCAACTCCTCTGACTTTGCTGGTCACAGCTGCCGTATCGGTGCAGCCACTACTGCAGCGGCCATCCGACTGCTATGACCGATATGTTAGATGCCCACATTCCTTAACTTTTGGAGTTTCAAAGAAAATGATCCAAGATATTTTCAATTAGATCAAGTTTTTTCCATACTCTAACTACTCCCTGGGTTCCGGTTGCATATTGTGAGTAGTATATTAGGTATGGAATTACCCCCTTTTTGGTGGTGAGCCTGGTGGTGAGGATGGTGGTGATCCTGCGGGTGAGCCGGATACAATACAATACAATACAATAATTTATTTAGATGACGTCACAGACTATTTTTAACCCTTTTTTGGTGGTGAGGAGCCTATTGTAATTGGAGACAATAGAAGGAGAGCGGGTGAGTATGCGGAGCCCTATTGTATTTAGAGACAATAGAAGGATACCCCCACCCCTACTTCCTCAAAAGACAATAAAAGGAGCCTGGTGGTGAGCCTGGTGGTGAATTTGGTGGTGAGCCTGCGGGTGAACATGCGGGTGAGCCTGGTGGTGAGGAGCTTATTGTATTTGGAGACAATAAAAGGATACCCCCCACCCCCCATACTTTTTCTCAAGACAAAAGAAGGAGAGCGGGTGAGGAGCCTATTGTATTTGGAGACAAAAGGAGGATACCCCCCCCCCCCCCCCCACACACACACACACACTTACACCCTACTTTTTTCTCAAGACAATAGAAGGAGAGCGGGTGAGCATGCGGAGCATATTGTATTCCGAGACAATAGAAGGATACCCCCCTATTTTTATTTCTCAAAACACAACCAGCAAGCAAGAGCAAAGACGGGTGGTCATCAAGTCCTACTGTTAGTCATTAACTGGACACAGAATTCGGCTTTTATATGCGAGAAAGTACTTTATTTTAATTCATAGAGGTTTTAATCATTTGTAGCAAGGAATTAATTTCTAGAGGTTGCTTCTTTTCCTCCTAATGTTAAAAACAATGAAATATTATCAGTTGTTGTGTTGGTCAAGCCGGATCGCATTTCATTTCCAGTATTTAATCCCTGGTGGAGTCATGCCGTGTGCATTGATCGATGAATCATTCCTGAGACATAAAAACATGTTTTTGGCAGCTTAAAAACCAGATTCTTACTTGTTATAAAAAGCCAATGTTCTAAAAACCAAAATTTCGCAGCTATGCGGTTTGTTCTGAGCTTGTTTACGAGCGCGCGTGACTTCTGAAACTTGAGTGAAATTTAATCCGATTTACTTTGCTTAGTAGCGTGTACTTATTTTCAAAAGAGGGCAGGGCAAAAGATCCTTATTTGGGGGGAAATATTGAATACAAAAGACCGCTGACTGGTTAAAAGTAACCTATACAGACGCATCTTGCCAACTGAAGCGAACAAAGCCATAGAATCGAAAATTCGTGAAGTAAGGAAGTTATTTCACTGTAATTAAGGCGCTTGAACACCGAAAATGATGAATAAGTGCGTGTAGATTTCAGCTCTGTCTCTGAAACGTTCTGAAACGAAAAGATAGTGCATTTGGAAGGATTTTGACCATGCCCGTGTGGAAACACGGGCATGGTCAAAATATTATTAATTCAAAATATTATTAATTCTGTTGCGTTTTGACTTTATTAATCGGTAACCTATTAACTTATTAATTTTTTGCTACGGGCACGGTCAATTTTGTCCCTTTTTAATGCAAAATAACCTGGTGCACATAGTTTAGGTCTGTCGTTAAAAACTGTGAGTTTTTAGATTTTTAGTGAAAATGTAATGGTTACTATGGAGACCGATACTCGCGAAACAGGGCGTGGTATCGGTATGCGCATTACATCAAAAGAAAGCTAAATATTTAATAAAAACATGCTGAAATGCTGATTGGGTAAAACGAAATATAAAGCGAGATATAATTTTTCAAATTGTACCCTCGGGAGCCTCCTGTAGTACCTTAAAACAAGGATAGCTAGTCAGTCCTACAGAACCCTCGCAGAACCCCTTCAAAAGGGAGATAAATGGGGTTTGACCAGTACGAAATCGCACTGATTTTGAGCATAAAAAGGAAAGCGAGGCTAAAGCGCAGCGAAGTGTGGTTACCCCTTGGTTACCCCGGTGTTTACCCGTTGGTTAGCCCGTAGTTATAAATGTCCCTCCGTAAAGGGTTCTAAAAGGGTTCTACCGACGCCCAAAATAAACAGTCTAAGATAACATAGACTAACATAGTCTAACATAGACTAGCTACAGTCTAGCTACATAGTTTGACATAGACTAGCTACACAGTCTAATATAAACTAGTAAATGTCCCTCCGTAAAGGGTTCGAGGGCCTTGCGGCCACTGCGGGCGTTGTAGCGGGCGTGACGGGCGCTGTAGCGGGCGTGACGGGCGTTGTAGCGTACGTCACGCCCGCTACAACGCCCGCAGTGGCCGCAAGGCCCTCGAACCCTTTACGGAGGGACATTTACTAGTTTATATTAGACTGTGTAGCTAGTCTTTATTAGATTGTGTAGCTAGTCTATATTAGATTGTGTAGCTAGTCTATGTTAGACTATGTAGCTAGACTGTAGCTAGTCTATGTTAGACTATGTTAGTCTATGTTAGACTATGTTAGACTGTTTATTTTGGGCGTCGGTAGAACCCTTTTAGAACCCTTTTAAGGGACCGGTCATTATTTAAGTCGGAGGGGGGGGGGAGGAGAAAATGGAGGGCCCTGATTTTTTTTAAGCGAACACAAGGGGGGTCTTGAAAGGCGAAAATGGCAGTTAAGGGGGGTCTTGAGAAACAATTATTTTGTCTATATCAGCAAAAAGTCAAAAAAATTTCGGCTCGCGCTACGCGCTCGCCATCTACTAAATCTTAACACTCCTGATCATTGTAAGAGACCCAGATACTGCCTTCAGAAAAGAGGGGGAGGTTTTAGTGACTTGCCATGATAGCCATTGTGGGAGACCTTATGTTAGGCTTGGAAATGGGATTGGAGTCACTAGGATTTGGCCAATAGAACTAGAAATGGGTCAATTTGCTTTTAACTGAACCAACAATGAAATATCAATGTCTGTAAAGAGTGGCTTTAAAAATTTGTGAACTGCTTTTAAAATTTTGCCCTACGACTGCAATACAAACACTCTGTACACATGTCTAAAAGTCACTTTTTAACGCTGGGATTTTGAAAACTTTGACTGGGAAAACTTCAGGACTGGGATCTTGCGAAACTTCTGCACTGAGAAATGGGATTTGGACCCCCTTCAGGATATGTTTGAATCATTTTGACTGACATGGATGGAGGGGAAGGGGGGTCCTGAAATGTTTCAATCTATCAGAGGGGGGCTCCCGAAAACAATCAATGCTATCAGGTGGGGTTCTTGAAATTTTTTGGGATCACAGGTATTTTCTCCTCCACCCCCCTCTCCGACATAAATAATGACCGGTCCCTTACCGAGGGACATTTATAACTACGAGGTAACCAAAGGGTAAACACCGGGGTAACCACGGGGTAACCAAAGGGTAACCACACTTCGCTGCGCTTTAGCCTCGCTTTCCTTTTTATGCTCAAAATCAGTGCGATTTCGTACTCGTCAAACCCCATTTATCTCCCTTTGAAGGGGTTCTGAAGGGGTTCTAAAAGGGTTCTGCGAGGGTTCTGTAGGACTGACTAGCTATCCTTGTTTTTAAAGGAGGGACATTTATTTTGATATTTTAAAAGTTGTGTGTGATTTTGAACACTGTGAGATGGATACAGATAGCGCCTATATTTTCCTCTATTTTTCCCGAGAACAAAAGACTAAGTGACCACCACTCTTTGCTCTTGCTTGCTTGTTGTGTTTTGAGAAAAAATAGGGGGTATCCTTCTATTGTCTCCGAATACAATAGGCTCCTCACCCGCACTTCTTATTTTGTCTTAGAAAAAGTATGGGGGGTGGGGGGTATCCTTCTATTGTCTCCAAATACAATAGGCTCCTCACCACCAGGCTCACCCGCATGTTCACCCGAAGGCTCACTACCAAAATCACCACCAGGCTCACCACAAGGCTTCTTCTATTGTCTTTTGAGGAAGTAGGGGTTGGGGTATCCCTCTATTGTCTCTAAATACAATAGGGCTCCGCATACTCACCCGCTCCCTCACCCGGGCTCCTCGCCACCAAAAAAGGGTTAAAAATAGTCTGTGACGTCATCCGACTCACCCGCAGGCTCACCACCATTCTCACCACCAGGTTTACCACCAAAAAAGGGGGTAATTTCATACCTACTATACTACTATTGTGTTCGTCTATGGGGAATACACTTTGTGTATTTTGTGCTCCTCTAGAGAACACTTTCTGCCCCATAGACTCGCATGGGGTTTTTTCGACTAGGCAATTTTCCTTGTGGCCCAGTTGCCATGGCAATTTAACAGGATTCTTGCCTCCTCGCGGTTGAGAGAATGATCACCTCTCATGGTCCAGGGGGATGGTTTCCCCACTTAGGAGGCTTGAAAAGGGATTATCACTTCCTTGCGGTTGAAAGGACTCTTGCCTCTCATGGTCCGGGGGGATGTTTTCCCCACTTAGGTAGGGTGCCCTTAAAAATGTTTTGTTGCCATGGTTGCTGCACTTAGCCACTTTATAGGAGCCCTTTTCCCCCTTCCCCGTTTCCCACAACTCTGTCTCCTTGTCTCTTCATGGGTTATGAACATTAATTACTTTTTTTCGTTAGCGCACGGGCAAATGTGTTTAGATTCTGCAATCCTACCGGAGTATGAAACCACGCACGTCAGGAATGTAGCATCAAGTGCGCTGAGGCGAGGGCACTGAGTTCATAACATATGGGTTTTCTTTGCGTTTTTATTGGAGGAACGAAACACCGACTCCTTCTGGATAATGTCTCTTAATATAGTATTGGAAAGACGATCCCAAACTTGGTAAGTCATCTCAGTTGGTTGTGCTCTACCTCTCACAAAAGAGACTCGCAAAACTAATCGTGCAATTCGGCGCATTCGAACTCGAATTGAATATTACTAGCTGATTCACTAGCAGATAATTATCCCTGCACAATCTGTAATCTGTAACAGAACCATTTAGGTCTGAGTTCTTTTTTAGTTTTTGTGGGAGACTCCAACATGGCGGCTTTGTCCTGTCAAACGACTGTTGTTTGTGAACCGAGTGTTTATTTATAAATGGCGCGCTGGGGCTTCGTGTAACGCTCCAAAACCCCAGTTGAATGGGATATCTTGTCCGCTCTGATCTTTTTGGAAAAACGACTTTTGCCTGAATATTACTGTGTGATGTGTGAGAATCGCGTAGGTTTAGACGTCTTTGTTGCTTTCTGCTGCGAGAAATTATTTATTTTTTGGTTTCTGTGGAAGACTTAAATGGCGCCTTTGCGAACCTGATCTTCTCGCTTACGAAAACGCTTGAATTAGATCTTCCGTCGACTTTATCATTTTCGAACAAAATCTATCCTATAACACAGTTCCTCAAGTATGCAAGATAATGGCATGGTTTTCCAGTTCTGTGTTGCAGCCGTTTTTCCAGGTTTATGTGCCAACAGTTTGACCTCCGCTTTTAGGCAGTGCCTAAATCTATATATTATATAAGATAACAGTGGAACATGCTGAACATTAAAATAATCTCACTCGTTTGTGAAATATCTCTTTTTGTTGGTATCCGATTTTATTTTCTCTTTTGAATGGGTAAGAATAAACATCAACCGCTACAATTTCTGCTAGTGCTCCCCAACTTTCGGGATATATATCTGAGCTCGGCATACTAAACAAAAGCATAATTAGACATTTCAGAGGCAAAATTATAACATCGTTTGTAACTTAAATCGCATGGGAAAAGCGGACTTAGGCATTTCTCTGAGTAAACATTGATTACTAAATCGGAAAGGTGAGCTCCCTGTGGCTGGTCAGGGAACGTTCAAGGCTCTGGATCCAGGGTACCAGACAAGTGAAGTAGCATCAATATAATATATTTTGTTTCAATCCATGCTACTTTTGGGTCTGGGCTGACAACCTCTATTGAAATAGATGTACACTGTAGCGTGACAAACAAGAAAGTTGTCAAATTCCTTCGACTAAATAAGACACTTGTGAAAGATTAACTGAGAAGACTTACCTTAACTACAGATTCTTCTGTGCTGGGATCAAGATAATGCTTTGCTCTCTCAGACTCTTCATTTATTCTTGTCTCAACCTAAGATGATATCAACTCATCTGAGAACTGAACCATTTTATGTTTTTGAGAATTACACGGACACAAACAAATAACATATTTGGGAAGTCATCATTTCTGTAATTTGAAACGTTTCTTGGAAACATCTGGTCTATCTGATTAGACTAGAAACGAGAACGAGAACGTTGGTAAATACCTTCTGTATGTATATTGACGCGCTGTTTTCTGCCAGGAATTTCTGGCCCTCTAACTGTAAACAAAGAAAGAGCAAAGTTAAGGTGCACTATTACCTCTGACATTAAAACATTAGGGCAGTGGGCAGGGTATAAACTAATAAGTTAGAAGACGCCAAGTATTACATACTTAGATCCCCACTGGGTCATAGTAAATCTATAGCATAAAAGGAACTGCCACGTATTACTTTCAAAGCCAAGCCGTAGGCCAACTCGTGGCTTTTTTCCCTTCAAACGTACGAAACATCGGAAAATGCCGCACTTCTGCGCTTGGTTATTTTGCAGTTTATTCGACAGGGCGGACATGAGCTTTCTATTAGTTTCTAACTTCGCAGTTATGAATTTCCTACTCAAGTTGTCGTTATAGCCAAAGAAAACATAGGTACGCAGAGCGTACGGGAAGCTATCTGCTGATGTTCTACAGGGTACTGGGCTGGCTGTGTACAACCTTGTTCCCAGCATTCCGGCAGGGAAACGCACTTGCCGCTGGGAACGAGGTTGGGCTGATCATGAGAAAAGAGGTGGGACTTGTTTCGATGACGTCACCAGTTAAAGCAATGCGGTGTTAATTCTCATTTGGGGTTTTGGTTTTATCTCTTAAAGCATGCGATAAATTTCAGAAAATATTGTGCATACTGCTCAGTGGCAACAAAGTAGTTCTACCTTTTCCCCTATCGATTTTGGAATAAAAAATAACTTTTTCAATCACACACTTCCGGTAATAAAACACAAAAAACGCAAAAAAAAATATCAAGCCTTGACTTCCCGGCACTCGAACCCCGGACCTTGAGTTTACAGAGCGAAAAGATTATACCACTGAGCTATCGAATAGATCACGTGACCCATCGGATCTTTTTATTTACTTATACCAAGAGCGAGACGCAAACAGAAAATAATTTGCCAAATATTTCTTTCTTTAGATATTTGTTCTACAGAACATTCCCGCGGGCTTTCAGCAGTTCGGGTATAATGCAATCAACTCACAAAATACTCCGACAGTATTTTATTTCATCTTTGACAAAGGAAAAACAAGTGAAAAGTAAAATGGACAGCTTTATGCTGTACACAGTACTTTAGTTCACGTTTAAATACTATGAAACTAAAGGGCTAAATTTAGAGTGCACTTCAATTTGAAATTTAAATCCCGCCATACCAAACACGCGCGTTAATCGAATTGCATTTTAATTAGCACAAGGGACACAAATGGCCCACAATCCTCGGCGCCGACAGCTTGTAGGCTTTAGTTTTTTGGGTGACAAACTTTATTGAAACCACTATATATATACTTTGGTAAAAGGGTAACAGAGAAATGACCTCGAGTTTTAGTTCCGCAGATGACCCGCTCGATCCCGCAGCTCGAGGACGCCATTTTGTTCCCCTACTGCTCATATGTCCTTTGTAAAAAAAAATTGCAAAAAATATCCCTCCAATGCATCGAACATTTATTTGAACAGTCTACTGTTGTCGTATGTTTTCTGTGATCTCTGCTGGCATAAACGGATTGCACAACCTGATCCCCGAAAAAACAAAAACATTAGTAGTATAGTAGGTATGGAATTTGCCGTTTTTTTGCGGGGGAATACAATTTTTTTGCGGGGGAATAAATTATCACTGATGACGTCATGACCTATTGTGTTCAAAACAAAGAGAGACAATACCAGGATTAACACTGGAATGCTTTTGTCCGGGAGGGATTTGGGAAACGATACAAGGATTAACCACTGGAATGCTTTTGTCAAAGAGAGACAATACCAGGATTAACACTGGAATGCTTTTGTCCGGGAGGGATTAGGGAAACAATACAAGGATTAACCACTGGAATGCTTTTGTCAAAGGGAAACAATACCAGGATTAACACTGGAATGCTTTTGTTAAGGAGGGATTAAGGAAACAATACAAGGATTAACACTGGAATGCTTTTGTCTCTCTCGGTGGAATGAATGATGACGTCATGGGTTATATTTCGCAACTTATTGTTCTCTTCTGTGATCTGATTGGTGGATGATGACGTCATGGGTTATTTTTAGCAACGTATTGTTCTTTTGAGTGCTCTGATTGGTGGATGATGATGTCATTTTAACATCCTTTTGTTGTTAAAGGGTTTAAATACGAAGCCCTATCCGCTCGAGTCATTTCACTCCAAGACGTCAGTTAGTTCCAAGCTCAAGAAAAGATAAGCGAGATGAAGAACGCAGTGAAGACCGACACAAGCAGTGAAGACAAAATGGCGGTCAAAAGTGATGGAAAGGATCTCGACTCCACGTTGCTAATGGACCCATCAGAAGAGAAGGGAAAAAAGCCCCAAACAAAAAAGAGGAAATTGCCTAATGTGGTTTACGATGACAGCTTCGGATTGGTCGCTCGAAAAACCGTCCAAGAAGCAACTTCTTCCCCCTTCCACGTTTGGTGCTGCAAAATTCAACCAAGCTTGTTTTGGCGCTAGTAACGGTGGACTCTTTGGTCAATGTGTAAAAGAAAAAGAACCGAGCCCAGTACCAACGGGTTTGAATTTGTGGACTTTTCATTCTGGGGAGGAAATGCCTTCCGGAAAAGTAGCTCGAATTGTCCAAAAGTATGAAGAGGTCGGAGTGCATCCACCAAGGCTCACAGAGTTTGATTATCAACGCGTGACACAAACGCTACCCGTTCTCACAGCCCTCAAAGATTTAGTTGACAGTCTGGCAGATATCTTAAAGGAACTTAACGCAGGCATGAGATGCTATGACTACACGCATTGGGGTGGTCCACCAAATCCTTGTATACAGTATGAGGAAATGTGTGCAAAACTTGACCAGATTAATTTGTTGAGGAAAAAACATGATATCGATGGATGGCTCAAGATGTTTTACCGTATGAATCTGCTGGTTGGCAAAGAAAAACGCAAGGTGAAGGAATCTCCAAAGAAAAGTAGCCCAAAACTGGGTTGACAGCATCAGCCACTATCAAGTCAGAAAAAGTAGAGACGTGTTTATTGTGTAAAACGCTTTATTACTATTAATAAATTGGTTACAAGTCTAAAGTTTGTTCACTAGTATTCTTGACATGAGGTAGAGTTGTCCACTCATCTTTTTTCTTGTTGTAATACGATCCCGCCATGCAATCATAACACCGCAGAAAAGACCCCTTCCAGGCTTTTCCCATGGGTGATTGCTTTTGAAAAACTGGGCATTGGTAGAGTCTGTCTTTTTCGTAACATCCAGGGATTGTATCTTGCCACAAGCACTTTCCACACCCAGCAATATCGATGCGATAAGAATTGTTCCCTTCACAATGACTGCATAAACCATCGACTTTCTTTTCAATGTCACCCGAGACTCCTTCTCCCTCTTGACTCTTTTCGTCGTCACTTGCTCAGTTTCCTCATCACTGGATTGCTCCGCTTCGTCATTATCACCAGATTGGTCAGTTTCTTCATCACTCTCAGTATTACCGTCAGTTTCATTGTCGCTAGACTGCTCGCTTTGTGTCTCCCTGCTTTCATAGTTAACTACATCGTTCAAAGCTGCTTTGTTACGGATCAATCTCTTATCAACTCCTAATTCTGCCAGTCCCTCGAGAAAAGACTTTAAACCTCTTGGAGGTGAAATATCTTCGCTGAAAGGTAGTAATACAAACTCCAGAAGACGCTCATTAATTCAACCGCAAGTTCATGATATATTCCTGTGCATGTTTTCCTCTATTGTTCAGGAGAACAAAAGACTAATCCCCTAGTGTCTTCACTTCCGCTCACTGATCCATTATTATATTTTCCTGCTGAAAATTAGTATTCCTGCCGAAAAAACTAGGTAATTCCATACTATACTACTCTCGCTGATTTCTCAAATGGGCCCAAGCACAGGAATACTCTCTTTCTCCTAGCAAGACCTCCCAAGCACGGAACATCAAAATCACGAGATGCAGAGCAAGGAAAGCATAATTAACCAGCTAAATTCGTTCCATCGCCAAGGAAGAACTCTAGAATTCTATGCCCGAAAAGACAAGCACGTGCTACATCAAACATGATCACGTGGTACGTAAAATCGTTGGTATGGGATTGGATCTCGAAGGGCCGTTTTACATTCTACTGATTTTGATAGTAACATGTACTATTAAGTAACGGTCCGTATAAGAACTACCCATGCCAACGGCAAAGCATGCTGGAATGCTATTATTGAAAATATGGGCGATTTCATTGGCTTAGACACAAAAATCAGTAAAATAACCATGTAAGAAAAACTTTTCTTAGCATTTATGGGGAGATATAAGCACATGTGGTACTCATAAACATGAAAAATGTTTTCCTTTGTTTTTCTTTAATCTGATTCGTCTGCAGACTTTTAATCGCCAAATGTTCTCAAGCAAGTCGAAATTTATAATTGTTTCACCTGTATTATGCAATTAGTTATGATTACTTTTTGTGTTAAAAATGGGACATATCCTATGGGGAAGCCCTCAATGCCGTAGAACAATGGAGTTTCGTTTCCTTCTTGCATGGATGATCTTTTTAATTACGCCAAGTTTGGTAACTTTAACCAAACGTTGAATAATTCCCCATTTTTGTGCACCCCTACTAAAAGTAGCCTCTGTTCGCCAGGAATGAATGGAGTACTTTCAAGAACTTTCGCTAGTTTATCAACCTATTTTGGTCTTCAGACGTATGGAGAGTATGGAGGTATGAGGAGTGAAATTAAAATGTACCCGACTGACGTCATCGTGTACCTAATTAGCATAAATATTTGCGATAAAAGCACAAACAATAAAAGCGCAAAATCAACAACATATCCACAAGAGTTCACATCAGGGGTGGTAAGCTCTGGTTACTGAAACTACTCACTACCAATAGTGCGGTCTATCGCTCGGTCGATACGCAAAAGCCGAGGTTTGATATTTCCCATTCTATGTAAACATGCGATTTCTGAGATTCCAGCCTTTTCTTTCCGATAATCACAAATGATATTTAGAGTACAAGAGAATAAATTAACGCATCTTACTTTCTTTGTTTTGAATTTCACTGAAAATCTTATTTTCGAAATTTAATTCCAAGGAAGTTATCTCTTGTCAATCGTGAACGCGAGCGAGCAGTACGGAATTTCCGAAATGCCCTGTTCGGGATGCCCGCTCAGCAGCCAATCAGAGCGCGCGTGCTGTCGTTACCATATAATAAAATGAAGGAAAACTGGTACGCTGAAGTACGCTTGCCTTGTAAAATTCCGCTGATTCTTCCAGAAAAGGTCGCTCAAAGTCTTCTTCATAGACGTGGCGTGAATCGATGCCTAAGATCATTAACATCTGGCAAGCATTCCTGATTGCCATTCTAAAAGAGCAAATAGAACTATAAGAAGAACAGTACTGTACTTGAATAACCAAAGTAGTTACTATTTCCATTGATTGACTGATAGGTGGACTTTCAGACAGACATACAGATTGAGAGGCTGTCTCAATCTCACTGACAGACCTGGCACGAAAAGCATTTTTGGAGAAACAACAATACGAAATACAGACAACCCCCGCCCCCCTCCCAGATGCCATAACCTTTCTCAACGACGGGCGGATCTGCGGATCTTCCCCTACGTACCACATGATCGACCAAAGGTATGACGTCATAGGTATATCTAGGCCGGAAGTGACGTCAGTACGAGAAAACAATAGGTTGCCCAGACTTACCCGCTCATCAGATAAGTTTGCCCAGGGCATGCTCAAACCGGAGATTGCGATGATAAGTATTTAAGAGGGTTCAGGGGTGGCTCATAGGGGACAAACAACTATAACTAATTAATTTCCATCGAGTGTTACTAACTCTCGATCGAGTGTTACTCGAAGCATGCGCAATTCAGAGGCGCAATTCAGTCAAAAGCCATCACGGAAATGATTTGCCTAAAAGCTTTCATGATCTTCGCTTCTGGAGCCTGTAGCCGCTGAATATTGCCGCCTTCATCGACTACAGGCATGTATGGAGGCAGAACTCCATCTACCAGGGCTCCAGAAGCCAAGATCATGAAAGCTAATAGGCAAATCATTTCCGTGATGGCTTTTGACTCTACAAGTTCGCCATTTTGGACCAGGACAACGTGTCTCTGAATTGCGCATGCTTCGAGTAACACTCGATCGAGAGTTAGTAACAATCGATGGAAATTAATTAGTTATAGTTGCATGTCCCCTATGGGCCACCGTAGGTTTGAATATCTTTGATTAGTTATATAATATAATTAATTAGTTAGCATAGCTTATTTAGGGTCTTAAAAGATAATTAGTAGTTAGAAACTATAATATTAGTAAATAGCCCTTATTTCTAAGATCACACAAATTCTCCACAGGTGGATGCTATATTTATTAGTAATACAAATATGTATAGGTTTACAAATAGGATAAAGCGGTTTTCATATGACTGTAGTGAAACCAATCGCAAAGTAATTACACCAATTCTGAATAAAACGTATAGGAGTAAATACAAAGTAATTCCGAATTACTCACGACAGTCATCTGAAACCCGCTCTATAGGGATACAGGTTTTTAATTACAAGAGTATTCTATATGTATACTATTCAAATCGCATTGACAGTGTTCGGGTCACCCCCCACCAATCAGAGTGTGGCATTTAAGCGAGTTGTTCCACAGACAGGCAAAAGGTACAAACAAACGGGAATTTTAAAGTGAAATCCTCCCCGAATCGTAAATCTGTTTTTTGATAATTAAGTGTAGAAGTTATTTTGTTCCGTCGGAAAACAAACACACTCGAAGAAATCAGCCTTCAGAGAGCGTAAGAAATTTAAAAATCCGACCTTTTTTTGGCATATGGCCATATAACTCCTTTGTTCTTTCTTAGTGTAGATGCAAAAATTCATTTTCATACAAACCGGAACAACCAACAATCAGCTATTATACAAATTCTGCAATTTTGTTCCGCAAAGAGCACGCTCGAGAAAAATTAAAACTACCATTGAAAAGGTGAACTAATACAGAGCAAAGTTTATGAAACCAAAAGCCGACAGCCCGGATATCTTCTCAGAGCCCCATTTTATACAAGAAGCAGGTGAAATTATTTTTGTCAATCATCAACTTTATTTCAGATTCCAAGGTAAAATAACATAGGTTTCTTTCGACAGTTTGAATTGCTTTTGAATACAAAAAATAATGTTTGTGCATTTTCGGCCAAGCAAAACGGGCAAAATATTTGTCCAGAAAGATAAACATAGCTAGGTAAACTTCCACAGGAGACATACATGAAGCCTTCTCTTGTGTAAACTTTTCTTGTAACAGCTAAACAACCAAGATTTACAGAAATTTGACCCGGGAAACTGTCCTTATCTCATGCGTTCTTGTAGACTTTAGTTCATTCATTGCTGGCATTTCCAGCCGCTACATTCACAGTCAACGACGATTTCCCTTCATATCCTTCCATATAATAAAGAATGAAAACTAAAACAAGTCGTGCTCAAGTCCATACGGAATTCACATTTTGCTTTCCACAAGTTAATTTTCATGAAAAGAAACCGATGTTTTTCCCTCCATCAACCTCCGATCTTGTTGACAAGGCTAGCTCAAATAGAATCGGGTGGCGTGACAGCTAGCACGCATTTGATTGGCTCGTACAAAAAAAAATCCATTGTTTATCAGCTTCATGAAATACCTGCACTCATTTTGAGTGCAATTTCTTCTCTCAACCAATCAGAATCGATCAATTTTTGCATCTATATTATTAATATGTAAACAAAACATATGTCGACACAAAGAACAATCCATAGCATGTTAACTTGCAAAGTGGCGTTCCGTTCTGTGCATTTCCGCATGAGATACAGACCATTTAAGTTCAAGGGGTGAGGACATGAAAAACTGCTATCATCCCCATCTCCGGTTTGAGCATGTTTGGGCAAGCCCATCTGAGCGCGCAAGTCTGGGCAACCTATTGTTTTCCGCTTCTTCCGTTCACCTATAACCCTATGACGTCATACTTTTGGTCGATCATGTGTACCTAGGGCAGATCCGCCCGTCATAGAATGCTCATTTCCTGTACTACTGACAGCTAAGTATTCCAAATTCGAAATCGCCCAAAAAAAACCTGGTAAAGTAATCTTTTGCGCCTATTTCCTATCCATGGTCAGTTTACGAAAACGGTTCTTTCTTGCCCGTGTACAACAAGGTCTCCTGCAAAAATCTTGTCTCACTGTTGGGTAGATACACCACGGCAAGTCACCCTTGTCGCCAAGCGACACAACTCATGATATATCTTTCATGGAAAAACAATGAGTTGCAGTGGGCCCAAACACAAAGTCGCCACGCAATGCAAATAACTCAAAATAATAGCTCTCACGCAAACCAAAGGCCCGTAGCCAGGGGGGCTTCTCCCCCCCCCCCCCCACCCCTCCCAACGCGACAAAAAGGTTTGAAAACACTGTTTTAGTGACTAAATGGGCCAAACAGAAGACTGCAGTCACTTTGGCATACAGCCAGTTTTGTATATTAGGTTTTTCTAGTGAATTTTGACTAGCGGTTAATAAATTCATACCATAGACATAGACATAGACATCTTTTATTGGCACTTTGTAAATGGTTAATTTACATCGGTGTAATTCCAATAATGAAATAAAATAATTACGTTGGTCCGCTTTTTCTAGATTAGCCCCCAGCCTCCCCCCCCCCCCCCCCCCCCACACACACACAAAAATCCCTGGCTACGGGCCTGAACCATGAGTTTCAAACTCAAAGAGCTTCTATTGAAAGCAAGCAAGCATTTCCGTGGTGTTTCGACAGAGAAAAGCCTGGAATTACGATGGAATAGTTACTGCTCTTGTTACCTGTCGACAACCTCGCCTTTTCTTTCCTTTCTCACCAACGTCAGCAACGTCTGACAAAGGTGGTCTCTAATATTGCCATATCTTACAACCTGAAAAGAAAGACAAATACGTGATGATTTTAACAATTGGCACTGACAGACAGTTTCGCTTGGTGACATCTAAGACTATTCCCTATTAGTAGAAACCCACTCGCATACTACAGTAAAAACCCGCGTATAAGAACCTGGGTTTTAAGAACCTGTTACGCTAAAATTTTCATTTTAAGCTCCCTCCACATAAGAACCTATTAAGGCTAAAATTTTAAGTTAGGGTCTTATCAGTGGAGTTGCTGTAAAAGTGTACGATAGGTAGAAACTGCTGAATTAAGATCATCATCTGATTACATCTAAAAGTAACTTAACATAACATTCTTTTTTCTTTCAAGCGTAAGTACTATGTTGAATGTCTATTGTATTTACCATTCAAATAAATCCTCAAATTATATATTTAAACTAGCTGATGCCCGTGAAAAATTCACGGAAAGATTAGCCTGCTAGCCGTCTCTCCAGTGTTTTTTTTCTTTTTTGGAAATTTGATTTTTTGCCGCGCGGGATTCTTCTTTCAAACTTTCATGATTTACAAACCTCCCCTCAACATAGAACCTCCTCGTTCCATGCTGAAATAAATCTGAAGTGAGCCCCCCCCCCCCCAATAATTTCTGTTTGCACTGTTCCGTCCCTTATTTTGGTCGTCAATCTCGTACGCAGAACCCGTCATCTTTTGGCCTGCGGCAAGATTCAGGGCTCTGGGGGAATCGATTTTTTTTTAAACCCAGATTCTGGGTTTCCGCGGTTTGAACGTTGTATGAAAGTTCGTTACGTTAGTCTAGGAGCAGATCTTGAAAAGAGGCCTAGAAAGTGGTTTTCGTAGCACCCTTCGCGCAGACCCGGGAAAGTAGCATAGGATGATAGTTATATGTATAAGGTTTAATTTAGACCGGTTGTTACAAATGAGCCGATGGGACACATTCCGATTTCGGGCACTTTTGTTACAAGATGCTTACATGTTCTTTGTAAAATTCTAAACTAATTCAAAGCCTGTAAAATTCAAAATCTTACAAGAAACACATCGAACTCAGCATACTTGTAGAAGTTTCGCGTTTCACATGGTTAGATATAAAATTGTGCCGTAGTTTTCGTACGTACTGTAAAAGTGAAGGTTAAAAAGATATCTGTGGCGGCGGCCATTTTGAACTTTTGTTATTCATGAGGTTCCTTTCTTATTCATGAGTTCCTGACGACTGAAAAGTCAAGAATGACATAGACTGTGTAGCTTTGCCGGCCTTATGTATATAGTTTTAAGTACTATTTATAAAATGCGTGGTCGTGTTCTATTGGCATATAAAGATGACAATAGAACACGGACACGAATGTTATACAGCATTGATGAATAAAAGATTACGTTTACATCGTTTTGATAAAGCATTGATGAATAACGGATTACGTTTACAGTCGAAGCTCTCGTAAGCGACCACCTCGGGAACTGAAAATTGCGGTCGTTAACGGAGCTGGTCGCTTACGAGAACGGCTCTCGTAAGCGACCACCAAGCGGCTTCCTACTTGAACAATAGGTGTTGGTCGCTTACGAGAGCTTAGTACAATAAATCTAGAAAAAACCATGTGATACTAATGCTTAAAATAGTTTGATTTATTTCCCGACTTTAATTAAGAATAGATAACCGCAAATAGAGCGAATTTCATATGACTGTAGTGAAACCAATCGCAAAGTAATTACACCAATTCTGAATAAAACCTATAGGAGTAATTACAAAGTCATTGCGAATTACTCACGTCAGTCATCTGAAATCTGCTCTATGTACATAGAAAATAGCATTTCACCGGTGCAGCTTGTATCAGTTTAGATATTTATGAGGTGATGACTGATGTTTTAAAGACAAAAAGTACTATGGTCGCTTACGAGAGCTTAAAAACAATAGAAACTCTCTGTTGTTGATTTGAAATTGTGGTCGCTAACGGAGCTGGTCGCATCGATAAGGTGGTCGCTTACGAGAGCTTGAAATAACAGAGTTTATGTGACATTTCAAATGGGGTTTCGAGAAAATGGTCGTTATGGGAGCTGGTCGCTTACGAGAGCGGTCGCACAGAGAGCTTCGACTGTATATCGCTGTTGATATAAACGTAATCTTTTATTCATCAGTTGATATAAACGTAATATTTTACTCATAAGTTGTCAAACAAGTCCAAAGGCTGAAGGGGACCACTCTAGTGAAGTCCAAGTATGGTCTTCTCTCTGGTGCAGTCCCCGAAAAAGGCTTCATCTGGGAGACTATATGTCCATATATGTTTTAGTCCGCCTAGCTCCATGTGGGACATGACATTTGGTAGCAAGCATGCGCAGAAGGTATGAGCCCTGTCCCACATGGATCTAGCCGGACTAAAACAATATATAGTCTCTCAGGTGAAGCCTTTTTCAGGTGCTGCCCTAGAGAGAAGACCGTATTTGGACTTCACTAGAGTGGTCCCCTTCAGCCTTAGGACTGAGGGGTTGCACTGGGAGGTGTCTGATAGAGAATACTAATTGGTCCAATTATATACATTTGATCCTTGAATGAGGAATTTGCAGGAGTACAAGTTCGCAATTTTTTGCAAAGGACATGTGAGCAGCAGGGGGAACAAAATGCCAAATATCGGGGTGTTGTCCCACAAGTCAATCTGTGCGATACGGATCCAATTGAACCTTAGGTATGTACCTGTCTTATTATGTTATTTCCTGTGTCTGCGCGTTGGGTGCTACGACGCGATTTTTTTCCGGTCGCTGCTCCTAGACTACGTTTTTGATCTGCCACGCATGCTCACAGGCTCTGGGTACGAGATTGGATTTTGGTGCGAAAATCACGCGCGTGTCTCTTAACAAATCGGTCAAAGAGCCCGCTAAAATTGAAATTGCATGTCTGTTACATAAAAACCCTTATAGTTTGGATTTTTTTTTGTACGTGTAGCATATCCCAGCAAGGGTAAAGAAAGACACAGGTCAAGTAAAATTAGAGTCTTAGCGCGCGATCTGCGAATTAAGGCAGTGCCAGTGGTGTACGTTTGTTCAAGCTTGAATGAAAATTTTTCTCAGCTCAAAGCTTGCGAAGCAAAATTATCCCTATACAAAACTGTAAGTAATCTGTAACAGAACCATTAAGGTCTGGATGTCTATGGTGTTTTCGTCTGAGCTAACTGAGTCCCCTTCCCTAGTTTCTGTGGGAGATTTCAAATGTTTTCAACATGGCGGCGATGGCGGCTTTGTCTCTCGCTTATAGTCCAGTCAATCTGTGGTTTGAGTCCAAACAAATTGCAATAGAATTTCTCTCGACGGATTATAAACCAGTAAGGGGACCTAGTTAACATACTAAAATTCCTCAAGAATCCTTTTGGTGGAAGATCCCGAAATATGATATTTTCTAAAAATCGATAATAACCACAGGGTACCCGCGTCAAGAAAAGTGAAAAAATTGTAAATAACCTTCGGTATAAAACTTTCTCTCATTCATTTTGCAGGAAATCTCTTTTGAGGACCATATAAATGTGTTATACATGAAATTGCGTCGATTTATCAACATTTTTACTTCTTTTTTGTGTCTTACATCATATGGGGCCGCCATTTTGTCCGGAACAGCAACTCGTCTAGAAAAGTGCAAACAATATCAATAGGCTTCAGAATTGAAAATATTCGGATTATTATTGCGGTAAATCTATGTTGAAGGCCAGATAATTGTATTTAGCAAGAAATTGCGTTTATTTTTCAACGTTTCACTTTTTTTTTTACATCGTTCACTGCCGCTGTAGTCCTCGCAGTATCTGACTCATCGCCGCCCTCGAGTTTCTCATTACGGCTAAAGGCTTATCTAAATTCATTGACGTCTTTGCCAATCGACCGAGAGAAGCATATTCATGCATACAGACTGAATGTATCAGCTATTTCAGCCCTGTTTTTGTGTGCACGAGACAGAAACAGGCGTTTCTTTATCTTCATTTTCTTTCCCTTTTCCGAATCCAAGCTTATGTCAGTTTTCATTGTCCGAGAGGTAAGCTTATAAAATATAGGGCAAAATTATTCAACGCTGATTGGCTAAAAGCGAGGGCATTTTTTCTTAATTGAGGGCAAAATTAGTTTGCTGCGATTTGGACGCTGGGACGTTTCTTTTTTCTTTTCCAATTCTGGAAGTTCATGTATAATGAATGAACGAATAGAAATGCCTTCAGAAGGTTCAATTTGATAGACAGTGTTTCTTCGATCATTTTGGCTTTGCAGTCAACACGCGCAACACGCGCGCAAAGTTTGCATTTTTATATCATGAAAGTCGCGTTTTCAACTATAAAAATAATTAAAAACCTCGGCGCCGTGTACTATACTTTCTTAATACAGTCCCTTACTGAAAATAACATTCGAAATAGGGGGTTTGTGGTTAACGGCCGAGCTCCCAAGATGCTCTCGTTTGTTCGCTGCAAATTTATTATTAATTCAGGGCTGTACCCATAGAATCGAGAATAAAAAGCTGTCAACGCGCAAACTTATTTTGGTAACTGAGGGATCTCTTAAATCGAAATAAACACAAGAGAGTCACTTCAATAGACCCCAGTATTTTGTACGGGGATGCTACGCAGGGAATCTGGACCCCTTACGTATATGGTAAACTATTGAAAATGGTACCCCTTTTATATAGTAAAACCAGTGGTAAAACGCGAAAAAAGCTTCCCTTTATATAGGAAAACGTGAGACTCAACAACAACACCACGGTATTAGCAAATGTGCGCCGTGATTGATATCAAACTTATGACTCGGGCTTACTCATAGAACTGACTGCCGCAGGCCTCTCACATGCACATGGTCTTGTAACGGCGTTCGAAAGCATTCCACAAAAACGATCCATTGCCCTGCGTTCGACGAGCACAAGTTCGGAAATCGGGCTGTATGTTGGTTTTAGATTGTACGCTTTGACTCTTAGACCAAAATATTTCTTAGGCTCCGATAAGGGCTCCGATTAATAAACTAAAGCTGCGTGTAAAAGTGACATAGTAGGAGAAAACGCGATCTCATTTAGGCTTTCGCGAAAGCGAAAATATAAGTCGAAAATATAATAAGTCGAAAATGCAGTCAGGGATATCTGGTGCTATTGCATCAGGCCTCCTGATAATTTTGTGTTTCATGTGGACTCCACCAATACGTCCCGGAGTTTGCACAGGAGCCAACAGAACTGAAACCACGAGCTGTTTGAAACATAGTGTTTTTGTACGACAGTAAAAAGCTCGCGTCAAGGTACCGTTGCGCCAAGTAAAGGCTGAGAACCAATCATTTTGATTTGTTGTTGCACAGTGCAACGTCGGAGAACTTTATCATATTACATTGTCCGGCACGACGTGGCGCGGAATGACTCGGGCGCGGCAAGACACAGAACGGAGGACCTATCACATTGCTTCGGTGCGGCACAAAGTTACAGTCCGAGCCAATGTAGTTGTCCTTATGGTCGCGTTACGTTTACGGTACATTTAACCGTCATACGAAAACCGCCCTAAACAGAAACCGCGAGGGCCTTGGAACCTAGCGCGATCAATAATCCTACAACATCCAGAGTTCATAGGAGGGGTTGGAGAAGCGTTAGCAGATCCCTGATTATGTCCCAGGCTTGATATTTTTTCAATCGCTTCATCATCATCATCATCATCATTGAATTACCCCAAAGCGATGCTTTAGCAGGTGAAATGCTATGGAGTCGATTCAACGCTGGTGACAGGAAACTTCTTTTCCACATCTAGCGTCGTAACTGGATTTTCGTAAGGGACCGGCCTGTAAGGGACCGGTCATTATTTATCGCCTATGATCAGTTCATTTTTGGGTAAGCGAAAGGGGGGATCTATCGACACCTGATGCCCTGAAAGGGGGATCACAAGAGATGTCCTAAGGAGTGATTCCGGCGCGCTTCGCGCACATAAAAAAAGCCATCTAATACAGTTTCAAAGAACACACGCAACGAAGCCAATAACTCCCAAAAATAATTCCACACTTTAAAGCCTGGCGGGCACTCGCTACTTTGAAAGAACTGGCACCTTAGGTCAGCGTGAGGTCGACGTTACAAGCCGATAGAAATTCATCGGGCCGCATTTTTCGCACATGGATAATAAGAATTTCCGTTTAGGACACGAGTGACATATTTTCCATATTCTCATTAGTGAAGATATTGATCAAAACAAAAGTGCTTGGAAATCAATTTGGAATTTTTTTTCTGGTTTGTTTAAAAACAATATTTTAATTATTCGCTGCTACTTTACTCGTTCTTGCCACTCGAAAAAAAAAAACTCATATCTTCGCGCCACCGTGTAATATCCTCTATATATATACCATACTCTGAACACTATAAATACTAAAAAAAATATTATACAAAGTGACAATGTGCCAAATAATTGAAAACCATTTCGGGAGTCTCCACTTAAATGTGGCATTAATCGCGGGAAGAGTGATAAGCTTCTGCCCTGGGTTACTAGACGCCGGAAGTTTATTTAGAACTTTACTTTGGTTTTACAACACGAATCAATAGCTAAAGGCTTGTTGGTTGATTCCTATCGTAGAAAAGCAACATCGATCAATGTTAAAATGTATGTATTGCTGTGTAAAATGACTAGTATAGGGCCGCTTACCCCAAAATTCTTAAATGCGGTATGGTACTATTGTATAATAGGAAACTTTTTTTGGTAAGGAAACTACTCTTGGAATTTCCGTTTTAATACTTATTTTCAGCAAAGAACACTATTTTCAATGGTAAGCAATAACCCTTGGACGAACCAAGTTGGTTTTACCTCGACAAAGGAAAAGTAAAAGGAGATAAAGAAACGCTGAAAGGAAGTGTTGCTGTTCCGAACAAAATGGCGGCCCCATGTTATGTAAGACACACAAAAAGAAGTCAAAATGTTGATAAATCGACGCAATTTCATGTATAACACATTTCTCTGGTCCTCAAAAGAGATTTCCTGCAACACAAATGAGAGAAAGTTTTATTCCGAAGGTTATTTACAATTTTTTTCATTTTTCTTGACGCGGGTACCCTGTGGTTTTTAGCGATCTTTTAGAAAAGCCATATTTCGGGATCTTCCACCGAAGGGATTCTTGAGGACTTTTAGTAAGTTAACTAGGTCCCCTTACTGGTTCATAATCCGTTGAGAGAAATTCTATTGCAATTAGTTTGGACTGGACCCACAAATTCTCGTAGATTGACTGGACTATTAAGAAATCGCTTGAATTAGAACTTAGCTCAAGGTCAATCTTTTCCAACAAAAATATGCTCACTGGTGCTCGTCAGGTTTGTGGACTTCGTTTCGCGATACAGCGTCAGGATTAATATTTAGAGAATATTATTCATGACTTTGTGTTGTGAAAATCTTTAATTTCGACTCTGCGAACCAAGGCAGTACGTGTGTTCAAACTTGAATGAAAATTTTTCTCAGCTCAAAGCTTTCGAATTAGAATTAGCCCTGTACATGCCTGTAAGTAATCTGTAACAGAACCATTTAAGTCTGGATGTCTAATAGCGCTTCCGGCTGTGTGAACGGAGTTCTTTTTTAGTTTCTGTGGGAGACTTCATCATGGCGCCTTTGCGAACGTGATCTTCTCGCTTAGGAAAACGCTTGAATGAGAACTTCTGTTCACTTGACGTTTTGGAAATAAAAAACAAATTTGCCAAATCCTCTCCAGCAACGTCTAGAAATGGTGTGGTTTGGGGGGTTTCTAGCTCAGCCGTTTTTCCGTAAAAGGGTGGAGAACAGACATTTTTCTTAGCGTATTATATATAAGATGGAATTCATATGAACCTAATTTATGAACCAATTTTAAGAACCTTGGTAGCCTAAATTTCCATTTATATAAGAACCTGTTTAGGCTGAATTAAAAAATCCAAGTTCTTACACGCGGGTTTTTACTGTATCACGAATCCTGCAACCCGATTGGCTCCGCTACTCACTATCTATCACGTAATAGATAGTGAGTAGCGAAAACGCAAGTGCAAAACTTTCTGAAACTCTGACAATAAATATGTTTTAGCAGCAACTCGAAGGTAGTATGCTAGTGGGTTTCTACTAAAACAATTAGACTACTCGTTCTCGTTTTCTATGAATCTCGTTGATTATCTACTGACTCGTAGAAAACTCGAACTCGTAGTCTAATAGCGCTGCGCACAGATTCTAAAATTAGATCACGAGAGTCAGACAAACAATGCCTCTGAGATCCGACTCAGAAGGATCGCGCTCGAAATACGAGCCAGGGTAGGAGTACACACAAGCTCTGCTATAATGAATGGAACTACCAGTTTACCAATTCATTTTGTATCGTTGTTTAGAGAGAAAACTGAGAAAATGGGAGACACGTGTATTTGTTTGTCTGAGTTTTTAATTAGTGTGACGTCATCTGTGCGCAGCGCTATTGTTAAGTAGTCACACTAATTCATTCTACAACACAACATTCTTCTATTTATTTCTTATTTACGAAAAGATAATTTATGAAAAGATGTTGCTGACCTCCTCTTTTTATATTTTTATGCCGAATTTGAAAAAAGGTAATCAGTACAACGATTTCAAAGGAGCTGATGAGGTTTTTTTATTATGTTTCAAATTTGGAAAGATTCTAACTATGAATTTACAACGGGTCTGTGGGAGGACCGCTTCTGATAGGCCGGTGTTCCAACCTAAATTCACACTGTTTTTGGCATGTGCGTGTACAATGCAGGACGCCTATGGATGGACTGAATGATTTATTAATGGATGGATAACTGATGATGAAGGACTGACAATTTCTGGAGTCTTCTTCTTGACGCGAGGAAACGTCAAACAGGCTGGGCTGCACTAGATCACTGTGCGTACACGTATAGCCTGTTTCTCGGCAAAGTCATTGTAAATAATTGTAAAATGGCGCTAATTATCACGAGGTGTGCTGTACCTTATCTCTGAAGAGAATCAGTCCCAGGTTATAGACATTATCTACTCCATTCTGCTGGACATACACACGGTCCTGTACAAAATATAAAAAAGATTTCCCATCACAGATACAACTGAGGTGGCAGTATAACACATAATCGGCTATCCATGTTTACATGTTGTTGAAACCCAGTTGAGATCAAGCCATGATTCATTGCATCACATGGAAGTAGGTACAAGATGAACAACGGTGATCTGATTTTGGTGGCAACAAGGCCCTGCTGGCTTTTTTGATGGTCAATGTTTTCTGTTAACGTAAGGTATGGGGAAAGGTTAAAGGGATCCTTTGGCATGATTGTTGTCATTTCGTCTGTTTTTAAGATAGATACATGTATTATATATCACTAGCTGTTGCCCGTGAAAAATTCGCAGAGTGCAAGGGGGAAATGTATCTTACTTTATTCTCTAAAACAAATGGAAAAAAGAAAAAACTTTCAATGAACATGATTTGCTTACTGGTGTCATTTCCATTTAATGCGCGCTCTGCGAAGAGAGGCAGTGGTGTACGTTTGTTCAAACTTGAATGAAAATTATTCTCAGGTCAAAGCTTTCGAATTAGAATTATCCCTGCACATAACTGTAAGCAATCCGTAACAGAACCATTTAGGTCTGGATGTCTATGGTGCTTTCGGCTGCGCGAACTTGGAGACTCTAACATGGCAGCTTTGCCCCTCGCTTAAGAAATCGCTTGAATTAGAACTTAGCTCAAGGTGAACCTTTTCCAACAAAAACATGCACACTGGTGCGATTTCCTCCTCCTGTTCGGGTTTGTGAACTTCGTTTTTTCGGCTCCAACATCTGTCATTTTCGAATAAAATGTATCCTATAACACAGATCCCCAAGTATGCAAGAAAATGGCATTGTTTTGCAGTTCTGTGGTGCAGCTGTTTTTCCGGGCTTCTGGGCCAACAGTTTGACCTTGACCCCCACATCACGTATTATATATAAGCTTTTAAAGCTTTTGAAGAGTAGAACAATAATATGACACTTTAATTAATTATTAATAAATTATTAATGAAATCAATAATTATTTGTCAAAAATCGTTTGATCAAGTTCTAGTCCGTCAGAATTCAATAGAACCACCCAGTTTTGTAACAGAATTAATGATACTAAGGTGGACTCCAAAAATGTGCCAGCGATTTTTTGTATGTTCAATATTTAGGGTTTTATTGCTTTTTGAAGTTAGATAGTAACCGAAAAAGCTCGAACTGAAAGAAAAATCGTCATAAAATTGGAACAAAAGAAAATTTTAAAAGTCGCTGGCATACTTTTGGAGTCCACCTTAGGGTCATCCAAGATGATACAAAACTGGGAGGTTCTATTGAATTCTGACGGATTAGAACTTGGTAAAACGAGAAAATCGGTTTTTGACAAATAATTATTGACAAGAAAACAGACCGTCACTTCGTGACGCTAGAAGACTCAACCTGAGTTCCCACTTCCATAAACTGCTGATTTTACATTACTAATGACCTCCCTTCAAGAAAGACCCCCTGCCATATGCCGAATTAAATGAAGTGAGCCCTAGAGCATTTTTTGTATGTTTTGCACAGGTCTCCCTGATTTTGGTGAAGAAAATGACGCACGTGTGTCGTGCGAGTCAGTACGGCTCTCAAATCTGTCTAATTCCGAAGAACCCGCTAAAATTGAAAACGCAAGCCTATTATACAGAAAAACCATTTGACTTCGGAATTGTTTGTATGCTTATTGTATCTCAGTAAGGGAAGAGAAGAAACAGGCAAAGTAAAAATGTTCTAAGAAATTTTTAGTTTATCATAGATTTTTTTAGAGAATTTCATTCATGGCTTAGCGTGCGCTCCGGTAGGCAATGGCAGTGGTGTAATGAAAATTTTTCTCAGCTCAACTCTATCGAATTAAAATTATCCCTGCACATAATAGTAAGTAATCTGAAATAGAACCATTTAGTTTTGAATGTCTATGGTGCTTTCGGCTGAGGGAAATGAGTTCTTTTTTTAGTTTATGTTGGAGATTTCAACGTGGCCGCGATGGCGGCTTTGTCCCTCGCTGAAAAAATCGCTTGAATTAGAACTTAGCCAAAGGTGAATCTTTTCCAACAAAAACACGCCCACTTGAGAGATTTCCTTCTTCTCTTCGGGTGTGTGCCCTTCGTTTTGCGATACAGCGTAAGGATTTACACTTTGAGAATATTATTCATGGCTTTGCTTTGTGTAAATTTGTCACTCATTTCGCCTTAGCGCGCGAACAGGAGAGCAAGGCACTGGTGTACGTTTGTTCAAGCTGAATGAAATTTTTTCTCAACTTAAAGCTTTCGAATAACAATTATCCCTGCACATTCCTGACAGTAATCTGTGACAGAACCATTTAGGTCTGAATGACTATGGTGCTTTCGACTGTGCGAACTGAGTTGTTTTTTAGTTTCTGTGGGAGATTTCAAAATGGCGGCGATGGCAGCTTTGTCCCTCGCTTAAGAAATCGCTTGAATTAGAACTTAGCCCAGGGTGAATCTTTTCCAACCAAAACATGCTCACTGTCGAGATTTCAACCTTCCCTGCAGGTTTGTGAACTTCTTTTGGCGACACAGCTCCAGGCCTAAGCAAAGTAAGTGCGAACGATTTAGCCAATCAGAAACATTTGCGCAGACAACCCGATTATAATAGTATAGATAACATCTGTGTTCTACACTTCAATTGCTTTAAAATGATATATAATACATGTACGTAGCTTAAAATATTTCGAAATTACAACTCTTTTGACAAAAAAAGCCCTTGAACCTTTCCCCATACCTTAAAACTGTTCATATAATAGATGACTTTGAGTAAGTATGACTTTGGAATTGCACAGGGGTTACGGCCTGACACAGAACCTTGCCTTCTCTTGGACATTCAGCCAATCACATTATGCCAATAGGCTCGATTTCCAGCCATTGTTTGTGTGTCGGTCTGCGACTGATCCTCCCCCACAAACGGCTGGATCAATAATGGTATTTACATCTTCTTGCCACCCAATTCAGATCACGTGATGATTCCTTTTGGTGGATACTTTTAATAGTTCTGCACATACACATCAAATTTTGACAATTGTAACCACCCAAAGGAATCATCCCATGATCTGAATTAGGTGACAACAAGGGGTAAAAACCTTTAGCCGATTTGGTCTATAGTGCAGGAATTTGGTGAAAAATTGTTCATTTTGATGGAAAGAGCATGAAACTTGGCAGAGTGATAGAGTGTCCCATGCTGAGCAATTCTGGATGTAGACCCACCCTTGATAACGAATACTGCCAGTTTTCTAGCAGTGGAATTAATTATCATTTAAACTAGTAAAATGACGTGTTGCCTTTTGCCTACAGAAACGAAATTTTGAATCGTGACAGAGTATTCAATACCCTACAATTCTACAATACGTAACACCCCCCTGATCATGTACTTCCAGAGTTCCAAGATGGAATTCATTATCACATAAAATCAGTAACAGAGGGCGTTGCCTTCAAGATACACGCATGGAAATTAGTGTGAAAATGGACCATGGTGCAATGGGCAAATTCGCATGTAGACCCACGCCCTAACTCATGCACTTCCAGTTTTATCGAAGAGGAATTAATTATCCTTTAAACTTTACAATATGACGTGTTGCCTTTTGTCTTCAGACACGGGATTTTGTATCGTGACAGAGTATTTAATACCCTACAATACGTGACTCCCCCCCCCCCCCTGATCATGTACTTCCAGTTTACCAAGATGGAATTCATTATCACATAAAATCAGTAACAGAGGCGTTGCCTTCAATATACACGCATGCAAATTCACGTGAAGATGTACCATGGTGCAATTTGCAATTTTGCATGTAGACCCACGCCCTGACTCATGCACTTCCAGTTTTATCGAAGTGGAATTAATAAGTCTTTAAAGCGGTGTCAGGGTGAAATTCGGTATGTTAAGTTAGTTGCATGCATGTTTTGCTATTCATGATCAAGAACCCCCAGGCGGATGGAATAAATCCAGCATGATTGCAGCACAGAAATCGTAACATATAGAGACGCATAATATTTTTGCAACAACACTTGACCAAATAGACTACCAAATAGATCCATTGACATCGATCGATCCACATAATCCACAAACATCTCTATCGATCGATGTTGCATACGACATCTTCGACATACATAGATATCACCTGCTTGCTTTCTAGAGTAGACATGGATCACAAAGTTTGCCAAGAAACCTGAAAAGCTCTTTCCAGGCCTAGAAAGTCATGGAATTTTCACAAAACCCATCAAAGCCATTAAAAGTCATGGAAATATTTTACAGAAGAAAGATGTTGAGTTTGTATATTGAATAATAAAAATAAGGGAACCTGAAAAGGTCCTTGAATGTCCAGGAATTTTGAATACCTGAAAACGTGGGAATCCTGTCTAGGAATAAGAGTTGTGGATTAGACTTGTCGTCGCTGCCCTCTTCCTCGATGCTCTCTAGCTGTTGCCTTGAGGGTGTCTGGTGGATACCAGTCCCATACAACGTCAACTCTTTGTAAATGCCTTATGATGTACGGAAGAAAAACTAGTGTCCCATAGTTCTGAAAGGTTTTATTGTACCTGGTTTTACCAGGCGGGAGCATTTAGCACCACAGCATCGACGACCGGGGATGGATTATCTTGCTTTGGAGGGCATTCCCTTTCAATGCAAAGGAGGAGATTTGGACAAATCGGGGGGGGGGGGGGGACGCATTGTTCTCATGCCGGATACAACTTCAACTTCAACTTCAACTTCAACTTTATTATATCTTTTTTAAAATTACAAAGACAGGCACACCGCCTGCAAATAGCATAGCTAGTCGAGGCAGGCGGTGAGAGGACAAAGAAGCAGAGAGAGACGAAGGGTAAAAATGTGAAAGAAAGAAAAAACGCTAATAACAAGCGAAAAAGAGAAGGATGTAAATAGTTCAAAGTTTCAGAAATAGAAAATAAAAATTATTTGATTTTATTCATTTCAATAATATAGAAATATCAGCATAACTATCCTGTTCTTCCAGGATACTAAACAGCATTCATTCGATACATTCGTCGAAATCCCCTCCACGCACTTGACAAAAATTGAGCAAACAAAGCGCAGGCCTCTTTCAAAGTCTTCTTTCAAAGATTACCAGCTTATCATGTTTTTATACAAAAATATAATGTCTCTATATGTCACGATTTTTGTTGCTGTAACTGTGATTTATTCCATCCGCCTGGTACTGTAAGTATATGCCGGTGGGGGGGGGGGGAGGGAGTTGCTTATCATGAATAGCAAAACATGCAATAAATAATACACTCTTAACACACAGAATTTCACCCTTGGTCTTCGAAAACCTGACCGACCACTTTAAAGACTTTTTAATTCCACTTTGATAAAACTGGAAGTGCATGGGTCGGGGTTAGGGTCTAAATGCGCATTTGCCCATGGTCCATTTTCACGTGCATTTCAATGCGTGTATTTCGAAGGCACCACCCTTAGTTACTGATTTTATGTGATAATGAATTCCATCTTGGTTCACTTGAAGTACATGATCAGGGGGGTGTCAAGTCTTGTAGAATTGTAGGGTATCAAATACTCTGTCACGATACAACAATTCGTGTCTGAACTCAAAAGGCAACACGTCATTTTCTTATAGTTTAAAGGATAATTATTTATTCCATTTCGATAAAACTGGAAGTGCATGAGTTAGGGCGTGGGTCTACATGCGAATTTGCCCATTGCACCATGGTCCATTTTCACACTAATTTCCATGCATGTATCTTGAAGGCAACGCCCTCTGTTACTGATTTTATGTGATAATGAATTCCATATTGGAACTCTGGAAGTACATGATCAGGGGGGTGTCCCGTATAGTAGCATTGTAGGGTATTGAATACTCTGTCGCATTACAAAATTTCGTGTCCGAACTCAAAAGGCAACACGTCATTTTATTAGTTTAAAGGATAATTAATTCCACTGCTATACAACTGGAAGTATACGTTATCCAGGGTGGGTCTACATCCAGAATTGCTCAGCATGGGACGCTCTATCATCCTGCCAAGTTTCATGCTTTTTCCATCAAAATGAACAATTTACTACTTTTTCTGCACGATATTCCTGCACTACTATAGCCTCGCTAGCTTGTCATTGACCAACCTCGTTCCCAGGGTCTTCTGGGTAATTTTCAAGACCGCCTAAGAAAAACAGTCAAATTTATGGGAAATCCCAGCGGGAATGACACTATTGACCAGTAAAACTTAATTACAAAGCATTTAGGAGGAACATCGACTGATTTTTGCCGCGATACAGCAAGGATACCATTAAAAATCGGCTTCTGCAAAATCCAAAAGTTAAGAAAACAAAGCGCTAAAACTCGACTGAAGTTCTTCGACGTATCTCGGATTTTGCGGACTTTTCTAGGCTGATAGAGAGGGATCAAGCTGTTATTTTGGGGACGTACTGCAGGCTCACAAAAAGGGCTGGGAATCTAGCCTAAATTATTATGCCTAAATTATGCCAAATAACTGATTAACCAATCCAAATGCTTTGACACAGCACAATGCAATTAAATTTTTGCTTTGCCTTTTAATCCAGAGAACAGATCCTGTCTGACCAAAACTCCCTGGTGTGACCTGCCTCCAATAGTATTTAGTATTGGTATTAGCAAGTAAACCCTTTGTTGTTTTTCATATTAAAATATTAGTGTTATTGCTGACTGTTGTTGTTTTAACCTACCATGTACATTAGGATGTCTCTTATCATCACCATGGATGTCTGGTGATCATTCCAGGCTGCATTCAGAGTGTCCAGGAAATTATTATTCAGTGAAGCTACAACATCTTTACGAATCTACCAGAAAAAAGCATCATGTGATGTGATACAAAGAGGTACTGTATTTTCAGACATTTCAGCATTTAAACAAAATTGATTTCTCAGCAGTGATAGACAACTTGCATTTTAAGGAGTGGTCAATCTTTGGAATGTGGTGAATAGCTGGAAATTTACCTGACAATGTCTGATCAAACTCCTAGTGTGGTCGGACATACACCTATTTCAGAAAAGGTTGTACCATCACTCAACTGCTTATTGTATCCCACGGTGTGTCATGGGAGAAACTAAGAACGAAATTCTCGTGTTATCCCAGTGCAAAATTTGTTGCGAGTGATGTAGTCTGTGGTATAATCATTTGGCATAAGCAAGGTGATAAGTATGGCTATTTATCCTGGAAACCATGCCAGTGTCCATGATTTGGTATACTTGTTTCCTCCCATGACGCATCACGGGCTACAACGGACAGTTGTGATGGTGCAGCCTTTTCTGAAATAGGTGTATATGCAAATTAGTCGGACATAAACTTGCAAACCTTAATTTTGTATAAAAAAAAACACAACATGGCGGAAAGCAATGCTTGTTTATTGCGCTTTTATGAAAATTCTTGCTGATATTGAATTCGTATTTTATTCTACACCATCTCTTGTTGTTTTGAAAAATTGTCTGCTAGTGTTTGGAGGTAAATGGAGAGTTCATACTGTTCTGATAGTACAGTATACTCTCAGTTGTCACCGCAAACTTAAACAGAGAAAAAACTTGATTGACCATGGACATTGTGACCAACCAAACCACGTTTGGACATTTGCTGATTTTGATTTACCTGGGCACCAGAGGCTCGAAGCTTCACTCGTTTACTGACACGTGCGTTTTGTAAACGAGCGAAGCTTGGAGACTCTGGTACCCAGGGTAATTTTGATTGGACAATGTCTAATGACTGGCAGTAATTTCCAGCTCTGTGGTGTAAAACCAGTTCTGGGAGCAGCTAGATACGGTATGAAACAGGACAAAATGGTAGTGTAACAGGAGTAACACTTTTTAAGGCTCCTCTTCTTACCAGTGGGTCCTAAAATTTCTGGAAATTGGGGTAACAAAGTCTAGAAAAGGTAGGCACTTTTTGTGACTTTGCTGGCCATTTTTAGGTTCGAAATATAACAACAAACATGGTTAAAGAACTCAAAAATTGTGCGGAAACTTATATGCAAAAACGGTCAAAAAAACGATTGCAAATTGTCCGCCAATTTTGAGGAAAGTGCAGAAATTGCTCTATGATGCATATACCCATTACCACATCTTGTCAAATTCCTTGGAATATTCTGCTTCCGTTTTTGTGCAGGCTAATTAATTTTGTAGTAGTACCCAAAAAGCTGGCACATTTGAGCAAATTTTTACAAATTATTTTTAACTCTATAAGGGGTCACCCTATTCATCCCCACAGGACTGAAATTTGATTCACATGCACAAGCTTGCACTCTGCAATGCCAGTTTTAATCACAAAACCATTAGAAACATACCAGCAGGGTACCATCTGGTTTTGTTAATTATACTGTACAATTCATACTAAAAAGTTGATGCTGTTGTTGTTCTAGAGTTAATGTTGATGTTGCTGTTGTTGTTGGTGGTCTTCTAACCTTTTCTTCCAAATGCTCTGTGACTACTTGTTTGAGGCCATTATACAGTCTCTCGCCATGCTTGTGTAAAACCATTGTATATGCATTCCTGAGGGGGGACAATGAATATTTAGATATGTATACCGTACAATATCAACATTAATAAATCTAGTCTTCTACAGTAAACACAAATGCAATACATTTTGCAATACACCTTTGTCAGAAATATGCTGCCTTGTTCAAGACTATAAAAAATTGTTTAGATGCAAAGATGATGAGGGATACACAAGACGGTCCAAAGATTGACTTGTAGAAAGGCCTGCCATGTGCAGTGCTTTTTAGTGTCCCTTAGAAAGGCATACTAACAAGCAAGCAACAGGACTAGGTCTAGGTCCATACCTCTCATTAACCAAGCACAAGGGCCATATGGTAAGTTATGGACCGATAATTTTTTCCAAATTCCAGGATCCATAACTTACCGATTAGTTCTAGCTAGCGAGGTTAATAAGATATTTATTATACAACATTTGTCGTTTTCACTATGGAGGCAACAAAAATGTGAGCGTAAAGGTCATGGAAAAGTTTTGTGTAAACAGAGCATGTGATAATAAGTTTCTAAAATCAAACTTGAGTTCAAGAAAAAAATCCATTCAAAACAACAAAGAAAAGTGTTTTAAAAAAGAAAGAGGTAAATGGTCCATATAGAAAAAAACAAGACCGTTGTTCATTGATGTTCTAGCACTGTGTAAACAAAAGCAAGTAACTAGTTTTATCTAACGGTAGTTGTTTGTGCCGTCCATTTACAGTCTGTACAGAAAAATATGGACCGCAAACTGACCAATCAGAGTGCAGCTGTCTTTGAAGGGTGTTCGAATGGATGGCAACTATAATTACATGAATTGTAAATGCAAGAAAATGTGTTTAAGTAATCATCCATGCAAGAACTCGGCATTGAAGGTTCCCCACATAGGATATGTCCTATTTTTTACCACAGAAATTTATCATGACTAGTAACATAATAAAAGTGAAAAACTGATAGATTTCGACTTGCTTTGAGAAAATATTGCAACAAAAAGTCTCTAGACCAATCAGATTACAGAAAAACAAAGGATTGAGAATCAGCATTTTACGGTAGGTTCCCCACATACAAAGTCTTTTAAAATTCCATATCCTGTTTGTGAGTACCACATGTGCCTATATATCCCTTAAAATCCTCAGACAAGTTTTTCTAGCATAGTGAATTTACTGATTTTCTTGTCTAAGCTAATAAAATTGCCTATATTTTCAATAGAAATTAATTGCATTACAGCATGCTTTGTCGTTGGCTTGCCTAGTTCTTATAGGTACCATTACTTAATAGACAACATTTCTGGTATAGGTGCCTGATTTTTCCTGGATACAGTAATGGCTTGGTGATCTGTTATTTCAAGAAAGCTTGTTAGGAAAGGAAGCGAATCTAATAATCAAGTGAATCTTTGACTTAGGTATTGCTGTTTTTTTTATACAGCTGTTTTTTTTTTTTTTTGTTGGGGGGGGGGGGGGGTTGAAATAGCACCTTAGGCTCATTCTACGTAAATGTCGGACTTAGTAATTGTGTTGTGCTAAATTGACTGGGTTTATTAGCCAGTAAAAACAAGTAGTTTCGATATGAGTTATTTTATGAGGAGGTTAATATAACCTGTCTGGTGAATGGATAAGATCTCAGTCCTGATTTTAGGAGCGCTGGAAGGATTCAACATTGTAATAGACCTCTTAACCTTGGCTGTAATATTGTCCCATTTCAGATCACATAGCATTCATTTGAATATTTTCTTTATTTGGGTTGCTTCCATATTCATATAATTATCCTTCAGTGCAAAAGAATACTCATGGGAATCCCACATGATCTGAAAAGGGACAACATTATGCCCAAGGTAAAGAAGTCTATTTAGTATGGCAAATGAGGTTGAGACAATAGCTCTAACAAACTAAACAATAGGAAATTGACATTTAGAGCACCCAGAATAAGGTTTGACGTTTAAGGTGGCCCTTTCACAGGTAAAAGATACTAACAATTAATTGCAGGCTTTATCCAGAAAAAAGGCTCCGATTGCTAATATTTTTTGATGCTAGAATAGTGGATTACTAGAATGGATATTATACTACAGGAAAATTATAATAGACAAGTTACCACCGATTACACAAAATAATCCATTTCCTGAAGGTATACATACAACAAGAAAAGTTTTCCTTAACAGAAAGAGGAGACAAATTCTCTTTTTAGTAGCCTCATTAAAGTACTTAAGTATTATAGTTTGTATTTGTAGCTGTATATTACAATTGACCTCATGGAAACCTTTTTGATGGGCAAGGACAAAACGCTGACCCCGGGTCCATGGACCCCCCATCAAAAACAATTTTTAGATGGATGTTTAGATGAAAAAAATATATTCGAGATTCTTAATCTATATTATAATAATTTAATCTATATTATAATATTTTAAGCCATTTTAAAAGGCCCCGAGGTGGAAACTATCAAGCTAACTACCACCATGGAGGTGATAAATATCACTCACAGGTTTTTTTGCAAGCTTTTGTCAGTTTTTCGAAATCGATGTGAGGAGAGAAGCTACCATACAGGCATTTTCTTTAGTGGGGAGATGCTGTCCACCAGGTTTGGCATTGCTTTACAAACAAAGACAAATTTTCTGTAAATGAAAGCTTGAATATTTAGAACATTTCATATGATTTAACAGGAGCTGTCCATTTAAGTTGAATTAGTTTTGTTTTTACAATTTGTAGTTCAAACCAGGGTCAATGTTATTGTTTTGGGCTTTCTTTAGCAAAAAAAAAGTGATCTTGCTAAGGCCTTGTCCACACTAATACGTTTTCAAAAGTATTCATTTTCAAACTTATACGGATTCGATGCGAGTTAGTGTGGATGGGAGATTTAGCCACCAGGTGTAAAGTACAGGTCACAGGTCACATCCCTACTGCCCATGCCCGTTGAAAAGTGCATTTGGCCTTTTTGTGTCAATGGACACATGTGGGATGGGGATGTGCGTAAACCACTGACTTGACGATTTTCCATTGTTTGCACATGCATACAATCATACTTGTTTAGAGTGTTTTGCATTTATTCAATTGCCGTATACAGCTGTGGTCCTGTCTTATCCCATTTTGTCACTTTATCTCTGGCCTTGATGGCATCTTTTTGCGTACCTTTCCATTCTTCCAGAGTTTTCCTTAATGCCTGGTGCAATTACTGTGCTGCAGCCACAATATCGGCCCATTTACTATATGGAAACATCCCATCGAGGCATTTGTATAGGTAAAACGAAATATGACTTTCCTATTCAATTTGTATGTCCACGGTGAGTGCGAGAGCTTTTTAAAAAATCACAAATTATATTCCAAATTGAACGATTAGACTTTTAATCACTTGGCCCCAAATGGATTCTAATGAATGGTTAGAACTGCAGTGTATGAATTTAAAAAATGTAAATGTAAGTGCTTGAGACCAACTCCCCAGACTTGCAGCTTGTAAGCTGAATTGATGTTGTTGTGTGTGAGGATAGCTAAATAAATACCAAATTAAGTGGTACAGTTGACGTCATCATTTTTATCCGGATTCAACCGTCCACACTAAGGCCCTGTCAACACTTATGCGTTTTCAATAGTATTCGTTTTCAAACTTATACGGATTTGCAGCGTGTTAGTGTGGGATGGGAGATTTTAGCTCCAAACAAGCGATCAGTTTTTATTTGATGTTGGCATGTGCAAGGACGGGCTCAAATTAATGGTACAGTTGACGTTATCGTTTTTATCCGGATTCGACCGTTTACACTGAAATGATACATATGTATACGGATTCGTTTTTATTCACTTTTGAGAGCGTTTTCAAACTTACACGGATTCGATGAAAACGATCAGCGTGTTAGTGTGGACGGAAGGCCTAAACGTATCAAAAAGTATACGGATTGAAACGAAAACCTGTTAGTGTGGATGGGGTCTAAGCTCGCTCCATGTTTCTTCGCACGGACGTGCCTAGGGAAGCCATTCAAGGGCGTGCGCCAAGAAAAAGCTCCGAGATGAGTTGCCTGCTGCTTAATTTATAAACTGAAGTCAATGTTTCGGGTTTTAAGATCATTAAAGAGGGGCATGGTGCTCAAAAACCCACTACAAGGGGTGATTTCAAAAGTCAATGAACGTTTTGGAAGTAAATCCCCATCAAAGATTAACTTTGAAGCTTCAAATATATTTAAACTGCATTCTAAAAACTTAATCATGGGTCTTTGCGGCCAACATCGCAATGTAGTTTCGGGGGAAAAACAGCTTGCAACCCTGTGTCAGTGATAAGTATCCCATCCATGGCTTTCCGCAACGAAGCCATTTTCAAATGGCTTAAAATATTATAATATAGATCGAGAATCTCCAATTGAGAATCTCCAAATTTTTTTCGTCAAAATCCATCTAAAAAAATTTGACGGGGGGTCCATGGACCACTAGTCCATGGGGGGGTCACGTAGCAAAAATTCGTGTAAAGCAGTTGACTGTCAATTTTAATCACCATTGGAAAACAAACTGTTTACACAAGGACAATTTGGAATTTGTTTTATTTAATACTAGGAAAGAAAACTGGCGAGACATTTCTCAGATACTTTAGCGTCTTGTCGCTAATTTATTATAACTCCTAAGTTTGTTAAAAAAAACTGGAAGTTTTCTCGCTCTCTTCATAAATAAACCCCATGATACAAGTTTGTAACAAGTACACGTTTATAACTCCACACCAAAACAATTTTTCATGTGCTAAAGGCTTGCTAGCAGTCTATTGATCTGCGCCTGCTGTTTTGGTATCCCTGTGCCATAGGTAATCAGGCTCGGTTACACGGATACATGAACGATCTCGAGTTCGCTCTTCGCACTTGAAGGCTTTTCTTTCAAGAAATGTGGTCTAACATGCAGCCTTGTAAGACAGTTTTAATGAACTAACTTCTTTGTCATTGCAAAGCGCTGAGAAAAAACGTCATTTCCGACAATGTTGAATGGCAAAAAACCAAACAACAATCTGAAGGTAAAACGACCTTCTGGAAATTTTTTCCCATCAGCCATCCCCCCACCCCCTGGAATTTCCTGGGACTTTGACACCCCCCACCCCCTGGAATTTCCAATTCCCTCCGTGGTGGGGTATGGATTTTTTCTGGAAATGCATATTGTGGGTTTGCAAGTATACTGCAGGGAAATTGGAAATGCGCCTGTATGAGTCGCTTTTGCGACTAAACTATTCACATTTGCTACTAAAATTTTAGTGACTTACTTTTTTTACTTACACTTACAGTCTGTAAAATGCGACTAAAAATTGGCCAAAATGCAAATTTCAAGCCCTGTACCAATTTGCTAAGATTCTGCTTCAGCAATATTTGGTTCTTAATTTCTCTGAAGCGATTGTTTTTTGTTTGCTGCCAATTGGTGAGTTGATTTAACATTCATTGTTCTCCTTCATATTTTAAAAAGAAGGGGGGAAAATCAGTTAGACGTTTTATGTATGACTTATTTGCTTATGACCATTACACATACAGGTAGGATAAATCACAAAATTATACTAGAGTCAACTGTGAGAGCATCCCTTCTATCATTCTTCTTGGTTCTTGCTCTGAAGTTTCCTTGGATAGAAATGCTTGTCATTTCAGGTAAGACTACCAGTCTTTAATCTTTCCATTATACCGGTATCTTATGCAGTTACTGTGTGGGGTTCTGCCAGCAAGTGTCACTTGAATAAGGTTCTCCTGCTCCAAAGACGGGCCCTACGTTTTATGAGTTTTGTTAAATCTGATAATTTACTGTGTCCTGCCTTATGCATGACATTCAAAACAAAGCTGCTCCCCCCAACATACTGAACTCTTCACTGATACTAAAAATATACACTCATATGGTACCCGATCAACAACATCTCACAATTTTTATATCAAAAAATCTAGATAAGATGCACAACATAAAGGCTTTTCAAGAATTGGTGCAATGGTGTGGAACGATTTACCAGTGACCTTGCGAGAGCTTCCAAAGAAGCATTTCAAAGAAAACCTGCATACCGCCCTAATTGATATAGGTGATGACTACCAGGCCTTGACTCCCCTTTTTTTTCTTTTGACCAACAATAAAAGTGATGCCCATAAAACTACCGGTATGCTTTCCTTTTCCTTTAAAAAAACAATAATTGTCTTTAAGCTCGTCTCCTTCCATCTGACCATAAATTGAGTGAACCCAAAAACACAATATATATCAAAATACCCTGATATAGCAATTAGTTAGTCTATTTGCGGATCAGCCACTCCTGTAAAATAACTAGTAATAGTTCTCACTAGAGCTGCCCCCGTGCTTTTTAAACTGCAGATGTAATAAGTATCAATTAACATTTTTACAGCTGTTTCAGACAACACGCCAACCCACCCTCTACTAACTATGACCCACCGTTATCAGCTTGTTGGAGTTTGTCAGTTGTATTACAAAACCGTTAAGATACATGTGAAATTCTAAAAGCCGAAACTCTACAAACAATTCTAACCAAAAGTATGAAAAGCCATCAAAACTCTTACGAAACTCTAGCGAAATACCGAAAATTCTTCTGAAAACTATTGTGTCACAATTCCAAAACGACTATTAATACACATTCTTACTCAAAAACACTTGCGCACAAAAATCTTGTTTGAAAACTCTATGAATACGAATACTTGAAAGCTTAAAGCCAATTGATCTTTCCGGAAATACTTACAACGGAGAACAGAACACAAGACTTTAGACTCTCGTGGCTGTCTCTGCTTCGCGACTTCTCTGCTTTTGCTCTTTTTCAATCGCTGCTCCATAATAACCTATATCTGCGTTTTTATACCAGCTATCACCTAAAGCTGCTAAAGAGCTTATAATAGAACTTAATTTAACAGAACTAAAAAACACACACGCCTAAATCGAGGAATGCTTACTGGCACTTAGAATTTTTTTCTAAACAAGCGCTCACCTACAGAAATGAAAAAAAGAATTATGAAAATAATCAGGTTCGAACCTGTAACTTTCCAATTACTATACCCAAACCCTAACCACTACGCTATGAGTGAATTCGCTGGTTCTGACAGCTCGTTTTATTGATTACGTGCCTTAATAGTATTAATCTTTAATAGAACGAGGCATATACTATAAAAATATACTAAAACGATGTATTAACCCTTATCCTGACTAGTAGTCTTGATAGTTCAAATATTTAGAATGTTTTTAGGTCAATTTGAAGTAATATTATCAAAAATATAGTTAAATTATTCATGGTGAGCATTCCTCCATTTAGGAATGACGTAAAAAACGCGTTCCGCCCTTGCCAGATTTCCGGTCAACAAAGGTACTATTTTAACCTACTTAGTATATTAGAGGCAACATTACACAGCAGACAGCGCACACATCGGAAGAAGACAAAAACGCCTACTTCTCCCTTGTGCTGATGCAAAAAATAATAATTCTAAAGTCCTCTTTCTAAGTTTTGTGAAAATCTTGTCGGTAAATTATCACATTCTTTCGTAGCGGACCTATTGTTAAGCACAATAGCAACCATTTTGAATGCTTTACTACTATTGTGAGGTTTAGAGCTCTTAGCTTTGTGAACATTCAAGTTTACACAGCCACAGCAGCTCAACATTTGCTAATTCTGAACTATGGATTGCACTGACTGACTTCGGCTGAGCGTCTCCTTAGAGTTTTTGGTGATTTATTAAATGTCACGACCACTTTGTTGTGAATGTTTAGAATTTTTATTGTCCGCCAGTGACAACAGTACAGGTCTCAAACCCACGCTGCGAGTCACGTGATCTGGTCATCCAATCATAAACGTTACCCAAGACCTTTTGCGGGCCCTTTGCGAGTCACGTGATCTGATCATCCAATCATAAACGTTACCCAATACCTTTTGCGGGCCCTGCTCCGACGGATCGAGATTTTTTCTGCCATATGTATCATATACCCTTATGTTATATTTTCTCTTTACGCGGGGGATTCTATAATGCGGGGGCAATAATGTTTCAAAGTCAAAATAAAAAGTCTGAAGTCTGTCTGATTAGGCTCACAATCAACCCTAAATCAACAGCTAAAAGCAAAGTTTCAGATTTGATTTACCAAAATCAATTGAGAAAATTGCTCTATATTCTAAATCAGCTGCTTTCTCCAACTTAGTATGCTGCTATGCTGTCAAAATGGAGGCTGACACAGGCTCTTTAAGTATCTCGAGGCATATAAGCTACACAATTTTAGTCCACATTCATCAAAAAGTTTCCATGAAGTCAATTGTAATATACAGCTACATATACAAACTATAGTACCGTACCACTTAAGAGGACTTGTCATAGAAGTTCGAGCAATTTTGTAAACAAGCAGTCGAAAATGAGGTTACAGAAAAGTATAAGATCTATTGACAAGATTTTAGTATCTTTTGAAAGGGGAGACTATATCATTAGCCACGAAGAAATGTTAAAGAAAACTTTAAGAAAAATAATTTTGAAATTTGCCAACCTGAGGAATCAAAGGCATGCCATAGGCCAACTCGTGGGTGTTTTCCTTTTAAAAACTTTTAGAAATTAGTTGTTTAAGAAGACTCTATCCTATATTTTTGGGCAGGGCCTGCTCAATGATAAAAACAAATTTGACTCCTAACTGATACCAACATGAGTACCTATTGTAGCCCCTGATATACCATTAAGAAAAAATTCAGGGAAAAATGTCACAATTAGTTTGTTGTTGAAGCTCTTGGTCACCTGGATTTGTGGCATACAAACTATCTCTTCCTTTTAGTCAACAAATGCATTGCAGTAGTATTTGACACATTTTATTAGCTTAAGTTAACTATGTGAATGTTTTCATTGTTGCTATTAGAATGGTGACTATAAAGTAGCATACAGCAGATTTCAGATGACTGTTGTAATTTGCAATTATTTTGCAATTACTCCGATAGGTTGTATTCAGAATTTTGTGTACAGATTACCTTTTGGTTTCATTACCGTCATACGAACACCGCTCTATACTGTAATTTATTGTCATGTGTGGCAATTTTGCAACTTATTTTTGGTCAAAGTACACTGTATACCTTGAAACAGTTTGACATTTAGGCACTATCAGTACTATACATAATTGTTTAGTTTTGCACACAAACCATCAATATTGCCTTCTGCTTTACAATGCTTTGTTGTTTTTGACACAAGTTTTTTAGGAATATAAAACTAATTCTGGTTGTTGCTTTAAAGTTATTTTTCAAACAGTGGCATAAGTCATAGTAGAGTAAGCCATGTGTAGTAGTCAACCATACAGCAGAATTTGGAGCTGTATTGGGTTTTCCTCCTCTAGCATTTGTATATTCTTTTTAGAGTTGTCACCTCAAGCGAACAATATTGTGCTCTGCCCTTCAGTTGTTGTGTAGACCACTTCACAGGAATAGATGAGCCTTCAACTAGGAAGAGAAAGGAGTTAAATTTTAGCTTGCTGGATTGCCAGAAAATAACATGTTATTTCACGTGTGCAGGGGCAAATCCAGATTTAAAAAAGGGGGGTGGATAGGAGGAGGCGGACCAGTCTTTTTTAGGGCAGGGGGGACCTGTAGTGAGGACAGAAAATGCTCTTACAAAATGCCCTGAAAACGGTTGCTGTATCCCGCCACCTAAACTTTCTAATACTTGAGCTTTATTCAAAACAAAAAGACTTCTACTTTTTTTACTCAAAAAAGGGGGTGGATATCCACCCAATCCCCCCCCCCCCCTGTATCCGAGAAAGAAAACAAATGTTTTTTTGGGGGAGATCACACAGTATTCATTGGTGTTTATATAATAAACTTAAAGTATGCCACTCGGGTCCAAGATGTAGCTTTGCATGAGATGTATAGATGCCGTATTTCCAGTTACACACTCATGTCTTAATCAAAACGCTATATTGAGCAAATAAAGAAGTTTGAAAACACAATGACACACAAAGTGCCTTACGGGTGACTCAAAATTCAAAATGCTGTGACTCGGGTGTGCCAACTTCCCTAGTTGGAGCAAGTCTATAACTTCCCTTCCTGTTCCACTATTCATAATTCTTTTTGCAGTACTTTTTTATTGCTGTCTTTAGACAAGTAACCCAATTAAAGCAGCCATGATCTCTATTAATGCCAGCCCCTAATTCCACATCCCCCTATAAAATAAATAAAAAATGAACTTCCCTCAAGCCAAGTTTCAGCATCAGTGTAATCAACTCCAAGGTCTCCTGCTTTCAAACTCTGCTGAAGTTATCAACTGGCAAATTATCTTGCTGAGATACACACTTGAAAGTTGTACGATTTTAGGGCCAATTTAGGTAGCTTAATGAAGGCAAATTCAAAAGGCATGAACAAAATAATAAAGGTTTGTTAAACAGCCTTTCAACTGCTAGCTAATTTGGATTATATTCATGTGTTATAGAGCAGATTGAATTGGATTACGAAAAGGCATTTGGATTTCTTACCAGGCTAAACAGTTTTCAAACCAGCGAAAGCTATAAAATCTTACATACGAACGCCTTTATAATACAAGTTTCAATTCCTCCTTTTTCTTTGTAACACTCAATAATAATATAATGTAGGATTCTGAGTTGTTTTTATGGATCACTGGTCCTATTTTATAACATTTTGTTGAAACAACCGTGTGACATACATGTAGCCCCTTTACAAACTCACCTGTAAACATGATTCAGATCCGCTTTACAATATCACAAGTTCAAGAGTGTGGACTTGGTTATTCCTTCTTTGGATATTAACAACCATTAACAACCATCGAATTTCCGCAAAAAGAAGAAGCAACAGGCAATGAAAATCCCTCACTAAATGACTGAACCATCAAAATAATTGGTTGTGATCGTAACATTCTCGAACCCAGATCTTCTCCGCTATTTATTACTAGATTTGGGTTCCCTGTGGTATAGACGGGGAAGGGGGGAAACAGGTTGATTGTTTGTCCTTGTTTTACCATGAATTTGTGCCCCCAAGCAGAAGACCCGCGCATTGTATTGTCTTCTTGCTGTTGAGATGCCTCTGGGGAATGGGATTTCTATTTTTGGGCGATTATGCACTAAAATGGGACTGGGATTTCTGGGAAATGGGAATTAGACACCCCCTGCATTGATAACCCTGTATTCGGTAACTTGGCTTTGCTTGTTGAAGTTACATTACTCATTAAGTGTAGGTTTTAAAATAACTAAAAAGTAGCGTTTTAAAACAATTAGGTTTTCGCGCATGCGCTAATGACGTCATTGGTAGTGTACGGGGTTACCATGGTAACCCACGAGTTAAAAATGGGTGAAAAATTGGCTTCCAACATCAATAGCACATGAGTCCCTATAGGTTCTGAATAATCCTTGGAATTTTTTTCTCAGGTTTCCATCAAAATTTCTTTGCGGCCTAAACACAAGTCACTACCTGCGTGGAAACCTTTCAAAATAAACTAAAATCTTGTTAATAGGCTCTATACTTTTCTGTAACTTGATTTTTGGCCGCTCATTGCTCGAAGTTTTAAATAACGTTTCTCTGGGCACACATACTTGATGGAAAATAATTATAATTTACAGTTACCGGTATTTTGCTCAAGGAAACTATATTGTGATGTTTGGGTGCAAAGACCCTTGATTAAACTTTTAGAATATAGTTGACATACATTTTAAGAAAGCTTTTTACAAAGAAAGTGAATTTTTTTAATATTTCAATGACTTTTATAATATAATTTGTATGATATTTCAGCAGCAAGCAACTCAGTTTGGAGTTTTTTGCTTGATTTTTTCTTGGTGCACACACTTGAATGGCTTCCCAGGCACATCCGTGCGAAGAAACATGGAGCTTGGTGAGATCACTTGTTTTGTTAAATAATGCTCAAAACAACAGCATTTGCCTGGTTTTGAGCTCAAATTGTAAAAACAAAAACTAATTCAACTTAAAAGTATGGCTCCCATTATATGTATGAAATGATCTAAATTTCAAGCTTTCATTCATGGAAAATTTAGCTTTCTTTGTGAAGCAACGTCAAGGATGGCAGACAGTGTGTCCTTGCTGAAGAAAATGCTTGAATGGCAGCTTCTCTCTTCACTATATTTAAAAAAAAACTAACACCAGCCTGCAACCCTGTGAGTGTGTATCGTATCCATGGTGCTAGTTAGCTTAGCCTGCTCGCAGGCGTTGGAGCGTAGTTTTAGGTCGAGAAACGCGAGTTTGCTTTCGCTTGGCCGCCATCTTGGATTTGTGACAAAACGTGACAAATCGGGGGGAGGGGGGCGGAAAGGTAAGGCGAAAAGAACGCCTGCCGGAAAACTATGCTTTTCTGAGTCGCTATTTTGAATTTCGTCCACCGGCGGACGAAGTAATCTGATTGGTCGGTGGGGGGCATCACTCGTCACGCCAACACACGGGTACAGTGTAATTCGATAATACGAACGTTTATAGATTTTCAATAACAGTTCAATAATCAAAGGATAGAGGATAGCTAGTTTATAAAGCCTCAACAAAAACTGGCTGTAAAAAGTATGCTGAGAAGCAAGGCTATAATGGCTGTTATCACCAAAGGATTTGGAAAAAGCCCGATATATACTGTATTCCGCGGATCACCGAGAAAAAGACGTGTGTCCGTGTGGCTTGACCGATCGGTTATCCCTGAATAGTTATGTATTTCTATCCAAAGCAGTTTGCCAGTACAGTGGTCATCGAAATAAAATAAAGTGATTGTGTGATCTTAAAGAAATTCGCCCGTACGTTGCCCATTATTTTATAGAGAGTGACGCTATCGCGTGCCTTGGGCTATCTCAGGGAATAAAAACTGCTTGGTTTCATTTCCTTGGGAAAGTACCGAGTATAGTTTGCACACGCAGCAGTGTTGTGGCTCGTTTATACTCGTGGTTTCGTCTTCGAGTTGAGATTTACGGAAGTTTTCCCACGAAGGCTTACTATGGAATTGCCCGTATTCAACAGCAGCTTTATTTCGCTGGGAAAAATATTGCCGAGAAGTCACAATTTGCGGTAGACGTTTCAGCACTCGCAGCAGTGTGCTAGTGTCGTGGTGTGGTTGGATTCTCTTGTCGAGTTGAGATTTACGCAAGTTTTCCCACGACCTACTAAATAAAATTCCCCGTATTTAAGGACAAACGAGAAAGAACAAAAAAACGGCAGCTATTGTTCGCAGTGTTTTGAGCAGGTAGTCAGGTAGTCGTGTATTTATAAATGGGTTTTGATGGCGTTTGCTACAATCATTGTGAGAAAATATCGTACGTTTATCTGGAACTGAATTTCTTTTGAACAGAACGCTCTGAAATGAGTGATAGCTGTCATGAAACGCAACGGCGCGTATCGCTATTTGACATGATCCGGAAGCGTCACGGACGTTGGGCGGCGACTCAGAAAAGCATAGTTTTCCGGCAGGCGTTCTTTTCCCCCTTCCTTCCCGCCCCCCTCCCCTTTGATTTGTCACGTTTTGTCACAAATCCAAGATGGCGGCCAAGCGAAAGCAAACTCGCGTTTCTCGACCTAAAACTACGCTCCAACGCCTGCGAGCAGGCTATAGTTAGCTCTACAGGTTTTCCACCTTTTCAAATGGCTAAAAATATTATAATATAGAATAATAACATTTTCTAGGTCCCTGGAACTAGTGCATTTGAAGATTTATTACCGGTACAGCTCCTCAAAACTAAGGCCACTGTTGTTTTTCTTCTGGATTTCTTGAATTGCATTTTTTAGGAGGTTCCATATGTCCTCAACATACTTCTCATCCATCGTCATCTGTAAAACAGATCACATTTTAGGCATTTATCCAATGGTCATTAAGCTACAGTATGGACTATTCCCTATCCAAAACTAGTACTTATATAATATACAACTTTTCCCCAAAGGGGAGATGAATAGTGGTGGATATATACCGGGTACTGAGACGGGAAGTGTAGAGTAATATATCCTGCCACTGTTCACCAACCTGAGGGGAATTTGTTTTTGTATTCACCAAATCAGTTGGATAAAATAGGAAATGATGGCCTACAAGCATTTGTGATTGACACTGAAGCTTGAGCCCGATGCAACACAGTGAATTGTATTGATCAGATGTCTAAAACTGTGAATTTTGCCACTGGTCAAAAAGTTATACAAGAAGCCCCAGTCTATAAACACAGGAAACCCAGAGAATTAACACTGATATGCAAAAAAGGCCAGGGATGTGTCTGTTTGCTTTTCTAAATAAAGTAATGACATTGGTTTTGGAACCCTAGTGAAATAATAATAATAATAATTTTATTGCTTATAAAGCACAAAAAAACATTAAAATAATTATATGATCTAACATGCCTTACAATTATTACAGTAAACTTGACTATGCTAAGAATTCAAGAAGCGCTCTGCATAAGAATAAAAAAAGGCAAGGATAAGGTCTAAATTAAATAATGAAACTGGTCTTGCATTGGTCTCCCCCCCCCCCCCCTTGGTAAGTGAAAGGGATTCTTGATAAAGGTTGATGGTTTCGCCCGAAAAGTTGAAGGTACCTCTTTTAATATGATCAAATGTCCAGTTATAGAATTAACTTTGCTTAACAGATCTCACGACTGTTGTGAAACCAATCGCAAAGTGATAACATGAATTCTCAACAAAAGCTATTGGAGCGATTGCAAAAAAGAAATCTGATCTACCCACTTAATAGCGCTCACAGAAATTATACTAGGCGAATGAGTGAGATAAATTTTAACACAAGAAGATAAAATTTGTATCTCCAAGCGGCCATGTAATTTTCTGTTTATTATATAAACATAAGTGAAATACCAAATTGACATTTCTTTTACGAAAATCTGAAAACTAGAAATCTACAAGGGTGTGACCCCTGGGACCCAGGGGAATTTGTCAACTGCTCAATCAAACTGCTCCAAATCCCCTTGGGTATGGGGCGATAAAGTAATGACAAAATCCCTACCCATGGAGGAAAAATAAGGTTTTCGATACTTGTATTGTTATCATGATTTTGGATACGTACATGGACCTAGACTTTCTCCAGATCAATATGCGCATCATATGAAGGCAAGTTTTGCAACCCAGAGATTTCGTTTTTCAGGGCTTTTATGACAGTATCAATTTTACACAATCGAGGCATGGCCAGGAGTAGTTTTGTGACATCTAACAGCGGGAAATTTTATTGCAGAGTCAATACTACTGACTATACAAACCCCAGGGTAGATGCGTGGGTAATGTGCTATCTTTCAAAAGCGCCAAAATCCCCCATCCCAATGGCAAAAATTACCTTACAATCTCGACAAATGCCCCTCGTTGCCCGTGGTTTCCCCGGGGTCGCACCCTGGGGGAAGCTGCTGATACAAGCATTATCTTCACTGCGAAGTGTGAAGATAAAAAATTTTCGCGAGAGAAAAACCTTGGTATTTCATTGATGTTTATGTAATAAAAAGGCATTAGCCCAAGCTGCTGAAAGCTGGATATCGTACTTTATTATTCAGCACATCGATGCACTGCCCAAATATGGTCATTGGAACGCCAATAGCTGTCTTCTGTACATGACAGCTATCTTGCGATATCCGTCTCTGAGGAAAATATGATGTTTTGAGCTCGTAAATAATACACAAAAGTCTTTTTTTCGGGGGGTTTTGTGCTATCGATGTGCTGAATAATAAAACCATTATCCTGCTCGATTTTGCAGAATATCGTCTGATTTTAGCCAACTTGGGACTTCGTCCCTCGTCGGCTAAGTATCAGACGATATTCTGTGCAATATCGCAGGATAATGGTTAAATGATCATAAAAACATTTACATATAATAATACGTTTGTGTGGTGGGCCTTAATGGACTCGAATCGAGTCCAAAAAGAAGTTTTACAAACCCTCACAACAGGTTTTCAAATATCAAGCTATCCATAAGAAGTCCCGGGATCTTACAAATGTTCAAACACAAGCCTAAACAAGTTTTGGTCTGCTTCCAGCGATCGAAATTCGCGTCAATCCCGAGAAACCATAGCTAATCTCGAAACATATCACAAATTATACAAGGGAAAGAATGAATAAATATTTGACAGGATATCTCCTTGTTCATGAAATTCCCATTACTGAGGTCTCATGCAACAAAACATACCGGGAACGCCCGAATTCGCATCTTGGTTTCCTTCTTGGCCGTTCGCAAGCTCATGGCGGCAAACTTCCAGTGACACTTGTCGCTTTCTAGAGCAGAATATCAGTTTTTAGAAGGAAAATTGCAGTAATGCAAGTCACCCAACCTACTAATGTTACAATATGTTGAGATATCAAAGGTCCTATGGCATTATGAAGAGTTTCTGGAGAGTTTACAGACACATGCAGCTTTCTCTGATACAAACTTATTCCAAGACCACCATATATATCCCAAGATGCTTTTGGATATGACGTCACTGGCCTTCACTGCGCAAGCGTAAAGTCGACGCCTGGTCACTCAGCTACAGCCGAGGTCCCCAGGGTCTTCTCGGTCGTTTTTCAAAATGGGATGGCGGTTGACTCCAAAGAAGACCCTGGGCAGGGGCGTAGCCAGCACTTATGAGAGGGGGGGTTCCAAATGTGTTTTTTTTGCGTTCTCGCCACAGGAAACCCAGCCAAAAATATTGATCTCGTGGAAAAACTAGCGTTTGAAGAAATTTTTTATTGGAGCTTTTATTTGTTGTCTATTAAATATTTACAATTTTAGTAGTAAGTCGGTCCAGAACAGAGGCGAGGGGGGTTCCGCTGCGGGAGAGAGGCTACGCCCCTGCTGGGGGGGGGGGGGGGGGGGGGCGGTTAGCTGAGATAAGACCCTGGGGAGGCTGAGTCACGTGACTATTGTTTGAGGACATGAGAATGAGGCTTGTCTTTTGTTTCGAAACGGTCATGTGACTCAGCCTCTTCTCTGAGCTAACCGGCTAACCGCCATTTCAAAAACGAACGAGTAGACCCTGGGGACGAGGTTGGGTCTTCTCTGGAGTCAACCGCCATTTCGAAAAACGACCGAGAAGACCCTGGGAACGAGATTGCCTTTGGTCGTCTGGTCAGCGGAAGACAAAGTCAACCCAACCTCGTCCCCAGGGTCTTCTCGGTCGTTTTTTCAAATGGCGGTTGACTCGGGAGAAGACCCTGGGGGAGGCTGAGTCACATGACCACGCATGACCACTGTTTGAAAACATGGGAACGAGGTTTGTCCTTTGCTTCGAAACGGTCATGTGACTCAGCCTCTCCCAGGGGTCTTCTCCCGAGCTAACCGCCATTTGAAAACGACCGAGAAGACCCTGGGAACGAGGTTGAAGTCAACCTACAACCTCGTCCCCAGGGTCTTCTCGGTCGTTTTTCAAAATGGCGGTTAGCTCAGAGAAGACCCTGGGGGAGGCTGAGTCACGTGACTATTGTTTGAGCTGTTTGAGGACATGAGAATGAGGTTTGTCCTCTTTTTCGAAACGGTCATGTGACTCAGCCTCCCCAGGGTCTTCTCTGAGCTAGCCGCCATTTTGAAAAACGACCGAGAAGACCCTGGGGACGAGGTTGGTCAACCTACTGTACTGTATCCCCTGAATTAAGAGGGGCAAGTGGTGGATAATACTTAAAGGGGGGAGGGGGGAGGGGGGAATAGGGGTCCTCAAATCCGCCGAACCGTTCAATTTTTCATAAAAATCCGCCGATCCGCACAAATTTTCGCCTCAATCCGAATCCGCAACATTTGATTTATGAAAACAATTGATAATTAATTTAAAAAAAACATGTTTCACTGTATCGCTTATACACGAACATCTCTCATTATTTAGCGGGGTTTTCGTGATCCCCCGTCCCCTATTTGACCTAGTAGAAGACATTTTACAGAAAGAGGGGGTTACACTTACATTCGTTGCGCGCGAAGCGCGCCCACATTTGATAAACGCATTTCATCAAGCCTCAGAGAAAGGGTAGATAAACGTTGAAATACGCTACCTCAACTATGTATCAAAGCTCCTATTGATGGGCCCCTGAGCCTGTAGGTTATGTTATGTATGCGCGCCGCAAATGTATTTAGGACGAAGTTATTATTACTCTCGTGCGTGAGGCGCGGCCCAAATGATGACTTTCTATGCTTGTAACGTCGAACTCACGCTTACTACCATTTTCGTTCAACCCTGAAGCGTGGCGATTTTTTCGCGTAGGTTTTACTGTATTTGCTGGACGAAATTTTAACATTTTCGTCCCATGTTTCCCTATTCCCCTCCCCTTTAGAAATTCCTGGCTACGCCGCTGACAGGCCCTACAGTCAACAATCTGCACAATCCGTAGTTGCGATTATCAGAATCCGAAATCCGAAGTCGAATTTTCAATAGATCCGCGATCCGGTACGTTTTGAGAATCCGAAAATCCGCTCGAGTTTTTCTTAAAATAATCCGCGTGCTATTTAGGCCCGAATCCGCCGATCCGCAAACATATTCACCCTCCCCCTTAAACAATTATTCAATTCAATTCATTTATTTCACTACCACCGTATACATTAGCGTACATGGGTTTTAGGTCAGCAAAATATATATACTGAAATATATATAAAATTGTTGTTAATAATAAAATGAACCTGTTATTTTTCACGCATTTTCACGCAATTATTCGCCGAAGGCGAAATAAATAGTGGGGGGGGGGGGGGGGCCTAATCTGGAAAAAGCGGACCAACGTGGTATTTATTAGCCGCTAGTCAAAATTCACTAGAAAAAGCAAAGATACGAAGCTGGCTGTATGCCAAAGTGACTGCAGTCTTCTGTTTGGCCCATTAAGGACCGGTCATTATTTATCGCCTGGGGGGGGGGGGGCAGAGGATTTTAGGGGGATCACTTCATTTTGGGGCGAGCGAAATGGGGGGATCTCTCAAAGCCTGAGGCCCTGAAAGGGGGGACCTCAAGAAATTTTCTAAGTACTTTTCCAGCAACTTCTCTAACATTTGCATAGTGTACTTCACTTCACTCAATACATAATAAAAATTTCGACGAGCTTCGGGCGCAAAAAGCATATCATCTAATATAGTCTTTGGCAACTCGCGCAAAGAAGACACTACCTTCGCACCGTTCACAAGAACAAGTGTATCTTGGCGAGGAAAAACACTCTACCAAAAATGCCCTGGAGTGATAGGCCTAGTGGGCAGTCACTATGTTCAAAAGAAAAGTAAGGGACGGACCATTTGATATTTGATGGGGAGGGTAGCTAATTTTTTTGGGCTCGATATTTTTTTCGCGTCCAGTTTTGCTGCTCGATTTTTTTCCCTAGAACGTGACTGTGCTCGATTTTTTTTTTAAGATATTTCTTTTGATGGTTTGAGATATTACTTAAATGTTTTCACCGTCAAAACGAAAATTGATCACAATTCACGACGCGTCCACGAATTTGCGAACGAAATGAGTAGTATGCTTGTATGTTCTGGATGCGCGCGAGTGCGCTGCAATTTTGGAACATATCAAGTTGAAAGAAATCGGAAAAGTCCAGGAGTAAATGAGATCTTGGTGATTAACAATTGCGATTCCTGTCATTTACTTTGTCTCAAAAGTTCCACATGAATAGGCTCATTGTCATGTTGTTGCTCGATAATATTGCTTGATAAATTTGAAAACATTATTATGTTTGCCTCTAAAAATCATGTATCTAGCTGGAAATATAATCAGAACGTAACCTGCTTATTTGTGCTCGGGATTTGGGGTTTCTTTTGTAATATATACACTGCAAATGCGGCACTTCGGTCAAGAATCCTATACGCGAGCCTTGATTCAATTGAACATACACAATTATAAACACTAAACATTCAAAATGCGCACTCCATTCAGATATTATAAATCCATTCAGATATGGACAATAAATTCAATTTGGAAAGAATTTTGCATTTAAAAAGTAAACTTGCTCAATAATTCTGAAGAATGAAAACAGCGTATGTGTTTAAACCTAACTTATACTAGTAATAGTTCTCACTAGAGCTGCCCCCGTGCTTTTTAAACTGCAGATGTAATAAGTATTCAATTAACATTTTTACAGCTGTTTCAGAAAACACGCGAACCCACCGTTATCAGCTTGTTGGAGTTTGTCAGTTGTATTACAAAACCGTTAAGATACATGTGAAATTCTATAAGCCGAAACTCTACAAACAATTCTAACCAAAAGTACTAAAAGCCGTCAAAACTCTTACGAAACTCTAGCGAAATACCGAAAACTCTTCTGAAAACTATTGTGTCACAATTCCAAAACGACTATTAATACACATTCTTACTCAGAAACACTTGCGCACAAAAATCTGTTTGAAAACTCTATGAATAATATATAGATTTAGCCACTGGCTAAAAGCGGAGCTCCTGGTTATAAAATTTTCTGTGTGAATGAAAGGGATTCCCATGTGTACATGGTTTACATGGTTGCTTTAGAGTCTTCCCTTCACGAGATATTAATTTTTCAAGCATAGATGACGTCATCTATGACGTCATATCACGTGACCACTTCATTTCGCTCATCTAGTGACCTAGACTACACTACCAAAGTTTGGTTGTTTTAGAGTCCTCCCTTCACAAGATATAAATTTTTCAAGCATAGATGACGTCATCGATGACGTCACATCACGTGACCACTTCATTTCGCTCATCTGGTGACCTGGATTACATTACCCAAGTTTGGTTGGTTTAGAGTGTTCCTTTCATGAGATATTCATTTTTCAAGCGCAGATGACGTCATCGATGACGTCATATCACGTGACCACCTCATTTCGCTCATCTGGTGGCCTAGACTACACTACCCAAGTTTTGTTGTCTTAGAGTCTCACCCTTCACGAGATATTGATTTTTCAAGCATAGATGACGTCATCGATGACGTCATATCACGTGACCACCTCATTTCGCTCATCTGGTGGCCTAGACTACACTACCCAAGTTTTGTTGTCTTAGCGTCTTCCCTTCACGAGATATTGATTTTTCAAGCATAGATGACGTCATCGATGACGTCATATCACGTGACCACCTCATTTTGCTCATCTGGTGGCCTAGACTACACTACCCAAGTTTTGTTGTCTTAGAGTCTTCCCTTCACGAGATATTGATTTTTCAAGCATAGATGACGTCATCGATGACGTCATATCACGTGACCACCTCATTTCGCTCATCTGGTGGCCTAGACTACACTACCCAAGTTTGGTTGTTTAGAGTCTTCCCTTCACGAGATATTGATTTTTCAAGCATAGATGACGTCATCGATGACGTCACATCACGTGTCCGTGTTACAGCACCCCCCTTGTGGCATAGACAAATTTTTTTCTTTGCATACCACAGGGTTCCCATGTGTACACGGACGGACGGACGGACGGACGGCGTACGCTATAGGTTTAATACCAGAAAAATAAAGAAAAAATCATATCTCCCGAAGGGTAGCTTCAAAAGAAGCCAAACTTGGACAAAGTTTTAAAGATAATAAGAGGAACTCTACAGCAAAGTCACGTGCCCTTACGTCATCAATGACGTCATCAAAATGATCCATAATGCCCGTGACGTTCAAAAATCAACTCGATAGTATACTATACGTTTTTCCCTTAGGTATGGTGCTCCGCTTGCGCGGGCCTTCGGCCCGCGCAGGAGCTCCGCTATGAATACTTGAAAGCCTAAAGCCAATTGATCTTTCCGGAAATACTTACAACGGTGAACAGAACACAAGACTTTAGACTCTCGTTGGCTGTCTCTGCTTCGCGACTTCTCTGCTTTTGCTCTTTTTCAATCGCTGCTCCCTAATAACCTATATCTGCGTTTTTATACCAGCTAATATATAGATTTAGCCACTGGCTAAAAGCGGAGCTCCTCGTTATAATTTTTTCTGTGTGAATGAAAGGGATTCCCATGTGTACATGGTTTACATGGTTGCTTTAGAGTTTCCCTTCACGAGATATTAATTTTTCAAGCATAGATGACGTCATCGATGACGTCACATCACGTGACCACCTCATTTCGCTCATCTGGTGACCTAGACTACAGTACCAAAGTTTTGTTGTTTTAGAGTCTTCCCTTCACGAGATATTGATTTTTCAAGCATACATGACGTCATCGATGACGTCATATCACGTGACCACCTCATTTTGCTCATCTGGTGGCCTAGACTACACTACCCAAGTTTTGTTGTCTTAGAGTCTTTCCTTCACGAGATAATGATTTTTCAAGCATAGATGACGTCATCGATGACGTCACATCACGTGACCACTTCATTTCGCTCATCTGGTGGGCTAGACTACACTACCCAAGTTTTGTTGTCTTAGAGTCTTTCCTTCACGAGATATTGATTTTTCAAGCATAGATGACGTCATCGATGACGTCATATCACGTGACCACCTCATTTCGCTCATCTGGTGGCCTAGACTACACTACCCAAGTTTGGTTGTTTTAGAGTCTTCCCTTCACGAGATATTGATTTTTCAAGCATAGATGACGTCATCGATGACGTCACATCACGTGACCACTTCATTTCGCTCATCTGGTGGCCTAGACTACACTACCCAAGTTTGGTTGTTTTAGAGTCTTCCCTTCACGAGATATTCATTTTTCAATCACTGATGACGTCATCGATGACGTCACATCACGTGTCCGGGTTACACCACCCCCCTTGTGGCATAGACAAAATATCCCAAGTATGGTTGTCTTAGCATGTTCCCTTGAGGAGATATGATTTTTTCTTTGTATACCACAGGGTTCCCATGTGTACACGGACGGACGGACGGACGGACGGCGTACGCTATAGGTTTAATACCAGAAAAATAAAGAAAAAATCATATCTCCCGAAGGGTAGCTTCTTTAGAAGCCAAACTTGGACAAAGTTTCAAAGACCATAAGAGGAACTCTACACCAAGGTCACATGCCCTTACGTCATCAATGACGTCATCAAAATGATCCATAATGCCCGTGACGTTCAAAAATCAACTCGATAGTATACTATACGTTTTTTCCTTAGGTATGGTGCTCCGCTTGCGCGGGCCTTCGGCCCGCGCAGGAGCTCCGCTATCACCTAAAGCTGCTAAAAAGCTTATAATAGAACTTAATTTAACAGAACTAAAAAACGCGTTCCGCCCTTGCCAGATTTCCGGTCAACAAAGGTACTATTTTAACCTACTTAGTATACTTTCGCGGCAACTATTACACAGCAGACAGCGCACACATCGGAAGAAGACAAAAACGCCTACTTCTCCCTTGTGCTGATGCAAAAAATAATAATTCTAAAGTCCTCTTTCTGAGTTTTGTGAACTTATGAAATGTAAATCTTGTCGGTAAATTATCACATTCTTTCGTAGCGAAAGCTAGAGAGGATTTTATAGAGTTGACCTGTTGTTAAGCACAATAGCAACCATTTTGAATGCTTTACTACTATTATGAGGTTTAGAGCTCTTAGCTTTGTGAACATTCAAGTTTTTCTCTAGACTACACAGCCACAGCAGCTCAACATTTGCTAATTCTGAACTATGGATTGCACTGACTGACTTCGGCTGAGCGTCTCCTTAGAGTTTTGGTGATTTATTAAATGTCACGACCAGTTTGTTGCGAATGTTTAGAATTTTTATTGTCCGCCAGTGACAACAGTAGAGGTCTCAAACCCACGCTGCGAGTCACGTGATCTGGTCATCCAATCATAAACGTTACCCAAGACCTTTTGCGGGCCCTTTGCGAGTCACGTGATCTGATCATCCAATCATAAACGTTACCCAAGACCTTTTGCGGGCCCTGCTCCGACGGATCGAGATTTTTTCTGGCATATGTACCATATACCCTTATATTTTCTCTTTACGCGGGGGATTCTATAATGCCTCCTCGGGTTTTGGCCTCTGGGCCAAAACCCTGCGGGGGCAAAAATAATGATAATAATAATAATAATAAGAATGATAATAATAACCAGCAAAGCTAACGTAGTAAATCTAGTTTCGTTGTTATTTTCCATATAAAATGATATTTAAAAGATTTAAAAGATTGTCTCCGAGGCGACGGCGATAAAATTAGTTTTTGAGTTGTTTATGTTATATACCACAAGACCTACCCGTCCCTCCACCATTTTCTACGCCCGTCATTCGTGGAAATTCAAACGTGGCAGTTGAATTTTCCCAAAGAACATGCCCAATGACTCAGAATAGAAAGTACATGGCCACGATAAAGACAGCAAGTTGTTTTGTGCATCCAAGGTTTTTGAGGGGCGAATTTTGCCGCTGAGTCTAGAGGGGAAACCATGGCCAGTTCTACAGAATCTGTGAAAATCACCCATATCCTGGTTAAATATCGCCGCATGGTTGCAAAGAAATCTGTGAAAAATAATACCCACAAATCTATTCCCTTTCCTGATGTGGCAAATGTACCTAACCCCACCCCACCCCACCCCAAACATAGGCTTCATAGTCTCGTCTTCTACGTCCGTCCACATGGGAATTCGCGGCAGTCGAACTTTACCAAAGAACAGACCCAATAAACTAATAAACTAGCTAGGAACTTCAAGTTCTTGCATCACATCTCCTTATAAAATACTTTTAAACAAACATGTTCCAGACGTGAAAACCTTGTGATTCCCAGCTTTTTTTTCTCTGTTCCATGAAAACTGAAAAGAGGAGAGGAAAGAAAAAGCCTAAAAAGAAGCTTTTTCGTGTCAATACCTAAATGGTCGTTCATCTTCCTACGGCTGGGGGCGACTAGAGAAAGACTGCGGGTTTATTAAGTTGGGAACCCCAAGCCCTTCAAATCGGATTAACGCTTGCAGCCTATGGGAGAACAACTACAGAATGTGGGATAGAGGGGATGGGAATGTAGCACACCAACTCATAACTCTTTTTAAACTCTTATCTTGTAAAACGGCCTCTTGCTACAACCACCAGGGGCGTAGCTACCAATACACAAAGTACGCAACTGCGTACTATAACATTTTCACTTTGTTATACTACTCTCTTGCTACGCCCCTGACTACCAAGATCCAGAAAACGTGTGTGCAATACAAAACGCCATAGCATTGTGGACAGGGCTGTTTCCTGTATCTTCTATCAAACCAATTCAACAATCGACATCTGACAGCTGACTCAACAAATAATGATGAATGAAGTTGAATGGGCAATTCCATAAAATAAAGGTAACCCCCCCCCCCCCCACACGGGCGGCATTTGGAAATTCCGAAGGGATGGGGGGGGGGGGGGTTTAAGAGCTCGGAAATCTGATTGCAAGGGGGGGTTTTCGAAGCTGGATTTCTTGTCACAAGGGGGGAGGGGTCTGAAGATGCCCAACTTCTGAAGGAGTTCGCGTGTTTTTCAGTCTGCTAAAATAGCGTTTTTCAGAAAGAAAATAACGTCATTTCACGCGCGCAAAAACAGTCTTCGCCGCCATTCGATAGATAGAGAATGCTTGCCAGTTCGTACTTGTCCCTTCTAAGACAGAATCTCCGTAATTTTCTACTGATTTCGACTGTTAGTTCAATCACGCAGCGGGTTCAACTTTGTACAATCACACATTAAAATTAATATAAAGATGTTGGCGATACGGGATAAGTTGAGCTTGCATGGACGCGCAACTTTCACCAAAACCCGCCGCAACTTTCCCTAACATATCTAATGAAATCCCGGAACAACACGGTATAGTTTAATAAACGTTTCTCAAAAATGGTACATGTAATATGCATGTTGAATAATATGTTTTTCTTTTACTCCTTTTTAGAGTTTCTATATGGGTTTTTCCTAAGCCTCGAATATTCGAAGATCTGCAAAAAGTAACAACTAGGCTTTCCAAGCTTGGTTTAGCTCATTCTAATGTGTTGGCGAATGGCGAAAGTCTCAAGTTTTTCCATGATAATATCATCCGATTCTTTGCCCCTACAATTCAAATCTTACAAAATAGCCAGTTAGCTACTAGTTAAACACGCTAAAAATGTAGAGCTCATATTCAGTGGATGTTGTGAATGCCGGTGGTATTTTTTTCTTCAAAATGAAACTATCATGCTCTGTATTAATATTCTGAAAAAAGATTATGCGCTTTTTGGGTTTTCTTTACTTTGCAAATTTAATAAATTCCCGCAACAACCCCCGCAACTTTTGCCTTTTTCTCCGCAACGTTTCCCTCTCGCAAATTTTTACTTTTTCACGCAATAATAAACAAGGTGGTGATTATTTGGATTCCGGAGGGGAGGGGGTAAAAGTTGAAATTTCTGAAGGGGAGGGGGTTTAACCTATCCGGAATTCTATATGCACGGGGGGGGGTAAACCATTTTGAAATTCTGGATGCATGGGGGGGTCAAAAACTAGTGCCGCCCGTGGGGGGGTTACCTTTATTTTCTGGAATTGCCTAATCTGATCAGTGTTGAAACGGTTTTGCCCCAGCCTTATCCACCTTTCTTGTGGGCTTCCATGGTGATCGTCTTGAATTCTTTTCCGAAGCCATAAAGAGGAAAATAACGCATTTTAGTTCCATTTAGAGAATTGAATTGTTAGTGCGGATTTTAAAGATTTTGAAATGGCGAAATAGGAACGTCGAGGGGTTTTCTGAGAACACAAAATTTGAGATAAAATTATACTAGCAGCTAGCAGTTGTTCGCACATGATACCGTTGACTGTGCTGTGCTTAGTTTACCAGGCCAACAACAGTAGCTAGCGAAATGAAATAAAACGATATAAATTTAGTGATATTGGCAGTTTGCCCATATCTGAATGGATTTATTTAGAGCGCGCATTTTGAGTGTTATTTTTATTGTGTATGTAATTGTGTATGTACCGATGGTGGCATGAGCAGAGAAAGTAAGAATAGTCACTTGCCATCTTTATTTTCTATTCATCCTCTTGCATTTATTGGAAATTCCAATGGTAAGGAAAGGAACGTTTTTCTTCTTCGTGGAAAATGGGGGGGGGAGGTCATAAGGGGAAGGCCATACTTATGTGCGAGCATTTCAGGGGAGGGTCACAGCATTCTTTATGTTGCTTTCCATTCAATTGGTCAATATTTTAAATGGACTACCTTAGAACTACTAATACTACTTAAGATATACACTCAATTTAAATTTGATGATGCATAGTTTGACTCGGAGGGCTTGAACCAGTTGTACCTTTCCTAGTCCCATGCAGATGGGGAGTAATATATTTTCCCTAAATATGCATGGAAGGGTCAACACATTCTTGAAAACAATTGCTGATTTTTCCCCAGTCCTCTCCTCCCTCCCCCTAAGAAAACTACCTATCCTATGTGCAAAATCCCACCATGGAGAGAAGAGCATGGTTATTCTGATATTACACAATTTATGTAACAATAAAATTATAACAAGCTAGTGTTATGGTCTTCCTGTGGTATAAGATGCGCGCGCATGTAAAATAAACACGTGTGTTCATTCCGCCATCTTGTCTAGTTGTTGTTTTGGTTTGTCAGTCACGAAGACATGACAAAATTGGCGACGAGTGCAGGGATTTTGAGATTTTTAACTCAGAAACAGTAAAGACAAATCTCTAACGGATCTCTAGCGGAAATTTGGACGATGCCAGACCAAGAAGCAGCGCCAGAACCTGTTCGAAACGTGGGGAAAATTCAGAAGTTTGTAGTCGCCCGGCGTAGTCAATCGTTAAAAATCGATGCCGATTTGCCAATCGATAAATCGTTACCAATCGTTATTGGCTGATTGATTTTTATCGATTGGTTTTAAAAATCGTTAAAAATCGATCGCACTTTAAGAAAAGTTATCGATTTTTATCGATTTATTACGATATGCCTCGGGGGCAGGAAAACTGTATCCGTATTCCCGATTTAACGATATATAAAGAAGCCATTGGAAATATCGTTATATCGTTATTTATTTAGTTATAAATTTTCCAAGCAAAGACTGATTGTATTGCATTAGTCATTGTATTGCTAGCAAAATAAAAAAAAACAAATGTTTATCAGAAAGAGATAGATATTTTGTTAATTTTGTAATCAACCCTCGCAATACTTCGCGTGTCTATGCGTGGTATCCTCGTATTACAGTAAATTATTTAAGAGAGTTTATCTCGCAGCATGTAGCACAAGCCAAATAATCCTTACGACACTCACGCTGTGGCCGTGAAGCGATGCAATGTGCGCCCGGCGATAGCGTGAAGTTACCGTCGGCCATGTGACTTTCTCACGTATTTCTATAACTGCGCCTGGCAAACGAAGACATAAGGGCAATGGTGTGTAAATCGTAATGATTGTTAAATTTTCGTTCTACTTTTTTTTACCATAGGCATAGACTGCATCTATGTCGTTTGCGGGAGCAAATTCACGTTTGGGTCCCAAGATTACCATCGTAATATCGGGAATATATCGTTGGACCGAGTATCGTTGGGCGTTATACTGTTTCATATATTTTCCTGTATTTTTCGCCGGCAGCCAGAAATGTTATCGTAAAATTTCGAGGATATCGCTAGATCGAAGATCATAAAATCGGGTAACACCAAGCACATCAACATGTTAATTGTCCGATAACAGATGCTTATCGTATTCAGTGTACAGTATTGTGTATATCAGGTATATGCTATCCTTAGCTTTGAGACCAGGCTCAAGGTCCGTTTCTTTTCGTTTTCATTTTGCCAGCTCGGCACTCTCCTGCTAGCAGTCCCTACTGTGACGAGAAATCAGCGAGGAGGAGTCCTCGAGTCCGCTGAAGGCACGATGAATAGTGTGAAGTGCTGTCAAAGGCATGATCGAGTACGACGCCGCTCAATATAGTAAACACGGATTCACAGATTTTCCGTCAAATCGATTTTTAACGATTGTACGCCGGGTACTCTGTAATCACTCCTATAGGTTTTATTCAGAATTGGTGTATAATTACTTTGCGATTGGTTTCACTACAGTCATATGAAATCCGCTCTACTGAACACGTTATTGCGGTGCCAATAAAATGCTGTTCATATATCTTTCTATGTGGAGTTGTTTTTCGCGGGGAACGGGTAATATTCTAGTCACGCAGAATGAATGTGACAATTAGAAATGTGGTTGCACTTGACGGCCATAGGAATAGATCCTAGCTGATTACTAGCCATGTCGTACGAATATCAGGAGTTGCAATTTCCATTCAAATTGTTCTTCCTACAAAAATGTCCTTCCTTTCTTTTTACGTGGGAATCGCGCTGCTTTGCCTGATTTTCAATTTGCAGTTATTGTGAATTACCTTTACCACTGTATGCATTTCTACGCGACCTTCAAAATTCACTGCGATTGGCGATTTTACGCAAGAAAATTTTAATATCAATTTTCTTGAACAGAGAGTTAAGCATTCTAGGCAAGGGAAGCCAAAGGATAGCTTAATTAAAATCAAATTGAATGTCCTTTAACTTGGTTTTGGTTGATTTTGCAATCAATATCGATCCAGTAAAGCAGCCGAATCCAGCGTTTTGGTTTGATTGACGGCTAAAAATCGCCAATCGCCCATCGCAAAATTGAATTTTAAGGTCGCGTAGCAATGCATACAGTGGTAATGATAGCTATGTGGATGACGATAAAAGGTTGGCATTACGCTCACCTATGTTGATTTTGAACACTGTGCGACTGCCCTCATTTGATCAGTCAGCTGCATACATTTTCCAATGTTTAATCAGTTATGGTTTATTGTTATCAATAATGTTTAGGACCTGCTTATTATTATCATGTAGGTGTCATTAAAAGTTCCATAGCATACAGTATATTATGTTCTTTTGAAATCATAATAAAGTGATCTCGCACGCTTGCGGGCCGCTCCTCTGACAAGAAAATAGCTCAAATCGCAATCCAATTCCATCCTCTTCATAACAAGTCAAAACAACCTAGAAGTAATATTTAAAAGCCGACCATGAGGACTTGACGGGATTTCAAAGTCCGCGCAATTAGTTCCAGTCCGAGGCGAAGCCGAGGACTGGAACTCATTGCGTGGGCTTTGAAATCCCGTCAAGTCCGAATAGGAGGCTTTTGAATTACTTCAAATACTCAATAATTATTCATGACCTAATTAGCCAACACAGAGGGAAAACGATCAATGTTGAAACATCTCCATTTATTTATTTTTTAATTCCTTGGTCATTTGAAATACTCAGCCTGTGACATAATCTTCCATCACCAACCCCTCTGTACCCTACCCAAACAGGATTTATCAATATGATCATATTTTTTTACTTGTGAAACTTGAAGTTATGTGTGGTGGCCGAACATAAACCATCAGCTAGAAATGTTGGCAAAGGCATGTAGTGGCTGTCAAGTGAATCAGAAGATGCCAAACAAAGCACCACTGCATCCATGGGAGTGGGCTACATCACCATGGCAACGCATACATATTGATTATGCAGGCCCATTTCAGGACTCTATGTTCCTGTTTGGTAGACCTTGCGCACCCGCCTAGATCTTCTTAAGCCTAATCTGAATAGGAAAATGGTGAACAAACAGCACCAACAGAGTATGCAGGCTGCAGGAGTTAAGGGCAAGACAACGCGTCAGCTTGAGGTAGGAGATCCAGTAATGGCGCGTGACTATCGCAGTAGCAAGAAGTGGCGCCCAGACTTGATTATTGAGAAAACGGGTCTGCTTTCATACAAAGTACAAGTTGCACCAGGACTGATCTGGCGCCGACATATTGATCCGCTACAACCAACAGCGGTTAATCCAAGCACAGTTCAGGAGGCTGAACTAGAAGTTGATGGAAGTGCACCACCAGTGAGGGCAAGTCCATTTGAACAGGATACTTCAGATCCTAGGGAGTTAGCACCTACAGCTCCTGTGTCAGACCCACCTGAGGTAAACACTGGACCAGAGCCAGTAACTGAAGGTATGGGACCAGCGAGTGTCAGCCCTCAAGGATGTGAGCGTCGATACCCCCAGAGAGTGCGAAAAGCACCACAGAGATTGGATCTCTGAACTCTGAAACTAGAGACTACAGAAACTAGACTAGAGACATTGCTTGTTTGTTTTCATTAGTTTATTGCGCACGCATTAGGTCAAGGCAATATTTGTACTCTTTGTACTAGGACTTTGCATTTAGTGAGGAGGAGATGTTATGGTCTTCCTGTGGTATAAGATGCGCGCGCATGTAAAATAAACACGTGTGTTCATTCCGCCATCTTGTCTAGTTGTTGTTTTGGTTTGTCAGTCACGAAGACATGACAGCTAGAGGTTCATTTGGGCTAGATTTACATTATTATAAGATCATAGTGTGAATGAGGATTCTTTCAGAATATGGAAATCTAGAGCAAGTAATCTATTGTTTTAGTGTTCACCAACCAGATGAACCAATAATATTGGATAAATACTCTAATCAAAAACACAAGACTGAGACAGGGTCTAGCGCATGCTATGCTAATTGCTTTGTGTATCATTTTTACAATCCTTAGCTATTGCACCCTCATCAGCTGGTTTAGACTAATTTTAGACAAAACTGGTTGATGCATTACATCCTTAAAATTATAGCAGCAATGTACTACCATTTTTCATCCATCCATGAAGTGTGATGATTTTTCAGAAAGATTTACTTTTCAAAGGTGCACATTTTGTCAAAAGTAGTCAGTTTTCGCTCTCTGATTGTCTGAAAAATAACGGTCACAACTGCAGCCACCAGTGAAGGAGAAACATGACACATGCACACTTGAAAAGTAAACCTTGAAAAAATGTCACACTTCATGGATGGATCACACGGTAGTAAATGCATTAAAGTGATTCTGGATGGAAGAGCTCGTGGTGGTGGTGACGGGGGAAGGGGGAGTGTATCCTTCACTAATCAGCAATGGTTTATGTTTTCTCTAAATGACCCCCCCCCCCCCCCCATACACACATTGCCATACATATTCTCTGAAGATCCCCCTCACTTCCGAGTCTTCTCCGTAGTCCAAGTACAGTAATACTGTTGATATTATTTTTGACTTGTGCCATATGGTCTGTCCAAGGCAAGAACCATGTCTCTGGCCGCTGCCCTGATGCTGAAACTGAAAGAGAATAACCAATAACTCTTAAAATACCATGCATGGCTATGCATACAAGGAGCAGATCCAGGAGTTTCGGAAAGGGGTGGGCAAATAGTGATAATAGGGCCAAAAGTTTCAGTAAATGTATGGGAAAATCTCCCCCCAAAAGGGGGCAGTGGTCCCCTCGCCCCCCTCACCATGCAAATTTTAGTAGGGAACACACTGGAGCCCCCTTGTCATTGTAAAAATAATGAATTGATCAAATCAAGAATGAATGAAATGATTTCTATTTTCTTTTGTCTGTCTAATCAAGGAGTTTTATGTGAGATGCAACTCAAACAACCAGTGGCAGGTTCTTTGAGAAGCATTTTTACACTGTCTAGTTTCATTGGACATTAAAGTCGATGAAATCGCATAGATTTCATCAAATTCTTACTAAAAAGAAGAATGGCCTTCCTCAAACAAACACAAATAAAAACTTTCAATTTATAACCATGAAGTACCAAACTCTGCCATGTTAATTCACTTCACTGAATTTTACATAATTATAGCCCGGATTTATAAATCCTATCTTCAGATTGGGCTTGTAGAATTTAGTCAAACTTCGGTTACAGGTAAGCAATCAGTCAATCTCGAGGTACCGTAGAGCATTTTTAGAAAAAAATGTCAGTACAGTCGAAACTGGTGTGAGTAGAAATAGGTGTGGCCCAATTGTCACATGATACTAACTCTGATCTCCCCAACTTTTGTACTGACATGTATTTCAGTCTATGGGTAGTATTTGTGTTACATATAATTTATTGGCTGTGCCATAAAAATCAACATGCTTTTATATGAGAGATTCAAAATTGGTTGGCATGGGTGCAAAATTACTAGGTCGATCCACCTTAACCCTTTGACTACTGAAGTATTTTCCCTGAAATCTTTCTTTTTTGGGGGCAAACAGACCAGAACAGACACATCCCTGCCCTTTTTTGCATATCAGTGCCGAATTCCTGGGTTTCCTGTGTTTTATGGAGAGGAAGGCTGGGGCTTCTTTAGAGGTTTACCACTGACTTATAAGTTACTTTCCGTTGGTGGAAAGCCCTCGCACAGGTTAAACATTGAAAAAATGCCACAAAATACAACCAAAATTCCACTCAGAAGAGGCCATAGGACATCATTAAGTCTATTATGGACAATACATTTGTGCTGTGCTAAGAAAGAAGTATGGCTGACAGGTTTAATTCACTTTTTCCACTGTTCTTCTGAGAGCTGTTGAAATATTTTGGTGAAAGAAACCCTGGCTCCTTTCTAGTGGAATCTTTTTGCTCAGCACATAATTCGGTTGAATCTGTGTTTGAGACATAAAAAGCAAGCAGCTGAGAGTAGTTTAGCTTTTAAATGTCGCAGGGCAAAAAGAGTTATGTAAATCTTTTGTCTAACCTGTCAATACAGGGGGGAACCGCTGTGAAATTTCATTGGTTTACCACAGCTAATCCCGAGCGCTAGGGTTTTGCGTTGCCCCTCCCCCTTGATAAATGAAAAGCTGATATTTCTCTAGAGCGAATAAGTGTAGAATTTATAGTCCTTTGTATGATAAATTGGACATTATTTAACAATTAGTTGCCTCAGGCGCCGTAAATATTGGCGAAAAAGTCACCGAGACCAAGTGAAGGTGACTATTTGCCAATATTTTTACCAGATTTCAGGATTATGGATTCAACACAAATATCAGTCACCGATTTTCACTCGAAGTTTTAAGAAATGTGACAATCAAACCATGGAAGAAAAGTAATATTCGACGTTATACTGGATTTACAAGCTTGGAAAAACTAGACAATGTCCATAATGTTTTTCCCTACAGTGAAATATGGATGTGACTTGGCTTACTGGGGTATGGAAACTGAGCGAAGAAAACAATAAACACTTGCACTCTGTACGACTCTGATTCAAATTCCGAGGAGTCACAGTGATTGCGAAACAGAATCAGATCCAAGAAGTCATATACTTTCAAATCAGGATCAACTAATTAATGACTCTGATGAAGCTAAGACTAGGACTGACAAACTTGGAACTTGTTGATAGTTAGTCAGGAGATTTTTCCTATATTTTTCAGGCTTTTTTCGAAGTGTAGCATTTCCTGCCGTGTAATAATAACATATAATAGCAAGCAGAAATTATTGGATGGTTTTCCAATATGTAAATGTATATAGCTACTGTCTATAAAAATGGTTTTCAAAATGTTTTGTTAAGAAATGAAATTGGATCAGAGTAATTATTGGTCTCACAAATGCATATAGCTACGATATAGACATGGTTTTAAAGTTTTAATTAGGATTGAATATTGTTTGAAAAGTTGTAAATAGTTTTGTTTTAAAAAAATATTGATGTGTTTATTTAAAAAATATTGATCAGAGTTGTTGATGCCCTATAGATAGATATACTATAGCTACAGTGTAGCTTGTACTATAGCTACATATACAATTGTTTATCAAAGAATATTTTGTTAAAAAGCAATTATATTGGTCTCCCAAATGCACTGTGATAAAGACATGGTTTTGAATATGAGTTATTTGTTCCCTATCGATAAATTAAGTCACCTACTTAAAAAAAGGTTGCTCTTGGTTATGCCCCAAAAAAGGAAACAGGAAAACCTCCAAGTTTATATCCCAGTTTGTGAGCGTTTTGGGTTCGGAAGCTGTTGTCGCGGTGTTCGAAGTTTCTTCTTCAATCTCTGTTCTCGTTCCTCGTGTTCACGCTTTTCCCTCTCCTCCTTACTCTCGACTGTTCTTTTTTACAATTTTCAACCCTTTCTATAAGATCCTCCTTAACCCCAGAAACTTTTTGTCCGTGGTCAGCCAGCCATTTTCTTAGATCCATTACCTTCCATCCACGAATTCCCGCCATCATCTCGAGTTGGCACTTACTGCGTTTCTAATGAAACTATCTTAATTGAAACTTGTTTTAGCCAATTAACTGAAATTGTAACTTTGCAAAATCCACAGGGATAAAACGCAATATTCCTATTGTTTTGAATGACTAAAAATGGGAAGAGATTCTGAATGAAGCTGTTTTTTAGCGCGCGAAAATATTTTTAACTTGTAAACGGCCGGCCAGAGCCTCGCTTTCATGCTAATTTCCACAGGACCCCCGTTATCTGGAAAGGGGCCCATTGAATTACGTTCAAAAATCACTTCGACCCCTTTCTGGACGCTTTTTTCGTATTGGGTACGCTGTGGATTTGGCTTCACCAGCTAGTTGGCACAGGGACACTCGCGGGAATTACGTTCAAAAATCACTTCGTCATTTTTTTTCTTATTGGGTACCCTGTGGAATTGACTTCACAGGAACACGCGGGAATTACGTTCAAAAATCACTTCAACCCCTTTCTTGACATGTTTTTTTCTTATTGGGTACCCTGTGGATTAGGCTTCACAGGAACACGCGGGAATTACGTTCAAAAATCACTTCGATCCCTTTCTTGTTCTGGACGCTTTTTTCTTAGGTATGGTGCTCCGCTCTGCGGTCTTCGGCCGCTAAGGAGCTCCGCTATGAAACATTTGAAGTTCGTATCTTGCTCAGAAGAAAAGTTACAGGGTAATGAAATCTCGGAAATTTTACGTGAGGTTTGTATGACTAAGGGCCACCTTAGCCATATAAAACACCTGTAAAAAATCACGTATTCGCGGGCTCATAACTTCGCTCCTAAACAGGTTACAACCCCCAAACTTGGCAGTTCGACTACTTTCAGAGATCTTTCATTGGTTCAAAAATTTTTTCCAATCAGACATATACAAAATTACGTCGAATCGGTCTATAGCTATTACAGATTGAAAAAGGGAGTCATGTAAGGCCCTACAAAAGACCAGAAGAACCAACCTGCCCCTTATGTAAGTCAGGTACCAGGGGCGTAGCCGGGGGGTGGGGTGGGGGGGGGGGGGGGGGGGGGGGGGGGGGGTCTCGGGGATTTTCCCCGATACATTTACTGTATTTGCTGGAGGAAATTTGAAAATTTTCGTCACATGTTTTCACTATCCGTCCCCCCCCCCCCCCATCCAAAATTCCTGGCTACGCCCCTTGGATACTGAAGATGAATTTCATTTTACTACCGAAACTTCGGCTCGAGAAAAAACACTCGTTTCCAGACAAAAACATTCACGATGTAGTTTGAATTCCTTTACTGAGGTCAGCGATGCGTGCAACTCAAATATTTTAATTTGGAAAATTTTCAAACTTTAAACACAAAAAAGCCATCTGCTCGTGTTTTCTACTAATTTTATGAGGTAAGAAATGCAAATGAGTGTGTTATTTCCCAAATTTTTAACGATTTTCTGTGGCAGCGACAACGCATGATTGATTTTGTGCGAAGGAATGCAATCAGACTCGCCAACGTTTTTGTCTGGAAACGAGCGTTTTTTCTCGAGCCGAAAAAACGCTCTACCTGTTTCGGTAGTATCATAAAATGTAAGGCACGTGAAGACGAGAGAGAAGGGTTTTTTTTCAAGCTCATTCCACAAAAATATGTTTTACCGGGTCTTCCACCCTTCTAGTGGCAAAGCCTGTGCAGCAGCGAAATACGTGGCCGATTCCTTTTTAGACAAGACAGAATCAATTATTATTGGATAAAAAACAGATGTGGATAAAAAACAATTTTACAAGTGGATAAAAAACAATTTTACAAGGTTCCAATTCTCGGTTTTCAAGTGACGTAATCAAATAGCTAACTTCTAAACCAAGAGACCTACAGAGATGTCCTTTCTGTAATGAATATAACTCTATTCAAGGATTTGTCAGACGATATTTCAGCACCTTCTGCCAAGTAGTTATCGAGATATCTATTTATGTCACGCAACAGCAGTCACGTATTTTGAACTTGCCGTACTTCACTCGATTTGCACCGTTCTTACCGTTTTGGCACGTCAGTATGTTATAAAAGTTCATACCTTACCATTCTGATACTATTCTTATAATTTGGATTGAAAATAGCGTTTTGGAGACCCGATTAATTGGCCGCCATTATGGAGCTCCTCTGCTGGGGCTCCAACATGGCTGCTCCACACAATTACTGTACAAAATGGTGCACATTCACTTGCTAATATCTCGCTCGGAAAGTGACCAATCGGCCTAAAAATTACCCAGGAAACATAATTTTGTATATTCTTTATAATTCTATTAGGCATTCAGTGATTAGAAGTTAATTTAGAGAAATAAATTTCGTCACGTGACAAGTGAAAACCAAGAATAAAAACATGTATGTATGTATGTACACCAGACAAAAATTTCTAGCTACGGCCTTGTTCAAGTTATTTTCACCCGTATTTCGATCGATAGTATGTTTAAAAAAAAGGCCCTAAAAAGTGAGGATCAACAGTAATCTCCAATGATTTTGTGATTGTTGAAGCTCATTTGCATACGACCCAATCGTCCCGCCAAACAAAAACAAACCAATCAAAGACGACTTATAGTGTGTTCTCATTTGCATCTTTCATCATGTTCGCAAGTTCATCTGGCTTGCCTCTGGTAGTCTCTCGCGCGAGCTTCCCTAAACAACCATTAGCCTTGCTCCACAGACATTATTTAGCTCTTATCAAATGCTACTGTGAAAGAAATTAAGCGCTGGGACACTGCGCTTTAAAAGCTCTAGAAATTAGCCATGGCCGGAGCGGGAAGCAGGAAAAAGGACAAGCGAACAACTTTGCATGATTTTGAATTGACAAAAACGTTAGGTAAGTATTCTTAATCGTTTTACTTTTGATGCTGCAAGCTTTCTCACCAATTTAGTCGGTTTCTAATTATTTGCTTTTTGTGAGTTTGTCTCGCACGGGAAAGCACGAGCTAAGTAATTTGTTTGCATTACAGGGACAGGGACATTTGGAAGAGTTCTTTTATCTCGCGATCGCAGGGCTGGAGACTTCCATGCCTTAAAGATTATGAACATCAGCGAAGTAATTCGCTTGAAACAAGTCGAACACGTCCAAAATGAGAAGAATATCCTGATGAGTATAGACCACCCTTTCATAGTAAACTTGTGAGTATTCATATATTTATAAAAATAATTTAAAGAAAAATGTCTAGTTTGAAGAGGAGGCCCGAGGTTGTTTGGTGGTTTCCCCGACTCGAACGCTCTTGAATTTGCGCATAGGAATGCATGATTTTGTACATTTGTAGCTCAGAGGTTTTGTTTGAAAAACCTCATCTTGGGAGGATTTCACATCTCAGTGCAATACTGTCAGCAATTTATGTCACAGAAGCTGAAATCGGTGCACTATGTATGTAACGTTCTTGCATCTAAGCACGTTTGCTGCCTACGGTGTTTGATATAAAGTAATGTAATTTATTGTTGATCGTGATCTCCACATCCCAAAATAGCAGACCTCTTGAATAATTATAACCACACTTCGAAACGCCTCTGTATACGTTTATTTTTCGCATGCTTTTAGCAAGTTCTTGCACACTAAACATCCCTTTAACTTCAACAAACGCCATTTTTTCGGCCTCCTAGGGAAGCCATTATGTAGCTACTTCATTCCTCCATTCGCCTCTCAACTGACATTTGCCGTGTACGGAAAATTTGGGTAAGTGTATCTCGGAGGTTATTATAATGCGGGATACTCTAAACCTGATTAAAATTCACTTTAAGTCTCGTTCTAAAGTGTTAGATCTATAGAAAAATTGTATGTGAACAAGGCAAACAGAGCAATTATCAAGAGGGATTTAGGATCCCTCTTTGTTTACTTTCTAGCAGTTCGGCCCTCAAAATACTTTCGTCTGGTTGAATGATTCCTCGATACAAAATGTTTTTGTATGGATGCGTATTAATTTCTCGAGGGACGCAACCACAACCCCCCTGTAATTTATAAAGCATCAAACACCCAGTTTTTCCTTAAAAACTTCAAGCAAAGTTGTAGTGTGTAAAACACTATTGTTGTTGCCCCTGTAGATTTGTTCATGCAATAACTATTCCTTTTTAAAACCCAGAGCAGCAGTTAAGAGGTTCGAATTGCTATTTGCAAAACTATAGTATTTTTTTTTCTTAGGCATGATACTGTATTTGACTTGTGTATCTATATGTAAACAATTAGTACATTTACTTGACGAGTTGGAATGATAAATGCACAGGGTGTCTACATTCAATAGAGTTGAATTAATCTTCTGGTGAACTTCCCAAAATTTTTGTTCATCAAACTTAATAGAATATGTGGACACATTTATCAAACCTAGTGGAAGTCCAAAATTTGATATTTGTATCAATATACTATGATATAATTAACAATTATTCTTTGAGCCTGAATGGGCTCTAAGTCAATAGCCCATGAGAGGCCGAAGGCCGAATGGGCTATTGACTCAGAGGCCATGGGGACGAGAGGAATAATTGTTTTAGTCAAATCACAATAGTAGGTCAATTTGTATTGCCCAAAAAATGTTAGTTATAGCCTACTACTAGTAGCGAAAAGTGTCGGATTGGAAAGCCAGAAAATGGCAAATGAACAGAACAAAAACATCAGACATCAGACTCGGCATTGATAATAGATCACTAGTGTGATTTGACTAGAGCGAATTTCAGATGACTGTCGTGAGTAATTCACAATTACTTTGTAATCACTCCTATAGGTTTTATTCAGAATTGGTGCAATTACTTTGCGATTGGTTTCACTGCAGTCATGTGAAAATCGCTCTAATACAATATATACAATTTCTATAGCACCTAAGAGCAGATCCAGGGGGGTGATTTTCTAATAATTCTGATATAACCTTTAAATTAGCCACCCCCTTGGTGTGAAATCTGTAGTATATCCTTTGTACTAGCCAACCTTCTAAAGGGTCTGCATCTGCCACTGAGCAGCTATACAATCATATACAGCTATTTCATAGGTTGTCAGCCTTGTGAGTGCTTAGCCTATGCATGCAGACAGAAGGGCAGTATTGGTAGAAATGAAATATCCAATTCTGATGATACCTCACTGGTCTGGCTGCTATTCAAGACCTCCTACCCAGGCAATTTTGCGGTCTGAGGCATTTTTAAAAATAGCTGTATGCCCTAAGTGCTTTACAACAATGGATAAAAAAGGATAATGGATTAAAATAACAATGATAATTAACAATAGTCGCCAAAGGCGATGTAAATATCGGCAAATAGACACGAAGTTGAGGTGACTATTCACCCATATTTACAGAGCCTGAGGTGACTAATTGTTTTAGTATAATTACTCAAGCAACTTTTAAGATTTTTTACGAAAAAAAATCGGGTTAGGGGTATTTTTTTAGTTTCTTGTAAGAAAGTGCGTGCGCGATCCCCAATGCTTTCAATGTTATATTCACCTATATATAGTAAAATATTCCGAATGTCTCGACCAATCAGTGTGCGGAATCACTTAATTACACTAATAATTGATATCTAGTCAAACCATGCTAATTTGCATTCCTCTGTGTGATCTGGTCAATAAAACATTATGATCATCACACTCTAAGAACACAGAACTTGTTACCACACCATATTAAGAGAGATTATCTTAGAACTTCGAGCAATTTTGCCAGAAAGCAGCAAAAAATCTTGTTACTCGAAATAAAAAAAGTTGTTGGTTTGAATATAGTCTCATTTCAAAGGTCTTCAAGGTAGTGTTTTTGTATTATCGTGCTGGTAAAAAATTTCCAGAGGAAGCTGAGAAAATAAATTTTAGTTTTCACAGATATATTTTCGTGCCTAAAATGTGATGTCAATCACAGCCTACAGTATGTGCCGTATATAGATTCTATAGAATTTTTCCATTTTTTGCACGCTTATTTCTGTGGCAGCACGAACCCAGTTCTTTGCCTTTTGTGATATTTCGAAATGTGGACCACAAATCTAGAAATTAGGATAGAAATCATTGAGTAACAGTATTTTTGGCCAAACGTTGCTCGAAGTTGTAAAATAACCTGTCTTAATCATCTCCATATTAACCATTTCAACAAGAAATACAAAACTTTCTATGTAATGGAATAGTATTTGGTGTTGTCACTTCTAAAATATTGCAAAATCCGCCACCTGTATCTGGAAAGAGTCACACAACCAGTACATGACCTCTCATTTAAATGTTTGTGGGTCACCCCCATTGTCACCACTGTGTACCAGGTTCCTCTTTTGGCTGTGTTGAGCTTGGGTTTTAATGAGTTGGTTTATCTGGTGCTATTTTTCCTGTGTTTGTGATGAGACAGTAAGCAAATTCATCTCCCCTTCATTTACCAACATTAAAGGCATAATTAATCAAAAATATAGCTGTAAATTTACTAGGAGAATACTTCAAAACCTGAAAACTCAGTCGTTATAATTTATGCCTAAGTAAAAAAAAGTAAGGTGCAAATCAAAACTTTTAGGGTTATTTACACCTCAGTGTATGGGGAGCAATTTCAAGCCCTACCCTCCCATTCACTGCCTGTTTTATTAAAAAGGATGACAACAAAAAACTGAGAACATGAGCCCTTCTGTTCAGATGGCACTATGAGAGCTGAAATTTTTGCTTCAGAATTTCATATGTAGGTTATAACATCCCCTGGATGTTTCGAATTGCACAAAAGGTGAAATTTCACTAGTTTTGGGGGTATTTTTGCTGTTAAAAAGGTCACCTAGACTTTTCAGATAGAATTTGTAAAATAACCTGTCTTAATCTAAAAGAGTACGGTTTTCATGAGAACTTGATAAAGTTGCTAAATAGTTATCTAAATGACAGACGTAACAGGGTTCGAGTGGGTGGCCATACAAGTTCTTCTAGAGTGGTCAGGAGAGGCTGTCCTCAGGGCTCTGCTTTAGGCCCTTTGTTGTGGAATATCTTTCAAAACGACCTCCCTCTCTTTGTCGGTGACAGTCAACTCTCTATGTATGCGGACGATCACCAGATATATCATACTGGGAAGGATTCCGTGGTCGTTTCATCTATGCTTAGGGACTGCCGATAAAGCCACACAATGGTATGACTCAAACCTCTTGGCTGGCAACCTAAAGAAATACCAAGTCATGAATATTGGTACCAAAAACACTATTGATACTAATGGTGCCATTTTTGTTCACGGACAGAAGATAGAGGAGGTCAGCGCACTTAAACTTCTGGGGATAAACATCGACGCAAAACTTAATTTCAATGAGCACATAAGCACCATCTGTAAGAAAGCCAGCCAAAGGGTGGGGGTGCTGATGCGTCTCAGAAATCTGATCCCTACTACTGCAAAATTGCTACTTTTTAAATCTTCGATCCTGCCACATCTTACTTACTGTCATCTTGTCTGGCAGTTATGCCGGGCAAGTGATACACGGAAGCTGGAACGCATACAAGAAAGAGGGTTGAGGGCGGTTTTTAAAGACAAGCAGGCCAGCTATGAATCCTTACTTCAAAGGGCTGAGCTCCCCACCCTGCTCAACAGGCGTCTACAGGACATCTGCATCCTAATGTACAAAGTAAAGCACAACATTTGTCTTGCAGGCGTCACCGGCATCTTTTCAAAGCACAACATGACACACAATCTTAGACAGGCTGACTTCTCACTGCCTAGAATTCACACCACCACATATGGGAAGCACTCCTTAAGATACCTCGACCCCAAACTCTGGGCAAAGCTAACACCAGCCGAAAGGAGTGCCCCCTCCCTGGCTGCTTTTAAACGCCAGATACGGCAGAGAGATGTCGCCTGTCGTCTGGATGATGGTTGTAGGACCTGTGTTTTATGCTGTTCGTAGAAACGTGGCCTTTATATATTTTTAACATTTCCCTAATACATTTTGGATTTTAAATATTACAGTATAATTATATTCATGTAGTAATTTTGAAATAGAGTATTTATATAACTTACATTTTATAATTAAATTTAAATCATTAAAGTATACTTAGCTTTCATTTTTTTTTCTATTTTTGTTTATTCCTTTTTGTTGTGTCCCCATATTAGTGTAGGATTTCTCCCACGCTAGACGGTTTTTGACACTTTAATAAAGTTATCTATCTATCTAATCTATCTATCTAATCTATCTAATCTATCTAATCTATCTATCTAATCTATCTATCTATCTATCTAATCTATCTAATCTATCTATCTAATCTATCTAATCTATCTATCTATCTATCTAATCTATCTAATCTAATCTATCTAATCTATCTATCTATCTATCTATCATTTCCCCCCAGGCATTTTCAAAAGAATTCATTTCAATCCCTAACATTTTCGCATCCCATAATTTTCAGCTATGAAATCCGAACAGATACAAAATTTGTAGGGATTAATACCCAATACCCAATTTACAGTCATTTGTACTCATTTGCATTTGGTACTCAGCCAATTGACTTATAATGGCATTTTCAGCTATTTTACAGTCATTGTCTAGTTGGGTGCCATGGGCGCTTAGTAGTGACCAGAGCTCCTGGCATAAATTTACCAGAGCACCTTGTATAAACCAGGGATTGCCAATTGGCATCCCTATAAAAAAGGCTAGAGCACAAGGGAGGGTGCTGTGTGACTCATCTCTGTGGAAGACCTACATTATTAGGCTGGGCTCCTCATAAAATGGGCTTGTTTCACAAGTCGTTTCCCCCAGTCTCATTTGCTTTCGCGAAAACCGACTTACTTACTTACTTACTGCGGCAGCCTCAGCCGAACCTCGCATCTCGAGCTCCAGTCGCTCCTGTTGAGCATACAGGAGCCAAGCTCAGTGGTATTGGCCGCCCCGGTATCGCTCCGGAGTGTCAACCATAGTTGTCGCTGGTCGACCAGGGCGGCGGTTGCCGTGCGTTGGCTCCCACAAGACGAGATGATTTGCTGTGAGCTCTTCGTGGCGGTAACAATGTCCAGCGAGGCCAAGTCAGTAGTATAGTAGGGGCCGAATTAGCGCTTTTTTTGAGGAGGAATACTAATTTTGAGGAGGAGGTCAAAGGTAGCGTCAGAGTCACGTCAGGAATGTTGTGGCGGAGGTCAGGAATCTGAAGAATGAAGGGTATCAGGTTACATGTAGTATGGGGGTACCCTCCCCCTCCTTTCCTTTTTTTTTCAAACAAGGGGTACCCCCTCCCCCTCTTTTTTTTCAAGTAAGGGAGATACCCTATCCCCTACCATGAGGAGGAGGTCAAAGATCACGTCAGAGTCACGTCAGGAATGTTGAGGCGGAGGTCAGGAATGTGAAGAATGTAGGGTACCAGGTTACATGTAGTATGGGGGTACCCTCCCCCTCCTTTCCTTTTTTTTCAAACAAGGGGTACCCCCTCCCCCTCTTTTTTTTCAAGTAAGGGAGATACCCTCCCCCTACCTAGAGTTATGTGGCGCTAGGGGTATCAGGTTACCTGTAGTATGGGCCCCCTCCCTTCCTTTTTTTTCAAACAAGGGGTACCCCCCTCCCCCTCTTTTTTTTTTCAAGTAAGGGAGATACCCTCCCCCCTACCTAGAGTTATGTGGCGCTAGGGGTATCAGGTTACCTATAGTTATGTGGATATACGCCACTAGGGATATCAGGTTACTTATAGGCTAGGATCTCCAGATAAGTAATGACATCATAGGCTATTTTTAGTAACACATGGTTTGTTCTCTCTTTACTATCCATTACATTGACCCTTATTACATAAAATTCTATAACATAAAAATGCACCCTCCTAACACTTTAAATAAAAAATAACTATGAACTTTGAGCAGGACGCACCAGAAATGTCCTCTTCCGAAGACGAAGTTAGCCTCTCAAGCTCTGGTGAAGAGTCTCAAGACAATGACTCCCAGGAGGACAATGAAATAGACGTTTGGGAACGTCTTCAGCAAGAAGTCATGGACCGCCATGAAACTCATTGGAAGGAGCTGGTTGAGCACTATTAGCAACTTGGAAATAACCAAGAAGTTGCGGAGGCCAAAGCAACTAACGATCTTGTGCCTAACTACAGGAACGGACTGAGACAAGTGCTGTTCGAGACAATGAAGTGGATGTATGAGTTTAGAAAAGATCCCTACTACAAGAAAATTATAGAGACACGACAGAACTTCATGGACAAGGATGATTTTGACTGGAAAGAAGCTACCGAAGCAGCCATCGAGAAGCGAAAATTTTTACTCAACAAGATGTTCAAGAAGCAACCTATCCCAGAACAGCCAGAAGTCCCAAAATGGGGTGGACGATTTTACCAGCGCTATTGAATTGACAGCCCAGAGTATCGCTACACTGACATTTTCCAGAGGGACATTTTATGTATAGATATTCTTATTTTCTGTCTTAATGATTAACCGTTTGCACCCTACCTTCTTATATACCATTTGAAGAGGGCCGGGTTACCGAGCTACAGCGTCTGTAGTTTCCTGGAACCCTTTTAGAGCCCTTTCAGAACCCTTTCAGAACCCTTTTAGAACCCTTTCAGAACCCTTTTAGAACCCTTTTAGAACCCTTTCAGAACCCTTTCAGAACCCTTTCAGAACCCTTTCAGAACCCCTTCAGAACCCTTTCAGAACCCCTTCAGAACCCTTTCAGAACCCCTTCAGAACCCTTTCAGAACCCCTTCAGAACCCTTTCAGAACCCCTTCAGAACCCTTTCAGAAGCCCTTCAGAACCCTTTCAGAACCCCTTCAGAACCCTTTCAGAATCCCTTCAGAACCCTTTTAGAACCCTTCAGAACCCTTTCAGAACCCTTTCAGAACCCCTTCAGAACCCTTTCAGAACCCCTTCAGAACCCCTTCAGAACCCTTTCAGAACCCCTTCAGAACCCCTTCAGAACCCCTTCAGAACCCTTTCAGAACCCCTTCAGAACCCTTTCAGAACCCCTTCAGAACCCCTTCAAAACCCTTTCAGAACCCCTTAAGAACACTTTGAGAACCCCTGAGCACAGGGTATTAAAGGTCCTACTCGTTCTTTTGTCTTATCAGTTAACGAAGATATCATGCCGAGAAGGTACCCTCGTACTTGCCCGCTGTGTGGACATCCGGACCTCAAAAATTTAAGTACACACCTTCTTCAGAAACATGCTTTGACGGGAAATGAGAGAAAGCATTTTCTAAAAGAGGCTCCGGTGTCGTCATGGCAACCAACGAGTCAAGCCTCTAAACCATTTCTTTCTAGTATTTTAAAGCAAACAGAAGGGCGGACTTTTAAAAATACAAAGCCAAAGCTCTCTTCAAAACGGTCTAATGCAACCTCATCTCTAACTACTGAGTCGTATACCGACTTTCAATTCCGTCACAAGTTTTCTCTACTGGTGGTGGGTCCAACTCAATGTGGTAAGACTTACTTTGTACAGAAGATTCTGGAAACAGACAGCATTGCCTACGGTGAAAAGAAGAAGACACTGATTGTTTGGTACTATAACCAATGGCAAGACACCTATGATACCTTGAAGAAATCAATGGGGAAAGAGTATCCGTTTCGAACGGGGTTTACCGGAATTGTCCGATGACCTATGTGAAATCAATCCCAAGTTCAACAACATTTTGATCCTCGATGATCTTATGGCCGAAGCTTCCGACAGTCCGCTGGTGGCCCGTTTGTTTACTCAGGGTCGTCACAGAAATGCCAGCGTCGTCCTATTACTTCAAAATATGTTTCCCAAAGGAAAGTACAATACCGACATTAGCCGAAATGACCAGTATCTTGCCTTATTCCGGAGTCCTAGTGATCGGAAGCAAATAGGAATTATAGGAGAAAGAATGTTTGACAAGAATCGAGACAGATTCATGAATGCCTACTTCCAAGAAACCGAAAAGCCTTATGGGTATCTATTGGTAGACAACAAGCCAGATACCCCACCAGACAAGCAAGTGCTGACTGACGTCTTTGGATCTTGTCGAGTCTTTACCGTCAACAAAAGTCAACCAAAGATAAGCGAAGTGACTCCATTCATTCCTCAAGAGCCGATAATAAAAAGTGTAAAAACAAAAGAGAGTCGTCCAGCGATTCCATTGCCCGTGTGGTCAGACGCCCCACCGTCGGTATGGCAATCAATCGGTGGCGGTAACAAACCATCCGTTACAATTCCTGAAGGGTATTACCACGCTGAAATGTACAAGACTTCAAGCTGTCCTACCCAACCAGGAAGGTCCGTTATTAGTGATGGATCAAAAAGCATCTGGCCTGTGAAACTGAAACACATCACGACCGGGATTACCAAATGCATTACTGTCTATCCTGATGACCCAACCATCAATACTTTTTTGGAGGAATCGTTTGAGTTCCTTTGGCCTGGACAGCCCAGAGTATCGCTACACTGACATTTTCCAGAGGGACATTTTATGTAATAGATACTCTTATTTTATAGTTATTTTTATATTTAAAGTGGTAGGAGGGGCATTTTTATGTCATAGAATTTTATGTAATAAGGGTCAATGTAATGGATAGTAAAGAGGGAACAAACCATGTGTTACTAAAAATAGCCTATGATGTCATTACTTATGTGGAGATCCTAGCCTATAAGTAACCTGATACCCCTAGTGGCGTATATCCACATAACTATGGTAACCTGATACCCCTAGCGCCACATAACTCTAGGTAGGGGGGAGGGTATCTCCCTTACTTGAAAAAAAAGAGGGGGAATCTAGTGGAATGTGGAATCTAGTACTTGCAAGCCGAAGACAAACCGAGCGCGAACGAAAATAGCCGAGAATTAGCGATGACTAAACGGCTTTGCAACGAAAAGCTCCGATCCTTTCCGTATCTTGTCCGTGGTTACTCGAGGTAGCCGTACGCTGTTCGGGTTCTTACGTCAGAACATGTGCTAAAAGTGATGAGCTTGTTGTTCTGTGAGCAAGGATTTCAGTTTCCCCGGGGCATTTCGGTGAGATGCGAGCTTAAAGAATTGTTCATTTTACTATCCAATACAAAGGAAAAACTAGTTTTACTGGAAGAGTGTTGGACTTGTATGTCGAGAGCTCGAAATCTAAAGCGACGACTATTTAAGATCGAAGTTTTAAGTGAAAGTTGTTGTCTACTACAGGTGTTGTTTCGCGAGTAGCGAGTCGATTACATGAAGTCTGCTTTGATTTGATTTGAGTGGTATTTATAGTTCTGACTGTATTCTACTGTCTGCATTGGCTGGTATGGAAAGGAAGGCCGAATAATAATATCGTAAAAGCTGAGTTCTGATGCCATGTACACTTGGCACAATCACTGAACTGCTGATTAATTAATGCATCTAAAACTTCCATCAATAATCAGCAAATCGGCAAGAAGTTGTACACAAACAAAATTTAATCTGTTAAAATTCAATGAATATTACAAACCACTCCCCATATTGGGCTTCACTGGAAATGATCCAGTCGGCTTTCAAAATTTGTTTACCGCAATCGCAATAGACCAAATCGGCTAACCGTGTTTACATCTTGTTGCCACCCAATTCGGGTCATGTGATGATTCCTTTGGGTGGATACTTTTGTTAGTTCTGCACATGTGCTCGTGCAATCGGTCAAGTGAGAAAAATTGGACAATTGTAACCACCAAAGGGAATCATCACATGATCTGAATTGGGTGGCAACAAGATGTAAACACCGTTAGCCGATTTGGTCTATGTTTGGCTTTTGTATTTAGTCCTCTTTTTTGCCCACAATTTCTTGCTTTGTATAGTATGGTTCCAGGAAATATCCCCCCCCCCAAACACACATACCACGCAGAAGGGATTGGAAATTCCAGAGGAATTGGAGGGGAGGGGGGCCAATTTGCTTTTTTCTATACAAATACTGTTTTACTACTTAATTTATCTTGTTATGAGAAATCTATACTTTAGGCGATGGATATTTTCTGGAACCATCCAATCATGTGTCAAATATTCAAAAGAAAATGAAGAACGTAAGGCAGACACGCAAGATAAGGTCAGAGTCGTTTCTGAAAGGTAGTGAATGCATACAGGGATATAGGGCACACAATTAAAAAAAAACCGTATAAAAACCCATAAAGCCACATTGGCTCTTGTTTCTATTAAAATGTGGGGGATTTGGGCTAATGCTGGAGACTCCAGGAGAAGAGGCTTAAATTAAATGAAGAGTCTCAATTTTCACATTCATTTTTGTTAAATTTTGATTTAGAATATTTTGTTATGGGCTGCATTTCAGCTCATTTGCAAAAGTAGTGATTAAAAGTAGACTCATTTCAATGAGGATTCAAAATGATAGGTTCCAAATAACAATAAGCTTAAGGAAAGGTTGACAAATGAAACAACTAAAAATACAGTAAAAACCTGCAAAAGAACCTAATGATTGAAGAACCTATAGGCTTAACTTTGGCATTTAATTACCCCCAAAATATAAGAACCTGGCAAAGATAAATAGTTTCTTATACAAAAACATCAATGATGGTCAAAATTCTTGATTTTAATTGTGTGAGAAGCAAACAAGCAACGATTTTTATTGTTGAAAGTATAAGTTCTAAATTATCATATTAGTAGTACAATATTTCTGACAATGCCAATGGATACAATACAACAATCTCTGAAAAATAAGAACCTTGAATCAGCTCAATAGACCTCCTCGGTTTTGGCATAATGTTTTGCCCATTTCAGATCACGTGGTGTCCAAGAGAATTATGATATCTCGACAAATCTTTTAAAAAGTTGAATGAAGCAAATTTTGCTAAAAAAAAAATAGTGCAGAGATGAATGAGAGAACAAAAATAGGAATTAGAAATAGGATGGACGTACCCTGCCAAATCCGGTCTGCAGTACGTGATGCAAATATGCTTCATGTATACATACCTCATGAAGCCAAAGTGATACAATAAATGTACAGCAAAATGGGAAGCTGAGCTGATGGAAACAATGCAGTGCTCCTGTAGCAGTGCTACACTAAAAACATCCAACAATCCAGATATGGACTCATCTATAAGTGTCACTGAGGAGAAAATGCCCTTTTTGTTTTTTTAAAGGCAGAACGGACAAACTCTACAACAAACCAAAAATGCATGAGACTTGGCTTATGTAGACTCGTTCTACATTTGTAGGCCATTACCACCCATGACAATTTTAATGCTTTCTAGGCCCCGTTATCTAATAAAACGTGCGTGAGCAGGAAACAAGGATTGTAAATTCACACTTGATCATTGCCCCATGAAATTACCCTCTAAATATAGAGAGAGATCAAAACAAAATGAGAAATTTTAGAGAGTGAAAAGTTCCACAAAACTTCATTTCATAAGTAGTATCTATATTATAATATTTTAATCTATATTATAATATGTTAAGGCGTTTGAAAAGGCTCCGAGGTGGAAAGCCTGTCGAGCTAACTGCCACCGTGGATTGTGATACATAGAGCAGATTTCGTATGACTTTAAAAAGTGTCGCGGTACGGCGCGGTACTGTCACGGTGGCGGTACGGAACTTATCGATTCGTCGCCGTCAGGGGACAAAGTGTTTCGCCATGTTGGTATTTCCATCGATAAATGCCAAGAAATTAGATAAAATGTGCGAAAACGCAAGCATTTTGCACCAAATTCTTGTAGATGCATTGGTACTTTGCTTACAACATGTCAAAAAAAGTTTGACAGCCGCTCTTTTTTTTTTTTTTGTTTCTTAAACTTTTTATTGATACATTATCCTTATATTTACATAGGTCATACTTTTTTGTATTTACAGCCTTTTTTTACATATGTTCATTTGTCATTATAACCCGTCTTTTTACATAATATGTGTTTTACAATATATATCCTTTTTTAACATTTTTTTTCCATTAATAAGGAATAAAATGTATATATTTTTTTTAACTGAACACTCATCAACAAACACTCTAACACATAATCAGAAGCCATATTAAACATAAACGATCCCATATTCTCTACCTGAATCCGTGGCGTTGATTTACTAAAAATTTTTAAAGCCTTTAAAATGTTCTCCCATTTCGTAAAGTGAACTGTCAGCTTATTGTTTTCTTTAGCAATCAAATACTCTATTTTTCATAATACTTTTAAGGTTTTGGAATACAGCAAGGCAAGGTATACGAAATTTATCCTTATTTTTGTATTTCGGCGGATTATTTAACAGATAAATAAAGTCGCAGAGGAGTGAAAAATCTTAGTTAATTTTGCTGTTTTTCTTCCCTACTCTGAGGATTTTCGGAAACCCAAAAAAGTTTAAGGGAGAAGGGTTTCTCCCCTTATTAAGGGGTGAAAAATGACGCAATTTTATCGGGCGCGAAAAACTCGGGAATTTCGAGAAACGCAAAATTCGTCATTCGCACGCTTTTCGGGTAATTTGTCGTGCTCGAAAAGTTTTCGGGCGTTTGAGAAACGACCCCCTGGCCTGCTGTAGATGGAATGAAATCGCCAATGAAATCGCGTAGTCGCGGTACGGTCACGGTCGCGGCGCGGAACAACTTTGTGGCGGTACTTTTCACAGTCATACGAAATCTGCTCTATCACTCACAGGGGTGCAAGCTGGTTTTAGTTTTTTGAAATCGATGCGAGGAGAGAAGCTGCCATTCAGGCATATTCTTTAGCGGGCAGACGCTGTCCGCCATGTTTGGCGTTGCTTTACAAAGAAAGCTAAATTTTCTGTGAATGAAAGCTTGAAAGTTAGACCATTTCATTTAATGGGAGCTGTCCATTTAAGTTGAATTAGTTTTGTTTTTACAATTTGTAGCTCAAACCCGGGCAAATGTTGTTGTTTTAGGCTTTCTTTAGCAAAAAAGGTGATCTTGCCGAGCTCCATGTTTCTTCGCACGACGTGCCTGGAAACCATTCAAGTTCGCGCGCCAAGAGAAAAACAAAAAAACAAACTCCGAGCTGAGTTGCTTGCTGCTGAAAACTGAAGTCGTTTTGGGTTTCAGATCGTTAAATGTTTTAAAATCAGTACCTTAGAACACTATAAGGGGCGATTTCAAATGTGAAAGCACTAAAAGGAGCGATTTCAAAAGTAAATGGGCGTTGCTTGGCAGTGTTTGTTAAAAGAAAATATTTAGGAAGTCAAAGATTCACTCTGAAATAATATAAAATTTAGTCCGGCGGATTAGAGCAAATTTTCGAGGAAATTGCGCATTTTAGGCTAAAGCTCCAATTTTTTGCCAGGTAATAGTTTTCAATGTATTTTTAAATCGTAGATATGGAGGCACGCTAGAATTCTTTCGTAGCGAAAGCTAGGGAGGTTTTTAGAGTGAACTATTGTTTAGCTCAATAGCAGCCATTTTGAATGCTTTGTTATTCAAATGAGGTTTAAACTTAGCTTTGCGAACTTTCAAGTTGTTCTCTAGACTGCACAGCCATAGCAGCTCAACATTTGCTAATTCTGAACTATGGATTGGTTTGACTGACTTCGGTTGAACGTCTCCTTAGAGTTTTGGGTGATTATTAAATGTCACGACCAGTTTATTGGGAATGTTTATAATTTATATTGTAAAACAATAGTCTGCTGACTGAGATTTGATAAAATGTTTCAAGAATGACCAACAAATTCTAAAAAATATCAAGATAACTGGTACCATGTGTCGAATATGTAAAAAGAAGCTTGTCTCTGAAACTTTCACATGATATTTTCTACCTAGTACTGTGCTATACTCTATAAACACGGACGATAGAAGATTTCACTAAGTGCCGCAGAGCTCATGAATAACAAAGGATTGAAAGATGGCTGCCAATGGCAAAACAATGGTTCACATTAAAACTGTGCTATGATTTTAAATAGACCATACGGCTGCGCCTCGTGGTCTGTTAATCATAGCAAGAGTGGATTAACAAGAGTTAGAATCTTTCGTACCTGTATTTGTCCACATCACAGTCAGAAAAGTGTCTACTTTTAGCGGAGCTCCAGCGCGGGCCGAAGGCCCGCGCAAGCGGAGCACCATACCTAAGGGAAAAACGTATAGTATACTATCGAGTTGATTTTTGAACGTCACGGGCATTATGGATCATTTTGATGACGTCGTTGATGACGTAAGGGCACGTGACTTTGGTGTAGAGTTCCTCTTATGGTCTTTGAAACGTTGTCCAAGTTTGGCTTCTATAGAAGCTACCCTTCGGGAGATATGATTTTTTCTTTATTTTTCTGGCCGTCCGTCCGTCCGTCGTCCCGTCCGTCCGTCCATGTACACATGGGAACCCTGTGGTATACAAAGAAAAAATTTTATCTCCTCAAGGGAACATGCTAAGACAACCATACTTGGGATATTTTGTCTATGCCACAAGGGGGGTGCTGTAACACGGACACGTGATGTGACGTCATCGATGACGTCATCTATGCTTGAAAAATCAATATCTCGTGAAGGGAAGACTCTAAGACAACCAAACTTGGGTAGTGTAGTCTAGGCCACTAGATGAGCAAAATGAGGTGGTCACGTGATATGACGTCATCGATGACGTCATCTATGCTTCAAAAATGAATATCTCATGAAAGGAAGACTCTAAAACAACCAAACTTGGGTAGTGTAGTCTAGGTCACCAGATGAGCGAAATGAAGTGGTCACGTGATGTGACGTCATCGATGACGTCATCTATGCTTGAAAAATCAATATCTCGTGAAGGGAAGACTCTAAAACAACCAAACTTGGGAAGTGTAGTCTAGGCCACCAGATGAGCGAAATGAGGTGGTCACGTGATGTGACGTCATCGATGACGTCATCTATGCTTGAAAAATCAATATCTCGTGAAGGGAAGACTCTAAAACAACCAAACTTTGGTAGTGTAGTCTAGGTCACTAGATGAGCGAAATGAAGTGGTCATGTGATATGACGTCATTGATGACGTCGTCTGTGCTTGAAAAATTAATATCTCGTGAAGGGAAGACTCTAAAGCAACCATGTAAACCATGTACACATGGGAATCCCTTTCATTCACACAGAAAATTTTATAACCAGGAGCTCCGCTTTTAGCCAGTGGCTAAAAATATATATTAATAAATGCCTTTTTAGAACAATTCAAACAAGTAAATGTGAATATTTCCCTTCCTGGCATGAAGTGCATTTGAATCGCGTGTCGTGTGAACAATGCAAAAGTGACTTCGACGTTTCGCTCTCGTAGAAGGTAAATATTTGGGCATGTTGTAAAACATGGACTGGTAAAACATGGACTGGACTGAGAAAACATGGACTGGACTGAGAAAACATGGACTGAGAAAACATGGACTGAGAAAATATGGACCGAGAAAACATATTTATTTTTTTCCTTACAATTAAAGTTATTTCCATACTTGAGCGATTTTAGTCATATTTAACGTAAGGTTACGGACTACCTTTGTGGTAATTTTAAAAAGAGTTCCTATAGGAGTGTGACTACAATTCATTTGCGAATTACTCCTCACGACAGTCATCGAAATCTTCTATAATAGCGTTGACAAACATAAAACAGGAAATGATGTAGTATGGAAAGTATTTTCCAAACATGAAGCCCGTGAGAAAGCAGGCACACGCTCATAAAACCAGCACTCTTGTGTTGTTTTAAAATATCAGCAATCGCTCATGCATTATTCTGTGCTCCTGGAAAACTGTCATCAGGTTCCTCGCATTGTTAAATGTCAGCCGTCTCAATTTGATACATGTGATAGCTGGCAAACTGCATGAGCGTTACTCATTGACCTTATTGTTTACCACCGAGGTTGACACTTGACACGACGATTAAGTTTCAAGATTTCAAAAGTCATCACATGGGCATCACATCGAGCCCAAGTGCAGTGTGGTTTACTCAGGACTGTGAGGCCATCAAATTTAGTTGTCGAGCCAAAACTACTTTCCATTGCGCGCTGTTTGTATTCTTTGCAGCCGAAACCGTCAAAATAGTAAGTTAATCTGCATGCATTCAATAATGACACCGGTTGCTTTGACCATTTTGACACATAAATCAGGCAGCATGAAGGCAGCAGCGTTAAACCATGTGAATGCCTTGCCGCCGGGCACGGTCTTGTGATTTCCTATAACACCAACATTTCAAGTAAATCGTATCTACTTGGCTCAGTCCATGTTTTCTCAGTCCATGTTTTCTTAGTCCATGTTTTCTCAGTCCATGTTTTCTCGGTCCATGTTTTCTCAGTCCATGTTTTCTCAGTCCATGTTTTCTCAGTCAGTGTTTTCTCAGTCCATGTTTTCTCAGTCCATGTTTTCTCAGTCCATGTTTTCTCAGTCCAGTCCATGTTTTACAACATGCCAAACATTTGCGGGCCGCGATTAATTGTTTTATATGATAGAAATGAAAGGTTGGGAATAATGTAATAACATTTTTATTGAAAATTCGATGCGCACCAGCTGAGATTCTTGCCCCTGAATTCTAGTCAAATTTAAGCGGAACGATTTTTGCTTTTGACGGGGCTCATGTAGGGTCCTGTAAATTTTTTGGAAAATCAAAAGCAAAAATAACCTTTCCGTTGACCCACTTTTATGAGTTCGAAAAGAAGATCTCAATATCTTTCGCTTTCAGGCTTTGCGAGGCTTCCCAATCTAGGCAAAATTTTGCGATTTTCGGTGTCGCGACGAGCCTTATTTGGGTGAAATCAGACTTGACGAGATTTCTCGAAAAATTAAACTCGCTGGAAATTTTAAACTCCATTTTCGAAAATAGTTCCATATGGGGGCTCATTGTATAAAATAAACTGGAGGTCGATTTTTTTGATCTGTCGGACGATGCTGTCGGCAGCGGCTCTTAATTAGCAAAAGTTCCATATGAAATTCGATCTAAACTTTTAAAATGACACACCAAGCGCTTATCCTTAGGTAATTGTCTATACGTATACGAAGTTTTGAGAAAATTCACCAAGCCGATTTCAAGATATTCCAGGCGATTTTTTTGAAAATCCAAAATGTTTCTAATTATTATGAATTTAATGGCATTTGAAATAGGCTAGCGACATCTCTTCCGCAAAATTCATCCTAAGGTATACAAGTACGTGTTTGCCAAATTTGATGCCATGAAGTGCACAACTAAGGCTCCAGAGAAAGTTCCTGATGGCGAATTTATTTTCTCGCCTCCTTAACTTAAAATTGACCATATTAGCGAGATGCTGTCCGCGTAACAAAAAATTTACGTCGCGGATAGCGTCTGGTAAAATTCTAAAGTTCACCACCTTCTTCCTAGCCCCCCTCAAGATTCTAAAGCTGTTGCAGATTTCATCGGCTTTAGTTTTTATTCAAATTTCACCTCGGTTTTCACATTCCAGCGTGGACAAGTGTAGTACCTCTTTTATGATTCAGTGAACCGAACCTGTCACGTTTAGCTCTTTTTAGCTCTAGAAGGACGTTTCAAAATAAAAGAAGTAAGTTTTGTCTGATCGCCATCTTATCCAGCAGGAACTGGAGTTGATTAGCTCGGTTGGATGCAAAAAAAAGGAAAATAAGAGGCGCGCTACAGAACTAGCGTGACCGCTCCGCTCATTGAACCAGAATAACAGGAGAAAAATTGAATGCTGGAATATGAGAAATAGACTAAATCCTATAGAAATCTGCAACTGTAGTAGCTTTAGAATCCTGAGAGGAACTAGGAAAAAGGTGGTGAACTTTGGAATTCTACCAGGCGCTATCCGCGACTCAAATTGTTTTCTTACGCGGATAGCATCTTGCTAATATGGTCAATTTTAAGTTAAGAGCGCGAGAAAAAAATTCGCCATCAGGAACTTTCTCTGGAGCCTTATTTGTGTTCGAAATGATACTTTGCGAATTTGCTAAAATTTTTGAAGTTTTCGTCGATGTTCATTATGGAAAATCAAAAGCACTTCCTCAGGCATTTAATTTGACAAACAAGTAGTTGTATACCCTGGAATGAATTTTGCGGTAAGAGAATTTGCTAGCCTATTTCAATAATTATAAGAAAACAAGTGAAGAATGTTTAATTTCAAAGGCAAAAAGTCGCCTGGAATATCTTGAAATCGGTTTGATGGATTTTCTCTAAACTTCGTATACGTATAGACAATTACCTTTTGGATGTTCTCAAAACTTCGTATACGTATACGTATATTACCTACGGAATTTGTGTGTCATTTTAAAAGTTTAGATCAAATTTCAGTAAATCAAAAACGGTGACCCCCTGTTTCGCTGCTATGGAAACACTGATGACAATAAATCGTGCATTATCTTGAACTTTGATCTTTCTACAAGAAAAGAGAGGTCAAGTGCAAGAAATACTGTAGGCAGCCTCCTTAAAATAGGAAAACCTCGGAAACTTTTGGCGAATATGCTTACAAATGCTCTTCAATTTGAACCCAATTCCTCCTTGAATTGAAATGATACAATATCTTGCTCGCTGCAGGTCCAATGTTGTTGAAAATCCCTTGAATTGTCCACTTTTGTTTCCGCAGCTTTTCGAAGTAAATGCTTGCAAACTTTCGAGAGCTGTCAAAATCGACAAAAACGTGTTTATGCAAATTACTTATGCAAATCAGCAAAGTTTGCGTGAGTTTTGTCACGCGCGTAATTTTAAAACGCTAACACAACTTTTTGTTTTTGTTTTCATGACTGAAAATTCGACAGGTTGCCTTGCTGGTATATACTAAACACTTATTTGATAGTGGCTTTAGGAATATTTACCTCGAGCTAGCCTGCGGCTCTCTCGGTAAATTTCCTACAGCTATCCACCTCATTGAAATAGAATGTGCTAAATATCTACTATTTCATTGTCAGGAATCATCACGAGCACGTGAAAATGACTATTCACTGATTAATGATTATTCGTTCAAATATTTTCCCGCTTCTGACAGCGAATTATTGATGATTACTGAGGCAAACAAGTTATGCCATCGATGACGTCAAAGATTGGATAAGTGAAAATCATCACATTGCAAGTGTGACGTCCCTGCGCTTGTATGTAAGCTGGGCAGCTGGCTAACTGCCTGCCATTTTGAATGAATAATAATATATAGATTTAGCCACTGGCGAAAAGCGGAGCTCCCGGTTACATATTTTTTCCATGTGAATGGAAATAGTGCAATACGTTATGAGTTCTTTTTTCTTGAAACCAGTTTACTAAAAATTAATGTGTCATTCCAAAATCTAGGATCCTACAATTAGATTACAAGCTCAAAACTTATATGTAATTTAGAGCAGGATTGCATAAGCTAAAACTTGAACAGTCAATAAGAAATATATTTCTCGAGTATGAAGGAATGGGCTGTCGTAAAAAAAATTTGCACCTGTTGAGTACCCCAGTCACAGCTACCCACCCTGACATTTCAGTGATTTTCATATGACCACCATGGAAATTGTGCTTACCCACCCTGGAATTTCGTATTTTAAGGGTGCCAACCCTGGAATTCCAAGCTCTACTTCTACCACCCACCCTGGAATTCCGAGCTCCATTTCGACAACCCACCAAAACATAGGGTATGTCTTTTGGGCTCCTGAGGTCTGCCATAGGCACACAGAGGAAAGCTTACAGCTAGGAGGTCTGCCGTAGGGTATAGTTTTTTTGTCTCTGATGGGTATGTATTACAGTATGGCTACCCGCACTTAGTAATAAATAAAGACAGCTTATATTAGAACCCTTTACATAATTAGCAAAATTCTCCTTTGATTGAGACCAACTGGACCACCCAGGTGACTACCCCCCCTCTCTGATGCACTATTGTGTAGCACATACTTAACCAAACCTATTATACATTATAAAATAGATAGTACGCACGCTCTGATTGGTTGAGAGCTGTGCATTCTTACATTATAAACGTACGGAAGATGCAAAGCTATTTTATAAAAGCAATACAAAGCGGATTTCCATTGGTTTATAATGTGAGAAACGCATGAGGGATGCTGGGAAAATAAGAGAAAAGTTTGAAACTTACGAGCTGTAGGCGAGTGAGTTTCAAACATTTCAAGTGTTTTTCCACATCCCAAGTGCGTTTATTATTGCTTAATTGAGTGCGCTTTTTATTGCTTAATTGAGTAACATAAGAAGTTTATAATTAATTTGCTTAAACAATTCAATTGCTTAAACAATTCATGAATAATTAATAAGAACAACACAATAGAAACACAATAAGAATCACTGGACCATAGCATGTTGTAAACCTGATAAAACGACTAGTGGTTGTAACTAATTTGCATAGCAACTTTCATTAAACATCAAGTTTCTCAGCCAAATTTTTTAAAACAGAGGACACTAGAAGCGATGTCTTCTCGAAATTTTTTAATAAGTAGTTTACAACATTCGCATCATTTAGCAACATGCTCTCCTACCGATTCTATTGACAAGTATTTATAGTAAAAATACACTGTATCGCGGCTTTCACATAACTGCTGTGAAACAATTCATGAGTAATTCACTATCCTATCAAATGCAATAGAAATTCAACAATTAACCAATCAGAGAGCAAGGTGATTCACAATCTCTCCTTTTTGTGGGCGATTTAATTACAAGTAATTGTGTAAATTATTTTCTCTACACGATCTGACTGGCTTAACGATCAAAGACCATGCTCTTGACCAATCACAACCAAAACCAATCACAATTACCATAAGTTATTTGTAATTACTCACGACAGCCATGTGGAAACTGCTCTAATTATGTTTTACTTGTGTCATGGTGTGGTCTGTCCAAAAGACACCTCTGGCTGCTCATGTTGTGTCACTGGAATTGAAAGAAAATAACCAATAAGTCTGATGAGCCTTGAACACAGATCTTTTATTTACCAGTCTTATGTAAACCATGCATGGCTATGGATACTTGATACCTGTCAACCCAACTTTGTCAAAAATCTTGAGATTCTCCCTCATGTGGCAAGTAAATAGAGAAAACGTATGAAAAATTCTGAGAGTGACAATGTATGAAAATGTTTGTAAACATTATGCAGGTGACAGGCTTCAAAATCTTTTGACACCCGCCTAATGCGGGTGAGTTGACAGCTACACTGATACTTAGACATTTTAGTAGCTGAACATACTGGAGTACCATTGTTTTTGTAAGAGCCACCAAAATAATGAGTTCATCAAATCAAGTATTTATGAATAATGTCAAACACAATTATCTCCTGTATCAGGCACTCCTATCACTATTGATTTTTTTTTTAATAATAATGAAGAATATTATCTACTTGCCTGCCAATAGAAGAACACTTTGTGAGGAGTCCTTAACATGCTCTGGATCTTCTGATTCCATATTGGGAACCAAAAATAAACTAAATGAAATTCTTGCGCGTCTCATTCAAGGTTGCCTGGGTAAATAGTTCAATAAAAAAATCTAAGATAATTCATAAACAAAAAACTTTGTAAAAGGTGATTGGATGTAACCATTACGCTTAGCAATTAAATATGGATAATTATTCAGATGGAGGGGGTGTTATCCATTGAGGTCAAAGGCTGATGTGGATAACACCCCCAAGATCGTATATTATCCATATCATACAACGTTGAATGAGCAGGCATCTCTCAGTTTGCCATCCTGACTACAAGCACATGATGTCATGCAATAATTTTCCACTTATACAATCTTTGACATCACCGATGGCATAAATCGCTTGCCTTAAAAACATCAAGAATTTGCTGGCGACCGATGCTCAACTAATCCGAAGTGGGAAAATATGTTGAATGTATAATATTCATTTATTTATTTATACATAATAATAAAAAAACATACATCTTACATGTATTTTCAATGTATTTTTAGTACATCCAAGGCATCTGTGTATCCCATTCACAAAAAGTGATAACAAATTAACAAAGAAATCTACAACCTTGGATCCGGGGGGGGGGGGGGGGACTCCCTCATATATGAGGGTATGGTTTTTGGGCTCCTGAAGTCTACGGTAGGGTATTGTTTTTCCCTTGTTTGGTCGCTGATAGGGTATGTACATATTTCAGAGTATGGCTACCCAAGTGCAAACAAATTTCAAGCAAAGTTGTGCCACAATTAGTGGATAGGTGGTTTATTTTGAAACCTTTTCATGATTATTAAAATACCGCTTTGATAGCGACCAATTGGGCCACCCTGGTGAATAAATTCTGGTATGTGGTAAGGTATACAATTTTGACCTTAGCTGTATGGTAGGGTATAAAAAACAGGGATTTTGGGTATCTGATAGGGCCAGGTTCCCAAATTGGTGAATTTGCATTTCCAGCTTTTGGAATGCAGATGATCCAGAGCATATTAGGGACCCTCACAAAGTGGTCTTCTATTGGAAGGCAAGTTAGATAATATCATTATTGTTGAAAAAAAAAATAGTCAAATGAGGATTGCCTGATGATACAGGCAATGCCACATGTTATGAAATCAATTTCAGGGGCCTGTCAAAACTTCAAGCAATATTTTTAACTATAGACTATGAATTGTATCTATGTTGAGCAAAATCTATATTTTCACTTCTAAGTTCATGCCTTCTGACACTACCGGACAGGACTAAAACTAAAACGCCAGTGCATAAATTGACAGAGAGCAATAATTATTACTAGATATATCTCCACTTGCCTGTCGTATGTGAAATACTCCGTGAAGCATCCCCTACAGCCAGGAATACATCTTGGGAATTTCTACAAAATTAAATTAAACACAAAAGTTTTATAATCGGCCCTCGTTGGTCAATCCGTCTTTCTCTCTCCTGAAAACTCGTTGTAGCCGAACCAAATTGAGAGGTCGAAAATGTCTCAATTTCAAGAATAAAAAGCTTAGATACATTGGCAAATTCAAGAATCATTGTACCATTATCTAAATCTGAAGTTTAGAGTCCCTTGGAGATTACCTTTGTGCGATGGTCGAGGAGGGATGACCAAAGCTCGCGAGATCAAGATGGCTGCTTTGCGTGACACTTTTTTTCTTACATGACTTTATCCCGAGTCTCCCGCCAAAAGAATAAACACAGCCACGGCAGTTGTCAGCTCTACCGATATCTAAATCATTAGAAAATACGATATTCTGATTGCAATTCAGGAAAAAAAAAGCTTAAACCACAATGGATGAGCGTGTAAAAACGACTAATCTCCCGATCGGCCACTGGCACGATCGTCGCATTCAACTTTCATCTTTTTCAAATAGCGAATCGATTGAAAGACAGCCGCAAAAGCGCGGAAAAAAAAACTCGAATGAAAGTTTGCGATAGATAAAAAATGATTGCTACTGAATGCCCTCTTTATATTCTAGCTACAAAGTTCAAGTACCTACCTTGAAAATGGGTTTCTGGTCGTTGTGCGTCTTCTCGCGTGCGCTAAAGCCGCTAGCTCTTCGTCGTATTTAAGTCCGTCTTCTTTTTCGACTTCCCTGTACATGTACTGGTATTTTTCTCTACTCGCTTTGCTTCTTTCCCCGACAAACTGTTTTTTTTTTCATAATCATGACATCTGTTTCAACTTCTTCTCGATGGTAACTCATTTCTAAAATCGTGATTTGTCAGCTTGATATCAAACGTTTCACTTTTTGATGAAGAGTAAAAACGTCGCGCGTTGTGTCGTTTGTTCACTTTGCACTCTTTGGCGGTGGTTCATGATTTGCCCGGCTTCTTCCCGTCTCTGTTTCTAGCTCTCTCCTCGAATTTCTTTCTGCACTTCTATTAAAGTTCTCTCTTCATTTTTCTCGGCTCGTCATCGATTTTTTTAACAGTTAGTGGAAAAAAAAACTCTGTACAGAGCAGAGGTACAGACAGATCCTGCTGAAAAATGAGACAGTTCCGGGGTTCCCTGTGGTATGGGCGCGCAGACACGCACGGACGCGCCCGCGATAACAGAGAATACCGCTGAACCATGAAAAATCAAGTCTATCGTATACCTGAGTTCTGTTTTGAGCTATTGAACTCTTCCTGCGATACCTATGGTGCTCCGCTCTGCGGCCTTCGGCCGCTAAGGAGCTCCGCTAAAACAATTAATGAATGATTTAATGAATACAGCTGAGTATGATATGGATAATTGTTCAGATTTTGGGTGTTATCCACCTCGGCCTTTGATCTGAATTCATTAATTGACTAGAGCGGATTTCAGATATTGTAATTTATTATTTTATCTTGTCTGTCTGTCTGTCTGTCTGTCTGTCAGATGACTGTCGAAAGCAGATCAGACTTGCATTTTCTGGTACGTTCCTATTGGTTGAGGTCTTGGATCGCTTTAGTCAGCCGATGGGAATGCAAAGCTGAAATGTCTCTTGTTTTTTTGGATCACGACTAGCAAGTAGTGCTTACTTCGTCCCCTGATTGGTCAGTTGGTGAATTTGTTCAAATCAAAAAAACATTTCGCCAAAAATTGTCGACTTGCCGACGTTGTTTCGTTGCTATGGAAACTCTGGTTAAAGAAATCGTGCATCATCATGAACTTAAATCTTTCTACAGCAAGTGGTCAACATGTCAAATCAACAGGTACCCACTTTTCATTAAATTAATTAAATTAAATTTTGGTTGTTTATGAAATTCGAATCGACTTGGTTTTGACCACTTTGGTCGTCTCGTAAAGGTTATTCACGATGACGTAGAAACGACATTGCTCAAAAAAGTTTGCGTCGATGTTCATTATGGAAAATCAGTACTTCTCTTGAAATCTGCGAAAATTATGGGGATTTGAGCCCTTTTTACTGTTCATAAAATTCAACCAGGCAGGAAACACGATTTCGACAAACCGACGAAATCGACCCGGCAGTTTGTATACGATCTCAAAATTTACACATAAATTTTTAATTAATCCTCAAATCAATAAAGATTCGTCATTTGGGCCGCGCTTCACGCATACCAAGAATAATAAATTCGTCATTTGCGGGCTTTGATTACCTTACATAACAAATGGAATGTTCATCTACCTTTTCTCAGAGACTTCATGAACTGCGTTTATCAAAATCAGGGCGGGCTTCGCACGCAACAAAAGAGAAATTTCTGTAAAATGTCTTCCACTAGTGGATCACGAAAACGTTTAACAGCTCTTAGAGATCACGTTAGTTATTTTACTTTTTTTTTGACCGTGTATACTCAAAATCCTCCGACCCCTGTAATTTGGAGACTGCAGTCCAAATTTGCCGGGCGCTGGTCTTACCATATTTTTACTACTCACCGCAGCCTGGGACGGCCTAGACTGCAATCGCCTCGCGAACAGCGAGTGGTACATTAAAAGCTCTTATGACTTCCGAAATAGACTGTCCTGGGTCACTCTTGCTGTTTGCCGGAAAAAGCAATGGCAGTACTCATGAACAAGTGTCTCAATGGACTGGCTGCACGGCAAAATTATTTCCATCATGAGAAGTGAATAACCGAAAACTTTGTCAATCTATTACGTCTAACAAGAGCGAGAGGTCGTTCCATAATTTGGCGCCGCTATAACTTAAGCTGCGCTTGACGAAGTCGGTACGTGGTTTTTGTGAGATTAATCTTATGGGCGCTGGTCTTATCATATTTTGACTACTCAGCGCAGCCTGGGACGGCCTAGACTGCAATCGCCTCGCGAACAAAGTTAAAAAAAAAAAAACAGCGAGGGTATATTAAAAGCTCTTATGACTTCCGAAATAGACTGTCCTGGGTCACTCTTGCTGTTTGCCGGAAAAAGCAATATCTCACAAAAACCACGTACCGATTTCGTCATAGTCAGGTGCACAGGAGCCCAAAATGTGACACCTACGGGCATTTCGTTATGAAATTTGGCAACATAGCTACTTTTACTAATTCGAGGGCGCTGATTTCGAAAACCAATGTTGCCAAAGCCAAAACTTGTGTTGACATGGTGTTTTCGGTCATCAAAGATGACATCATCTACCTAGTAAGGTAAAAACGCTAGTTTGATTGTTTTGAACCGAAACAAAGCGATTTTTACCAAATCAAGCATTCTGAATCTCACATTGTATGTTTCCGATGTCAGTTCTAAGTTTAACATGGTGTTTGCGGTCATCAAACGTGACGTCATCTGCCATATAAGGTAAAAAGATTATTTATTGTATTAAAATCACGCTTTGAGTGAAACATGGTGATTTATACTGAATCGCGTACGCTAATTTCGAAAATAAATGTTGCAAAATCCAATTCTTGTGTTAACATTGTGTTTTCGGTCATAAAAAATGACGTCATCCGCCAAATAAGGTCAAAACGCTGGTTTATTTGTTTTGAACCGAAACAAAGGGATTATTACTAAGTCGAGCATTCTGATTCTGAAAATGCATGTTCCAAAGTCAAGTCTTCTTTAAATATGTTGTTTCCGGTCATCAAAGGTGATGTTATCAGCATAAGGTAAAAACATTTTTATCGTATTTTAATTTTAAAATTAACATAATTTGAATACGCTGAAGTTCAAAATCAATTTTGCTAAAGTTTTTATATTACTATGATGTTTTGGGACATGCATCCCTCGATCAACTTACAAATACGCTGATTAAAAAACTGATAGCAAACAAATTTGCCCCTGTAAAACTTAATATACTTTAGAAAGCGCTTGCTAATAGAACTAGAATAACTACTTCGCACTGAGACCGTCCAGACCATAAGTTACCAGGCGAAACTCTGAAAATGAATAATTTTGCTCGCTTTGTTTAATGTTGCTTGTTCTTGATGTAATAAAAGTTCATGAATTGTCAATCCATTTCATTTACGATCGCCGATACTTAGTCTAAAGTGCTAAGTACTCAATTAAAGTTCTATTATCAAGACAGGCCTATAACTGCAATTGAAACAAAATCTCACGACAAGGCTAGCCCGAAACAATGCGTGAAAGAAAATGTACACATTGGAGTGGTCGCGGCATTACTTGGATGTGTTTTTCTAGGTGCTAATACGTTTGGATAATATAATAGCCTAAATGTACATATAAACAAAAGAATAACTAGACGTGACATGTAGTGGACTGCAGGCGCGACTTATTTTCACTTGTTGTCTTTCGAGCGAGCGCACTTACGATTTATTATAACTTCGAAAATTTCACCAATTGCTTTAATATCCATGGAGGTTTCTGACGTGAAGAAGCGCAGCAGCAAGGTTCTTAATTTGGAAGTTTGTGTAATCTGCAACGAGGAGGGAAGCAATTGTCAAGAAGGCCAGACTAGAGGTTTGACAAGAATTCTGGAGGCCGCATTTGAAAGGCAAAATATTCAAGACGAGAACTACAGGGAGGCAGTCAGACGTATTACAAATCTGGCTATTACGGACACAGCAGATCCAGCTGGTTCGAAAACATTCGTCCCTCTCTCTTGTCGCGTGCACTGGCACCGGGACTGTTATTCCGATTTCACTCACAAGGTGAAAATTGCACGCTTGACAGAGAACTTCCTTGCCAAAAGGAATCTGCCAACTAGTAAAAGGAGGAAAAGCGCTGATTCAACCAGTGAAGAGCCCTCCACCTCGTCTTGGCCTGAGCGAAGCAGTAGAAGAGGTGCTGTGTCGATTGATTGGGACTTGTGCATGTTTTGTCAAGAGATGAAACCCCGCGAAGGCATTATATCAGTAACAACATTTAATGCAAGTCGAGACATTCTCGATTTATCTCCCCTCGACAATACAATGAGAGTCCGCCTCGCTGGAGTGAATGATCTGATAGCGAGTGAGGGAAAATATCACAAAAAATGCTTAGCCAAATTCAAATACCATGCAGGTAAAAATAAGCAAGAATCACTGAGGAGCGATGTAGCAATAATTTTTCTATGCACAGAGCTTCGCTCGTCTGCGGAGAAAAACCAGGTCCTCCAGTTGTCGGATGTATGGGCGCGGTATAATGAGCTGGCCAGAGAGACTGATACTGAAATACCACAGTCGTTTCTCAGCAGGCGAACGTCCTTCAAAGAGAAATTAATGGAAAGAGTTGGAGACATTTTCGAGTTTGTTCAGCCACTTACGCGTGACAGATCTGAAAGGGAACCTTTATTGGTTCCGTACAAGTACTCCCAGAAGATCCTTGCGGACAGTTACTATGAGGGCAACGCAAATGATGATGACGTCGAAATGCCAAGTATGCCTAATTATAGGCCAGAAGAAGATGATTTATTAACTCTGATACATGTCGCGCTGAAAATACGAAGAGACGTAGAGGACACCCCAGGACACGAGGGCTTTGATGTTACTGAAGAGGCAGCTATAGCCACTGTGCCAGACAGCTTATATATGTTTGTAAATGTGTTGCTTTGAGGACAGAGGCTCTTAGAAAATGAAGAAGGAGAATGCATCGACGAAAGCCATCAAACTCGTGTTCTGAGTATCGCACAGGACATCGTTTATGTAACAAGCAATGGGTCTAAGTGGACGCCCAAACACATTGGTCTGGGAAGTACTCTCCACCAAGTTACGCGCTCAAAGCAGTTGGTAGAGCTATTTAATCGGGCAGGTCATGTTCTCAGCTACAAGCAAATCCTAAAACTGGACACGTCACTTGCGGAAAATACCCTCGCGTCCATGAATGAGGAGAACGGAGCAGTTGTCCCTCCCGGTTTGAGTCCCGAATCATTCACCCATTTTACCGCTGACAACATCGACATCACCGATTCGTCCCTCGATGGTAAAAACACGTTTCACGCGACACAGGTGGCGGCTTGGCAAAGGGGTCCGGAAACCAAGGCCAATCTTGCAGACCTGCGACCTTCTAGCAAAACTACTCTTCTCATCCCCGAGGCAATGCAACAACTTCAAGAAGTGGACATATTGGAAGGAAAAAGCGGTCCAGTATATGAAGATCCAGAGATGGAATGGTATACAGTAGAAGAGAACAAATGTGATATTGCGCAAAAGGCGAGAGCCGTAGATATGACATTTCTCATTATTAGGCAAACCAAGGAAACTCGTCAAGTTGGTCCTCATTCAATCAGTGTTCGAGCAAGGATGATCATAAGCTAACTACAGTGGGCTATATGCCGATAATCCAGCCTCCTGCGCATGATGTCAACACCTTGAATACCGTTGTGCGTCGGTGTCTCTATATCACCGCTCAACTTGGACAGGAATACACTGTTCTCACGGTGGATCAAGCACTGTACTTTAAACTAATGGACTTAAAATGGAGTGTCCCGGACTACAAAGACAAATTAATTGCACGGCTAGGTGGTCTCCATATCTCTATGAATTTCCTGAAGGTAATCGGTCAACATATGAAGGAATCAGGGCTTTGTGATGCTTGGATCGACGCAGGTATTCTGGGAGCTGGTACAGCTGAACATGTTTTGACGGGAAAGGCGTACAACAAAGGTATGCGCAGCCATAAATTAACCTTCCAAGCACTCTGGAGACTTTTTCTGCCTTCGCTGACGTTTTATCTACAAGACAAAAGCCCACATATGCTGGAAAAGGTCACCGCTTTGTCAGACGATGGAAAAGCTGAGGAGTTGACGGAACTTCTAAAGAGCGCTGAGTATGATATTAAAGATATTTAGCCACTGATATTTTCATCAATTTCATTATCTTGATTTTTCTTTGTTTTAGTTTCAACGATTTGGTGCAAGAGTACGTGATGTCAACTTCGCCTTTTGGTGGCAGTATCTAGACATGGTGTCTATCTTGTTGATGTTTACCAGGGCTCAGCGGGATGGTGTGTGGGAGTTACATCTATTTTCGTTCAGGTACTTAATGATAAGAAAAGATGTTATAACATTGGTATTTGGATATTTCTAAGATAATTTTGTTTTTATCTTCAGGTGCATGTTGCCTTTTTTCATGATCACAGCAACTACGCCAAATGGGGTGTGATATATCTTGCGGAAATGCACAGTCTCCCTAAGAAAGTGCTAGAGGAGTTTAAAAGAGGGAACTTTGTGGTCAAGCGCTCCCGCTCTAGATTTAACCAAGTCAGCCCGGATCAGGCGCAAGAGTGGCTGAATGCAACAGGCAAGAAAGGCGGTGGCATTGTGGGTATAACCAAGACACCATCGGCACTAAGCAGGTGGGCGCTGTCGTACAACCTGCGCTCCCACATTGCTGCCCAGACGTCCGTTATGTTCCACATTTACGACGACGACGGCCTCATGCATAAGGAAAGCTCTAAGGAGCGACAGAAACAAGACAACAAGGCCGAAAATGCCTTGTACGCTACATTCCAGAAGCTAGGAGTGTTCCCATCTCTGCCTGCTAGTGCAACGTTACAGAATGTTGTAACCAAGGATCTCGCCACTCCTGAGATCGAAGAGTCCCTAGTTAGTGCTCGCTCCCTTGGACAAGTACAGCTTGAAGAATTCGTGGCCCAGAGACTTTTACCTATGGAAGAGAGCGAGGAACAGACAGAAGAAGAAAACAGCACATTCCGAGATCCAATTCCCAAGAACAGTCCCCCGACATTTGCTAGTCTTTATGAGGTGAAGACGAGCGCCACCAGTTTAGAGAGGAGCAAGATTCTCATCGCAGACAGGAGCATCTTGTGCCGGCTTGTTACAGCGTATCAATCTGGCCGTGAGGTAAATTTGGCCGACATTCTACGACACGAGCTGATGCCGGTACCAGTTTCACTTGTTGAACTGAACCAAACACTCCGAACGGGATCCAAATCTCTCCTGGCTGAGGTGCTCACCGAAAAGGTTAAGTGTCCTGTAGCGATTTCGCTTCAAGGGGAGTCTGCATTAGTCATCGACGGTTTTGCTCTAGTTGCGGCAATTGGAAAGCCCGAGAAAGCAAAGACATTTGGAGACTTAGTCGACGTCTTTGTGAATACAGTTCTCCGAAAGGGTCGTGGATTTGCGAGAATCGATATATTATTTGATCGTTATCGGAAACACTCGATCAAAGCCACAACAAGAGTTCGGCGCTCCAAGAACGCCACGCGCCCTGTGCGGCGAGTGATTGAAGGTAGAGACGTTCCTTTGGCCGCTAAGTGGCAACCGTTTATGTCACTAGGAGAGAATAAGGCAGACCTTGCGCGTTTTCTGTCTGGGGAGCTTATTGCGAACTCGCCTCCTGGCACAACACTGGTGGTGTCCGGTGGCTGTCTAGCAGAAGACCAAGTGTTATGTTCGAATCCCACCCTCGATGTTGCAGCACTGCAATCGAACCATGAAGTGGCTGACACCAGAATAATCCTGCATGCTGTGTATCTGAATGGGCTCGTTGAGAATGTCGTGGTTTCGGCGCGAGACACTGACGTGTTGTTACTCCTACTAGCGCATCGTACACAGCTACCAAAGAACGTATGGTTATGGGCTGGAACTTCCAATAAGCCCAAATATATCCCAGTGGAGGAGGTTTCGAGTCACCTGCCTCAGGATTCTTTGCGTTCATTACTTCCTTTCCACGCCATCACTGGCTGCGACAGCACTTCCTATGTATCGGGACATTCCAAGAGGACGGCCTGGAAAGTATTCCAGCAGCATCATGATCTCCTACAGTCAGTAGGCGAGGGCACTCTTGATAGCTCCACCATCGCGTCCGCCGAGAAGTTCTTCTGTCGCATATACGGTACTTCTGAAGACTCTCTAGACGCAGCTCGTGTGGCACTCTTCGGGAAAGATAATCGGCCGGAAAGACTGCCACCTACTAGTGATGCTTTCAAGTTCCACCTGAAGAGGTCACATTACCAGGCCCTAGTCTGGCGCCAGGCTCACGTTCCCAAGCCAGTCATCCCTAAGCCCGAAGAGATGGGATGGAAAATAGAAGGAGACCTTCTTGCACCAGTTTTCATGTCCCTGGATCCTGTTCCAAAAGCATGTCTTGAGATGGTCTCATGCAAATGCACCACTGGGTGTGCAACTCTTCGTTGCAAGTGCAGAAAGTCGCAAGTTGTTTGTACCAACTTGTGTGGATGCTGCAAATCTGGCGACAACAACACCTGTATTAACGTACGCTAGAGCATCGGTCCAAACAAATAATAGTGAAAATGCATTGTTTCATGTAGATATAATGTTAACAAGAAGAGTAAATACAGGATAGGTCGGCAAAGAAAATGCCTTATCCAGCAACAGCGTATTGCTCAGAGATACGTGTACGTGTAAATAAGCAGTAATTCATCCATAAAGCTACGAAATGATGCTCTTGTTACCGACAACTGTTATGGAAGTCATATCATACTTGATAAGATGACATCTAGTGCACATCAAAATAAAGCTTTGTTCGCTATATCACTTAAATCGCATTGAAATACCGATAAAATGATAACTTTGCCTTATTTGGCAGATGACGTTAACTTTGATGACTAAAAACATGTTTAGCAAGAACTGACTTTGAAACATGCATTTTCAGGACCAGAATGCTCGATTTAGTAACAATCGCTTTGTTTCGGTTCAAAACAAATAAACTAGCGTTTTCACCTTATTTGGCAGATGACGTCATCTGCGATGACCGAAAGCACCATGTTTACACAAGAATAGGATTTTGCAAGATTTTTTTTCGAAATCAGCGTACTCGATTCAGTATAAATCAACGTTTTTCACTCAAAGCATGATTTTAATACAGTAAAATAATATTTTACCTTATATGGTAGATGACGTCACATTTGATGACCGCAAACACCATGTTAAACTTAGAACTGACATCGGAAACATACAGTGTGAGATTCAGAATGCTTTATTTGGTAAACGTCGCTTTGTTTCGGTTCAAAACAATCAAACTGGCGTTTTTACCTTATTTGGTAGATGATGTAATCTTTGATGACCGAATACATCATGTTAACACAAGTTTTGGCTTTGGCAACATTGGTTTTCGGAATCAGCGCCCTCAAATTAGTAAAAGTAGCTATGTTGCCAAATTTCCGAACGAAATGCCCGTAGGTGTCACATTTTGGGCTCCTGTGCACCTGACTATCAAGCGCAGCTATAGCGTCGCTATAGTTATAGCGGCGCCAAATTATGGAACGACCTCTCGCTCTTGTTAGACGTAATAGATTGACAAAGTTTTCGGTTATTCACTTCTCATGATGGAACTAATTTTGTCCAGAAGAATATCAGGTATCTTAAAGCACTTAACAGAATTAACATCTAAATACTGAATCTACAATGCTGTTTGAGGAGCTTAGATATTTTTACAACTTGTAGAAAAACTTCTGATCTGTGCTCCTAAAACTTGAGCTTGAACCGACGCGGATCGAAATGTGCGTATATACGCATAAATTAACTTCCCGTCCAATCAGCGGCAAGTTTAACCAGCCAATGAGATTCAATGAAACTGCTCGAACAAAATCCGGTTGCCTCAACGAGTGTTTAGTCTTTGCATCTTGCATCCTGCGAGTGCACTGACTCAAAGCTATACGCAACTGAAGAAGAGTGCCTTATCCAGGGCTCGAAACCGGTCTTGCATATACATAGCTATCAAAACAGTTCACTCAGAACTGTCATTCAACATGGCCAATGACTTCAATGAAGCGCCGTTGAAACAGTCCATTTAGAACTGTTGTTTATCACGACTTCAACGAAGCGCCGCCACCATGTTCAACACTCATATAATACTTTGTTGTATTATAAATCGGTACAGAAATATCAATGAGTAGATGGTGTGGACTTTGCAACTTTATCTTAAAACCTTGGTTATGACATTACAATGACATTAGGATTTTCCACATCCAATTTGCTATCTTTTAGGGTTAAAATTCACTGTTGACCACACCCAATTTGCTATCCCTTAGGGTTAAAGTCAATTTTTCCGACGAGCACCCCCGTCTATTTTTATGGGGAGTCCCCCCCGGGCGTGGTCGTCTCCATCGGGCAGCAGTTATCACATCTCCTCATGAAGGCAGAGGGCGAGGTTCTAATCTTGCGCGAGACAAATATTCAAATTTCATTTGCATTTTTTATATTGCTTTTTCCAGAGTTACATTTGGATGAGCTCCCTCCCCCTCTTCCTCCTCCTCCCTGTTGAACCTTGCTGACATTTTGTTTCTTTTCTTTGTTTTGACTTCCAGACTTTGGACTTACCATGACCAGACGTTTCTGTACATGTTGTTAGAATATGCCTGTGGAGGAGAACTTTTTACATATCTCCGGACAGCTGGGAGATTCAATAATGGAACTGGGTTATTCTTTGGGACAGAAATAGTATCTGCAATTGACTACCTACATGGTCGTAATATAATTTATAGAGATTTAAAACCAGAGAATATATTACTTGATCGAGACGGACACGTGAAGATTACAGATTTTGGTTTCGCCAAGGAAGTCCATGACAAGTGAGTACATGCCAGTCAATGTCTTGTTTGTCCACTTTCTTTTTCTTTTTTGCCACCATGACTTTACGTTGTAGTGGCTAAAAGACACAGTTAACAAGTTTCATGAGAAATATACATCCGTGTTTTTATTATTAGATATTGTTAGGGGGTCGGAGGATTATTTGGGGGATCACTCTACTTTTAGGCGAGCGAAAGGGGGGATCGCTCCAAATTTGAAGCCTTGAAAGGGGAACCACAAGAAATCTCCCAAGGAGTTTGCAGCAATTAAAGCAACTTCTATATCATTTGCATTTTTTACAAGTCTAGTTCACTCAACTGGATACATGAAAAAGAATCGCAACTAATCATAGTTAGTAAAGGAAGAGTTGTTGGTGTCGTGTCGAATAATTCGAAGGCACACATCACTCAGTTGTCCGCAGATTTTTTCGTCTTCAACCAAAATAAAAGCGGAAAGCATCTCAATTTATACTCACATCACTAACAGCAGTAGAGAATTGAAAATCTAGAGCGTCTTCTTCTTAAAAAACCGCTAAAATGACTTCAAGATCGTCGCCAAAAAGTTTTTCACTGCTGGACGCCATTCTTGGATTTGAGTGTGCACGTCCACGATCACGTGACTGGTGCATTCAACATCAGAGAGCCCCTATTGTTTTGTTCCTTTGATGTTCGCCGGCTTTCCTAACCAGTCTCCCTCTACTAACTGTGAACTAATATGGGGTTTCAGAACTCGCGCAATGAGACAGTACGGTCACCCCGTTTTTATGGAATGCCTCCGAATGCCGTTATAAGAACACGTGTTCTTGCAATGAAAGGCCTGGGAGGCAGTCACAGATCTACAGTTCGAAAGACTATTATTTGCTAAGCGTGAGTAGTTCGACGTTGATAAGAGGATAGAAGTACGTCCTTTGTTCCGCGCTTTACGCACATGTACTATTTACAATATGAGCGGCCGATTTGTATGGGATTTCCATGAATTCCATACAAATCGGACGCGAATATTGTAAATGACTTATGATATGTCAAGACAACAACTCTTTGTTGAAAATTCTTTGTTTGTATTCTTTTGTTGAAAACAATTTGAAGTACTATTGAAAATCCAAGGCAGGATGAATTCAGTTCAGTTGAAAAGGTTTTTAGGATTCTTTTGTTTTATTGATGACAATGAAGAGGCCATTTGTTGTAAATGATGTAATACACAAAATAATGAACTGGCTTTTGTTATCAACTTTAGCCGAAAGTTGTGCAATGAAATTAATTCAGTCGATGCTAAGTACTGTAAAAAAATGCAGCGTAGCGCTTTTGGTACGCCAAACTCGTCACAAGTCGCTTTCTCTGCTCTTCAATATCGTGTGTCGGGATGGGACTTTCCGAAAGTCTAAAACACGGCAGGACAGCAGTTGGAGGCATTCGTACCGATACGAGTAACAGGAGATGCGAACTATATGGTCGAGCTTTTTGAGACAACAATCGAGCAAGAAATGAAGGTTAGTTTTATTCTGAGTATAGCGACTTTGCTCTTTATCAGACTTGTTGTTAAATTAAATGTAAAATACATTAAATATCGAACTATTTCCATGTGTTCAAGGTTTCCAAACTGGTTTCGAAAGCATTGCACGCAGAGGGATTGGAAAAGATACAACAATGGAGCAAGTGAACAAGACGAGGTCAAGAAATTGTTGGAAAGCAGTGGAGGGAAAGCAGTTCAACTGAGTCAGACTTTCTGATTTATTGAAAATGCGTCTTTTTAATGCTGTTAGTTTTATATAATAAGACAGCTTTCTGGTCAAATGAACACTAGTCTGCTTGCAGCCGTTCTTGAACTTATTCTTATACAGTTTATTATTGTCGACAAACCAACTAGCCTAATTGTTGTAGAATAAGAATAATAACTACCCAATTGAAGCTGATCGTTCCAGGTATTAACAATAAATTTGTACAATTTAGATTTCACATGCTTCGCTACAGTGCGAATCTGTTCAAAAGTGACACGAACATCTGTCAAACGCCTCAGCCCACAAAAGCGGAAGACATGGTCTAGAAATTGAACTTCCTGAGTCTTAATATTTAACGAACGCGATATACCAGACACGCGAACAACTTAATGCTAGCTAATAAAAGACTGTCAGAAAAAACCCTCTGCTAGCAGGGTACCGCTTGACCAACGAAGTGGCTACGAAAAGACGGAAGACTAACACGAAGCCAGTATTTAACAATAGGTGAAACCTGTCTATAACTTCAAAAAACTACCTTGAAGATTTAAGAAGAAGAAAAAAGGTATCGATTTTATCAATTGTTATCTATTATTATCAATTCCACTCACTGAGATTTTGGTTATCAATTGGCTATCAATTGCTGATACCAATTGATAATCAATTTACTAATTGATATCAATTGATTATCAATTGGTACTAATTATCAATTTTATCAATTAGTTACGCCGGGCGTTAATCATCGTACTTTCAGAGGGAGGATCATTTCCCTCCTCTCCAAAAATCAATGCTGTTTTTAATTTCAGCCCTCACGTCTGCGGTATCAAATCATTGAAGCATCTTCTATCACTTTAAAGTCATCATTGAAAGGAGAAAATGGTTTGATACTTCTATAATAATAATAATAATCTTCTTGGTTGTAGTTTAATTCTTGAAAAGAGAGTGGGGTTAATGAATCATTTGTTGTAACATTATCGGTCATGTTTTTTGCAGGCGGCCATCTTGAATTTGCTGCGCACACAATAGACAAACTTTAAAAAAAAACTTTAAAAAAAACTTTATTCCATGTAGTATGTCTTTTAGCTGCCTTCTATATGCGGACATAGAACTTCTCAGTTCGAAACTAAGTACGAAAGCTTTAATGGCTTATTTGATCGCCCATTCAAAATAAGGAAGAATGCTGTTTATTTGACGTTGATATGTATCTTGGTTCAAGAGATATTCAATATTTTTACTTATGCAAATTAGCAAAAAATGACGTCACAAAAAGAATGGTATACAAGAAGCTAACAATATTTTATTAAAATTCCGTTCGGGATAGCTGGATTCACTTCAAACTTGGTAATAACAAAGAAGAACCAAGACCTCAAACATTCATATGCTAATTAGTGTTTCCATGCTAATTAGTGTTTCCATGGTTTGGCCCTAGAAGTGATTCCTGGAAAATAAGAAAATCTGTGAAATATTCCCTAGCACTTCACTTATAGGTGAATAAGTTTCAGATTTTTCCTATTTTTTAAATAGACAGCCTTAAGGTCAATAGTGTTACCATGGAAACGTAGAAAAAAAGGTGGTTTTGTTCCTTCTTTGTTATTACCAAGTTTTAAGTGAATCTAGCTATTCCAAACAAATTATACATAAAACATTGTTGGCTTCTTTTGAGCCAGTCTGTTTGCGACGTCATTTTTCCTAATTTGCATAAAGAGAAATTGTTGAATATCTCTGTAACCAAAAGAGCTATGAATGGCAAATAAACAACATTCTTCCTTATTTTGAATGTGTGATCAAATAAGCCATTAAAATGTCAGCCTTGAGGGGCACTTTAGAGTAAGTCGTCACAACTATTCATCAACAGTGACCGATATTTATTGTTATAGAAAGTTTTTTTTATAATCTCAGCTGGATTATCTCAGGTGGACACATAACAGGGCTTCCTCGCCTGTGTTTTGTTTCGGTCACGCATTATCTGTTTTGACTCAACAACCCAAAATCTCGCTATTTTCTCCAAGGGGTTTATTTGTTATGTAGACTTGGACTACATTGCGTTGTGTTTTTTGCACGTGTCCTTGACACTTCATACGCATGCGCGTAACATACCGGTATATCTAAACCTAGGGGGGAGGGGTTACAATGAAATTGTCAACTTATACATATCACATATTCTCCCCCTTTAAAAAAATGTCGTCCGCGACATGCAAACTTACAATCTTTCCTGACAACTCTGGAAAAAAAAATACAACTACAGCTACTCTACTGGGTTGATCAGGCCCGGTACTAGTCAGCGTCCTTTCTCTAGAATGTTACATAGCTACTCAGCTTGATCTCAGATGATTCGGTGCATCTGTACTTTCACTACTTCTAACAATAGTGTCCCCTTGTTTCCAGTTTTGTTCCTTTTTGTTTCAATGATACTCTTAGGTAAATCTAATAACAATACTTTCAGATAATTAAACATGTAATAGTTCAATAGCAATAAAGTTCTCACTGTGCGTACACCCATCTTGTGTAGTCTGGTGTGTAGTAGTACTGGTAAGGAGCCACGAACATGCCATTGTAAGGTAATGGTGGCGGCGCGTACACTGCTGCACTATACACTGATGGACTTCCCAAGGTATCATAGGTTACTTGTCGTGGCGGCGCCCTCTGTCGCTGTGGTCGCATCGGTGCTTGGCCAGAGTTAGCAGATGGCTCCTCTGTGTTGGCGGCTTCGTCCTCAGAGTCGCTTGAATCACTGCTATCATCTGGTTGGTCCTGCGGCATTGGCTCCCTCGTAGGTCTAGGTGTTGGCGGCCTGGCAGCAACCGGGTTCGGGTGCTCGACTGGTAAGAAGTTGCAGGGCAATAGTAGATTCCTATGAATATTCCTCCTTCGCGCATCTGGATTATTCTCTGGTACAATCTCATAAACAGGTAGGGTTCCGAACTGTTTCCTTACAACATGTACCTTGTCTTCATAATATGCCCGTAGTTTACCAGGTCCACCTCGTTCGCTTAGGTTTCTGACCAACACTCTATCGCCTGGTTCAAGAGTAGTTGTGGTAACCTTGTGATCATACCGCTCCTTATTCCGGTTACACTGGTTCTGTGAACGTTGCTGAGCTAGCTGGTATGCCTCCGTCATAGCTGCTTTCCATTTTTTCACATACGCTGGGTAGCTTGGTGGTGTCGACTGTTGATCAGTGTTGAACATCAAGTCAATTGCCAGTCGGGGATGACGTCCAAAGAGAAGGAAGAACGGTGAATAGTATTACCCAGTAAGTACAAGAGAACAGTGCTTAGGAAACTTCATGATGACATGGGCCATTTGGGTACCAATCGTGTTGTGCAACTAGCTCGTGACAGGTTTTACTGGCCTAGGATGCAACGAGACATTGAGTTTTACTGTACCAAAGTTTGTCAGTGCTTGAAACAAAAGAAACCCCAAGTGACCCCAAGAGCGCCTTTGCAGCACCTTAAGTCATCAGCCCCATTTGAACTTGTGTCAATCGATTTCCTTCACCTCGAACAGAGTAGTGGCGGGTATGAGTACATACTAGTCATAGTAGATAATTTCACTCGGTATGCTCAAGCCTATGCAACAAGGTCCAAGTCAGCTCCTGTGGCTGCAGAGAAGTTCTTTAATGATTCCATACCAAGATTTGGTATACCGGCTAGAATACACCATGACCAGGGACGTGAGTTTGAAAATAAACTCTTTCACTGTCTAGAGAAGTACTGTGGTATGATTAGATCAAGAACATCCCCTTGCCATCCGTGTGGGAATGGACAAGTCGAGAGATTTAACCAAACCCTACTTTCCATGTTACGCACCCTGTCTGAGACACAGAAGTCAAACTGGAGGAAACACCTTAACAAAGTCGTCCACGCTTATAACAGTACACGGTGCGATTCCACTGGCTATCTGTAGCGACCCGCCACGTCGACGCCTTAAAATCTGGTCTCCTCCAAGAACCAACTTGTTCCATTCGCGCATGATGACCTTTGTGTCTGGTGCTTCTCCTTGGCGCTCCTCAGGGGTTGGGAACCTGTTGCCATGCTTGTATGCGATTACTCTCCCAATAGCTTGGTCTGCCCTCTGAGCATCACGAAGTGCATCGTCACTTACTGCTTCTACTCCACTGTCGAGAGCCATTGTCGCCTCTTCTATATCCCTGTTGATGAGATCTACATTCGCGGTTATGGATGATATCCAAGTAACATCACCATGATAAGAAGCATTTATCGCGTCAATACAGGAGGATATGCTTTCAGGAGAGGTCTCCTGGGTACAGGATTCCATGTATGACCCAAAATCCTGGGGTAACCGTGACAAACTATCTGCGTCACCATTGCTTTTTCCTGGACGGTACTTAATACTAAACTGGAAGTCAGCAAGATCGGCGACCCATCTGTGACCTGTCGCATTCAGGCGTGCTGATGTGAGAATGTAGGTTAACGGATTGTTGTCCGTGTAAACTGTGAAACTTGGGCTATAATACAAGTAGTCTCTGAAGTGTTCACATATGGCCCATTTAAGAGCTAAGAATTCTAATTTTCCTCAATGGAGATGGTACCTTTATTCAGCTGCTGACAGGGTCCGGGAACCATAACCAATCACTCTCATTGTTCCTCCCTGGTTTTGGTAGAGCACCGCCCCGAGGCCCTTGGCTGATGCGTCAGTGTGTAAGATGTATGGTTGGGTATGGTCTGGATACGCCAATATTGGGGGATTGACAAGATGAGAAATCAGTTCCTCAAGTGCTCCCTGATGGTTTGGTTCCCAGGTAACTGGTGTTTTTGAGGGGGTCTGGTTCTGGTTTGATGATCTGGATCTTGAAGTATCTGCTTTGGTCCCTGTTTTCTTCAACAAATCAAACAATGGCTTAGCTACTCGTGCAAAGTCTGGTATGTATCTCCTATAATACCCCACTAAACCAAGCAGCCTCCTGACATCACCAACAGTCTGTGGAGAAACTTTCCCTAATTTCTCTACGGCCTCAATGTTAGAGGGATCAGGTCTATACCCTTCAGCTGACACAATCCGCCCCAGATAACATACTTCCCGTTGGAACAGTTTGCATTTTTTTGGTTTCAATTTGACACCATGCTCTTCTAGGCGTTGCAAAACCTTTTCCAGGTGGTCAATATGGGATTCAAATGTTGGGCTGAAAACTATGACGTCGTCAAGATACGGCAGGCATATTTCATCCCTCAAACCCTCTAAACAACTTTCCATTGATCTTTGAAAGCAAGCAACTGCATTGGTAAACCCCATTGGGATCCGCACCCATTCAAAGAGTCCCCAAGGGGTTACAAACCCTGTGAGATGACGACTGTCCGGATGGATTGTCCCTTGGTAGTAAGCTTTCCCCTGATCTAAAAGGGAGAACCAGCTGTTTCCTCCAAGGTTGTCTAAAGCCTCTTGGACGCGTGGGATCGGGTGCCTATCTGCCATGGACTTACGGTTAAGTTCTCTGAAATCAATACATAGTCTTAACTCTCCAGATTTTTTCCGAACACAAACAATTGGGGATGAATACTGAGACTTAGACTTCCGTATCCAGTTACGATTAAGTAGGTCTTCTATGTATGCTTTGACCTCCGGGTAGAGAGGGCGGGGAATAGAGTTATAGGTCTTCTGAACTGGTCTCTCATCTGACAATTTGATACTCATTTCAAGATCAGGAATGAATCCTATGTCATCATCATTCTTTAAAAAAACATTCTCATGAGCGATGATAAGTGCTTGGACAGTGTTTCTTTGTTCTGGAGTCAAACCATCAAAACTAATGTCAGATATCCAATCAGTGCTGTCAGTTATGCCACCCCCTTGTAATTTCTCGGAGTCCTGAGAATTGGCCAAACTATTAACACTCACCGATACTCCTTCCTCGCTCTTGGTGTCTTTGGGTTCCAGGGGGGTCACCGACCGTACTAGTTGCAACCGTCCCAACACTGTATGTCTCCTTAATATAACATCATGGTTAGAACTATTATGTACATCAATAGATACCTTGGAACTGGGAGTCCCTGGAATGCTAAGAAGAGTTTCCTGTATCTCAAGTTGAGAAGGCCAATTCCTTTCCTCGTCTGGTTCAAATAAAACAGGTATTCTTCTTCCCAATGGACCCACATTTACATGACAAGGTACCCGGGTGGTGCTCCCTTTCTTAATGACAATGTCCCTTTTACCCAGCTTTAGGGTACAGAGTTCAGTATCATCTGACAATATCAGGCTAACAAGTGCTTGTGCCCCGTCCCTTGTACTGTTCTCAAAACTTTGAGCAATAGAGTCTAGGAAAGCACTGTGGGGGATCCCCTCGGGTGAGGTAACTTGGCCCTTGACCAATTCTTCTATCACATTATAGCCAACTATTGGGGATTCTAGTTTTTGATTAATCACCAGGAATGGAACTGTCACAACACTGTTCTTCCCGGAGTCCCGTAACTGAAACTGTATCTCAACCCACCCCTGTAGGGGATCACTGAACCATTCACTGCATGTAATTCTATCTTTTTCCCAAGTAAACCTTCTATGGGTTGTATTGAAGTTTCAGGGAGATTTAAGTCCAATCACTGTTTGGAAATAATGGAAACCTGGGCCCCAGTGTCCCATAACACAGTTCCTTTCACTTCATTTAGAAAACATTGGACCATACACCTGTTCCCCACTATTCGTGAAAAAGCAGCATCCTGTCGGGGTGTTAGGTGACAGGCATACAGATTCTTATCAGAACTATCCCCATTACCCACAGGATGATCTTTGGACATCAGATAGCTTATGGCTTTACACAATACTTTATGTTCTCCCCACTGGGCTTCTTGGCATGTTTTAGAACAATATTTTACAGAATGACACTCTCCACACTCTCTGAACAGCTCCCCAGAATCCACTCTCTGACAATTGTTACAGCGATGCTCTCTCTGAACTGGGTGGGACGATTGATTTATTGCCCCGGCTACACCCTGTCCCTCGGGGGTAGCCTTGTTGCGTTTCCCTGTTGCTGTTGCTTCCGACAACCTCTTGCAAAATGTTCGTCACTCCCACAGTGAAAGCAGTGGTTACAATATGTGCTCCCACTATTTTCACATGACTTACATAATCTGACACGGGTTCGGGGTGTGGGTTTCGGTGGATCTGGGTCAAGCTTATTGACACTCAAAGCGTTAATGGACTCTTGTAACATAGCCAACTGTGCTTCAATTGCGGCTACTTTCTCAACTAAATGTCCCTTTCCCTTCCCTTTAGGGTCCCCCGGCTCTGTCTCCGGTTCTTCCTTAGTGGAAACTTGGTTGCATGATACCTTAGGTGGGCGTCTCTGGGCCGACTGAATTTTAGGTTTATGTTCGCTTTCAGTGGTTGCGGCTATGTTAATTTCTTGTATTAATGCTTCGTCTGTAACCTGCTGATTCTTTAGCAGAGGACGAACTCTACTACGAATAGCATCATCTTGCAGCCCGGTCTCAATTGTGTGTAGCAAAATACCCTGAACCAATTGCCAATCATACTTTATCACAACATCAGCCTCCTTAGATGCAAACATTATTTTCTGTCGAAGATCTAGGGCTTTCATTAGAAAAGTTTGGGCGTCCTCCAGTGGAGACTGGGTCAGTGAGGCCAGCTGATTATATAAATCGGTCGCATTTTTCTCCCTGTAATGGGACCTTAAAATCTGCCTCAGTCTCGGTAGCTTTAAATCCGGTGTCGACTCCAAATACGATCTTAGAGGGATACCCGGGGTTATTGCTCGAATAACTGCTTCAACTATTTCTATTTCCCCATAGTTCTTCGCCTGTCCCGCTTCTATTTGTCTAGCCAAGCTTATAAACGACAGTTTATTCAATTCTCCCACTGCCCCAATCTGTCCCTTTATCTTGAATTCTTTACGAAAGAAATCTGGATTAAGTACAGAAGAAGCGTTCTTACCTCCAGACCCTCCACTAGTACCTTCGTTTTCCTGTTGAGGCGACGGAAGCTCTTGTAAATCCTGCTCCTGACTCAATTCCTTCGCAAACCCATTGATCAACTCCAAACGTTCTTCGGTAGATTTGCTCGCAATGCGCTGGTTAATAACCCTCCGTAAAACCGTACAAACTTGCATCCGCCCCTTATTAACATACTCGCCTACTGGAATCTCCAAGCTTTCGGCCAAATGCCGCAACTCTTCCAGACTCAACTTGCAAATCCGACTCTCTAATTCAAGTTGGGCCTCCTCGAGCACTTCGTCTGTCGCCGCCATGCTTGCTTCCAAAACACACAGATTCAAACACACATTTGACACGTACACGGATCCAAATTCACCACTCCAATCTCATAAACAACTCCTCCGAAGACTTGAAAACAATTCCCCTTGATCCTGGTCACGGCACCAGAATGTAACAACCCAAAATCTCGCTATTTTCTCCAAGGGGTTTATTTGTTCTGTAGACTTGGACTACATTGCGTTGTGTTTTTTGCACGTGTCCTTGACACTTCATACGCATGCGCGTAACATACCGGTATATCTAAACCAAGGGGGGAGGGGTTACAATGAAATTGTCAACTTATACATATCACACTCTCTCTCAACGTTTTATGGACACGTACATGTAAGCAGTTCTGCTTTCAGTGAAAATATCCTTAGAATATTTCCCAGTGACCTCAGTGCGATTTACAAATCAGCTTTTTCTTAGAATTAATGAAACAACTAAGTATTTTCGCCGTTAAAGAAGCAAACAGTGTTTTTTGAACGTACTAATGACAGATACAAGCGAATAAGCACTTCATTTAATTAATTTAAGATTTCTCAAGATTTAACATTTCGATTCTTTATAAACATTTCGATTCTATATAAATATGGACAGAATCCCGACGACCGGTTAGCGCAGTGGTAGAGCGCCGGACGTATGTGCGGGAGGTTGGGAATTCAAACCCCGGCCGGATCAACAAACGGAGAACGAAACATTAGAGCACACCCCTGTTGTTTTCGTGCGGTAAAGTACAATGTTTCTTGGACCAGTTTTGTTGTTGGATAAAAGAGCAGGGAATAGCGTTTGATCCTCTAAGAGAAGTAGATGTCATTTTTGGTTTTTATGATCACTGATTACAGTCAAAACACATGAAGCGTGCCCCCCTAGAGTCGAATATTCAATTCATTATTCCATTATTGATTTCATTATTTAATCCAAAAATGCATTTTTCACCCAGAGTAATTATTTAGATTACAAAATTTTCAATATTGAATTGAATAATGAAATCAATAATGGAATAACCAATTTATTTTTTTCATAGAGGGCACGGTAACGAATTCTGCATTCTGATTGTTCTTAGAGCCCGCGCGCGGGGGCAATATTTTCCTATCTCTGACGTAGGTCACGGTAACCATTTGCGCGCGCTTGTTTTCGTCGAAAAAAAAATCAAATTTTAGAGTTAAAAAAAAAAGCTATTTACCGGCTTTAGGTCGGTCCGTATAGGGAAAAACTGCGACCTCGGCCTGGAAAATGTTTACCTCCCATCCGGTCTAGGGGTCACTTCTTTTGACTGTAACCATTTGATTCTTATTACAAAATACCACATTTTTCAGTGTAAGAGGAAGAACGCGTTGCCTCATAAAAATGTATTTTTAAAAAGAGTCAAAGCAATTTTCAAAATTGAGAGAAAGGCAAACTGAGAAAGGCAAACTGCTGTTTCACTATAGCAAATGGACCCACTGCTTCCTTCTGTCCTATCTTATTAGATGATTAACATATGTTGTATTACTCTAGTCTACCTTTTTCTTCCTTTTTTCCCCTAGTTTGTCTGGTTAACTAATTATGACAAAAAATGTAATAAAAAAGATGTAGCTTTTCAACCTAATATTTAATACAAGTTTAATAAAAAAAGACACTCGGGGTCTTTTCTAAATAATTGAGGAGAAGGTGCTGCCTTTGCTCCTAACATCTGTAAATGGTTAGACCTTCCCGTCTTCTCGGATAAGGACGTTAAACCGTAGGTCCCGTCTCTCACATACACTACAGGTACTACACTAACCGGAACCAGATGGGCGTTAACACCACGAGGACCGTCGGAAGTTGCCCAACCTCTGTGTCACAGAACTCACCATACTAATACACACTCATTGTTATAAAAACTGGTTTCTATAGGATGAGTTATCCAAAAATGTAAAGCGCTTAGAGCTTTGAGGATACGCGCTATATTAGCACCTACTTTACTTACTTACGTACTAGAAGCCCGAGTTCACGCAGTTATGCGTCTTGTTTACCAGATTTTTGTTTTTAATTACATTCTTTTGTTATTCAATGAGGCAATTTTATGGACTGTAGCGCTGTCCAGAAAAGCATTCCAGTCTTACCACTTATGCTGTTATAGTGTCATTAATAGACTGAACAGATATGTACAATTTACATGCCCGTTTTATACATGTTACCGTCCTTACTGATAGATATTTCTAAGATCCTGTCTCAGCCTTTGTATTCTTATTAGGAAATACCAAAACGATATGCGTATGTGACGGCAAAAGGCTGAGGCAGCGATTTAACTTCTCTACATGTAGTGCAGGAATTTGGTGAAAAATTGTTCATTTTGATGGAAAAAGCATGAAACTTGACAGAGTGATAGTGTCCCATGCTGAGCAATTCTGGATGTAGACCCACCCTTGATAACGAATACTGCCAGTTTTCTAGCAGTGGAATTAATTATCATTTAAACTAGTAAAATGACGTGTTGCCTTTTGCCTACAGACACGAAAATTTGTATCGTGACAGAGTATTTAATACCCTACAATTCTACAATACGTAACACCCCCCTGATCATGTACTTCCAGAGTTCCAAGATGGAATTCATTATCACATAGAATCAGTAACATAGGGCAGTGCCTTCAAGATACACGCATGGAAATTAGTGTGAAAATGGACCATGGTGCAATGGACAAATTCGCCTGTAGACCCACGCCCTAACTCATGCACTTCCAGTTTTATCGAAGAGGAATTAATTATCCTTTAAACTTAACAATATGACGTGTTGCCTTTTGTCTTCAGACACGGGATTTTGTATCATGACAGAGTATTTAATACCCTACAATTCTACAATACGTGACCCCCCCCCCCCCCCCTGATCATGTACTTCCAGTTTACCAAGATGGGATTTATTATCACAAAATCAGTAACAGAGGGCGTTGCCTTCAATATACACGCATGCAAATTCACGTGAAGATGTACCATGGTGCAATGGGCAATTTTGCATGTAGACCCACGCCCTGACTCATGCACTTCCAGTTTTATCGAAGTGGAATTAATAAGTCTTTAAAGCGGTGTCAGGGTGAAATTCGGTGTGTTAAGTTAGTGTATTCTTTATTGCATGTTTTGCTATTCATGATCAAGAACCCCCTCTCGTCATATACTTACAGTACCAGGCGGATGGAATAAATCCGGCATGATTGCAGCACAGAAATCGTAACATATAGAGACGCATAATATTTTTGCAACAACACTAGACCAAATAGACTACCAAATAGATCCATTGACATCGATCGATGTCAGCCTCTTGCGTGCATCCACATAATCCACAAACATCTCTATCGATCGATGTTGCATACGACATCTTCGACATACATAGATATCACCTGCTTGCTTTCTAGAGTAGACATGGATCACAAAGTTTGCCAAGAAACCTGAAAAGCTCTTTCCAGGCCTAGAAAGTCATGGAATTTTCACAAAAACCCATCAAAGCCATTAAAAGCCATGGAAATATTTTACAGAAGAAAGATTTGCGAGATGTTAAGTGTGTATATTGAATAATAAAAATAAAGGAACCTGAAAAGGTCCTTGAATGTCCAGGACTTTTGAATACCTGAAAACGTGGGAATCCTGTCTAGGAATAAGAGTTGTGGATTCGACTTGTCGTCGCTGCCCTCTTCCTCGATGCTCTCTACCTGTTGCCTTGAGGGTGTCTGGTGGATACCTGTCCCATACAACGTCAACTCTTTGTAAATGCCTTATGATGTACGGAAGAAAAACTAGTGTCCCATAGTTCTGAAAGATTTTATTGTACCTGGTTTTACCAGGCGGGAGCATTTAGCACCACAGCATCGACGACCGGGGATAGATTATCTTGCTTTGGAGGGCATTCCCTTTCAATGCAAAGAAGGAGATCTGACTTGGGTGAAGATCCCCGTGCTTGGACAAATCAGGGGGGGACGCGTTGTTCTCATGCCGTATAAATTCGTCGAAATCCCCTCCACGCACTTGACAAAAATTGAGCAAACAAAGCGCAGTCCTCTTTCAAAGTCTTCTTTCAAAGATTACCAGCTTATCATGTCTATTTGGTCAAGTGTTGTTACAAAAATATAATGTCTCTATATGTCACGATTTTTGTTGCTGTAACTGTGATTTATTCCATCTGCCTGGTACTGTAAGTATATGACGGGGGGGGGGGGGGGGAGTTGCTTGATCATGAATAGCAAAACATGCAATAAATAATACACTCTTAACACACAGAATTTCACCCTTGGTCTTCGAAAGCCTGACCGACCATTTTAAAGACTAATTTTAATTCCACTTCGATAAAACTGGAAGTGCATGGGTCAGGGTCTACATGCGAATTTGCCCATGGTCCATTTTCACGTGCATTTCAATGCGTGTATTTTGAAGGCACCGCCCTTAGTTACTAATTTTATGTGATAATGAATTCCATCTTGGTTCACTTGAATTACATGATCAGGGGGGTGTCAAGTCTTGTAGAATTGTAGGGTATCAAATACTCTGTCACGATACAAAAATTCGTGTCTGAACTCAAAAGGCAACACGTCATTTTCTTATAGTTTAAAGGATAATTATTTATTCCATTTCGATAAAACTGGAAGTGCATGAGTTAGGGCGTGGGTCTACATGCGAATTTCCCCATTGCACCAAGGTCCATTTTCACACTAATTTCCATGCGTGTATCTTGAAGGCAACGCCCTCTGTTACTGATTTTATGTGATAATGAATTCCATCTTGGAACTCTGGAAGTACATGTTCAGGGGGGTGTCCCGTATAGTAGAATTGTAGGGTATTGAATACTCTGTCACGATACAAAATTTCGTGTCCGAACTCAAAAGGCAACACGACATTTTATTAGTTTAAAGGATAATTAATTCCACTGCTATACAACTGGAAGTATACGTTATCGAGGGTGGGTCTACATCCAAAATTGCTCAGCATGGGACGCTCTATCATCCTGCCAAGTTTCATGCTTTTTCCATCAAAATGAACAATTTACTACTTTTTCTGTACGATATTCCTGCACTAATGTGATCAGAGTATTCCTAAGATCGTAAAAGTATAGATTTAGAATCTAAAGAGCTTTTCTGAACAGTGCTACAGTCAAATTGCCTCATTGAATCTCATTAAATAACAAAAGAATATAACTAGAAGTTTCTAATAGAAAGTGAAGTGCTCGCTGCAACAGACAATGTGCCTCCTCTGTATGGTCTGCTAATCGAGCAATAGAAATCACCAGAAGAGCAATATCCAAGGCAAAGGATTTCTTGCATCTTCATCTTGTTTACCACTGTATGCATTGCTACGCGACCTCAAAATTCAATGTTGCGATGGGCGATTTTTAGCCGTCAATCAAACCAAAATGCTGGATTCGGTTGCTTTACTGGATCGATATTCATTTCAAAATCAACTATTGATTGCAAAATAAACCAAAATGGTTCAAGAAAATTGATATTAAAATTTTATTTGCGTATATATCGCCAATCGCAACAGTGAATAATTTTGAAGGTCGTGTTACTGTTACTTACCGATCACAAGGAATTCGAGCCGTACATCTCTTCGCAAACTTATCTTGAGCTGAGCCCTCAGTGAAGCTGCTGACCTGCTGTTATTTCGCATGCGCAGATTTCCGCTCGAATTCCTTGTGCGATAACCAGATTAACAAATGGTGAATGTTTTCCATCTCGACGTGAATATATGGCTTGCTAAACTCTCCGAGCAAAGGACTGTGGGGGAATGTGCCACCGACAAACCCCAAATCGCTTGGCCTCAGCAAGAAAATGATCGTACCGCGCATGCACCACAGGTAACCCACGTCGTAATTGCAAGGGCGTTAGGACTTGTCGAGATTAGATTGCTCGCTCGCTGACGCTCGCTCGCAATTAAAAAACAAAAATCAAAAGCAAAATAGGGCTGTGGACACTTTTTCACCCAGTTTCTAGACATCCTAAGGATTCCAAAAATGTATGTCTCGTTACTAGTTCCGGGGGGTGCTCGTGGACCCCCTCTACCGACTAGACTAATCGGGTAGACGGAGGCTCCTGTTGATGGGCTCCTGGCGTGTCAATTTCTTTAGTATGTCAAATATAAGCAAATCGAGTGCATGAACGTTTACAAAACAGTCATGAAAATATTTCTGCAACAATTGAAGATAAATTAAATCTCAACAGTGTTTTTTACTCGAGTTTCTGTTGTGGGTCACGTGACGTCATCATTGGCTTAGTACTTATCCATAACACCTATATTGGAAATTTTGAAAAGATTAGATTAAAACAGCAAGATTTTACAAAAATACTTCATTCCTTATCAACATAAACCATATGCTGCTCTGTTACCGTGCTATTCGTTTATCCATTTCTTCATTTATTGCAGAACGTGGACTTTATGCGGGACGCCAGAGTACCTTGCACCAGAAATTATCCAGAGCAAAGGTCACAATAAGGCTGTTGACTGGTGGGCACTTGGCATTCTTATTTATGAAATGTTAGTTGGGTGAGTAAAGACTTTGACAACTGCTCGTCGTGTGGTTTAGCGTGTCAGTAAAGGAGTGAAGCTTTGAGACTCTCTTAACCAAAGGCACAGTCCGCGCCAAACCTGTTGACCCATTTCTGGACGTTTTGACTGTTCGTCTTAATATTTAGATCCTTAGCAAGAGTCCCCTACCAACCAGCTCTTTTCTGCCCCTCCCCCCGATCAATGTTGTTGCTGTAGGGATATCATCGGGGTTTTAAATGGTGCAGTGGGCGTTTCAACATTGCACAGGGGATTTAGTGGTGAAAAGGGAGGCGTTAACATGGGTACCACCCAAGGTAGTGTCAGTGGTCCGTACTTATTTGAAAAAAAAAATGTTTAACGGCCTAGAGGTACACCTTTGTTACAAGCTTGTGTTGATTTTATGCAGACGATTCTAACCTTCATGACCCTTATATCACCTGTGTGTGAGTCGGATAATCCTGTAGCATTGTTCAAACAGTTCTACGAGTGTCTTAATCACATTCATAGTAATCCATCTAAGCGTAAATAGATAATCTTTCTTAAAAAAGACAAGAGTTTCCCATGGTGTCCGCCATTCCACAGACTAAAGAGCTCGCCATTCTAGGGGTCATTTTTCAGGAGCACGGGAGATTCAAAACTTATTTACGGGAAAAGCTAATTAAGGTGGACAAGGTTACAACCAGGCAGAAATTTACGAACTATTCGTAAGCCTAGTTTAATACCAAATGTATCTGATTGGCTGTCTGTATGGCGCTGAAAATGCCGAGCCTAACTGTCCAAAGTTTCCTGGACAGGTGCCAAAAGGGTAAATACATATCCTATTTTATTATATAAACACCAATGAAATACCAGGTGATCTCCCGCGCGAAAACTTGATATCTTGACACGTGAGAATATCATGTTATTTTCACATGTGAAAATATCACACTTGCTTTTGCTGAATGCTCGATTTTTAAGCTTAACTCAAATAAAATTTGAATTTGGTATTTCATTGATGTTTATATAATAAACAGAACATTACATGACCGCTTGGAGATACGAATTTTATCTTCTCGTGTTAAAAATTTATCTCACTCGTTCGCTGCGCTCACTCGTGAGATAAATTTTCAACACTCGAAGATAAAATTCGTATCTCCGCGCGGCCATGTAATATCCTCTATATATTTAATATTCACGACCTGCTAAACAAACAAGATCAAATATGTAATTATTTATCTTATGATCAAATATAGATCATTGTTAAAGGGGCTCTCGCACGCTTAATATTCGTCCACCGTGGACTTAAAACAAGTAAAATTGTAACCGTGAAAACACATGTACATTTGCCTGTAGTAATCAAAACAATCCTCCAGATTAATAGAAAAACCTTTCAAGTGTTAGACAAATGCAATTCTAGGTTGTTTTGACCTGTTATCAAGAGGATGGAACTGGATTGCGATTTGACCTATTTTCGTGTCAGAGAAGTGGCCAGCAAGCGTGCGAGTTAAAACAAGGGTCAATTTAATTCCGACCATACAATTTAATTCCGTCCTGCTCCTTGTAAAATGAGCGCTTCGCTCATTCCCCCTAGTGAAAGGGATTAATCGCGTACGACACTTTCAGAAGGTGACCCTTAATGAGATCCAAACATGAGATACCTAACAGAAGGGCTTTTAAGCGGTGTGCTCTTACCACTAGGGCACCTTTGACCTTGTGGTATGGATTTTAGTTACATAGCCCTTATAAAAGGGCTGATTAACATGGGCAAGTCGACCTTTCAATTTCTTGATTTTACAACGTTCTCGTGTCTGTCCCAACATCACGCGTGCTCTGTTGCGCCGATAAAGTCATAGAAAGTTATGCTCTAATGCTTAAATAACTACTCTGTAAGTCTCGAATGACGTGAATAATGGTTGAAGATTTTCTCCTCTTTAAATCCGAATCTCACTTCTAAAGCACTTTTTACATGAAGCTAAAACATTTTATCGTGCAATTGCTTTTACTTGGTATATTTTTCAAGCGCGTACACGCATGAATCACTCGCTGGTAGCTAACTATTGGCCACGAATCTTCGTATTCTGAGTAGCAAGAACGGCCATAATTAGTCTGCACCGTGGGCACGCCAAAACTTAATATTTCTCGCAATTAGCTATGTACAAAGCTATTACGGGCTATGCGATCTTGGAGAAATAAATTTGGAGCAAATACAGAATCTACCGAGTCTTAGAAATGAAGCCTCTAGATGAAATTCGAAACACCGGCATTATAAGAGCCGCCCGTTTGTACTACAGTACAAACCCACGTGTGTTCGGGGTAAAAACGTACACATTTTTCACTAAGTTTGTGTTGTTATCTTATCGTGATTCGTGCAAAACTAACCATAATAACTCTGACAAACTGTGCATTAGGGCCGCCATATGGATCATAAACATACCGGACCGATTGCCGGGAGGGGGTGAAACCCCGGAATCGCCTCGATCACTCCATTAATCGAAATGTGATTCGTTTTACAGTTACTGTTTTTGACCATTTACGCGAAATTCATTAAATGTGTCTTGTTCGATGACCAGCGCAAAAGGTCGTGCGCGTTATATATGTGACACTATAAATTAGGTCAAGTATGTTATTTGCGAATGCTCGCATTTCCCCGGCATTTCCCTTTTTTTAAAGATTTTGTTAGTTTTGTTAGCATAGCGAAAATATACATCTATATATTAATACCGTAAGGAAAGTCGTGTCCGCACTCGCTCCGCTTAGCCCTGAAGCTGTGCCGCCAAAAGAAGTTCGCAAACCCGACGGGAAGGTGGAGGGTTGTCCAATACACACGACCTGGGCTAATTGGTCAAGTGGCCATGACGGGTGGACAAACTTGAAGCCAAGTGGACAGAGTGTAACTGAATAATTACTCTTCCTATGGTGAAAGTATTGAGGGGGAGGGGTGCTCTATGATAATAATGAACAGGTCATATAGGCACGTTTTGAGAACGAAGAAAATGTGAAAGGGCATATTCCAGTGGAAGGGTGTCAAGTACTTTGGTAAATGCCTTAAATAACTGCAAGTACAAAGTTGAGGGGGAGGGGTGGTCTATGATAATCATGAACTGCCCTATGTAACTGCAAGTACCATGGGACTTGAGATTGGAGGTATACCCCTTGCCAATTGGCGACCAATGGTCAAAATTTGCCATGTCGTGAAAATTGAGGGGGAGGGGTGGTCTATGATAATCATGAACTGCCCTATGTAGCTGCAAGTACCATTGGACTAGAGATTGGAGGTATACCCCTTGCCAATAGACCTCCTCGGCTTGCCCGTTTGTTTTGCCCATTTCAGATCACGTGCCATTCCCATGAGTATTCTCTCTTTGTTTGGAACGCTTCCATATTCATATATCCTTTGGTGTGTAGCACAACAAGAAAAAGAGAATACTCATGGGAATGCCACGTGATCTGAAATGGGCAAAACAAACGGGCAAGCCGAGGAGGTCTATTGGCGACCAATGGTCAAAATTTGCCATGTCGTGAAAATTGAGGGGGAGGGGTGGTCTATGATAATCATGAACTGCCCTATGTAACTGCAAGTACCATTGGACTAGAGATTGGAGGTATACCCCTTGCCAATTGGCGACCAATGGTCAAAATTTGCCATGTCGTGAAAATTGAGGGGGAGGGGTGGTCTATGATAATCATGAACTGCCTTATGTAACTGCAAGTACCATGGGACTTGAGATTGGAGGTATACCCCTTGCCAATTGGCGACCAATGGTCAAAATTTGCCATGTGATAATTGAGGGGGAGGGGTGGTCTATGATAATCATGAACTGCCCTATGTAACTGGAAGTAATTGTCAAGTGGTTAAATAAATTATACACAGTCTTTCGCTGTGCACAATAGGCCTGATCGTGGTTTCTATTGCCATTTTGTTTAGTCTAAACTCTTGAAATGTGAGGTAAAATCATTGAGAAAATATGAAAGATATCTGTAAAGTATGAATCGCAGCATTGAGATTCATTTCACCTGTAAAGTTTTGAGATTATAGGTAATGTATGAATCGAGCAAGTGTGTTTTTAATTCATCTTAATACTGATGCCTGTAAAATCTACAGGGTATGTTGGAAACCCAGGGTTCGTATACTTTCTGAATGAAAAAAATCCAGGATTTTCAAGGAAATATTTTTAGTCATTTTTCTGGGAGTTTTTATTGGATACAAATGCCCCCATGTCAAAATTTACAGCCTAAAATCTGATTCCCAAAACTGACTGTTTCAACCACATTAGAGTTAAAACACTTTTCCCCGAGTTTTCCCGGATTTTTGTTAAAATTCCAGGACTTTCCAGGAAGGAAATGCAAATCCAGGATGTCCCGCGTTTGAACCCTGTAAACTAAAAACTACAATGGATCACATTATTCTTTGTAATTATGTATTTTAGAGAGGGCCAAAAGTTTATTAGCATTGCTATTATGTGTTACCCTCATTTTAAAATAAAGTCTTATAGAGAGCAAAGGAAGCTGAAATTTAGTATAGTGATTGTCTGGCAAAACACTAAGTACTTTCTTGACGTGTGCAATATTTTCACACAATTTCACATCACGGTTACAGTGTTTATAAAAGAGCATGTTTTTTTAAGAACGAGGAAAAATGTGATATGTTAATATAGTATAAAGGGCATTTAGATTTTATAAAGTTAAAAAATGTAAATAAATCTATTCGTCAAAGGGTTTGATTCAGTCACTATTGACACAAAAAAGGCTTCAAGGGCAGACCATCGAGGCTGAAGTGCTATGATTTAGATTAATAGAACATCTTTAATTATACTAAACACATCACATTTGGACGAAGTTAAACGTCAAAGGACATGCGTTCTTGTTTCTTTCATCGTACCTACCAACTAAGTCCGGGAAATGTGACTAAAGGCGAGAGCAGAACTCACGAAAGGCCATATAAACTTACGAGTTGGACGACCTGACAAACATGGTAGACGAACTGACACCATTTGACAACCATAACCGTGAAATTATTTGGTCTCTAAAGCCAAAAGAAGGTAGAAACATATTTAAATGTAACAGTGCCATAACATTGTAAGTAATCGAGGGTTTTAGTTTGGATAAAAATTAAAATTGAAGCCCATTTGGCACGAAATGTCACGAACTGACAACATGGCACGCACTCGTACCGCTGCCGTAGTCAGATGTCTTGGTAACCAGGCCAGCTCAAATCGTTTCCAGCGATGCAGGAACATTTGACTTCCGGTATAAAGCGATCCCGCGTTTCGGATCCCGAGAGTGAAACACTCAAAACGTACGGGACGCGGGACGACCTGTCTTTCGATTTGACGGGTCGCCACAGCAGTTGACGGGTTGGCCCAGGTGGAGTGTATTGGACATATCTGGGAAGGTGGAATTCTGGACCGTGGGCGTGTTTTTGTTGGAAAAGATTCACCTCGAGCTAAGTTCTAATTCAAGCGATTTCTTAAGCGAGGGACAAAGCCGCCATCGCCACCATGTTGAATTCTCCCACAGAAACTAAAAAAGAACTCGGTTCGCGCAGCCGAAAGCACCATTGACATTCAAACCTAAATGATTCTCTTACAGATTACATACAGGAATGTGCAGGGATAATTCTAACTTGAAAGATTTGAGCTGAGAAAAATTTTCATTCAAGTTTCAACAAACGTACACACTACCTTGCTTCCCTCGGAGCACGCGCTAAGTCATGCTAAGTCGAAATGACACATTTACAAAACAAAGTCCATGAAAGTCATGAATAATATTCTCTAAGGATAAATCCTGACGGCTCTATCGCAAAACGAAGGACACAATCCCGAAGAGAAGGAGGAAATCCCTCCAGTGGGCATGTTTTTGTTGGAAAAGATTCACTTTGGGCTAAGTTCTAATTCAAGCTATTTTTTAAGTGAGGGACAAAGCCGTAAAAATATAAATAATATCAACTAAAAAAAATTTTTAGTCCTTAGCACATTTTTACTTGACCTGTTTCTTCTCTCCCCTCGCTGAGATATGATAAACATACAAACAATTCCGACGTCAAATTGCGCTTTCGATTTTCACGGGTTCTTTGAGCGATTTGAGAGACGGACACACGCGTGATTTTGTCACACCAAGCAGGGAGACCAGTGCAAAAAAAAAACCTTTTGGGCTCACATTTATTTCGGCATGGTGGGACGGGGTACTCATACTTATTAGTAATGTAAATCCAGCAGTTTATGGAAGGGGGAAATCATGAACCCCTTCCCACATCCATATGGCCATTGTGATTTTTTTTCCCGTTTTTTTTTAAACAGAGAACACTTTAAGTAAAATAAATTTCCCCCTTACACTCCGTGAATTTTTCACGGGCATCAGCTAGTTATGAAACAAACGTGTATTAGTGCATTGATCTCGATTTGTGCCCGCTAACAGTGACAGGAGTAACAATTATTTGGAAGGATATAATGCACGCAATCCTAGATAAAGAAGGAAGTCGTGAAGCAAAAATACACACATGCAACCATTTAGTAACTATGATCTAACGACTATCTATACGAATTTCAATGTAGACCATGGTTTCTATCAGAAACGGATAAGTTATTATGCGTTCTCCGCAGATTTGTGGGTTAAATATAGTTTCACGAGTTTCACAAATATTCAGTATTCTCGATATATAAGCTGCCAAATTTCGGCTTTATTTAATAAAACATCAGGGCAGAGGGCAACTGATACATGCCGTTAGACTTTTTCAAAGTGGTGAGTTGGGTATTTTCATTTCTCGTGCTTGGCGACTCATTTCACTGATTTCAGCTCGCTTCGCTTGCCTTTGTTTAGTATTAGAGAGATCGATAGCAGGGCCGCTAGCTAGCGTTGTCAATTCAAATATCGGGCACGAACATCACTTAGTTTACAGTTGACGCGGTTTCCATTGTTACTCGTAGGGATTTAACTCGGATAATAACTCTCAACAAACTAAAAGTCGGGGAGGGATTTGAATTCTCCAGGGAAAGGTTGGGGTTGATCAATAGAATTGAATTGAATTTCTAGGTAAATATATTGCTCATTATGGATTCATAGGTAAGTATATGGCTCATTATGGATTCATAGGTAAGTATCTAGATACTTACCTATGAATCCATAATAAGCCATATACTTACCTATGAATCTATAATGTGTGGTTCCAGAAAACATTCCCCCCCCGGAAGAGTGTTGAAAAGTGACCCCCCACCTCTCTGGAATTTCCGAAGAAAAATACAGTATTTGCATGGAAAAGATATCCCTTCCTATTATCCTTTCTATGGATAATTGCTGGAACCACACAATAAGCCATTTTTACCTAGACTTCAAGGGGCACTGTCACGGTTGTTTCATCAAAATGTTTTAAAATAAGACCAGTGTTCTACAGAAACAATTCCGAACCTATTATGTTTCAAAAATGCCAATTAGCAATCCAATTCCATCCGCTCGATTATACACGAAAATACTCCAAATTTGTATTGATCTAAGAGCTGAAAGGTTAGTTAAAAAACGTAGACGATTATTTTGTTGATTTCTAGCGAGTTTGACTGCATTTAAGCTACTCAAAATGACCCCAAGTTTGGACCAAATTCATGATAAAGCATGACAGTGCCCCTTTCACAATGACTAATTCAATTATCAACCCAAACATTTAACTAGTGAATTCAAATCCATACACTTACCCCGAGAAAAAAAACATCCAATAATCTCAGTTTATGCATCTATACTGACTATCTGTCTATAAACAATATTTGCTCCTGATTATCCTTTATGCGAATCCCGTTGAACGCCACAAAACACGATTTCCGAGAACGCCTTCACTTGAACCATTTGAGAAGCGTTTGTCCAGTCTACTTGCTTGGTCTCCTTGCCATAGAGTGTGTTTAAGATGTAAACCTGAAAATACAGATAAAATCATGCCCAGGTTAATTGCATATCTAATCGTAGAGAGCAACCAACGAGCGCAAAATACCTGAAACTTGCCTTCAGTTTCGCCAACTTGAATCAGCTCCACAACGTTATGCAAATTGAGCTGTAGTAGCTGTAGCTGTCAGGGCGTGGTACAAACGAAAATAACCAGTGAGGACGTAGTTGCTTTTGTCTCTATTATTTTCGTTCTACAAAGGAGTTCTTTTGTCTCTAGTCTATTATCCTCGTTCTTTGTGTTGAGGTATAGGGTATTGTTGTATTATCGACCAAAATAATAGCGCTTTAATGAGTTGCGCTTTTACAAAAGGCCGCTTGATTGATTGGACTGGCTGTTGTACGAAAACAAAAGACGTAATGATTGACCTTTGTCAATCATGGTTGAATAAAAGTTGTCATTCATTTTCTTCAGCATCACAACTTTATTGTGCATGGTAAAAATTAATTGCAATAAGTTTCTCTGGGGAACGCACTTCTATGAAAGCAGCTAAATTACTAACAATAGTTCCTATTGGAATCCGCTATCTCTTTCAATTGTAAACTGTACTCCTTTTCAAAACTGTTCAATTCAATGAGAAGAATGCATTTTATTTGTTCCTGTTTTCTGAAAACCTTTTCAACTGTAAACTAAGTCCGTTACAGCGCGAGAAGCCCAAGTATGGCCACCCGATAATTAATTCGCATACTTTCGCCCGCGTTAGCCAATCACAAGCGGGGGTTATTACAAGTGAGCCGGGCTCAACCGCAAAACTGCTCGAGTCACGCTGAGTGTTCAATTCGTGAAATACAGTGAATCTTCCTAGGTTTTCTATTTGCTCTGAGCGGATAAAAGTTATCCAAGCTGTAATCAAATACAAAATGTCCGTTTTCTGGCGGGTCAAGCACTAGAAAGACAAAGTAAACAGGTGTAGTCGGAAATCAAAGCGCGCGGGAAAAGCCGTCGACTGAGTTTGTCTCTCAGTCCGCTAAGTCGGAGGTCAAATTATTCGCTTGCATTTCCCATTTATACTCGGCACTAAACCTGCATCGATAATAATTTATATAATTTAGAAATGAATTGAGAAATTTCCTTTTCGAAAAACATATAGACCTTCTCCGAAAGAGAAAGTTTCTTCTTCGCGAATAATTTTTGTCACATGCGTAAAATTCCCGTGAGATTATAATAATTTTGAATAAACGAAAACATAAACATTATTTCCTATGCCGATTAATCAATAGATGGCCGCAAAAGCAGCCATTTATTAGTGACAGAAACTGTGTTAAGCAAAATAGCTGAGCTTAGTACAGAATGATACAAATTATAGTTTTCAAATAGCAATTTACTTCTCAGATCCTGGGATGAGAAATAAACTCAACATTGCAGATATGATGACCAAACAATAAACGTGTTACTTGCTAGCTATTGTAGATCTCAGTTCATGCCATTCCTATAAAGTATCTGAATATTATAGTCTCTTGTGTTCCTTTCACTGTTGAATTTCCAAGAGTTGAGAAATGCCACGACACATAAACACAACATAAAGAAGTGATATCCTAATTCATCTAGTTTTTCATTAGAGCAGTGATATTGTTTCTATATTGTTCAACCAGAATCGGTAATCTCCAATCCTCAGCTTCGCCCCAATCTGGGATTTTCTTGCCGAGCGCACGCTCCAGTACCAACAGGTCGTTATCAAGGTATGCTCGGTTTGCGTACTTTGCGGGATTCATATTTCGGAGGCGATCTCTCATAGCAGCAAAGAAATTTGTCGCTGCTCTCTGCCGGGCCATCTTGAAAGTATCCAGGTCGTTCTTGGCACTACCACACTGCTTCTCTAAAGCCTTTAGCTCTACCTGTAGCTTTGCAATCTCTGACTTGAGTTCGGGATGTTTGTCTCTCACTTTGCATACACGATAATCAGTGCAGAGGCTAGCTTTGCACGCCGCTTTAGTGTGTCCAGGCTTGTGGCAAGTACTGCACAAACGACTTCTAAAAGCAGCCAAAGGATTCAGGCTCTCACGTGTTTGTTTCAGGGTTTCGATCCTCTCTTTCGCACTTGCGACTTGTACGTTGAGGACGTCCATGTTGTCTTGTAGCTCTTTCTCTCTCTTGTCTAGAGGGCGCGCACCTGTCGCTTGTTGTGCAGTATTCGGCTTGGCAGTAATATGCGGCGCTGGAAAGGCAGGCCTTATATTCACAGGATCCAGGGAATTTACATCCAAGGGTCTGAGAACGGAAGTTGCTAGGCCTTTATTCCCGACATGAATTTTTTTCAGTTCCATTTCTATTACACGGCGCTCTGCTAGTAGAAGCTGACATTCAGACCCGTCGAAAATATCAGAAATATCTGTCACCTTCAGATACATCAGAGAGCGAAGAGAAGTAAATCCCTTCTGTTCGAAGCGTTTGGCCTTCAGCTCAAGATTCATGTTGTCTAGAGAAATGGACCTCAGCCATTCGTAAACTTCGCTCTTGTGATAATTATTCGAGGAAGCCATGATGTTTGCATTCACTCGTCTCGAACGTGTTGTGTAGATTTCCCGCTAAAACGTAAACAAGTCACAAGGGAAAAGTGCAAGCTCATTGGTCATCTGACTCGTGACGAAAGCGGAGAGGCTGTATTTTCATATGGGTGCGGCCTAACAATTGGGAGGGGTACATTGTGAGAAAAATATTTTTCAACGAAAAGCGTGCATATATGTTATTTACCGGCTGGGAGGTCCGGATCGTGAAATACCGTGACGCGAGGTCTTGAAAATACTGACCGAGACCGGAGGTCGAGGTCAGTATTTCAAGGCCGAGGTCACGGTATTTCACGATCTGGACCGACCCCAAGCCGGTAAATAATATATTTATTTTTTTGCTTTCACTGAAACAGCATAAAACTTCACAGAAATTAGCGCGCGCGCGATTCATCCGGACTCAGGGTCCGGATCGTAGGATTCCGGCCCGCTCGCGAGCCAATCAGAGCGCGCGATTTGATGGATACCGGACCGCTGAAAAAATAAATTAGATTATTTTCCTAAGGGAATTGTCAACAATGCATAATACCAAAAGTAGTCACATGGATGGTTACAGGTGTGTTTTATTGGAGGCTTTTCCTCTAATGGTGTGTACTAGATATTCCCCTAGCCTTATGGCTGAGGTAATTTTCTGTGTAAGCATGATGTGGCTAAAAATTCACACGAGCACTCTATAAGGCGAAAAATTGGAAGAGCAATGAGTGGCGCAGCGTAAACTGCTCTCGCCTTATTGGTGGATTCAGGTTTTTTTTTTCAAATGGGGGATTGCAACACTAAGTCGGACTGGTTATGTTCCGTGCTGAGTTTAAATAACTAAAATCTACCACTCTCATAGGGGGGGTGGGGGGGGGGGGGTGGGGTGCTTTGGGGTGCAACCCCACAACCCACCCCCTAGATCGAACAGTCAGGGATTTTTCCTTCATGAGTTTATGTGTCACTTCGTCATTTGCCGTGTTTCTAGCTTGATCGAGAGCAACAAGCCTATACTATATCTAACTTGAAATTGATGGACTATAAAGCCCACAACAGAAAATGGATATTTGCGGTATACAAAAGGATAAACTTGATTTGATTTTGCGTCATTTCCTGCGTCTGGCACCGTCCTTTCCCCTTTACTTGCTAATATAGCCCTCGCACTTATTCGCTAAAAATATCCACAAGCCCTAAAATAATTTACGCAGTTATCGGTGGTCAGCTGTTGCACTCCCATGCCAATGGCTATCTTCGTTTCCTCCATGGCAAGTCGTTGTTCTCGCCTCAGAAAGGCTTTCATCTGGTTAAACCCTTGCTCGCAAGGGTTGAGATGCGGAGAATAAGGCGGCTGGAAGATCAGTTCTACGCCATAGTCGGTCAGCATCCCTCTTAGTACAGGTTCCACAAAGTGCCCGTGGTGGAAACCGCAGTTGTCCATGACTACAGCGTCCCCTCTCTCTAGAACCACAGAACCGTCGGGATTCTGAATCTCTAGAGCTTCCTCAAAAAAATTGAGCATATGAAGCCCGTTAGACGGCCCATCGAGTATATTTGAGTGGCCAACGCCCTGGAGAGATACCATAAGATTCACGGTGTAGTTAGCATTAGATGCGTATCGATGAACTTCTACTGCTCTGGTCCCGATCTGAGAATTACCGTAGAGCCTATTGCACGTTGTCTTGATGACACTGCTCTCGTCAAAAAAATGTATTTGACTTGGATGAAACTGGGTGATTTTGTGCAGATACTCATTTGCCAATGTTACTACTTCGGGGGTTGTTGCCTCAAGTGGGTTGACGGTTAGCTTCTTCTTGGTCATCATAAGATCGCTAGCCAATCTTGCGTTTATCTGCCGATAGGATGGTAGATCCGCCCTGGCCAAAACGCCATCTAACAGAAGTCGATTTCTCAGCTCATTGGCATAAATTGATGGCTTCTGTAGCTTCAGCACCTCAACGTACTCTAACACATTGTCGTCGATTTTCGAAGGGGGCCCTCCCCCTGAAGCCTTTACTTTGGGGTAGGATGTATTTTCAACATCGTAGCGGTGTACAACATTACAAACAAATGACTTGCTCAGACGCATTTCATTAGCTATTGCCCTTGCAGAAAAATGATCGTGATGGAGATCTAAGACCCTCTCTCGGATCATCTGGGTGTGCTTGCGACCGTGGTCATATATTCCACCGCTTTGATTTAGACGTAGAAGTATTTCTCCTGCGATAATGGATATAATTGTGAGGGTTGATCACGATTATCATGACATTTGTGTACAGACAATAAACGACTTGAAATATTTCAAATGTTTTAGTGTATTCCGGTTACCGGTAATGCATAAAGACACCTCGAAAATCTCGATTATCTCAGTTGATCGAACTAAACTTTCAGTCTGAATCGACTTGCGTATTCATAATTACTTACCTGGGAGTGGAAATCTCGCCATTTGCTTTGCCTTTTGTTTTGCACGTTAGTATTTTCTTTTTTAGAATTCGTTTTACGAGGCACAATGACTGGAGAGTGCTTTAAACCGTTATAGAAATTTAAACTGCGATGCGATCACTTAGACCTCGTATAAACATCACGCCATCTACAGTCGATTCGTGTGTGCGTGACATTGAAATATTCAAGATATCCGGGTAAGGTCAAAGAGTTTACAAAGAGAAAACTGCTCAATCTTTTTTTCGATGCAGGTGGTTTAGTGCAGAGCATAAATGCGGAATATATGTAGGCAAAGAATTTGACATCTAAAAAGCGGAGAGAGAGACAACTCAGTCGGCGGGTTCTTGCAAGTTTAGATAGCAATGTTGAGTTTATTTATCATCCCAGGATCTGAAAGGAAATTGCTATTTGAACATTATTATTTGTATGATTCTAAGCTCATTTCTAAATTATCGATGCAGGTTTAGTGCCGAGCATAAATGGGAAATGCGGGCGAATGATTTGACCTCCGACTTAGCGGAGAGACAAACTCAGTCGACGGCTTTTCTCTGTCTTTCAAGTGCTTGACCCGCTAGAAAACGGACATTTTATATTTGATTTCAGCTTAGATACCTTTTATCCGCTAAGCGCAAAGAGAAAAACCTAGGAAGTTTCGCTGTACTTCATGGCTTGAACACTCATCGTGACTCGAGCAGTTTTGCGGTTTGAGCCCGGCTCACTTATAATAACCCCCGCCTGTGATTGGCTAACGCGGGCGAAAGTATGCGAATTAATTATCGGGTGGCCATACTTGGGCTTCTCGCGCTGTAATTACCTCGATTCTCGGCAATAACCCCAATACATCCCGCTTGCAAAGAGACCTCAATATAAGAAATAAAAGGCTCCATCAACGCTAAAAAGACGAGAGAATAGCTGAGTCGTAAAAGCTAATCATTGTTATTTTTAGTAGTTGAGGCGGTAACCTGAGCCTAGAAAATCGAACGGGGCACCATAGCATAGCATAGCATAGCATAGCATAGCATAGCATAGATTTATTGGAACCGTGTAAAAATATTTAAGTATAACTCCAATAAATTTAAAAAAAGAAAAATACATTGATATTTTATCTAAATTTAATTTTCAATTTCACTTTTATTTGACCAAAGTTCGAGGGTCCAAAGGCTTTTTTACAAAGTAGTCGTTGTCGTTCCGTTTTGGCCTCCCAGACAAATTTTGCTATAGTTTTTTGGATATTTGCTTTAAATTTTAGAGACATTATTCTGGTAAATGCATCCAAGGGGGCCATTTCGCGTAGGTTGATTTTGGTTTCTATTTCTATGGCATGGAAAAGTTCATTTTCACCGATAAGTTTGCCAAACACCCCCTCCCGGAAATCGGTCCGGTATGTTTTTGATCCATATGGCGGCCCTAATGCACAGTTTGTCAGAGTTATTATGGTTAGTTTTGCACGAATCACGATAAGATAACAACACAAACTTAGTGAAAAATGTGTACGTTTTTACCCCGAACACACGTGGGTTTGTACTGTAGTACAAACGGGCGCCCTTATAATGCCGGGGTGTTTCGAATTTCATCTAGAGGCTTCATTTCTAAGACTCGGTAGATTCTGTATTTGCTCCAAATTTATTTCTCCAGGATCGCATAGCCCGTAATAGCTTTGTACATAGCTAATTGCGAGAAATACTAAGTTTTGGCGTGCCCACGGTGCAGACTAATTATGGCCGTTCTTGCTACTCAGAATACGAAGATTCGTGGCCAATAGTTAGCTACCAGCGAGTGATTCACGCGTGTACGCGCTTAAGAAATATACTAAGTAAAAGCAATTGCATGATAAAAGGTTTAGTGTGTTTCCTTCCAATGTTTTAGCTTCATGTAAAAAGTGCTTTAGAAGTAAGTGAGATTCGGATTTAAGAGGAGGAGATCTTCAACCATTATTCACGTCATTCGAGACTTACCGAGTGGTTATTTAAGCATTAGAGCATAACTTCCTGTGACTTTATCGGCGCAATAGAGCACGCGTGATGTTGGGACAGACACGAGAACGTTGTAAAATCAAGAAATTGAAAGGTCGACTTGCCCATGTTAATCAGCCCTTTTATAAGGGCTATGTAACTAAAATCCATACCACAAGGTCAAAGGTGCCCTAGTGGTAAGAGCACACCGCTTAAAAGCCCTTAAGGGTCACCTTCTGAAAGTGTCGTACGCGATTAATCCCTTTCACTAGGGGGAATGAGCGAAGCGCTCATTTTACAAGGAGCAGGTCGGAATTAAATTGTATGGTCGGAATTAAATTATAAAAAAATTATAACAATTATTATATTTTGCTTTGTTTTATAGTTATCCCCCATTTTTTGATGACAACCCATTCGGTATATATGAGAAAATACTCTCAGGGAAAGTAGAATGGCCAAAGCATATGGACAACACTGCAGCCAAGTAAGTCCTCGATGTCCCTCTTGTGATGGATGATTCTTGTTTGTTTTGTGTGCTTTTGTCCTCCGCCACCTTGCTGTTTGTTCATTCAATGACGAACACAGAAGGAGTTGGGTAACGACGAATTAGTTTTCCTGCACTATCACCCTACGAAGGAACTTTTTCCCCTGTGGTTATCTTTTCTGTTATGTTTTCTGGCGAATTTTGTGTCTTTTGTCTAGGATTTTCTAGCTGGTTGCGGTTGTCCCGCCGCTTCGCTTTCCTGGACTTGTGCAGGCGGTGGAGCTTGTTCTGCTGGTTGTTCTGGTTGTTGTGGGTACTGAATTCCGGCGTCCGTAATAGTTCTGTTCTTACAAAATAAGAGTAGTTACAAAAAATATATCTCAGAACACAAAACATGGAGGAGAACATAAGGGCTGCTAGAGACAGATTTTCCCCTTGCCTGTCAACCACGTGTTGACAAAGACTATGCTAAGGTATATATTACACGAAGACACGAGAGAAGCAGAGCCGACAACCGTAAGCATTGAAGTGTATACACCTAATTCAAAAAAGGTTGCTTTGGCGTTTGGTCTTTGGTCTTTCAATTATAGCGTGAAGACAAAGGAATGCTTTGCTTCAGTGACCACGAAACAAAGGCGTTCAATGACCAAAGACCAATGACCAAGGCAACCTTTTCTGAATTAGGTGTATAGAAGCCTCAAGCAAGCAAACCACTGCTAAAGACAAGTACACTAGGCCATTAAACAAAACAATTCAACAATTACTAATATTCCACAAACATATCGTTTCGCTTACCAGTAAAGTCTAAAGAAAAGATGTGGACGGGATTGTAGACGGTGCAGCAAGCAGCGCCACGACTCTTTGCTACAGCAGTTGGGCAATGTAATAATTTATGCATGGTCATGGTTCTATAGCGATGTTCCTAATGTATGTAGTGCGAATAGCCAACATAAACCAAAACCACTACCCTTTTCGAAAAGCACCGATTCAACCTTGATATTGAATCCTTGCGAGATTTCAAATCATGTAGAGGAATTTGTTTCGTGGCCTGCTTTCACCTATTTGTTTTTTGACACGCAGCTTTCAAATTTCCACTAAATTCCAAGAAAATTCCCAGCCTTATGCATATTCCAACAATTAGACAGGCTCTTTTGGCGTGATGAGTTCGAATTCCGACTTGTTAGCCATATGTTTTTGGTAAATTGAGACCTGAAAATCGTCCTTGAGCGAAGCAAATCTTCGCATTTTGGCGAGTTCAACGGGGAAGCCCCGTTCGCTCGGACAGCTATTACGTCATGAAAACAAGTAAGGAGAAATTGAAAACTATCATCAAGGGATTCCTTTCATTTTAAAACGTGGTTTATTCGCTCAAAATAAAATGCTTCTCGCGAAATGAAATGTCCCATTCGCAGCTTCAAACAAAAGTGACGCAACATGAACCATCCATATGAACCATCCATTTCTGTTTCATAGAAAATCAGCCAATCAGAGCGCGCAGTAGAATATGGCTATGTTATAACTGTCAATCAGATCATCCGATATAATAATACTGGTGAGTATGTGGTGCAAATGACAAGCAAAGTATCCATAGCAACGCACGAGCCTCTTAATATACTCTTCTTTTTCACTTTCAAAATTTATATCTCGAAAAATCCGCGGTAAATGTTTCTCAAACTCGCAAACGATGGGCGCGATAAAGAGTAGTTTCATATAGTTGAAAATAAAAAATCTATCAACCAACATGCACACGTCAGCAAAACATGTTTTTCTTGGACAATTTCAATCTCATTCCAAGAGCCCGCGTAACTTGCTGGCTCAAAGATGCAAGGGCTCTGGGTACGAGATTGGGACAAATTCTTTAATTCTAGATAAAATTCGGCAAATAATTCTCAACGGCTCGAACTGATTACGATTTTTCTATAATTGCCCCCGCAGTGCGCATGTCACAAATAACACGCCCTGCACCAAGCGCCTACTGCGCACGCGCCAACAGATACAGTGGATATTGGCAAGCGCGCGCTCAATTTCGATAGCATGCGCGCGCCCGATTAAAACTATTTCAATACAATACAATACAGTATCTTTATTCACATTTCTCTTTCTTCAAAGTTTTACAGGGACGGTCAATTTTCAGGATAGAAAGAGATTTAATTGAGTATATATTAAAGACAACTGAAAATAAATGAGTTCAGTAATGTGATTAAGAGTTTTTGTCCATTTTTACAATGGCATACACAATTAGATGATACAGTGATAATGAGAGTTCCATAAAAACAACAGAATTTGGGTATGTTAGGTATGTAAACAACTTCAAAACTACGGAGTCGGTCTTGCATAGAAATCCGGTTTTGAATTTCTGTGCAAGACCTCCTCCTTTGTTTTGAACCTATATTTATATACCCTAAAAGATAGCAGACGACTCTTCATCCAAATGTATAATTTGGGTTGAACCCACAAACCCCTCTGTACCTTATCCAAACATGATTTATCAATATAATCATAATTTTTTACTTGTTAAACTTGGATTGCGTCACTAGAACTAGTCATGCGCAGGAGTGAAAATGTCAAGATTGTTTCCATAAAGCCTGTCCCACATGAAAGTTGGCGGTGGCCATGCATATAGTCTGTGTCTTTTCACGGAGCGGTTCCTACAGTCTGCCTTTGCACGGCGCAAAGACTGACCGGTAGAACAATCTTTCGAGGGAGAGGACCTTGACCAGAAGTAAAAAGATCAAGCATGTTTCCATAAAACCTGTCCAACATGGAGGTTGGCGGCGCACATGCATATCTTCTCCAACAAAATTTCTTTGTATTGACTTCTTCGAGAGAGGAGACCTTTGTCTTCTCACTGAGCGGTTCTCTCAGACTGCCTTTGCACGGCGCAAAGATTGACTAGTAGAAAAACTTTTCGAGGGTGAGGACCTTGAAATTATGAATATTCATATTTCAGAGGTCGTTGGATCTAGAAAAAAATTCTAGATCCAAGGACCTTTGAACTATGAATTAAACACGAGGTTCCGGTTTTAAAGGAGCGAGCCCCCCCCCCCCCCCCCCCCCACACACACACACACACATTTATGACGTCAGTTGTTACTCAGCTGTCATAGGGTCAACATATCTGTGGCGTGAAATTCAAAATTTGTATTATATTCAAAACGCGAGTTTTTGAAGAAATAAATATCAACTATTTGCTTTCCAAACTGTTTCCTTTTTAGTTGCTGCAAAATAATTTTTATTACACCCGGATTGGCTCAGATAAAAGCTTTCCGTGCGGGGAGCAAGAGTAATTAGTATTCATAAGGATCGAAATATTCTGAACCGCGAAATTCAAAATGTGAACTGAAGACGTTAGTAAACATCAAATAACAATTATTCAGTATTCTACAAGGAGTTACCTTGCCATTTATTCAAAAAGAATGTTATTTAAACTTGTGGGGGGCCCTATAAAAGTACTTTTGCCGGAGACAAGAGTTTCGCGACTTCATTCTGTTGAATTATGAATTTAAAATTGCCTATTCAAGCGTGAAAGTGGGCAGTCTTATCCCTTTTATACCGGAACCTCGTGTTTAAATAGTATATACATTATATATTTTTGGTAATATTAAATTCACAGACTGTAATGTCCGTAACATTTTGTGTAATGTCCATAACACAGCATATTTACCAATAATATATAGATTTAGGCACTGCCTAAAAGCGGAGCTCCCAGTCAATGTTTTGCCATTTATAAAGTTTGGCGTCATCGTTGATGTCTCTATGACGCACACATCATTCATGAGACCACTTCGTTGTAGTCCTCTGGTGACCTAGACAATTCTACCCAAGTTTGGTTGTCTTAGAGCCTTCCCTTCACGAGAAATACATTTTTCAAACATAGATGACGTCATCAGTGACGTCACATCACGTAACCATTTTGTTCCGCTCCTCTGGTGACCTAAACAATTCTACCCAAGTTTGGTTATCTTAATAGAGTCTTCCCTTTACGAGATATGAATTTTTCGAGCAAGGATGACGTCATCGATGACGTCATATCACGTGACTATGTTGTTTTGTTCCTCTAACGACCTAGACAAGTGTGCCTAAGTTTGGTTGTCTTACAGCCTTCCCTTCACAAGATATTAATTTTTCAAGCATAGATGACGTCATCGATGACGTCACATCACGTGACCACTAGACATCACTCCTCTGGTGACCTAGACAACACTACCCAAGTTTGGTTGTTTTAGAGTCTTCCCTTCACGAGATATTAATTATTCAACCATAGATGACGTCATCGATGACGTCACATCACGTGACCACTATATTTCACTCCTCTGGTGACCTAGACAACACTACCCAAGTTTGGTTGTTTTAGACTGTTCCCTTCACAAGATATTAATTTTTCAAGCATAGATGACGTCATCGATGACGTCACATCACGTGACCACTAGACAACACTCCTCTGGTGACCGTGGTGACCTAGACAACACTACCCTAGAGAGGGACGCCCCTATTTATGAGCCCCTGCCCAAGTTTAGTTCAATTAGAGTCTTCCCTTCCCACGAGAAATCATCATTCCGGGACTTGATGGGTTTTCTGTGGTTAAAGAGATCGCGGGCGCAGCCGTAATAAGCCGTCATCGTCACATCACGTGACCGTGCTACAGCACCCCCCTTGTAGCATAGACACAATATCCCAAGTATGGTTGTCTTTCTTTGTATACCACAGGGTTCCCATGTGTACACGGACGGACGGACGGACGGACGGACGGACACTATAGGTTTAATACCAGAAAAATAAAGAAAAAATCATATCTCCCGAAGGGAAGCATCTATAGAAGCCAAACTTGGACAAACATTCAAAGACCATAAGAAGAACTTTACACCAAAGTCACGTGCCCTTACGTCATCAATGACGTCACTAAAATGGACCATAATGTCCGTGACGTTCAAAAATGAACTCCATGGGTTACTGTATACGTTTTTCTCTTATCTATGGTGCTCCGCTAAAAACAATGAACTTGTAAAAAAAAACCTGATGTATAACAAAATTCCAACTTCTCAGGGTAAATAATTAAAATACATAATACGACGTTTTTCCTGTAATTCAGTTGATAGAATTCTAAAGTATATTTCCAAAACTTAAAATGACGCGTCAACTGTTTTCCTAGGCTTCAATAGCCCATTCTTTTGTATTGCCCGCCACTCATTTTTAATTAACTTTACACGCTGTATTTTAATTAACTTTACACGCTTTTTCTAGCACTTAAATTTTAGGTCAAATTTTCACCTTCGCGAAGCTCCTGACCTCGCACAATTTAAGATTTCGGCGTCAAATTTATACGTCAAATTTTCTGTCGTTAGAAGATGACAACGCCTAAAAAAATCTTTACCTAAAAAGTTTTTACTTGAAACATTTTTTATGATAAATTTTGCGGCAGCAAACTGAAAAAAATGCAACTTTCAACTTTGCGATCTAATATTTTCGTAAATATGCAAAATATCAAAAATCGCTCACACGGTTAAGCAGTTCATTTCTTCAAGATTAAAATCCGACAAAGTGTGAAAGTTTGCAACACATCGCTAATGGTCTGGAGCGTCTCAAGTAAACAAGGTAGTTTTTAGTTCGGGGACGTTAAGATATAAGAAAAAGTCAAACTTCCCTTAAATGAACAAATTCATTAGATAGAGCAATCTTTTAGCTTTAAAACGATATATAACTGATAATCATAGCATAAATTGCGACGCGACGAGAATTTTTTTCCGCAAGCATGTCGTTTGCCCTGACTGAGACCTTAAACAATGTAGTAACTTCTCTTGGATCTTTATAGATTCACAGCAATTAAGGTGGCCCGCGGGTAATTATTTACAAAAATACATTCATTTTCAAATCATATTTTAAGCCCCTTGCAAACATCCGACCGATCTGATGTGAAACGCATATAATCATCAATGCTTCTAGTTTATGAATATTGAAGCAAATATTAGATATTTATAATTAGGCAGGTGCGATACTCGTGCAAACAAAACCGTTTTGGGGTTTTCGGTACAATTTCTAAAATACTAAAGTTGCAAACCACTGCATTTTGCGTGTATGTGGTCATTGTTAATTGAACTCTCATCTGACAAATGTATTCCCCCCCCCCCCCCCACCCTGGCACGATTAGTATAGGAAATCATACGACTTCGAGTTCAATTTGGAATTTCTTTGCACGAGTGGGTTTTTCAAGAAGTATCAAAATTGCACGAGCCGCCGGCGAGTGCAATTTGAACTTTTTGAAAAACCCACGAGTGTAAATAAATTCCAAATTGAACGAGAAAAGTCGTATGATTTCCTTTTAATAATACACATGAAAAAAATTCTAAGGAGTCATTCACAAATCTGCTTACAAACTGAACAAGCCGCACGCATTTTTCCTTGATTGAAATCTGGACCAAAACCTGACAGAATTTGAGCATGAACAAAAACCAAAGTTTCCATAATATAGCTCTATGTTATCAAAATATTTTAGCATTTCAAAAGAAAATTTGCATTTTGTTAACCATTTTTGCACTTTGTTACCTTTTTTTGGCACTTTGTTACCTCAAAACTGCACTGCTCTCAGCCAATCAGAATCCAGAGATTTTTTCATGTGTATTATTAAATAAGTAATAGAGCGGCCAGCAAAAAGAAAACAATACACTATTTAAACTAGTAGTATTTATTTAGATAGGGAAGTGCTCGAGCTCGTAATAACAGTTGCATTTTTTTTTCTCTGGAAATCTGGATGGCTCACGCCCCACTTCTATAGTACGTTTTCTATCAGAGCTCCTGAAATAAACTCTGCATACTACTATCATTGATAATCCTTTTCGTATGATAAACGGTTTCATCATCGATTCATCACAAAGTGCAGAACTAGCTGAGTAGGTCATCAGTGTCAGTTGACAACAAAGTTTACACTATAAACTTTACACAGCATTGTCAACTGACACTACCAGTGAAAACACTACACCTTTGATTTTGAAAGCTCATTGGTACTACAGTACAGTATAATGACTTTGCACCAATGTCAGGTTTATTTACGTGGTAAATAGTCACTGGAAAATAACAGAAAACTGCCGGTCATTTAGCAACAGGGATTTGGTATATTGTTTTGCAAAACCAAACGCGTTGTGTTCGATGGCCACTATCGTTTTAGACGTCGATAAATCTGCTGTGAAAATGATCTCATACCAATAACATGCTTTGAAAGCTGAGTTACCTTTCAAGAATAGTGCAAAAGACAATCTCTAAAATTTCACGAACACGGCGCTTCACTTCTGTTGAGTATTGTGAAAGAGCGAGCAAAACACGCTTCGTTCCAGAATGGCTAGTCTACTTGCAAAACAAACGGGTATCCTGTGGCATGTTGCCGCCGACCCAAAATCTATCCCCTCGCGACAGGGCTGAAAAACATCTTCGCATAACTACGCATGCGTAACTGAGAGGCCGCGTTAGGCCTCGGGACGACAACAGCTTGGTACAAAAAGGCGGTGCTTTTGAAATTTGTCTGACACCTGTCAGATTTTGGACAAACCCACGAGTTTTACCGCAAACCCAGAGCCAGATTTTTTAAAATAGGTAAACTATTAACTACGAAGTACTTGAACTTTTGCACACAATAGTTTTAATGCTGAACAATCAGTGAAAACCTCCAGTGAAGTCGGCGTTGATCGCGCGGCTTAAGAGATCGACACGGAAAGGTGATAATTTTTACGAGTTTTGTCTTGCAACCTCCTTCGAAAATCTGCAAGTAGGTCGCGATTTTGGAGCTTCAGTCATGCAGAAACGTCATGGATATCACTACTGAGGCGTCAAATGGTTGGAAACATCTTGATTTTGGATTGAAGCTGGGTAAACTACATGTTCGAACGTCACGTTCATCTCGAATGATGTCAAAATGATAGCGTCGATTTCAGCTGCTGAAACACTTGCCTCGTGGCCGTAAGAAATTGCCAAACTGGGTAATGTCAGGAACAAGGTCATAGATGCCTTGTTCAATTTGATAAAATATATATGATGAACTCCTAATAAAAAAAAAAAAAACAGTCTGAGAACTGTCTGAGAACAGCATAAAGCCACAACAGCTAACAATTCATTTGCAGATTTTTTCTATCTTTTAGGGTTAAAAACTTTGCTATTCCTTAGGGTAAAAATCAACTTTCCGTATGAGCAACTCCATATATTTCTATGGGAGCCCCCTCACCCCAAGGCTGTAGATTCTCCCTTGTATATGTGCACGGACCATGATTAGGTTCCCCTTTTTCATAAATACACACAGTCACTTAAGGAAAGACACATCTAGTAAGATTTTAATGCAGTGAAAATGTTTCTAACAAAGAACACCAAATCCTCTTCTGACATCATGAAGTTTTCTTTGCTTCCTGCTGAGAAAAAAAGATATTCTAATTAGCATTCCAAACAGCCATATACATCTTAATGAAGCAGGTTTGTAGCATTTGATTTCACATTGAGAATAACAATGTTAAAACTATAGCCTTGACCTCACATTTTTGTACCATTATTTGATTATTTGTGTAGAAAAGTAGCATGTAACTGCAATGCTTTTTGTAAAAAAAATTAAACAAAGGGCTGTTCTATAAAAAGCCATAGCCCCTATTGAGGAACTAAATAAAAACAAGAATTGTCAGGGGCGTAGCCAGGAATTTTGGTTGGGGGAGGGCCGGATACCGAAAACATGGGACGACAATTTTAAAATTTCCTCCAGCAAATACAGTAAATGTATGCGAAAATGTCCAGAAGAAAGGGGGGCCCTGGCCCCCCGTGCCCCCCTGGCTACGCCCCTGATTGCTGTATCCCTGTGAATATTCCATGGCTGGCGCACAATCCCTGTTGAAATATGAAGCATCCCCTGAGGAAATTCCAAGTTCTCTTCATAGCGGAGCTCCCGCGGGCGCCGAAGGCGCCCGCGAGCGGAGCCCCATAGCTACATGCAGGAGGAGAAGGAACAAAACAAAAGTGTATATGCATCAAACTATTCTGTCATGGACTTCCGGTTTGGGCGTCCGTCCGTCCGTTCGTCCGGCGTAACACAGGCAACCCAAACGTAAGCTAACGAGAAAGGGTATATATCTAAGGAAGGGATGAACCTCAGACAACCAAACTTGGGTCAAAATATCAAAGTGGCAAGGGGGTGCAACTGCGTGATCACGTGGTATGACGTCATCGATGACGCCATCAAATGAATAAAGGTCTATATCTTTGGAAGGGATGAACCTCAGACAACCAAACTTGGGTAAAGTTGTCTAAGTGACAAGGGGGGTGTAGCTACGTGATCACGTGGTATGACGTCATCGATGACGTCATCAAATGAATACTGGTCTATATCTTTGGAAGGCATGAACCTCAGACAACCAAACTTGGGTAAAGTTGTCTAAGCTGCAAGGGGGTGCAACTGCTTGGTCACGTGGTATGACGTCATCGATGACGTCATCAAATGAGAAAAGGTCTATATCTTTGGAAGGGATGAACCTCAGACAACCAAACTTGGGTAAAGTTGTCTAAGTGACAAGGGGGGTGTAGCTGCGTGTTCACGTGGTATGACGTCATCGATGACGTCATCAAATGAATAATGGTCTATATCTTTGGAAGGCATGAACCTCAGACAACCAAACTTGGGTAAAGTTGTATAAGCTGCAAGGGGGGTGCAACTGCTTGGTTACGTGGTATGACGTCATCGATGACGTCATCAAATGAGAAAAGGTCTATATCTTTGGAAGGGATGAACCTTAGACAACCAAACTTGGTAGAGTTGTCTAAAGCCCGATGCACACTAGCGATATAACGACATAAGGACGTTATGTTGCAACGAAAAAAGCACCGGAAAATAATTGAAACAATCAACTTTTTCCATGGATCTTCATTAGATTACTTCACCAAAGCAATCTTATGTTGTTTTTTTGTCGACTTCAACTTCTTGAAACCACTAAATTTTGTTCGCATGACATTTTCTTATGTCGTTATGTCGCAAGTGTGCATCAGGCTTACATATCAAGAAAGTGCTGTCGTTTTTATGGCAAATCCGCGCGGGCTGCCTGTGGTGTTCAAATCGCGTCTCAGGCCTCTTGGCGGGGGGTAAAAACAAAATGGCGACCAAGAGAATGATATTTCTCGAGTATCTGCAAGTTTTGGTGAATTTTCCTGCTTTTTTCGCTAAGATATGAGGCCAAAGTACTTACAGACCTTCCAAATAAGGTAAGGGGGAATTTCCTAATAAGGAAGTTTTGCAGCGTCGGCAAAACGACAGTTTTTGGCGAAATTTTCTTGATATGAGTGACAAGCGGGGTGCGATGGCGTAGTCACATGGTATGACGTCATCGATGACGTCATCAAACGAGAAATGGTATATATCTTTGGAAGGGTTGGACCTCAGACAACCAAACTTGGGTGGAGTTGTCTAAGTGGCAAGGGGGGTTCAACAGCGTAGTCACGTGGTATGACGTCATCAATGACGTCATCAAACGAGAAAAGGTATTATTTTGGGAAGGGATGACTTTCAGACAATCAAACTTGGGTTAAGTTGTTCAAGGGTGTTCTGAAGTTTGGTTGCTAAGTTACGTTTCGTTGCTAGCGTAGATTGCGTGACTTCGGCGGCAGTCTTTTCTCAAAATCAAACAACAAGATGGTTTTATTTCCAACATATGTTAATTCTGGAGGAATGATTTTTCTAAAGTAACTTCATTTTCCTAAAGTTTATTTCATTATTTTTGTTCAATGTAGAAAGAAACGTTCATTTTCATTGTCAAAAGAATTGAAAAACATAGTTTTGTTGGAGCGTTTTGCCGTGACTTGTTGTCTAAGTGCAAACTATAGCGCGGGATTTGTAAAATGTCGCCACTGGAAACTGCCCGAAATTACGCTGAAGTACCAAAAATTATGGCCAAACTAGCATCAAATATATATCTTCTATCATTGTTTTATCTATTGCATTTCAGTTTTTCTGGAGTTCTTTACTTTTTGTAGCTTTTGTGAAGAGAAAATATCGCTTGGCGCCCGTTCGGCGATCGAAAAAGTTTGACTTTGACAAAAATTAACATTTTGAAAAGTAATTAGCAAAACTCTGTATAGAAGAAAATCATACCATGCTAGGAAATCATACCGTTATTGTTTCTACGGCGTTAAAGAAGAAAGAACAGTCTAAAATGCTTAAATTCTTGGGTTTCAATCACGTGACTTTTGCGCGTAATTTTGCTTCCGGTCTGTATCAGCTGGAGGTCAAGATGAAGAAGTTTTCTGAAGTTCACAGCGAAAATTCAAATTTATAGTAGCTACATTTTCTAGAAAATCACAACTATAAATGAACCTGATTCGTATTTAAACTAAATCCTAGTGTAAATACAAATTTGTAGCGATTGGAAAGTCGGGGTTTGCTTTTTTAGACAGTTCAACTGTGGTAAATGAGTAAAACTTTACAAACTGGCTGATATTTTAGGCAGCGTTTTTTTCAAATGCTTGATGTTTTCACTCATTTGACTCAAAAAATAATAATTGTAATGTAAAATAGATATGTAATAGGGTTGAGAAACATTCTTTATATGCTCCCTCTGTTCTTTGTTTCTGGACGAAAGACCTGAGAAACAGAAGTTTTGGAAAACGGTAAGTTAAGTCTTACTTGATTGCTGTTTTTTTTTGTCAAATTGAACTCAGAAAATCGACCCGTCTTTGTTGCATACATACAGTTTTCCCCATACTGCAAAACAATTTTCCACATAAACAAGATTCAATTCGCAATAAGCTATTACATGTAGGTGACAAATTTCTGTAGTTTCTAAAGTATGTTTTTACTAAACGCCTAAATTTTGAATCTTTCAAAGTTGTGTTTCAGCCAGCTCGACAACGCAGCGACAAAACTCACTTTGAATAATGAAACAAAAACTTGACCAAATTTTAGTCAATGAAAAACAATTGTATACACACGACTGGGAAAAGAATCGAAAAGTCCATGTCGACCTAGAATAAGTAAGTAAATCCCTGAGTAAATCCCAGATATTTTGCTGGGTTTTCGGACTCCTTGTAAGAAATGTTTGACAAACTCTTCATTTGCCTACCTGCTCGGATTGTTTGAAGCGAACTTCATGTGATTTATCCTGGCTATGTATCAAATGAGAAACCAATTCATCTCATAGTCCTGGTGGCTTTGTGTAAATCCTTTATGATTCCCTAATCCATCCGTAGCTACCAAACTCATTTAAACTTAATTTCAAATACAGATCTTCGTGAGTCACTTTCACTTGGCGACAACAAGTTCTCGAGGCCACGGCGCTTTTCGGCTGCTTTTCTGGAGTCGTTTGGACCATTTCGATTGTTTTCAGAGTTTGTATTGCTTGCTGTCTGTTTTGGGCAATCTAAAGATATCTGGTTATCTGTTTACCCAACTTGTAGAATCAGAAACAATGCGAGGAGATACCATTTTCACAGTTTTCCATCTCGAAAAGCACTGCAGGCAAGGACGTTTGACCTCCAGCTGAATTTTTAATTAGGCTCCAAAAAGCGGATGTGACGTCATATGAAACCCAAGAATTGTAGCTTTGTTCAGCCTACGAACTTGCAGTCTCTCGAGTGAAGGGTTATATACAATTTCTGAAGTTACATCATTTGACCATCCTTCGTGGCCGTTTGGTAAGGTCTTGGGCTAGAAAACAGAAGTTCAAACCCTGCGTGCGTTCTTTTTTCTTTTCGATTTTTTTCTTTTTCGGGTTTGAACTTTCTTTTTCGCTTCTTAAACAATGTTACGATGTATTTCTCTTCCGTTGCATGCTTGCTTTTTTATTTTCTGGTGGAAAATAAAATATAAATTTGTTTTACGCTTTGGTAACCAAGCCTCCTAGCGCATCAATTCGTGTTTCTTTAAAACACTAATTCTCACGCGAATCTTAATACTTTCGCAAAAAATTTAAAGCAAATCGATAGAAAAGCATATTGTTCGCAAAGTTAAGCATGCCATTAGCATTTAGGATAAAAATTGCGAAAGTTATAGCCAAAAAAACGACTTTGTGCACTCGTCATTTCCTTATTTTAAATCGAAATTGCAAATCCATACTTAACTTTATGAAGATGCTCATGAAAAATATATCTATAGCAAAAAGTATTCGAAAAACGTCTATTTGAAGTCAAATTAGTTTTTCTACTCCCGGTCACGTGACCATGGGCGTGGCCTGATGACGTCATCGTTGGTATTGTTGTCCTTTGATGATGTCATGGCGCAAAATTGGTCATGATTGTAAAGTTTCGCCGATTAGAGCTGTTTCAAATTTCCCTAGCAACCAAGCTTCCGAACACCCTGGTAAGGGGCCGACCATTTGACTTTTGAGGGGGGGGGGGAGGGAGGTGGATGACTTTTTTTGCAAGATTTTTTTTACGTCTCTAAGATATTAGGATTATGATCATATGCTGTGCAGGAAATTTTTTTTGGCCCTTCGGGCCGTGCAGGATATTTTTTTTCAAAATCATCCACCCCCCCCCCCTCAGAAGTCAAATGGTCGGCCCCTAAGGAGGGTGAGATGGTGTTGTCACGTGGTATGACGTCATCGATGACGTCATTGTAACCGGGAGCTCCGCTTTTAGCCAGTGGCTAAATCTATATATTTAGGCTTGCTTTCAGGATACGACCCTGGGTTCACTAGTGGTAAACACTGAATCTCTCAACTAAAGAATGACATGGGAGTCCTCCTGTGGATATAAAGAAAGGGCATGACTGTCATATGCTGTTGATTTATGAAAAGGAAACTTTTAAAGCACCAGAAATCCTTTTTGTAGATAGGGAGTGTTTGTATCTGCCGATACAACATAGACACGAATATTGTAAAGTACTTATGATATTCTAACTTTTGTACTTATATTAAATTGAATGTGCATTGAAAATGAAAGAATTTTCGGGTGTTTACAAAAAACGCCAATCATTTTGCAGAAGGCATGCGCAGAAGGCGTGATTCCTGTCCCACATGGAACTAGCCGGACTAACACAACATATAGTCTCTCAGGTAAAGCTTTTTTAGGTACTGCTCTACGAGAGAAGACCATGCTTGGACTTCACTAGAGTGGTTCCCTTTAGCTTTTAGTCTGTTGGGGATATTTGAAACAATGTGCATTGAAAATGAAAGAATTTTCGGATGCACAAAAACGCCAATCGTTTTGTAGCAAGCATGCGCAGAAGGCATGATTCCTGTCCCACATTGAACTAGCCGGACTAAAACAACATATAGTCTCTGAGGTGAAGCTTCTTTTAGGTGTTGCTCTACGAGAGAAGACCATACTTGGACTTCACTAGAGTGGTCCCCTTCAGCCTTTGGACAGTAGGGGATATTTGTTATTTGAAACAAATATCAAACTGTTCAAAGACTGAGGGCTGCACTGGAAGGTGTCCTATACAGAATACTAATTGGTCTAATTAGTATTCGGTATCAGATACAGAATACTAATTAGATCAATTAGAATTCTGTATCAGGCACCTAGCCATGTGGTATCGGGGGTTACAAGTAGTGTCACCTGATCCGAATCCAGTGCAGAGATTGGATGAGCATCCTATGAATAATGGATGAATATTATAAGTTAGGAGAGTGAACTGGCATATATTGTAAAGGCATGTCTGACATCAAAATCCAACTCTAGTCAGATAGGTGAAAAATGTTAAGTGAATCCGAATTCATGTATTCTATCAGTTTCTATTATATTCCACCGGAAGTTGCCTTTTCCAAAAAAACATTGGAACATTTTTCTCGTAAAAAAGAATAAGGTGACCTTTTTGCATACCTTGAACTGTTTCTGTGCTTCGAGCGCTTGGTGATTGCACGCATAAGCCATATTTGTGCATCTCGGTTGATGAAACTTCGTCTCAAGGGACGCCATTTTGGCACTTGGACGTCTGTGATTTGACAGCATTTTGAAGTTGTTTTGTATGATTTTGCTAAATATTCCATGGCTAAACACAGTTCTGGATTGCAATCCTAAACTAAGACGCCAAAATCACAACAGGAAACAGGATAAAAGGCAGGAAATGCCTGGGAAAAGTAATTTCACCTCAACAAACACTTGTTGTTTTCGAAGACCGCGAAAATGTTCAGAACACCACAGGGACTCGCGCATGCGTAGATGTTTTTCAGCCCTGTCTCCCCTCGCGTTTTATATTCGTACTGCGCATGCGCGAGAATCACAGAGTGATATTGGTGAACTCGTGAATATGGTACATTTGCAAACTGCGGTACAAAATTAGAGTTGCTCTCGCTCGCTCGAGCAAAAACTTGCGTGGTGTGATTATATTTAGGACAAAACACTATGAGAACTTTCTGCTTGTAGCAGTATTGCTTAAAATGCATCTACTTCTTTAAAGAAAACATTGTTTTAGCAAATATTTCTGGCTTGTTACTCTGTCCTTATCGCCGCAGCCAGCTAGTAAGGCCTGGTTTCCATTTAGTCTTACCTGTCGTATCTGTCTCATCAGTCGACCGTGAAACAATGAAAATTGGAATTATTATTTTGTTTTACGGGTGACTTATACGACAGATACGACAGATAAGACCAAATGGAAACTAGGCTTAAGGCGACCACGCCCTTCTCGCTCAAAATTTCTGGATTATAAATTGTCCCTTGATTTTTATTGGCTGATTTATTCATGTTTTCTTACCGATTGCACTACCCTCTCCTGGGAATACACTGAAATAAATCGTGCGTTTAGTTATGCATACGTAGGGTTGGCTGAGTTTCCACTATCAATAACAGTCCAGTTGCCTATATTTACATTCTAATTCACTTCGTTCAAACGAATGTAAAACATTTACCTCCAAAATTATTGGAATAAAACACAGGAGACCAACTCAGGTTGTTTACACGCTCGAAACATCATGAAGAGACAAAGTATAAGGAAGGGAAAGCAAATGACAATATTATGTCACCGACTCACCGCGAAAAACGCCATCGCTCCAATGTGATTTGAGCAAACTCCTGGTTGCTGCATTTTCTATTATAACAGCCCTCCTCGCTTCTCCGACGTCTCCTTTTTGGAACCGGAAGCTAAAATTCGTCAGATTGATATTCATTCACGACCTTGCATTCGCCTTGATTCGTTAGGCACGGATTCTTTGGTTTCTGGACTCTTCATCGTCGCTACTACTGACTGCATACGCTTGCTTACCCTAATTCTCGTTCTCGTATTCACTAAAGAGAATCAAGAGAGACTGCATCCTACTAGGTAGAATAGCTGTCCAAAACCGTCTTAATTTAAAACAAGATCGAATAAACTTAACTTAAAATGATGCTGAAGTGAAATCCGTTACGCGAAGGGCGTACCATAAATACTTAAGAGAACAAAAGGATCCTGTAAAATCTAGTAATACCAACGGACGCCATAATATGTAAAGGTATGCAGCTGAATATGCAGAATTGTGAATCATAATAGCATAGGTAAACACATTTCACAGTCGTGGAATGGCAAACTTAGCTTCCTAATTCTTCAAACCGTATGGACGAAACACGCTCAAACTTATCAGGTAGTTTACTAATTGTTATTTTCCGTTGCAATAGCAAGGGAGGAGTTAGAATGACGTATTTGGCTCGCACGAGTAAAATGTTAATTGACCTTAGGAAATCGAATAATTTGGCGATAAATTTGTATCTCTACAAAGCATGTTCCTGTCGCATCGCGTTCGCCTTATCCATTTGAACACGTCCAGGGTGAATTGGTAAGGATTGGACTATTGTATGGTGAGTATTGATTTTGACCTCAATAATTTGTAATTTGACCTACTCTTACATATTCATAAGCTCGAAATTTCTGGGTTATAAATTGTCCCTTGATTTTTCCAATAGAGGCAAGGTCCCAATTCGGCAATACGTTTGTCAGATGAGAGTTCAATTAACAATGACCACATACACGCAAAATGCAGTGGTTTGCAACTTTAGTATTTTAGAAATTGTACCGAAAACCCCAAAACGAGGTTTTGTTTGCACGTGCATCGCACCTGCCTAATTATAAATATCTAATATTTGTTTCAACATTCATAAACTAGAAGCATTGATGATTATATGCGTTTCACATCAGATCGGTCGGATGTTTGCAAGGGGCGTAAAATATGATTTGAAAACGAATGTATTTTTTGAATTAATTACCCGCGGGCCACCTTAAGACTTAAAAAAAAACTGAACAAGACGAACATGGTTTTCTAGCTTTAATGTCCGGAACACTAATTAAAATAACTATACCAATCATCTGGGAATGTACATTCTTTTTTTTTTGCTATGTAGTAAAAGTTGAGTCCGTAGAGGAACAATGTGAAAATCACCGTCAGGAAAATATAATTAGAACGTTTAAAATAGCAGTACGAAAAAGCTGTAAAATGTTCTCTAAATGTTATGTCCGTCACGGTGACCCGTTCATAGTATACCGCCTTTTTCTTAGACCTTTAGGTCGGAGGTAGCGAGGTCGGAGGTCTTCTTGATAAGTCTTGCTCGGCAGCATTTGCCGCCATTTCTCGTTGTCGATCAAAGACTCTGGGCTTGCCAGTACGATGCTGTACTTTCCAGCCAAAATCCCCTTCTCGTCTACGTCTTGGCCGGAAAGGTATGCCGCCAATATCCCTCGTTTGTGGAGCTCAGTTATATGAGAGGATATTAGCGACATCAAATGCAAATTACCAGAAGAATTGGTAGAAGGGTAGCTACCACAACCTCTACTCAGTCGTGAACACAAGTCGGGAATGACTTGAAAAATCAGGGACTTTCCTGTCGGAAGTATAGCTAGTACATCCTTCCTCAGGATAAAAGAGAGAACGGCTCTCAACTGCTCCTGGTGCAAGGCATCGATTTCCTTTAACTTTAGCCTGCTTGCAGGCGGTAGATAGTGTTTTTCCGCGGAGAAAGCCGAGGTTCAGATCGCCGGGCGACATCTTGGATATTGTGGTCGCGCGGCCGGGGATCGAACCAAAACATATGAATTTGTCAACTCTCGCCCCGTTCTCCCGCGTCGCGTTTTCCAAAATGGCGGCCAAGATGGCAAACTCGAGGCGAACTCCGGGTTTTCTCGCTAAAAAACACTCCAACTCCTACAGGTAGGCTACTTTAACTTTGACCGAATAGTTTCGCCCAAAGCAATAGCCATTTCAAGTAACAACAATTCAGTCGCGTCGGAAGCCATTTTTGTCACACATTCCTTCTCATCAACTACTAGTCAAACTTGTTTTTAGATCACGTGAGCGAATCGGACGAATCAGGGCGTTTGTTTATGCACTAACCAATCAGAATGCCAGGGTCAGGATCTGACTCGGAACGGATTAACTCAACAATCGCGTACCGCGCGCCTCCAGAGGCTGACGCCAGCTCTGAATTTCCCGAGAAACAACACAAACGCGAAAGGGCAGAGTTTCAGCCTCTGATCCCCAGGGTACGGTTCCATCAAATGACATTGGAAAATAAATATTATTCTACTTATGTATTTCCTAAAAAAAAACTTAGGAAAGTAACAAGGGGAAGTAAATAATGCTCACACCTGCGCTTTAGCGCTAATTTATAGTGGTGAAGCAGCACGGTATGAAAATTTCCGTTATTTGACACACTGAGCTCACAGTTCTAACAATATTATGTAATTTTGTCAATGAAGCGAATGTAATTAGTATTTATAAATTTTGCCAAGATTTTTTTAGTATAGTATGCTCGTCCACTTACTTTACAGCCAAAGACGCTCAAGCGTCCCCCCCTAGAGCGCAATAATGAGTTGATTCTTGGAATATTGGATCCATTATTCGATTCAATAATGCATTCGGCTTGGGAAAACGTCTTTCAATTTGAACTTGGTTTTCGGTTTAACGACGGAGGCACTTCCATATATAGAAAAATCCACAGGGAGCCATTGGTTTTGCGAGTCGTTTCCAATATGGCGCCAAGAAACCAGCAGGGTAGACTTTACGAGCCTGGTAAACCTCTCCCTCGTTCGTTTAGAGAGGACATTGTTAAACAGTATTATGAGGGACATTCCAAAAAGCATATAGCCCGTGATTTAAAGGTGTCGGCGCGTGGTGTGAGGAAGATAATCAATCAGTTTGAACAGTATGGATCCGTTGAACCTTTTTCAAATGGTGGGAGTGATTCAAACAAAATAACGGATAACATTTTACATTGCATCGAAATATGGAAGCTCCAAAAGCCATCCATTTATGCTAGTGAATTGCGACAGAAGCTGCTTCTTCAAGGGATTTGCGATAGGGATGTATTGCCTTCTTGTAGGTCAATAAATCGAGCCTTGCACGGAAAGTTAGGCATGACACACAAAAAGATTTCTCAGATACCACTGGAACAGGAACAAAACATTTGGAAAGTGGACGAGTACCTAGAAAGAATCCAAGGACTGCACCCATCAACACTTCATTTTTTCGACGAAGCTTCTGTCATAAAAACAACTTCGAATCGGCAGTATGGAAGTAGCTACAAGGGAACCAGAGCTATCGAGGTACAAAGATATGCGTCTAATGCTACATACACGGTCAATCTTTTGCATAGTGTCTTTGGGTGGATTACTACAATATCATACTTGGTGCCTCCAATGGCGAGGAACTTGTGTCATTTTTTGAATATGCCATTGATTGTGAAAGGGAAAATGGTCTCCCAGTTTTTGTTGAGGGGGATACGGTAATAATGGATAACTGTGGCTTTCACCATGGGAGAATCACTGAACAAGCAGTCAGAGAAATCCTTGCTACCAGGGAAGTCGAATTACTGTTTCAACCACCATATTCGCCACATCTGAACACCTGTGAATACTGTTTTCACCAAATGAAAGTGGGCCTTAGACACAATGAGAACTACTCACAGGAATACACAGAAATGGCTATAATGGATGCTCTTGACAACATCACACCAACTAATTCTGTGAACTATTTTAGGCATTGTGGTTATATTCTGTAAACATTACCTGTGGCCATCCCACAAGCTTGTATGGTAGAGTGAGTATTTATGGAGATTAGTCACTAAATGGCTGATTGCATTTTTAAACTGCACCAGGGGGGACCCCCCTTAAAAAGACCCCTTCCTTGGAATTTCCAACCTCATAAAGGACCCCCTCCCTTGGAATTTCCATTTTTTCTGGCAAAATACCCCTGGAAAATCTATTTTTGGTTAAAATGTCCCTTGAAAGTCTCCTTTTTTACCTCTCACCCTTGAAATTTTCAGGTTCCAGACACACCCCATCCTTTGGAATTTCCAGAGTCCAATACAACCACCTTGGAAAACTTTCCTCAACCTCCCCTGTATGGTTTACAGCAAAAATGCAATCAGCCAATGTCTCTCCACACTTTGGCAAATATGTGTCATTCCAGGAAAACATCTGACGTATTTACGTTCAGCTTTTTTGCGTGAAATTTTGCAAATACAAGAGCATTTTCTTAAGTAAAAAAAAAATAATAATAATTTCAAAAACAAACCAAAAATTTGACCTGTTTCTGTAAAGGTGTAAGTAAGGTCTCGATCCACACCTGCCCACCACTGAGGGAATTTAAAAAGAATCCCCTCACCCCTCTGGAATTTCCAGATTCTTGATTATCTTCCTGACACCACATGCTAACACTCTTAAATGACAAGCTATATGCTTCTTGGAATTATACCTGATAATACTGACTAACAATTTTTTCACTAATTAAATGATGGAGAGGTTTGCCAGGCTCATTAAGGTTTTGGCTGTAACTTTCATCCAGCTTTGATGTAAGGTATAATATGCAAGTCAATGAAAGTTGTACACTGTATAAATCTCATGGCCCATTTGATCACAAGTGCAAGTCAATAGGCAGTCACGTAAATGTGCAATGCCCTGTTGAGGACCCCAGCTGCAGCTTCCCACTCTGGAAATTTTTCGTTGGAACCAATCAACTTAGAATTCCTGTGGACCATCACATCGAAATTTGTGCTAAACCACCTGTAATTTTGTATTTTAAGGGTACCCACCCTGGAAACTCAAGCTCCAATTTGACCACCAACCTGGAATTCCAGGTCCTCAACAGGGGATTTGTGTGATTGTCCAATGATAGTTACTGTAAAACTCTTGTCAGTTATTATCCACTCAAGACATGATTAGCTAACATTCTACAGGAAGTAATGTTGGATTTTGTTGCATTCATATTGTCTTCAGTTATGCTTAGCTTTGACAGTATTATTGCCAATGTGAGGAGGGTACAAAGTGAGTTACCTGAAATAGTTTCAGGGCTATAATTTGTTTGCAGTTTTTAGGAGAGAATAGTATTGCATCTGCACTTAAACATGTAGAACTGATATAAAAAAGTATTAAGCTGACAGAGGAAGATGTGGCCCTGCAGCTCCCCTGTACTGTGCATTAGAACCTACGGTATGTAGGTTTTCAGGTATTTGAAGCTTATAATATATTAAATTGTTCTCATGTGCCCTCAATCAATCAGAGTAGGCTTTGCTCCTGGGGAAAGGGGGGTACTCCGATACTTTTTGCTTGGGATGATCGTCGAGAATTTTCAGTTTCACCCCTAAAAGGTACCAAAAAGGGCATGGCATAGATAATAATATTATATTTACGGTACCCTAAAAGATACCCATCCTAAAATGTCTGTCTTTGGATAAAATGCTGCATTTAATGTTGTCTAATTTGATCATCTTGTCATCAAGTACTATCTCTCTATGTTAGAGCCCTAAAAGATACTAATCTCCCTTAAATTTATGCAGATCAAGATAACCCCTAAAAGAGACCAAAACCCATGATTTTAACTCCTAAAAGATAAGGATGATCATCCTTGACAAAAAAATATGGGATCCATCCTGGGGCTTTGCAAGACTGTGTAGCTTTAACACACAACTATAAAAGTATACAGTGTGCTTATAACCAATGGTATGCTGTTATTGTTTTCTTTTGTTCAAATACTAGTTCTAGCAGCCTAAAAAAGAAGTTATAGTGAACTGTTAGTGGCATACCTGTACTGTATGCAAGCAGCACAAGAAATCCACACAATACTGTACGTGGCTTTGCCAATACGTGAAATACCTCAAGACCAATTAAGCCCCACAAGGAGCGAGTAACAAAAGGAGGCCATGGTCGAATGAGGCTGTTCTTTTGTAATTTCTGTTACTGATGAGCATGGTTACTACTAGACATTTCATCATGTATTGTCCCTGCTTTTCATAAAATAAAATAAAAGGAAGAGGGGTGAAAAATGAAACCAACGGCTTAAATGGATGATTCCAGCTATAAACATGCACACACTTTTTTCTTAAAAATGCCTATGGGATGTAACACATCTACCATATAATGTAACAACTACCGACATGCAGTGTGCACATTCATTATAGCTGGTACTGCCCATCATTCAGAGTGGGACACTAAGCATATATTATCCAATGGTCAGTGTGAAAGTGATATTAAAACACTTTATTTCAACTCCACAATATTTTTTATTCATTTCATCACTTTTGAACTGATTCTTTTACTTGTCAGTTATTTCACAACACAACATGATTTCATGCTGCATGGTTATTCTGCAATTAATTGGATTGCAGCCAACTGCTCTGTCCTGAAAATACAAAATAACATTCTGAAAACATGGCCTTTTGTTCTAGGCAGATGACTCCTGGAAACCTACTAGATAATCTCAACAAAAAATAAGCTATAAATTATGTGTGCTTGTACAAGAAAGTCAAAACAAGCAAACCAGTTACAGGCTGGATTTAAGTGTCTCAACTGCTACACAAAAGCCTCAGCAGTCAACCAGTCAAACATGTTCAAACTAGTGTATTCAAACCAAGTGAGTAATCACTTAAAGCGTACTATGTAGAATACCAAGAACACAACTCAAGAATGCACTGCTTTGGTGACTAATATGCTGGCTGCCTAACCACATGCTAATCAAAAAATTCCATTGAAACACAAAATCGGAATTTCTAAATAAGGTGTAAAAAAATAGGGCTAAATAACATGCACTTTAAATCTAGTGTCGTGTTTGCCGAGTTCCAGGATTACTTAACTCTTTCCATATTAATGACAGCACCCTTAGCAAAAGCAAGGGATTTGACAGCCAATAAACCTACTCGCCATTGTCTGCAAATTTCCCAGTGATGCTAATATCATGCCTTTGAAAAGATTACCTCTTCTAAATGTTTTCTTCTTATCTATGAGAAATGAATTCAAGTGTTCATAAAGACATAGCAAATGATAAAATAACATTGATATGAAACGGGGGATTTGCATAACGAAGGTGAATAGGTCTTTCACAAGCACAGCAGAACATACAGTACTGTTGGTATAAACCATTTTCAGTATAAAAATATTATAAATGTGTGCTTAGGGAAGTAAGCAATATAATGTTCATTATAATTAATTATATAATGGAATTTCTTTTGTTTTAACAAGCCCCTTCCACTACCACCCTTCTCCCATTCCAGGCCCATATACCCTCATATTTTGGATTTTTTGCAAAGCAGGACTTGTTTTCTAAGCAACTGAACACTATACCCTGCAACTATGCAAAGGTCATAGCAATAATGTGGCATTTATAACCAACATAAATAGTATTTAAAGCCAAAGATGCTCAAGCACCTCCCCTAATGAGTTCATTTATTATTGAAATAATTATTGGAGTTATTATGCAATTCAATAATGCAATCGGTTTGGGGAAACGTCTTTCAATTTGAACTGTGTTTTTGGTTCGAAATGATTTTAATGATTGTCTTCCTGACACCACTCGCCAACCCCCTTAAATCACAGGCTATATGCTTTTTGGAATGTCCCTCATAATACTGTTTCACAATTTCTTCTCTAAACGAATAGGGGAGAGGTTTACCAGGCTCGTAAAGTCTACCCTGCTGGTTTCTTGTATTCTTGTCACCATATTGGTACCAAAACTAGGCAAATAGGCTCCATGTGGATTTTTCTACATATGGAAGTGCCTCTGTCATCTATCCAATCAAAAACCAAAACGCAGTTCAAATTGAAAGATTTTTTCTGAAGCCGATGCCATTATCAATACCCTAATGGATACAAAAAATATTCAAAGAATCAACTCATTGTACTCCAGGGGAGATGCTTGAGTGTCTTTGGCTAGACAAGACTCCATAAAATATCCATACCCCCTCATGGAAGGGATTGTGTGGGGTTTCCAAAGGGGTGGGGGTTAATGTGGCCAGGATGTTTGTTAAATAGTTTAGAAATTCCACAGGGGTGGAGTTGGGATCAAATCCCAACACCCTTCTGTGTTGGGGGTATGGTAATTTCTTGATCACACAGTCCAGTTGTCCTTCCATAACTAACAAAATGTGAAATGCAAATTAAGTTAAAATGCCTGGCTGCCTTATTGTGGCACCCTAAGTATACATAATGGGAAGACAAGTACCAGCATGAGCTTGTTATGCACGAAGATGGTTAAGAAAATAGCATGTTGCATTCAATCTGACTTCTCACTTTTGGAAAACTCCTTTAATTTAGCTTTCTGCTCACCTACCCAAGCTTCAAAATTGAAGGAATCATCATCAAGTGACTTTAAATCATCTGATGTCTTTGAAGCAGGAACCTGTGCTGTGTTGACACCTTCAAGAATACTAGGTGAATCTGTGTCACTAACATCACTAGTTTTGACAGGGCTCTCAAAGGCTGTACAATCTTGTGTTTCATCATCTGACAAATCCTTCTTACTTTCAATAGGTAGTGTCTGCCTGAACTTTCTGCCACCTTCCTTAGAGGATGTTATGGTGTCATATCTAAGTTTCTTTCTTGACTGATCTTGATTAGTATGCCTTGTTCCTCTCTTAAACCTGTTGTAGGGTCGGCTCTCTGCATTAGGGATCAAATCAAACCTTTTATGAGGTTGGCACCGTGGGTCAGAGCTCACATTAATCCTGTTATAAGGTCGGGTCTGTGGGTTCGGGCTCACATCAAACCTTTTATAAGGTAGGCTCTGTGGGTCAGGGCTCATGTCAAACCTGTTATAAGGTCGGCTCTGTGGGCCAGGGCTCATACCAAACCTGTTATAGGATCGGCTCTGTGGGTCAGGGCTTGTGTCAAACCTCCTATAGGGTCGACTCTGTTGGTCAGGGCTCATGTCAAACCTGTTATAAGGTCGGCTCTGTGGGCCAGGGCTCATGTAAAACCTTTTATGAGGTTGGTTCTGTTGGTCAGGGCTCACATCAAACCTTTTAAATGGCTGGCTCTTTGGGTAGGGGCTCACATCAATCCTGTTATAAGGTGGGCTCTGTGAGTTAGGGCTAACATTCAACATGTTATAAGGTTGGTTCTGTGGGCAAGGGTTCACATGAAGCCTGTTGAAAGGTCTCCTCTGTGGGTAAGGGCTGACATTAAAGCTATTGTAAGGGTGGTTCTGTGGGTTTGGGCTTGCATTTAGCCTGTTATAAGGTCGGCTTTGTGGGTTTGGGCTCAGACTAAAAATGTTAGAAGGTTGGATCTGTGGGTTACCAGGGCTCATATTGTACATACTACCAATAGAAGGTCTGCTTTGAGGACCATTGGTTTTATTGTTGATGAAGGATGGCTGGCATTGAGGAAGATTTGGTCTTGAGGGGTGCATCATGTAGTGTGGAAGGCCTGAAGTACTAGAAACTCCTTGATGCATGAGTGGAAATGGGCTGTTTACACATACTTTGTTTTGATAGTTCCTAATGGTCATTTCCAGATCTGTATTATCTGAAGGAACTTTATGATTACATGCAGCTGCTAACACACGTAGATCCCTGTCAAGCTGTGGCTTACTTGAATATTTTATGGGATTAAGATCTTGCAGCCTCTTCCTTGTTTGAGCAAAAAAGTTTGTCCTTGATCTTTCTCTAACAAAAAAATCAATCAAAACATAATTACATTTGAAGAGCATTTATGAAGCTTTCTATTTTCTTCAAGCTTCTTTTTCAGTAGATTTAATTATCCCAGCAGCAATGACGTGCCAAGAGGAACAGGGGATGAGGATCGGTCAAACATAATAATTTCCATGGCTCATTTAGAAGCTATGACCCATAACGATCTGTTAGCTACAGCTGAGCTTGAATCAATGTTATGGGGTGATGTTTGTTACACAGGCGTGGATCCAGACCTATTTACACCTGTTTACAGAAGCAGATCAAATTTTTGGTATGTTTTACATTCTAATTACTTTCATCTTTTCTTTAAAAAAAATAATACTCTTGTATTTGCGAAATTCAACTCAAAAAAGCCGACCATAAATAGGTCAGATTTTTTTCTGGATCCACACCTGTCACATCAAAGCAGTTTTTTGTTCTTTCATAGTTATAGAACAAAATAAAGTTATCTACCAGTGAAAATGTACATACTTGAGCAAATTGACATTTTCCATCTCATCTGAGTTGCTTTTTAGTTGCTTCTGTATTTCCTTTACTTCAGCTTCAGCCTATAGCAAAGAAATTAAATTATTTACCAACTAGCCACTTTATTTAATATATATTTTTAGCATCCTTGTAATTTATATAGTCTGACTAACAAATTTGGAAATAAAATATAGAATGGGCTGTATATAAGGGGCCTATATGAGACTTTGTGAAAATGGTGGTTACAAGAAGATCTTGCATTATAATGATCCCCACCCACTCTCTTTTACATGTATGTGTGGTACCAGAAAATATCCATGTCTCCTCATGGAAGGTACTGACAATTTCAGGGAGTGGGGGTCAATGGTGTATGGTTTTTAATATAAACTTCTCTTAAAAGTTTAGGGAATGTCACATTTCTCAACCCAGTTCCATGTATACCTTTCATGGTGGGGTCAATATTTTTTCAGGAATGTGTGGTTCCAGAAAATATCCATACCCCCTCCACGGAAGGGTGTTGAAAAGTAAGCCCCCCACCCCTCTGGAATTTCCAAAGAAAAATACAGTATTTGTAAGGAAATGATTAGGTAAATTGACACCCCCACCCCTCCTGAATTTTCATTGCCCTTCCGTAGGGTGTGGGCGTCATGGAAAATGGAATAGTCCAATGCTTGTGAGATGCCCCATTAACAGCTATAATACTATGGGGGATACCTTTCCCATCACAATATTTTCAATGCCCTGCCCCTGAGGTTTCGGGTATCATGATCTTCAATGACAGAAATATGGTATTTGGTATCTTTTTTGAAGGGCAGTATTGTGATAAATTTTAAAGGCTAACTAAGTGCCTCCTGAATTTTGGGTATTTGGTATCCCAAGGAAAAAAATAATATTTGGGTACTATTCTTTAGACTCCCCTACCCGAGCCTGATTTTCTGTAAATAAATCTCAAACACATACTTGTCTCAGGTCATCTCTGTGTTCTTTATGTGAATTTAGCAGACCACATTCAAAGTAACCTCTGCAAGGTGGCTGGGTGCAAGTAGTCACCCGATGACCTTTATAGTGACACTTGCTACAAGTAAAATGCGGATTTCTTCCCGCAACTGCCCTTGCCATAGGTTTCTCTTTCAGTGATTCAAGTGTTGCTTTTGCTAGCCTAAGCTTGTATTCTATATTATTCCTTTCATTCTGTAGGTTCTCAAGGAGCTGGCTCACACCTAGTTTATGTTCATCATGAATAGTAGTAGAATTGCTAGGTGTGTCTCTGGTACGTGTTGGTGTATTTTTAATCACTTCAATCCGTATTTTGTCATGGTCTTCTATGTCTGCTATCTCAACATCTATGAATTCTTCCCAGTCTTTGTCATAACGCTGAAATGACAGTGTGCTAGGAGGGTTTGATGAATTGAACGTGCGACGAAAAGTGAAACTTTGTCATCTTCAGCTTCAATACGACATGCTTTTCTAACACCCTTGAACTCCAGAAGTACAGTTCTGCATTTCTACAAAGAAAAACAACAAATCCGGTCGGTTGGCATAAATGTAATTCTCTGTAACATCCAAAATCAACAAAAGAATCTAAGCATGGTAACTCAAAATGGCATGTATTTTGATAGCTATTGTGGCAGCCTATAATCTGGTAAGAGAGTGACAGGGAGGTCTGGTGTATTTCATTGAGACTGAAATTTTCAGGTTTGGTTTTCATAGGGCTTTTTGGGGGTATTTTTTATGGCTAAACAAAGGTACAGTATTGTATTTTCTTGGGTTCAAAATTTAATAACATTGACTTCTAATGTTTCTAACGTCACCTCTAAGATAACCCAAAGTGTGACAACCATGTTTATTATATGGATGCCAGTGTTTTACCGGAAACTAAACACTCGTATTTTCCATATCTTCACTAGTGAAAATATGAAAACGTTATGTACCGAATGTCCCGGATGTGCACGTTTGCAGTGTTGTTTTCCTGACTTCGTCTGCAGTGAAATCTCGCTCGCTCGGTCACACGAGTTTTAAGCCACAAAACTAAGTTTTGTTCTAGTTCTAAAGAATAAACCTTATTTCAACTATGGCAGAGAAAGCTACAGCAAAACAAAAAAGGCAAATTAGTTCTTACGACACTGGGAATCAGAAAGATCGAGGGAGCATTTCACAAATAAATACTTTCGACTTTACCAAGCGAGTTGTTCAAATTGTAATATTTTGCCGCTATGTTAATTCTAATCCATATAATAAAAAGAACATTACACGGTGGCTTGAAGATATGGATTTCATTTTCTCGTTTCAAAAACAATATTTTACTCACTCGCTGCGCTCGTTCGTAAAATATTGTTCTTGCCACTCGAAAATAAAATCCATATCTTCGCGCCACCGTGTAATATCCTCTATGTATTTTGAATACAAACTCTGTTTCTTTCCTTTCCAGTTCACCTTTCAGTCAGACCCAAAAAAGCATAAAAACAAAGGATTTCAAATCATGTTGGCAATAAAATTGCTTTTGTAGACATTTTAAGTTATGTTTTTATAAAAATACATAAGCTTACGAAAGGCAAGCATACTTGTTTTTTATTGTGTGGTTGCAGAAAATATCCATTAACCCCGATGGAAGTGTTGGGAAGGGACCACCACCCCTCTGGAATGTCCAAGAAAAAATATAATGCATGATGCTAAACATGGGTTTTGAATCCAACAGAGTTGAAGTGTTTTTGCTGCATAGTCAAGCGAATTCTTACATTGGATCCCGAATTTCGTCGCGCCAAAAGCGGTAAAGAAATGAAAATTTTGACTTTCCCAAGCTCAAATTAAGTCTTCTACCCTTTTGCCCAGTTACACTAAAGGTGTTAAGAACAATATTATAAAGAAAATCCTGTTGCAATTTGTTAAAGGTTGAGAAAGGAAATCCTGTTGCAATTTGGTTGAGATTAAAATTACGACCGAAATGCACGTGGCATTTTATGGCGGGTTTATGACAGCAGTGAATCGTGCGGATCGGGGTCGAAGAAAAGCACTTTTCCGACTTGGCCTTCCCCAGTAAGTGTTCTGGTTTCAAACAAGATCGGAGAAATCACTGAAAAATGTTCAAAAAGGACAAAAAAGAAGAGGGGAAATGATTCAAAATTCACTAAATTGATGTCTTCTTACCTTCGAACTCGTGTGAGACGACGCCATAGTACTTCTGAATATGTGTTTTGTGTGCTGGATGCATGAGCTCCCTGTGGATTTTTCTATATATGGAAGTGCCTCCGTCGTTTATCGTCCAATCAAAAACCGAAAACCAAGTTCAAATTGAAAGACGTTTTCCCAAGCCGAATGCATTATTGAATCGAATAATGGATCCAATATTCCAAGAATCAACTCATTATTGCGCTCTAGGGGGGGACGCTTGAGCGTCTTTGGCTGTAATAAGGATGGATCGCCTCGTGAGGCCGAAGCAAGTTAGTGGCAGGATATTCTAATATTATTCTAATATTGCTAATATACGAAGTTAATACGACGTATGATGTTTATGATGAGCAATATTCTCAAGGATATGTTAATCATTTATTTGGTCTGCCAAAGTATGCCTTTTTCTTGATTTTGTTTTTAATATCTACATTCTCCAATAGCTTTCCCTCCTAATAATGAATAAAAAATGTTTTCATTTATTTCTGTAGTCGCATTAGTCGGAAAGCTACTCGGCCGGTTAATTCCCGCGGCTTCCTTTGAGATAAAGATGCGATCTTATTTATATCCAACAAATTTCGGCTTTTGAGTTCCTACTTGTTTTGTTTTCATAATGAGAAGTTTAGTCATCGAAAACTGCTCTTTATGAAGAGAATTTTTAGGAATGTCAGAAAAATCTTGAAGTCATGGCGCCAATAAAGAAACCTTTGATCTTGCTTTTCACGCTTGCGTTGTGCTCAATCTCATTTTCATCCATTTCGTGCTGACCTGCTTGACTTATTTGTGATATGCTTTCTCTAACTCCATTTCGCGGATCTACTTTCACATCATTGCATGTATGATCGCGCTGTTGTCCGTGCATGTTAAGCTTTGATAAAGTCGGGTTTCTTTCGCCTTGAACTCCTCTCCCTTCCTTTCTCTCGTCTTACAAACCTCTATAGGAGGCAGTTTAGCTTGATGAAAATCACGAATTTGCATAGCCGTTGCTTCTGAAGATCCAGAATATTGGAAGTCTCTATCGCGTATTCTGACATCGTTTCGTAGGTGATGTTGTATTGGGGGCAAGGCTACTTTCGAAAAAGGCTGGACATACTTTACCTTCGGTTTTCTTGAATCGTCTATAATTTTATTCTCGGCTCCATAAATTTGCGCTCTTGAATACTCCTCTAAAGACAACGTTCGATTGAAATTACGCCGTGTTTCTTCAGCATGGTGTGGCGAATGGCTGTGAGAAATTCTCCTTGGAAATATGTCATACGGCATGTCATACGAATCGCCCGATGTATTTTCATGCTCTCTGTATTCTACATCATGGCTTCAGGATTCGGAACCAATTCTCGTCCAAAGCATTGAGTCAACTTGAAATCTGCCAAAAGTTTCTTCTTTGCCTCAATTTCGTCCAAAGTGCTGAAAATATTTTGAAATATCATTGTGTTGTTGCTTCTATGGTATCTCTTGCGATCGTGTATGATAAATTTCTCAGCCTGAGTTTATTTCCCTGGCTTTCTGCAATATATCCTTCCGTTGCGTCGCTTTGTACGCACTCAGGTAATACTTAAATTAGATTCTTTATTAACCAAGATATTTTTGCCATGTCATGTGACCAAAGTGTCGGTCCTATAATAGTCGTATTTTCTTCATGCCATTAAGATGACATCTAACTATAAAGACCTCCGACTCCAAAATTAACATACATAGGTGATAGATCACCATGGTATATTACTCTCAAGCGGATTCAATTAAATATTGCGATTGTTATCCATACAGTTTTAATTTCTATGAACAAACGGGCTTTCCTTTGCTCCCATTCACAAACGATCACAAGAATGCTTTTACGTTTTGTTTTAACGTCTTTCTTTTAGAAATAGCCAGCTGCAGACATTCAAAGGTATTATGCAAAAGCAGGGAGTATGTTTGAGATGAAAAGGATATTCTATTTTTAGCAACTACAGTTTGCTTTCCTTTGCTCCCCACGAAATATTCTGTTCCGACATTCTGTCAATTCAACACCGAACGTTTATGGTTGTTACGACAGACGAAGTGATGTTTGGTTGATTTTTAGCGGAAAGAGGATCTGACAAGCACTGCCAAAGTCAAAATTGTAATTGAAAATTGTTAGAATGAGCGATGCCCTTTTCAATTCCGATGTTGAAGTTTATCCATTTAGTAAACAACAATTTAGTCTGAGGATGTAGAGTAATTAGCTGTGCCGTCAAACAAACACAATGGAAAATCGTTTTTATACCTAATCCATTTCAGGGTCGGATCCAGGAATTTTCGAGGGATAGGCGGAGGGAGGGGGGGGAGGGGTACAAAATCAAGCTACGAGATTAGTGAAAAGGCTTTTTTCCGAGACGATGTAATGGAGTCACTGAACTTCATGGGAAATCAAGGCCAAAAGGCCCAGTATTCTTTCTGGAATATCTATTGTTATGGCCGAAGGGGGGGGGGGGGGCATATAAGAACCCGCATATAAGAACCTAGAATTTTGGAGTTTAGGCTGAACAGGTTCTTATATTTTGGGGGAGTTTTTCACAATTCAGGCTATTGGCAGAGATATTGCACTTTAGTATATACCAAATCAGTGAATAGTCATTTTCCCCCGCGCTCTAATTGGTTCCTGGAATAGTAGATATCCAGCATTAGTATATACCAGCTCGGCAACCTCCTAAGAACGAGCATTTTGATTGGTTTAGAATCTCGGAATCTGAGACATTATTTACCTCCGAAACAGTAGATATTGTGTTGGCAAGCAAATTTCATGTAGTGGCGAGGAAAAGTCAGTCAACAAATCTAAAGAAGTAACAAAATTAGATTTCTTTGTCTCAAAATCGGTCTCTCTGGATTTAATAAGCTCACAAATCGTCTGAGCGTTGTTTGTGAAAAACACGCTTGCACTGAAACCCGAGTTGAAAAACTTTAGCTGGCAAAACATGAATGAAAATTATTTTAGCCATGTATTTTCCCTTTATTTGATTAATCTGACAAAAATCAAAACTATAATCTACAATATGTCGAGAAAATACAGTCGAAAGAGCTAATTTTCAAAGTACCTGAGGATAGTTTGTGTCTTGCAACGACTGATCGGCAGCTTTCTTGTAGTTTTTTTTGCGAGCGAACTGTCCGCCACAAAGGAGACGTCTTCTGTTAGTAGTCAGTTTTCCTTCTTCTTGCCTAATGATAACCCCATAAAGCCTTTTCACAAGGTTTCGTGTAGCTGTTTTATCCTGCTAAATCGTTTTTTTTTTCCTCAAATATCCAGTGTTTACAGTGTTTGTTCACTCCATTTTTCCAGCAAAGTACTTGTGCAACGAGTGGCTGCCGACAAATAATTTTCATCTCGGAAACTTTTGGCGAACTGCTTACAAATGCTCTTCCATTTGAACCTATATTCCTTCTTGAATTGAAATGATACAATATATTGCTCGCTACATGTCCAATTTGTTGAAAATCCATTGAATTGTCCATTTTTCCCCCCAGCTGTTCGAAGTAAATGCTTGCAAACTTTCTAGAGCTGTCAAAATCGACCAAAAACGTGCTTATGCAAATCATCTAAGTTTGCGTGAGTTTTGTCACGCGTGTAGTTTTAAAACGCTAACACAACTTTTTGTATTGTTTTCCGACTGAAAATTCGACAGGTTGCCTTGCTGGTATATACTAAAACACTTATTCTATTTCAATTTCGGTGGATAGTGGCTTTAAGAATATTTACCTCGAGCCTGCGGCTCTCGGTAAATATTCTGCCACTATCCACCTCAATTGAAATAGAATAAGTGCTAACTATTTGCTGTTTTGAGAAAACTCTCAAAATGGCGGCTCGTTTCGTGCGCGATACTGCGTTTTTCATCTTATCCTCCGTATTTTATTCTGCTGATGCGGTATATACTAAAACAACTATTCCCCTCAGGGTCGATGCCTAGCGGTGGATATATACCTCGACCCTTCGCGTCTCGGTATATATCCACCACTATTCACCTCCCCTGGTAATTATAACAGTTTTAGCACTTGTATTTTCAACAATAAAAAAACTTTCCTTGTTTGCTAAACAACGACGTACATACAGAACAAAAATATGTATAGCATGGTTCTCTGACAGTCAAGATTGGAGTGCTTTTTAACTCGTGGGTTACTATGGTAACCCCGAGTTGTAGTGGGGACCCGATGTCACTCACTCCGGTGTTAGCTCATTAGCTCTACATTAGCATAATTTATGTTGATTATTTATTAAGTTATGTGTTCATTTTACCTACCCCTCCCTCGAAACATTCGCTTATCTTTCCCTTCCCCATCCAACTACTAACCTTGCCGGATCGTGCTTAACTTTAAAAGATTGCCCGAGACACGCGCTTACCAACTGCGCCACGGGGACCTCGTGACGTATCAATCGTGAAAAACTGATTATTATGTGTCAAACGTCCCAGGGTTTGGTTGGTTTAGGCTCTCCGCAGGTTCTCTGTCCCGCAAGTTCACTGTGTTTTGAAAGGCTTAAAATTACTCTTGCGTTGTTGTAAAGTTGACTATGTACGAATTCGAACAATATTCGACCGATGTGAATGCCCGTTCATGACCGTGAGATACGAATCGCCCAAACTTCGGGCAAACTTCGCAAGTTCACTGTGTTTTGAAAGGACTTCTATCTTCCCTAAAGGCGAAAATAGCGACTTTTACTCATCGAACATTGGCCGTTTTCACACTAGAAGACGAACAAATCGTCTGGACGGACAAATCGTCTGACGATTTGTTCGTCTTTTGTACGTCTAGTGTGAATTTAGGTCGATCTTTAGTCGATTTGTTCGTCTACACGAACAAAGCGTCTATGAAAAATCGTCTTCCTAGATGGCCAAACAGACGAACAAATTTAGACGATTTGTTCGTCTGAAATTTGTTCGTCCCGTTTTCACATCAGACGATTTGTTCGTCTCGAGACGATTTGTTCGTCTCTAGTGTGAAAACGGCCAATGTGGCAGATAGCTATTTCGATCAAATATATTACAGCTGTTTCAGGTAACACGCGACTTCGCCGTTGTCAGATTCTTTGAGTTTGGCAGTTGGATTTTCTGCGTTGTCAATCAATGCAATCCATGTGAGCCAATGAAATCCTTGCCCAGTGCATTTGTTTGGCTTCCTTTGCGAGACATGTCGCGACGAGCACCCCCACCTTTTGAACTGAGGGGGCTGAGCACCCCCACTTTTTGAAGCTATATATATATTTTTTGTATTTACATGTAAAGCCAAGAAAAGGAATAGAAGAATTAAAAGAAGCGCGCCCTTTTTTTTCTGTTTTGACATTAGGCTCAGAGAACGTAGGGGTTCAGATTACATTGTGACATAATTTCGTCAAAATTTATCTAAGGTAAAAACATGAAAAAACGAAATTACGTGTCCACTTCATTTTTTGCCTCTTCGGCACCCCCACTTTTTAGGGTGCTCCGCCGCCCCTGCTTCTTCGTAAAAGTAAGTAATCATTTCTCGTGAACCGTGACTGGAAGCAACTAACGGGCCATTTCATTTTTTATCCGCACACCCCCCAAGGAAGAGTTTTCCAAGGGGGTACAGAAAAATTGCTTTTCCGTCGAGGGATTTTTATTAGTATAAAGTATCCCAAACCCTGGGGTCAGAAGCGCCAATTAGCTCATACATTTACTGTGGATTGAAAACGCCCTATTTTAATATTCAGCAATAATTAATTTTTAACTCTGCTGGAACAGCTCGATTCAAAATGTAAACATTAGAACTGGCCTATACCCGTGCGTTTCCACAGACAGAATGTTATTTTTTCCGGGTAAAATTTCAGTTTTTTTTTCAATGACCAATCCCACCCATTCAATATGAGAGCCTTCCCCCACTTCACTCTTCATTACCCACGAGTTGGCGATAGCTTATAGCTTTGATTTTGTTTAAGAATCAATTCTTCTTTGCCAGGCTGCACGGGTTCTTATATTTTGGGGTATTTAAGTACTTTTTTTGCTGTATGTCAACATAAAAATTCCCCCTCGGCAGTCATCAAAAACACAAACGAAATCTCATTATAGCGGAGCTCCAGCGCGGGCCGAAGGCCCGCGCAAGCGGAGCACCATACCTAAGGGAAAAACGTATACCATCGAGTTGATTTTTGAACGTCACGGGCATTTTGGATCATTTTGATGACGTCATTGATGGCGTGAGGGAACGTGACTTTGGTGTAGAGTTCCTCTGATGGTCTTTGAAAGTTTGTCCAAGTTTGGCTTCTAGAGAAGCTTCCCTTCTTGAGATATGATTTTTTCTTTATTTTTCTGGTATTAAACCTATAGTGTCCGCCGTCCGTCCGCCGTCCGTCGTCCGTGTACACATGGGAACCCTGTGGTATGCAAAGAAAAAATTATATCTCCTCAAGGGAACATGCTAAGACAGCCATACTTGGGATATTTTGTCTATGCCACAAGGGGGGTGCTGTAGGACGGTCACGTGATGTGACGTCATCGATGACGTCATCTATGCTTGAAAAATGAATATCTCGTGAAGAGAAGACTCTAAAACAACCAAACTTTGGGTAGTGTGGTCTAGGTCACCAGATGAGCGAAATGAAGTGGTCACGTGATGTGACGTCATCGATGACGTCATCTATGCTTGAAAAATGAATATCTCGTGAAGAGAAGACTCTAAAACAACCAAACTTGGGTAGTGTGGTCTAGGTCACCAGATGAGCGAAATGAAGTGGTCACGTGATGTGACGTCATCGATGACGTCATCTATGCTTGAAAAATGAATATCTCGTCAAGAGAAGACTCTAGAACAACCAAACTTGGGTAGTGTGGTCTAGGTCACCAGATGAGCAAAATGAAGTGGTCACGTGATGTGACGTCATCGATGACGTCATCTATACTTGAAAAAATAATATCTCGTGAAGGGAAAACTCTAAAAGAACCAAACTTGGGTAGTGTGGTCTAGGCCACCAAATGATCGAAATGAAGTGGTCACGTGATATGACGTCATCGATGACGTCATCTATGCTTGAAAAATGAATATCTCGTGAAGAGAAGACTCTAAAACAACCAAACTTGGGCAGTGTGGTCTTGGTCACCAGATGAGCGAAATGAAGTGGTCACGTGATGTGACGTCATCGATGACGTCATCTGTGCTTGAAAAATGAATATCTCGTCAAGAGAAGACTCTAGAACAACCAAACTTGGGTAGTGTGGTCTAGGTCACCAGATGAGCAAAATGAAGTGGTCACGTGATGTGACGTCATCGATGACGTCATCTATGCTTGAAAAAATAATATCTCGTGAAGGGAAAACTCTAAAAGAACCAAACTTGGGTAGTGTAGTCTAGGCCACCATATGATCGAAATGAAGTGGTCACGTGATATGACGTCATCGATGACGTCATCTATGCTTGAAAAATTAATATCTCGTGAAGACTCTAAAGCAACCATATAAACCATGTACACATGGGAATCCCTTTCATTCACATAGAAAATTTTATAACCAGGAGCTCCGCTTTTAGCCAGTGGCTAAATCTATATATTAAAATACTTAAGATAGTACGCGCGCTCTGATTGGTCGAGAGCCGTGTTTGCATTTCCCTGTGCAAACACGGTTCTCGCGTCACATACGACACCGGCGGTGAAATTTGAGTTTCAATTTTGTACAAATTTTGGAAAACCTCGATCTGATTGGGAGAATTCTCGAGCAGGTGCAAACACTCGCCTGCGGCTCGTGTTTGCACTGACCTGCTGTCGAATTCTCCCAACCACATCTCGGTTTGCATTAGCCTGTGCAAACACAGTAAATGTGTTTTATTTGTTAAATATTTGTTGCTGTTGAATCGATATATGTATGTATTGAATTCATGAATTTATATATATATGTATTGATTGATTCCGACTCATGTTATTTGCATTTACGCGAGCTTGCTGTCGCAGTTATGTCTTCCGTGTCTTTATATTTTCTTTTGTATTATTTCCTAGGGATTTAATCAAGAAGTTACTAGTTCACGACAGAACACGACGATTAGGGAGTATGAAGGTAATTTGTGATTTGGTTTACATAAAAAGAAATGAAACTTCTTGCCGGGAATATTTCTGTGTTTTGCCTTTGCTTGGAAAATTTATTGGACAATTGGGTTTTTTCATGTGTCACGTGACTAAACAAATCTGCCTTAATAATAGCTTCAGTTCCAGGGTCAAAAAAATTGTACTACGCTCGCCTAGGGCGACCCAGAATTGTAGATCGCAACAGACCGTGTCGGGGATTACGACTCTGGTACGGCGTGGCAGCAGGCCGCTTATATTTGTCGCACTTGTATTGCAGAACAAGAGACCTTTGTACTCTTTGCAGGTGCAATGTGCGAAAACCGCTTGACCATTTATTGTTAAATGTTCTTCTACCTACAAGTGAGAACATTGATTGAGATGAACATAATTCAAAACCTAGTCCGTGAGCGAGCAGAAAGGGAGACTCTCCCTCCTCTGGGTAATTTTGAAGACATATATCATGTGAAAGTCCTTGGTGGGATAGACTCCTTTGCAGCCGCTGTCGTGTCGCTCGTTTCACTTTCTCCTGGTGGGGAGAAAGTGAAACGAGCGACACGCCAGCGGCTGCAAAGGAGGCTATTGGTGGGAGGACTCCAAAAATGTATGTCTGCACTAGTTCGATTGGTGAGTGTGGCCATGCGGCATCACTCTTTTTTTTTCCCTAAAAAATACAATTAGCCGTTAAAGTAAGCGTGTAAAAGAAACTATTTGATATTGTTATGATAAAAATTGCTTTTTATGTTAAAAAATGTAGCACATTTGGAAGCTGTTTCTTCGTTGTTTTTGCCGTTGGTCGTGTTATGCCTACGCGTACCCAGGCCGTAACAAAACCTATACTATACATTCCCTAAGATTACTCATACTTTGTCAAACGTCTTCCAAAGTTACCTGTGGTTATATTATGTCGGTTTCAATGTGCGGTTTTCATAATTATGCGAACACTGCACCACTTAACCGCCAAACCGTGACTTTAGTAGCGCGATTTAGTAGCGTCCTTCACTCGTACGACTAACACTTAGCGACCAAAAACATCACCCAGACTTAACAAATACTCTCCAATCTCACAAAAGGGTGTGGCGGTGGAGTGCATTTCTAGACATCCGGATATAAGTGTGCCATGGTTAGTGGGTAATTTCCCTTAACTGTCAACTAATTACTCGGGCTTCCTGTGCGAAGAGCCCGAGTCATAAATTCGGCTGTGTTTTTTTTTAACTTGGGCTTCCGCAGGAAGAGCCCGAGTTATATATTCGGGCTCTGTTGTTTTTTTATTATATTTTTCTGGCAAAACGCAGGTTCAAGTAGGGTTAAGTATCGCAGTCACGTTGTCTGGTGTCCCTTGAGCTTGTGAGCCAATGAAAGCACTACAACATGAAAGTGAGGCTTTATAGTAAGAACAACAGTAAATTACATCATCTCGTTTGACAGGTAACTTTGGAAGACGTTTGACAAAGTATGAGTAAGTTGGCGAGGATCTGGTGACGTCCATTTGATGGCCTTTGCTGATTTTGAACGTTGGGGCATGCGCAGAAAGTTGTTTCTCTCAACGACTCTGTATCAAATCTCACGCATGTGCCAGTGGTTGTCGCCAGAGCCTCCCCTGCGAGGTGACGAGCCGGGGAGCTCTGGGTTCGAGAATGGATATCGTAGTGCATTCTCGTAGCCAGGCTCCCCGGCTCGTCACCTCGAGCCGAGCTGAGGAGCTCTGGATACATGTTTTAGAGATCTATACTATTATAATCAGGTTGTCTGCGCAAACGTTTCTGATTGGCTAAATCGTTCGCACTCACTCCGCTTAGGCCTGAAGCTGTGTAGCCAAAAGAAGTTCACAAACCTGCAGAGAAGGTGGAAATCTCGACAGTGAGCGTGTTTTGGTTGGAAAAGATTCACCCTGGGCTAAGTTCTAATTCAAGCGATTTCTTAAGCGAGGGACAAACCTGCCATCGCCGCCATTTTGAAATCTCCCACAGAAACTAAAAAAGAACTCAGTTCGTACAGCCAAAAGCACCAGAGTCATTCAGACCTAAATGGTTCTGTCACAGATTACTTGCAGAAATGTGCAGGAACAATTCTTATTCGAAAGCTTTAAGTTGAGAAAAAAGTTCATTCAGCTTGAACAAACATACACCAGTGCCTTGCTTTCCTGAGCGCGGGCTAAGGCGAAATATGAGTGACATATTTACACAAAGTAAAGCCATGAATAATAGCGGAGCTCCCGCGGAGCCCCATAGCTACATGCAGGAGAAAAAGGAACATAAAAAGTGTATATGCATCCAACGATTCTGTCATGGACTTCCGGTTTGTGCGTTCGTTCGTTCGTTCGTTCGTTCGTCCGGAATGACGTCATCAAAACTAGAAAAGTCAATATCTCAAGAAGGCAACATCGCTAGGTGACCAAACTTGGGTAAAGTTATTTTGGAGGCAAGGGGGTGCACCACCAAGGCCACGTGACATGACGTCATCGATGACGTCATCGAAACTAGAAAAGTCAATATCTCAAGAAGGCAACATCGCTAGGTGACCAAACTTGGGTAAAGTTATTTTGGAGGCAAGGGGAGTGCACCACCAAGGCCACGTGACATGACGTCATCGATGACGTCATCAAAAGTAGAAAAGTCAATATCTCAAGAAGGCAACATCGCTAGGTGACCAAACTTTGGTAAAGTTATTTTGGAGGCAAGGGGAGTGCACCACCAAGGTCACGTGACATGACGTCATCGATGACGTCATCCAAACTAGAAAAGACAATATCTCAAGAAGGCAACATCGCTAGGTGACCAAACTTGGGTAAAGTTATTTTGGAGGCAAGGGGAATGCACTTCCAAGGTCACGTGACATGAAGTCATCGATGACGTCATCAAAACTAGAAAAGTCAATATCTCAAGAAGGCAACATCGCTAGGTGACCAAACTTGGGTAAAGTTATTTTGGAGGCAAGGGGAGTGCACTTCCAAGGTCACGTGACATGACGTCATCGATGACGTCATCAAAACTAGAAAAGTCAATATCTCAAGAAGGCAACATCGCTAGGTGACCAATTTTGGGTAAAGTTATTTTGGAGGCAAGGAGGGTGCACAATCAAGGTCACGTGACATGACGTCATCAAAACTAGAAAGTGAATATCACAGGAAGACAACATCGCTAGGTGACCAAACTTGGGTAAACTTATTTTGGAGGCAAGGGGGGTGCACTACCAAGATCACGTGACATGACGTCATCGATGACGTTATTAAATCTAGAAAAGTCTATATCTCGAGAAGGCAACATCGCTAGGCGAACAAACTTGGGTACAGTCAAGAAAACATCCGGAGTATGTGGGTATGGAGCTCTTTGAAATGCAACACAAAAAAATCTGAATTTGCAAGTATGGCAATGGAGAACACGAATGTTTTCTGTAGCAAGTGACGTCGCGACACGTCACATTATTAATCTTTTGCAGGACTTATAAATATGTAACCGGGAGCTCCGCTTTTAGCCAGTGGCAAAATCTATATATTATTCTCTAAGTATAAATCCTTACGCTGTATCGCAAAACGAAGGACACAAACCCGAAGAGAAGAAGGAAATCTCTCCAGTGGGCGTGTTTTTGTTGGAAAAGATTCACCTTTGGCTAAGTTCTAATTCAAGCGATTTTTTCAGCGAGGGACAAAGCCGCCATCGCGGCCATGTTGAAATCTCCCACATAAACTAAAAAAGAACTCATTTCCCTCAGCCGAAAGCACCATAGACATCCAAACCTAAATGGTTCTATTACAGATTACTTACTGATATGTGCAGGGATAATTTTAAATCCAAAGATTTGAGCTGGAGAAAATTTTCATTCAAGTTTGAACAAACTTACACCACTGGCACTGCCTACAGAGCCCGGGCAGAGCGCACGCTAAGCCATGAATGAAATTCTCTAAAAAAAAATCCAAGTTTAGAACAATTTTACTTTATCTGTTTCTTCTCTTCCCTTACTGAGATATGATAAGCATACAAACAATTCCGAAGTCAAATGGTTTTTCTGTGTAAGGGAAGCGGTCAAAACATTTGTACTCGAACGGAACCCGATTTTATCACGGGAGGTAGGTCCCGGGCTGTACCGCCGCACCCCCAGCCCTACCCGTTTATTCAATGCCCATTTTCTCCGTGCTCAAGTATGGGATGCTGGATGTTATTGCATGGATGTGTTGCTCTCGCTATGAAGAAGACGCTGCTGAGCTAATCTTTTGTATTCAATTATTATTTTACGACATATTCGCAGTTAAAAATGGCCTTTTTTTCCTAAAAGAAGGTTGGCTGCGGCATACACTACCCCATCGGGTCCCATTCGAGTACAGATGTTTTGACCACTTCCCTAATAGGCTTGCGTTTTCAATTTTAGCGGGTTCTTCGGACTTAGACAGATTTGAGAGCCGTACTGACTCACGCGACACACGTGCGTCATTTTCTCCACCAAAATCAGGTAGACCAGTGCAAAACATAGTACAAAGAAAGGCTCTCGCGCTCACTTCATTTATTTCGGCATGGCGCAGGGGGTCTTTCTTGAAGGGAGGTCATTAGTAATGTAAATCAGCAGTTTATTGAAGGGGAACTCAGGTTGGGTCTTCTAGCGTCACGAAGTGACGGGCTGTTTTCTTGTTATATATTAGACTGAAGATCCGCGCGCAAATTGGACTAATTGGCTATGACGTATTAATTACAGTGATTGACCGGATATTGTGACACCCTCTCAGGCCAACGAAAGTGAAATATAATTGAATAACAGTGAAATAATGAGTGATACAGTAATTGAGAACCGAATACTGATAAATATGGAGTTGAAATTTAGGTTTATGTAGAATTTAGTTCGTTGTGGTCGAGGCTCCTTTTGATGCTGTTGGCTCTCCTGGCAGGGCACTCGCGTTTATGACTCTCGCGTTTTTGACTTCGAGACCCCAGAAGTTGAGTCCTTGTGGATAAAACTGAGACCTCATCGCCTTCCTCGCCACACATCAATGATTCTGGCGGCTGCTGTGTATCATTCTACAAGTACAAGCTGCGGCGCTGATGATAATCAGGTCATGTTGCAACATCTTCAAATGAATACTGGGACTTTCCTACAACAACATCCGTGACTTCAATTCCACTAGCACTGGACTTCCTCTCCAAGATACTACACGCTTCACTAACCTCACTCAAATCATCAAGGTGTTGACACGGGTACCTTAGACTGGTGTCTGACCAATCGTGCCGATCTTTTCTCCTCTCCTAAGCAGCTTCGTAAGCTGGGTACTAGTGATCATTACACTATATCCATTGCACCATCTCTTTCAAATTCACCATTGAAAAACACCAACACTGTAGTTTGGAAGCGAGATTTGAGGCCCAGTAGGATGCGGAAGTTTGGATCTTGGATCACTCAAGAGTGCCGGCAGTCGGTGTTCGACCAGTCACTGGTGCAGGACAAGTATGAGGCGTTCACTAATTTACTTCTAACTGCAATTGACACCTATCTGCCAATGAGGAAGTTCAAGAACGCCTCGTCTGGTAAAGCCTGGATTACAACCAAGTTGAAGTCGCTGATTGCCTGTCGTCAAGCAGCCTTGCATAGCGGCGGAAAGGAGTCAGAGTTGCTTAAGCAATATCGCAATGCTGTCCGGTATGAGTGTTCGGTAGCAAAAAAGTGCTACTATAAGACCAAGGTAGAAGCTCTCGACAAGTCAACCAACATCGAACGGTGGTGGAACGAAATCAAGAATCTCCAAGGGGGGCGTGCTTCTACACTGTAATAGGGTACTAGTTCAAAGAGGTACAAGAATCTTGCCGTCGTAGATTTATTAGCCTTTAGCAACTCTTTACAACTCTAAAAAAACTCTACTCTAAAGTTCAAGTGTGTTTTTAGGCTACCGAACATAGTCTCTTTATAGTCATCTTCTGTCATTCTATACCTAACTTGTCTATGATTAATTTAGCCTGTTTTAGTGGTTTAAACAAACATTACATAATTACATTCCGAAGTGCAAAAACTATAATTCTCATATTAAAGTTTATCAATACGATTTGAAACTTGTATACCAATAAGATATAACCAGAAACTAACTTTGTGTTGAGAAATATCCCAGTTTAGAAAAAAGGTATAGAAATTTGATGTGATTAAAAGTAAAATCGACCATCCCAAATCATAATATAGGCGTGGTTTAGCTCTAGTAAGTAAGTACTAATAGAGCTAAAGGTTGTTTGCAATGTTAAAATGCACAAGAAAAGTAACGTCCATTAGGTTGAACAAAATGCAACTAGTTTTGTTAGTTCAGCTTAACTTATGCTTTCCTTTGTCCAATTATAATTCATTCTAGAATGTTCTCAAGTTGAATTTTGGGCTTGATACTTGAAGAATCATGGCTTGTCTAAAAACGTTTCTTTTCCATTTTCCAGAATAAGCGATATTGACTAGTTCATCTTTGCATGTTACTTATTTGTGGCAAGCCTTTAGTTTAGGTCGACTTTAGTTTAAATCAAAATTAGCGAAATTATATTTGATCAATTGTTAGTTGATACCACAATAGAAGGAGGAAAGTACCCTTAAGGTGGCGTACACCTATTCAAAGGCAAAACAACACGAAGGTTTAGACACCGAGTTTAGTCATAAAACGTTCCCCGATTACTCGATTAGTGTCATTTTTTGCCAGCCAATAAAACAACTATTCGGCTTTCTACTTGGTATCGTTTTCATTGAATAAATTTAACCGATTTCCTGAAATCAGTGAATGAACAAAGTGGGGTAAAATTAAACATGGCCTCCTATTTCTATAAAAGCACGGCTAAGTCCCACTTTTTTGTTTTTTAACGACATCACTAGTACCCTTTTATGTGTCTGTGAAAGCAAATCGGAATCGAGTTCTTGGCAGGCGCGCGATGGCTTCGACTAAATCTAGATGGCTCAGATGCTTACATTTATCGCAGGGCGCAATATTGGGGCTATATCTAGACATGAGTACTTGTACTCTTCTTATCTTACCTGGCATTGAAAGTTTGATGTCCATGAAGTTTTTGCAAGGAAGTACGTTAAGCTGAATGCTGTCCAGTACAAAGTTCTGAAAGCCAGAATGGAGGGTTTTGTTTCACTTCTGAACTGAAATTATGCATTCTTTACTCCTTTGCTTAATTTCCAACTTTTCAGCTGAGATTTTCCTTTCCTGTTTCCTGACAGTATAATAGAATAGATGTACTTTCGCCTTGCAGAGTTTTAGTGAATAACTCCAATACGGTGTCGAGAAATAAGCTAAGGCCGTTTGGCCTCGAAATTCATTCTGAACTAAACTCAAACCAAAGCCAAAATGCATGGCTTCGACTCAACACAACATTGCGTACCTCCCCTGAGAGGAGTCACCTTGAGGGGACGAGAGACGTTACGCATGTCGTTTGGTGCTTATGCCAAAATTAGCTTCCTTAGAATCTTAATTTCCTTTTCCGTGATCTATTATGGTCGTTAACAATGGATAACGCTTCTCGTCTACCAAGGTGACTTCTCTCAGGGGATTTTCAAAATTTCACGCCGGTACGCAATGTTGTCAGTGTTGAGTCGAAGCCATGCATTTTGGCGTTGGTTTGAGTTTAGTACAGAATGAATTTTGAGGCCAAACGGCCTTCGCTTATTTCTCGACACCGTATTGGAGTTATTCACTAAAATTCGGTAAGGCAAAAGTACATCTATCCTTTTATACTGTCAGGAAACAGGAAAGAAAAATCTCAGCTGAAAAGTTGGAAATTAACCTAAGGAATAGAGGATGCATAATTTCAGAAACAAAACCCTCCATTCACTAGGCTATCAGAACTTTGTACTGGACAGCATTCAGCTTGACGTACTTCCTTTCAAAAACCCCTTTGGGCATCAAGCTTTCAAATGCCAGGTAAGATAAGAAGAGTACAAGTTCTCATGTCTAGATATAGCGATATTCACGATATATCATCGTGAATGAGTGAAGTTTTCCTTTAGTAACTGAGTGCACTTAGTCCGGCGGATTAGCGTAAAAATTGCGCACTTTTGGCTAAAGACTCCAGACTTTGCATGTCAATAGTTTTCAGTATTTTGTCGAAGATTAGATATGGAGGCACGCTACATTTTATTCGTAGCGAAAGCTAGAACAGTTTTAATGTGAACCATTGTTTTGCTATTGGCAGCCATCTTTGAATCTTTTGTTATTCATGAGCTCTGCGGCACTTGGTGAAATCTTCCATCGTCCTTGTTTATAGAGTATAGCAAGTACTAGGAAGAAATATCATGCCAAAATTTTAGAGACAAGCTTCGTTTTACACATTCGACACATGAGGTACCAATTTTCTCGATCTTTTTTAGAATTTGTTGGTCATTCTTGAAACATTTCATCAAACCTCAGTCAGACTATTGATTTACTATAGAAATTATAAACATTCACAATAAACTGATCGTGACATTTAATAGATCACAAAAAACTCTAAGGAGACGCTCAGCCGAAGTCAGTCAGCTAAATCCATAGTTCAAAATTAGCAAATGTTGAGCTGCTATGGCTGTGTAGTCTAGAGAACAACTTGAATGTTCACAAAGCCAAGTTCTAAACCTCATTTGAATAACAAAGCATTCAAAATGGCTGTTATTGAGCTAAACAATAGTTCACTCTAAAACCTCTCTAGCTTTCGCTACGAAAGAATTCCAGCGTGCCTCCATATCTACGATTTAAAAAAGCATTGAAAACTATCACCTGGCAAAAATTGGGGCTTTAGCCTAAAATGCGCAATTTCCTCGAAAATTTGCTCTAATCCGCCGGACTAACTCCCCTTTTTGCCAATGGGTGTTGAGTGGAATTCTCGGAGACTAGTCAGATATTCATCTCGCCATAGTTTCCAGAAGTTTTGCGTCAATCTTTGGTGAAATTTGGCTCTTTTTGCTAATTCATTGGCGTGTATGCCTTTAGGATTGTAGTCCAAGTCTTCATTCTGCGAATCAGGAAGAGTAAGCAGTCTGTGTCCACACGGAAAGTGAGAAGGTGTTAACGGTGGGCCGTCATCGATGTCTGTATATGTGTATGTGAGGGGGCGACTGTTAAGTATTGCTTTAAAGGCCCATCACCAACCGAAAGTCTTTGACTATCAAGTGCGTTTCTCTCACGTTTCTTTGTGTTGTCCTGTAATGGTGCATTATGTAGCCGTCCATGGCAGCGCAGTAGACCATCTTTCTCATCCATGTAGAGACCAAGTTGGTGCACAATTTTAGGAAGGGTTTCCTTTTTCTTGCTTTGGAGCTTTGGAGTATCATTTGTAAAACAGTTCTCTCAGGGTTTCTTTTTTTTCTTGGGGCGGGGGGGGGGGGGGGGGGGGGGGAGTAATTACCTGGTAATAAAAATAACTTAATAAGGCTAGGGAAACTAACTCGAAAACCCAAGGGTTAATTTAGTTTTCCTGCTCAGAGTTTCCTGACCAAGTTGGTGCACAATTTTAGGAAGGGTATCCTTTTTCTTGCTTTGGAGCTTTGGAGTATCATTTGTAAAACAGTTCTCTCAGGGTTTCTTTTTTTTCTTGGGGTGGGGGGGGGAGTAATTACCTGGTAATAAAAATAACTTAATAAGGCTAGGGAAACTAACTCGAAAACCCAAGGGTTAATTTAGTTTTCCTGCTCAAACTTTTCTATTGCTTTTTTTTCTCTCATTCTTGTAAACTGACACTTATTTTATACACAATGTAAATAGATATACCATTAAGAGCTTAATAAAGATTATTATTATTATTATTATTATTAGATATGATGTCTGCAAAATGAGCTTGCTGGGTGACTTTCAGAAGTTTGTTGAGCGCTTTTTTCTTTCTATAGCAGTAATCTCGAACGTGACTGGTTTCTTAGCCAACTTTTGAGTGAATTGACTAACGAGTGCCATGATGCCTATTGCTTTGTTAAAGGAGCTATACCTTGTGATTTCAATCATATTTAGTACGTTCGAGCTTGTGCCTGTATTTGCCAAGTTTGAGTTTGTGGGTATATCCTCTTGATCCTTCGATTTGACAGTTGTTGAGCCCGATGTCGCAGTTTTCTGGCCATTCTTTTTCTGAATTTGAGAGTCAGATGGGTCCCTTTAGTGTCTTTAGTATCCAGAGGCTTTAGTGTCCAATCCTCTTGTGAGATAATCTCATTGTTCTTATCTCCTTCACTAGCTGTTTGGTCTGAGTTCTAATTTGTTTGCTTAGATTTCTCAACCTGGGGAGCGGCTTCTTTTTCATCGCTTTCTTCGCATATTGAGGTGTGGTGCTTCGTTTGCACTTTAGACATCACCCATTGAATTTGCGGTTTTTCTGGATGTTTTTAAACCCGGCGCAGTTAAAGCATCGCTTTTGTTGATTAAAAATGCATGGTGTGCACTTTAGTTTAGTTTATCGCATTTTTAGTTTATTGCATTTGTCAGGCCTGTGAGAGCCTTCGCAGTATAAACAAGGCTTTTGTTTGTTGCTCGTTTTTTTAGCTATCTGGTGCGCGCCAGCACGAAATGCACCTGTAGTAGGGACCAAAATTTCTTCCGAGTCAGCTATTATCGCTGTTTGCGGTGGTGTGGCTCTTCTCTCTACTTTCAAGTTCTTTCCTGAGTTCTTTTCTTAGTTCATTGAGAGATTGATCAACAAGCGAGCTCGCTCTAAATATCTGGCGCGTTTCTTCAGGGAGTTTTTTCAAAATATCCCATACTGGAATATTCAACATCGCTTCCATGTGCGCTTTTCGATAGTTGTTGGTCGTCAATGGCAACCCTGCTATAGCGCACGCAGCGTCATCTTTGAGATTTCCTTGTAAATAAGTCATTTTTCAATGCTATCCCGAAACGTTTGCCAATTAAGTGGGTCGCCATTAAAGGGTTTGATGCCTATTTTGGGCAGATGTACATCCATTCTATGTGCCGACGTTTGTTGATGAGTAGTTGATTGGAATCATCCTCGGAGACCCAGGGGATTTTTCCTCTAACGTTTTCACTCACGAGAAAAAAAGCCCCTGGGGAACAGTAAAGAACGAACTTGGTCAAAATTCGAAACCTATGCCGGCCTGTGATTGGTCGACCTCGGGAGGTCGACGAATCACAGGCGCGAGTCCTGAACAATAGACTTAACGTAAAATTGAAAATTTGCATAAGGGCAATAACATGGCTTGCCGTGTAGACATCACGTTCCAAGAATTATCTACAGTGATCAAAGATAGATTCGGTATCACGTCGTTGAAAGCAGAGTAGCTACTAGTTTTTAAGGGGTTTTACAAGCGACAAGATTAATTTACCTGAATGAGTTTACCTGATTGAGTTTACCCTGTTCAGGTTCACTTCCCTGCCCTGTTTAAATCTATCTTTGCACAACTCCCGACGGGATTTGGCGAGAGTCTCATATGCCAAGCCATGCCTGAAATGTGCGAAATTCTAAAAGCAAAAGGACGAGGACGAAGTTCAGGGGAAGTTCGATCGTGTAGTCTGCTAAAGAAGGGACTTCTAGTTTCATCTTGTGACAACAAATTATTCTCGGTTTGCAAAATGAGCAAACAAAGTCCGAAAATCCATCATCCAGCGAGACATTTCGTCCAGTTTTTCGCCGAGAGACAGCGAGCCGAACAACTTGTATCTTCTCTTGCTATCTACAACAGTTTCACCGCAAATACGGCAGTAATGCCCAATAGGCTTCTTTGGGGTCACACCCATTTACCGTCAAAGGTAACCATGTTGATCGTTTATGAATGTTTTGCGAAACAAAACAGCGAAATATCGAGAGTACGGGCGTAAGATTTCGCATTTGCCGTATCGCGTTACACAAACTGATGAGTGGATGACATGTTTTGACAGGAAAGGTTAATTACTTAATCCCCAAGGGTATTAACTGGCGTCGCATCGGCGGGTTGCACTATTTCGAGATACAAGATACGAAGATACAGAGATACAGAGATACAAGGATATCGGGTTACCAAAAAATCGAAGATACAGAGATACAAGGATATCGGGTTACTAAAAAAATCGTGAACTAACAAACGCCGGATGCGACTCAAAGCACGAAGCATACCCTCAAAGCACGAAGCATGTTGGACATGTTCCGGGATTTTATATCATTGTACTATTCTCATTCTGCATACTAATGAGCGCATCGCCAAAGCGCAAGGAAACCGGTTATTAGTAATGCTTTGCGTGCCCTGGTATAAAGCTGGGACTCACAGTCTTGCCATGTGCCAGTTAACGACTTTCACTTCCGGTTCTCTTAGTCTGAGTCTGCGCAGTTCATACTCTGAATTCCGCCCATTACGAATTCGGGCTACCTGTGGTTCGTTTAGGACGCGTCTCGTCGGACGTTCGAAAACAGTACTTCGCTTCCATTGATTGCCATGAAATTTGGTAATGTTCTTCCCTTACAGTTTATCTTTCCTAGGGAGGCCGTTTCCCTTCTCTTTTGCCTTCTTGATCGGCCTTAATATGAGTTAATGTTTTGGATGCAATTTACAAGCTTCAATTTGCTCTGTGTTTGATACGTAATATTGTATGGAACCTGAAGTTTTTCGAAGGATCACATGCAGCACACTACAATTTTCATCTCTCTGGGAAGCAAAACAGACCACAATATTTGTGATACGATGACAGGATTGGAGTGCAGGTGAGTTTCTTTTCGACATGGTTTGCATATCATGTACCTTGCTTTATGTGTGAGTTGCTTGTTTCATGCTGCTTACCTAATATTTTCCAAGCTGTATTTTGCCTTTTGCTTTGGGCTTCAGATTTAATGTTGAGCTCAAGTCGGCCTCAAGTCACACTCAAAGATCAAAATTTCCTTTACAATGCTGCAGTATCGGTATTAAAAATGCTTACTACAGAAATTTTCACAAAATTAATTAACGCTGTCGAATGTAGTAAGAATTAGCCACGTGCTTTTTGAAAATAGATTGAAAGCTTTTCATTGATACACTGTGATAAACTTTCATCTTTCATTCATTCATATTTATGCACTCCAATCAATGTAACCCCCAAACCGGGCATATGCAGGGACTTTGGGAATTTGAGGCCTGTGAAAGGAAGAAAATTGTGAGGAAATGTGATTCCAGAGTCCTCACATATCCCCTTTCAACTATGGATGGTCACAATTTGAAATTTGAAAATAGAAACAAAAGGTACACAGGTATGTGCCACCCAAAACCAAGTCTTCGTCAAATGCTCCACAACAACCCAGGGAGGTGCATTGGGTGTGGACTGCAATACTAAATGATGTAAAATTGGAAAATGCTTTCCTAAAGATTTAGTTCTAGTAGTCCTATCCACATGCCTGGCTCTTCAAACCGAAAACACACATCTCTTTCGATCTGCCCCTGACTTATAGTATACTGAGTGTATTTTGAAAAAAATTACAGGCATTTGTAATTCTGAAATTTGTCCCTGGACGTCTGCAAATGGAATGACCCCTATGGAAGTTCCAGGTTCTTCAATGGAGGGGTGGGGATAGATTTAAAATGGAATAGCCCATTGTTGTTGTATGGCTTGTGACCGTTGATGTTAGTTTGATTATGTTTTCTGTATGATGATTTAGACTGATTAATCATTGGTCATGAAAGATAACTGTTTTTTCCCTTTTTAGGAATTCATGAAAGAGGAGCAAAATGTTGGACATCATGTGGTGCCTGCAGTACACTGTAAGTTCACATTAGTTGTCTAGTGAAGATTGTTTGTTACCAAGGTGACCACATGGTTGCAAAACCTTGTGAAATGAGTAGTCTTAGTAAAGTATATAAAAGGTTGACAAATCCTTATATTTTTAATTCAATTTATCATAAATGTACAAACATTCATACTTAATTTGCAAACAAACCCCAGTCATACAAATCTCTGTAAAAGTTTCAATTTTCAGACTGCTTTCTCAGCTGACATGGCATTTGGCATAACGAAAATTTAAAGGATTATTAATGTGAGGATACTCTGTGAATTTGCGGTGGCCATTTTGGAAAAAGGTCTATTTGTTCATCTTAACACATACTTGCATGCACTCGGTCGTGTGTAAGAAATTGCACATTGTAACCACCCAAGGGAAATACAAACACAGTATCTGAATTGGGTGGCAACAAGATGTAAACACTGTTAGCTCATTTGGTCTATAGTGTTTTCTATCTGTATCATTCCTGGTTGAGCAATGATGCATACCAGTGTACCATATATGTAAACACTGTTAGCCGATTTGGCCTATCTTAGGGACTTGAAACAAGGTGTACTTGTGAATTATAGAATTAGATGGTTCTTAGATGATTGACTTAGCTTGACATATGAAATGGTGGAAATGAGTTTACCTGGAGACCTATCTTGATGTGATTACAACAAATGTTCCTCAGAAGTATGCACCATGTCTCTGTACTTTTACTGAACCCCCTTCAGAGTTCTTGTGCTTCTCAAATTGCAAAATTTGTAGATTCAGATCACATTTGCTAGGTTAAAGAATGTGGGTTAGGCATTTGGAAAAATGACTGTATGCATTAAAGCTGGATTAAGGGAGGGGCAGATCATTAGAAAAGCCCTTGGATGTTTATACCAGATTGCTACCAGTCTGGTAGCAATCATTTAATATGCGCCGAGGTGTTTCTGTAACGAATGGTAACCACACGGAAACACAGGCAAATTTTTGGCCGTCTTACATATGACTCGTCGTCCATCGCATTAATGTGCTAGAGGGAATTCTAATCTTCAGCGTGGCCTGTTCGTCTGGCGACCTAGTTTTCCCACAAAAACTCGACATAGTTTTTGCAGAGCTTTACCACCATGTGTATTGCTTCGCGACCTCATGTATTGATTTTCGACCCACTGAAGTAGCCGATTCCAGAGTTTTGGTTTGATTGGCGGCTAAAAATCACCAATCGCCCATCGCAACATTGAATTTTGAGGTCGCGTAGCAATGCATACAGTGGTAAGCGGCGCTTTGGAAAAAAATATTTTAGAAAATCCCGTCATCGTATCAAAATAGTTTCTGTAAATGAAGCTCTTTAAATGACTAATGTTTATATTGCTTATCTTCATTTGTCTATAAAAACTTCAGGGCAAAGCCGAGGAGCCGTTAGAAATACTGCTTTTCTTTAGTGTGGATTGATAGCTATTCGTGCTCCAAATTAGCCAGTTTTAATTAGAGCAAAGAAATGATTGTAAAGCTATAATTATTTCCAGAATTTGCCGATCACTAGATATATGCTTAAAAATGTCGAAGCGCTGGAAAAATACGTAAGCAAAACACAGAATGTATTTTAATCTCACCTCAAAAAGACGCATCATTTATTCTATGCTCGCCGAATTGAATCTCGCGCCGTGCAGTCGTGGCTCGAATTACCGCTGGATTATAAGATCGCAGAATAATTTTCGCTACTGCGCAGCCTCAGACTAGAATACCGCGAAGACAATAGAAAAAACAGTCGTGAGTTTCGCGCTCATCTCGACAAGACGATGAAATGTTTCTCTTGGGGTTTTGCCAGTCAACCGCCCCTACCACCCAGGCATTTCTTCGAACCAGTTACTAGCCCCAGCTGAAGTCGTAGGCGAGGTAAACTGCTCCTTTTTGATCTTTTTCTCGGCTTTATCTGCGTTTCTCTTGTATATAACTATCAATGGATAACTATCAATGGCTGTAAATTTTTGAAATTTATGTATGAGATTCTACCGTAGACGGCTCGGAGAGCTGTGGATGTTAGACAAGTACGGAGTACTGCCGGCAAGGAAAGGGAAATATTATACGAGATTTTTTAAGAGTATGCACTTAATATGTGAGATTGTGCCGGTATACAGCTCGGGGAGCTGAGAAATGAATACAAAATGACAGCTCGGTCGGGAGCTGAGAGATAAATACGAAGTAACAGCTCCGGGTGCTGAGAGAGAAATGCGAAATTATAGCTCGGGGAGCTGAGAGATAAATACGGAATAACAGCTCGGGGAGCTGAGAGATAAATATGGAATAACAGCTCGGGGAGCTGAGAGATAAATACGAAGTAACAGCTCGGGGAGCTGAGAGACAATTGCGAAATTATAGCTCGGGGAGCTGAGAGATAAATATGGAATAACAGCTCGGGGAGCTGAGAGATAAATACGAAGTAACAGCTCGGGGAGCTGAGGAGAAATACGAAGTAACAGCTCGGGGAGCTGAGAGATAAATACGAAGTGACGGCTCTGCAGGGAGCTGAGACAGAAATAGGCCTTATCACGGTTTCCGACGCCATTTTGTTCGGTAGGCAAGATGTGCAAAATCCCACATAAACTCTGTAAACGCGAAGTGAAATTGTTGCGAAAATATTGCATATATCAACAAAGTACTTAGCGTAAAATAATTCTACTTGGCCAAACAATCACTCTATCAAATTTAAGCTTCCTACGCTCTCTATAAAGCGAGCATTGTAGTTTTTATTTTTCCACATCTACCCTTGTATTTTGACAGGCTTTTTACGCATCGATGCACACAGATTTTACAGGCGTTTGTATGAAGAATTAAAACGTAATACTCGATTCATACAGCAGCTATAACCTTCAAACTTTAAGGTAAACAGTTTCAGCCACTCTCTCAATGCTACGATTCATATTTTACCGATATGTTTGATATTTTCGCAACGATTTCACTTCGCGTTTACAGAGTTTATGTGGGATTTGCACATCTTGCCTACCGAACAAAATGGCGTCGGAAACCGTGATAAGGCCTATACAGAGACGTTTTAAGAAATTTGAAAGAGTATGCATTTAATATTTGAGATTGTACTGATATACAGCTCGGTATAGACAGCTCAAAACTAGGAACACTCTACCGGTAAAGAAAACAATACTTTTAAAGGCTTTAGTTTTAAGGTGAGTATTTATTATGCAGCTACAAGCTTTTGCATTCAGTCATCATTTGCATAGCGCTACCGGAAAACAGTAATTCGTGTAATTATGTGTTATTACATTAGAGTGATCATGTTCAATGTAACTCGCACACTAGAAGTCAATAAATTATTATTATTATTATGAATGCGTTCGGCGTGATATCGGGTAAATACTAACAACGAGCTGTGTGTCATGTATAGTGTGTGATGAGAAGCTATTACGCTCCAGAATTCAACACGGCATGTTCAGAGTATGATACTATTAAATTTAAAGGAGGTTTACAGCAGTCTATCGTGTATTTAGTCTAGACATGTTCCTTGTATCTAAAGCCATCAATCTTATTATACATTTACGAGCAATTTTTGCCATCTCCTTTGTTGACTTGGGGGGGCCTCGCTCTATGGTTCCAATTCGGGATTTATTCCGAGCCCGGGTCAACGAAGGGGGTGGGTCCCTTTTGGATTAACCGTTACCATTTAGTCGTTCTGTATATTTACGAGTTTGTATAATTTCCAACGGGACCACCCCTTTCGTTGGCCCGGGAAACGCTGTCAGCATTAGTAAAGTTTACCTTTGGCTCTCGGAGAGTCCCCCTATATGTTCCAGTCGATGGCCTACTCTCAGGCGTTTTTCGCTTTGCCTAGCTGACCGAGGTTAGACAAGCTCATTTACTTATTTTTATCAGAGTGTCAGACTTTTGCTTAACATGCTAAGAGAATTTGCCATGAGAAAGAACAACATTGCTTAAACTCCAGGGAAACAAAAATTCGTCATTTTATTTATGGACAGACATGGACAGACATTTATTTTTTGAAATATTGTATTCTTCCATTTGCTACGTCTCCCCCCATAAACATGGATCTGGAGGAGTTTCCGTATTCTCCCCTATAAACAGCCAGTACGTCATCAGCTAGTACGCGTTGTTAAGGGATTATGGCTTGTTCATGTGAACCACTTGTCTAATTTTATAGGATTTTGCAACAACCGTCACATAGCCCTTTAAAGTTTTTGGTTTTATTGTGCATATGGTCAATAACCACATGTGTCTGAATATAAATAACATGGCAAAATCCGTCTGCAATCTATTCCGTGTTCATTTTGGGATGTTGTTTCCATACGGACCCAGACGCGTCGTCGTTGTGTTTTTCACCTCTTTCCACGCCAATATAAATAACATAGTAATTTTATTTGGTAGCGATGGTTCTTCGGAGTCTGAATTACGCGAAAGCTGCGCGTACATGGCCCCCGGAAGCAACCTGTTCCCAGGGTTATTGTTCATATTTAATCTACTCAGTTTAAATTGTAAGATGTAAATTCCCCGCACGACCCGGCTCGTGGATTCCTGATTGGGTGTTGCGGGATCACAGTGTGCGCGTGCAGCGCGCGAGCTGTCACGCATGGTATACACGGGAAATGACGTATGCTATGCAACGGAGCGGGTCGTTTTCTCACATTTTTTCGCCTTATTGGTAAAATTCAGAACAAGTTTTTCTCAATACGAGCTTCAGCTTTATTCGCAACTATGACGCGACCAACTTGGAAAGATTTAGAAATTCTATGAGATTTTTATAGGACTTTTACTAAAGCAGTAAACTACAAAGCGAATAAAAGAACACGAACGAATATTTGCCTTTGCTCAAACAGGATTTTCGCGTCCAAATTCACTAACATTACCAACAACTTCTATGTGAGGTATGGAAGGCTAGATGCAAGGAAAACATATAATAATCTACACGTTTTTAGCTCAGTCGGCTCACTCAGTCACGTAAGGATGACCGAACCTCATCAAGAGACAAAAGGGCGCATGTTGCTGTCGGTGTCGCTGTCAATTGAGTTTTTGCTAGAGTCGATGTCAGCATTTTTATGAAGTGGTTCGTTGCTGTTTCGGAAAGACGTTTTCAGCGTAACTCAGTCAAGCCCTTGTCACTTTTCGGTATTTTCCCCGGCCAGGCCCTTAGATCGGTTCTTGGTGACGTCATTATTTACATTCACAAAATTATAAAACGTTGCATCTAGCTTTAAAAATGCCGCGAAAATCTCAAAATAAAGTTTATTTTTTATCTTAATAATTAAAAGTCTTGACGTGTTCCATGTCATTTTTCCGGCTTATTGATGCTTTTCAAAATTGAGTAAAATCATTGCGGCAAGACGCTCATTGGTTCACGTGTTTCCTCTAAATTGAACGTTGCACCACGCACTTAGAGTTCAACTTTAAATTTTCCTATATTGATATTCAGATCTCATTATTTTATAGCTCTATCGAACGGTCTGCTCTGAACATTAACTATGCAAATGAGAAATTGTAAAAAAAAAGGATTCTCCTATAAGAGCCAGTCCAATAATGGGACTAAAATGTACAAAGGATGCTAATTTTGTTGGATTGATTGTTAATAGTCGTCCAAATATGAATGCTGTTGGGTTAGAAATTAAAGTGGTAAGCTGGCCGTCAAATTCACCGATCCCGCATTCATTGTTATACCCCTAGTTACTGTTGCTACGTCGGACAAGCAAAATTTTATCTTTGGCATATAGAGCGCGGAAAAGACACCGATTGCAGGGAGGTGTTAGAAGTTGTTGATACAATTTGGATTTTATATTTTTATCTTGAAAGCTGAATAATTATTGAAAAATCTTCGATATTCAACTTCCTATTGTTTGTTATGAGTAGGCGGAGCTATCGTCAATATAGGGATCGGTCTATTCCTTTGCATGGTCTACTTCAGTTTTGAATTTAATTGCCAGCATTTAAGCATACATCATAGGCAAACGATTTTAAAGTTTTTTCTATAAAATCTGGAGACTTGTTTTCGAATCGTTTAGTGCATAAATAGTTGATTTTGTGCTGTTGACTCTAATTTTTTTGTATACTTGTTTATAGCTTTATTGATAGATTTTCATTAATTTTGTTTGAGTGCAAATGCAGTATACTGTATACTGCTCGTTTCGTTTTATTCGTGTACTTAGAAATGTAAGAGTGCTAATAAATTGTTGTTTTTGCTCCGGGTTGCCTTTGTCATTTATGCCTAGTGTTATTAGCGGAGCTCCAGCGCGGGCCGAAGGCCCGCGCAAGCGGAGCACCATACCTAAGGGAAAAACGTATACCATCGAGTTGATTTTTGAACGTCACGGGCATTTTGGATCATTTTGATGACGTCATTGATGGCGTGAGGGAACGTGACTTTGGTGTAGAGTTCCTCTGATGGTCTTTGAAAGTTTGTCCAAGTTTGGCTTCTAGAGAAGCTTCCCTTCGGGAGATATGATTTTTTCTTTATTTTTCTGGTATTAAACCTATAGTGTCCGCCGTCCGTCCGTCCGTCCGCCGTCGTCCGTGTACACATGGGAACCCTGTGGTATGCAAAGAAAAAATTATATCTCCTCAAGGGAACATCCTAAGACAGCCATACTTGGGATATTTTGTCTATGCCACAAGGGGGGTGCTGTAGCACGGTCACGTGATGTGACGTCATCGATGACGTCATCTATGCTTAAAAAATGAATATCTCGTGAAGAGAAGACTCTAAAACAACCAAACTTGGGTAGTGTGGTCTAGGTCACCAGATGAGCGAAATGAAGTGGTCACGTGATGTGACGTCATAGATGACGTCATCTATGCTTGAAAAATGAATATCTCGTGAAGAGAAGACTCTGAAACAACCAAACTTGGGTAGTGTGGTCTTGGTCACCAGATGAGCGAAATGAAGTGGTCACGTGATGTGACGTCATCGATGACGTCATCTATGCTTGAAAAATGAATATCTCGTCAAGAGAAGACTCTAGAACAACCAAACTTGGGTAGTGTGGTCTAGGTCACCAGATGAGCAAAATGAAGTGGTCACGTGATGTGACGTCATCGATGACGTCATCTATGCTTGAAAAAATAATATCTCGTGAAGGGAAAACTCTAAAAGAACCAAACTTGGGTAGTGTGGTCTAGGCCACCATATGATCGAAATGAAGTGGTCACGTGATATGACGTCATCGATGACGTCATCTATGCTTGAAAAATTAATATCTCGTGAAGAGAAGACTCTAAAACAACCAAACTTGGGCAGTGTGGTCTTGGTCACCAGATGAGCGAAATGAAGTGGTCACGTGATGTGACGTCACCGATGACGTCATCTATGCTTGAAAAATGAATATCTCGTCAAGAGAAGACTCTAGAACAACCAAACTTGGGAAGTGTGGTCTAGGTCACCAGATGAGCAAAATGAAGTGGTCACGTGATGTGACGTCATCGATGACGTCATCTATGCTTGAAAAAATAATATCTCGTGAGGGGAAAACTCTAAAAGAACCAAATTTGGGTAGTGTAGTCTAGGCCACCATATGATCGAAATGAAGTGGTCACGTGATATGACGTCATCGATGACGTCATCTATGCTTGAAAAATTAATATCTCGTGAAGAGAAGACTCTAAAACAACTGAAAATCGACTGTACGCGACTTCAGAACTGTGCTACGCAAATGGAAATTTGTTTACAAAAAGCCAGGGAGTACAAGACAATGTCTGAGCCGTATCTGAAGAAATCAGAAGAGTGTCTTCCTATCATCTAGAAGTCCAACCAAGATTTTAGCGGCTGTGCATTTCCTTGCGAAGTCATTCTTCATCTGGTCTCTCCATTTCTTTCACAAAGCCGAGGCGTTTTAATAACTGGGCAGTGACTTTTTGAAGAGTGAAATTAACTGGGAGAAGCCCTCATTTCCACTACGGCAGAAGCTATGAAGGGACGGTTTTATTTGTAGAAATAATTAGCAACACAAAGTCGCGTCTTTAATGGCCGTCGAGCAATTCGTGGTTCAAAATTCCTGGATAAAGCAGTGTTTAGTGGGAGATGGCAGGACATTCACAGTTCCGAGGTGTTTCTATACACGGGAGAAAAACTACTCGGGATGAAGGTAGGAACTAAAAGTTCAAGCATTTAACTTTTGAATCCTAACTAGAAGGGCGGCTAGAACAAAGCCGGCGGCGTGACATTGAAACGCGAACTTGTTTTAGCTTCAAAATAAAATATGCATTTGAGTTAATATGCGACCCCGAAAATCTCCAGAATTCCTTTAACTTTCTAATAAGGCTAACTATTGCTTGAGCCGTGTGTGTTGAGAAAAACATTAGGTTTCTGCACGCTCAGTGGCATTTCTTGAAATCAAAACAAGAACCACGAGGTAGCTAAAGAAAAGTGAGTTAAACAAACGCCTGTCAAGACTAACATATTATCATTATTCTGATTCACAGATAAATAAGAAAGCCGAAAAACGTACTGTATTGTATCGAGCGGCACACAAGAAAACCGGAGTTTATACATTTACGAAATTCGTTGTTAAGTTTATATACATATGCGATACAAAATTTGTCAAAAACTGTATAAGAAATAGGAATAATATACATACCGTAGGAGTTGCTATAAATTTGTGGCAAATTTCATAGCATATTATATACTGGTGCATGAAATTCGCCATAAATTTGTGGCAAATTTCAAAGCATATTATATACTGGTGCATGAAATTCGCCATAAATTTGTGGCAAATTTAGCAGCACAAGTATATTATAGTTGGGCATGAAATTCGCAATAAATTTGTGGCAAATTTAGCAGCACAAAATATAATATAGTGGTCCATGAAATTCGCAATAAATTTGTGGCAAATTTCAAAGCACAAAGATATCATAGTTGTGCATGAAATTCGCAATTACTTTGTGGCAAATTTAGCAGCACAAAGATAATATACAGTAAAAACCTGCGTATAAGAACCTGGGTTTTAAGAACCTGTTAGGCTAAAATTTTCATTTTAAGCCCCCTCTACACAAGAACCTATTAAGGCTAAAATTCTAAGTTAGGTTCTTATCAGTGGAGTTGCAGTAGATGTATAGGTATAGAAACTGCTAAATTAAGATCATCATCTGATTACATTTAAAAGAAACTTTACATAACATTTTTTTTTCTTCAAGCTTAAGTACTATGTTGAATGTCCGTTGCGTTAACCATTCAAATAATTCCTCAAATGTGTTTGTATTATATTTAAATGAAATTCATATGAAAATTTAAGACCTAATTTAAGAACCTTGGTAGCCTAAGTTTGCTTTAAGTACCATTTATATAAGAACCTGTTTAGGCTAAATTAAAATATCAAGGTTCTTATACGCGGGTTTTTACTGTAGTAGTGATTGAAATTCGCAATAAATTTGTGGCAAATTTCAAAGCACAAAGATATCATAGTTGTGCATTAAATTCGCAATAAATTTGTGGCAAATTTCAAAGCACAAAGATATCATAGTTGTGCATGAAATTCGCAATAACTTTGTGGCAAATTTCAAGGCACAAAATAAACATAGTGGTGCATGAAATTCGCAATAAATTTGTGGCAAATTTCAAAGCACAAAATATAATATAGTGGTCCATGAAATTCGCAATAAATTTGTGGCAAATTTCAAAGCACAGGTATATTATAGTAGTGCATGAAATTCGCAATAAATTTGTGGCAATTTTAGGAGCACAAATATAATATAATGGTGCATGAAATTCGCAATAAATTTGTGGCAAATTTCAAAGCACAAGTATATCATAGTTGTGCATGAAATTCGCAATAAATTTGTGGCAATTTTAGGAGCACAAAGATAATATGGTGGTGAATGAAATTCGCAATAAATTTGTGGCAAATTTCAAATTACAGGTATATTATAGTTGTACATGAAATTCGCAATAAATTTGTGGCAATTTTAGGAGCACAACTATAATATAATGGTGCATGAAATTCGCAATAAATTTGTGGCAAATTTCAAAGCACAAGTATATTATAGTTGTGCATGAAATTCGCAATAAATTTGTGGCAATTTTAGGAGCACAAATCAATCCTTAAAACTCCCGATTTTGCACCCTGCATATCAAAGTTCCCCCAAACATGCGGAAATTTCACATGCTGGTCTCCAAATTCGCCCGCATGATGTGTTGTGCCCCCCCCCCCCCAGTTTTTGAGTTTTTTTATTATCTGGGATTTAAGCAACAAACTATTTACATGTCTATATGTAAAAATAACTTTCGGGTAGGAAAGACTTCAAATTTTGCACTGCTGTTATAACATGAAAAGTAGATTTAAACAACTATTACAAAAATGTCTATATTTTTTCAAATCTATATCCCCCCCCCCCCCCCCCTCTAATTTATGACCGGTCCCTTAAGACATATGAATTTGCGGCGGCCATTTTGTTTCGCGCCATAATGGTTGATTGAATTTATAAAAAATGCATCGAGTACCTATGGAAGAGTTTTTTCCAGGGGATCGGATTCCACGGGAGGGGTTATGCCCTGGAGAAAAATGCAGCTAATTAAATGCGAATTTCAGGCACATTACAATATATTTGTGCTGTGAAATTTGCCACACATACATTACAATATATTTGTGCTGTGAAATTTGCTACTCATTTATTGCGAATTTCATACATTTCTTGCGAATTTCAGGCACATTACAATATATTTGTGCTGTGAAATTTGCCCGGGGGTTACTCCCAAAACGTTTATACGGGGATGCCCAGATTCTGGACCCCTTACCCTTCTTTATACCAATTTCAGAGCAAAAAAGGTACCCCTTTCTTATACCAAGCCTGAAAATCGGCTTTGTGCTCTGTTAAAAAAGAAACGGTTTTGCTCTCGCGTTGCGGGTGAAAAACCGGTGAAATACAGACCCTTTTTTATACCAAAATTACAATTTTCCCTACTGTTTTTATACCCAGTCCAGCCTGAAAATCCTACCCCTTTCTTATACCCAGCCTGAAAACCCTACCCCTTTCTATACCTCCAGCTTGAAAACCCTACCCCTTTCGGGCAGAGCATTCCCGTATAGACCAATTTAGGGAGTATTCCCCCCCCCCATCCCCGGGGAAATTTGCCACACATTTATTGCGAATTTCAGGCAGGCACCATTATATAAACCTTGTGCTGTTAACATTGCAGCAACTTTCTTGCGATTTCATGCACCATTATATCATATTTGTGCTGTGAAATTTGCCGCAAATTTATTGCGAATTTCATGCACACTATAACCAAAACATGTCTGTGAAATTTGCCACAAATTTAATGCGAATTTCGTGCACCATTATACACACCTTGTGCTGTTAAAATTGCAGCAACTTTATTGCGATATCAGGCACCAATCTAACAAATTTGTGCTGTAAAATTTGCCGCAAATTTATTGCAAATTTCATGCACCACTACAGTATACTTTTGCTGTGAAATTTGCCACACATTTATAGCAAATTTCAGGCACCATTACTTATGCAGTGAAAATTGCGACAAACTTATTGCGATTTTCATGCACGACTATAATATATCCGTACTGGGAAATTTGCCACAAATTTATTGCGAATTTTATGCACCATTATACAACCTTGTGCTATTAAAATTGAAGCAACTTTATTGCAATTTCTGGCACCACTATAACAAACTTGTGCTGTAAAATTTGCCGCAAATTTAGTGCAAATTTCATGCACCACTACAGTATACTTTTGCTGTGAAATTTGCCACACATTTATTGCGAATTTCAGGCACAATTACTTATGCAGTGAAAATTGCCAGAAATTTATTGCGATTTTCATGCACAATATAATATACGTACTGTGAAACTTAAAATTTGCCACAAATTTATTGCGAATTTCATTTACCATCATTATATATGTGTGCTCCTAAAATTGCCACAAATTTATTGCGAATTTCATGCACAAATATAATATACTTGTGCTTTGAAATTTGCCACAAATTTATTGCGAATTTCATTCACCAGTATATTATCTTTGTGCTTTGAAATTTGCCACAAAGTTATTGCGAATTTCATGCACAACTATAATATCTTTGTGCTGCTAAATTTGCCACAAATTTATTGCGAATTTCGTGCACAACTAAAATATACTTGTGCTTTGAAATTTGCCACAAATTTATTGCGAATTTCATTCGCCACTATTTTATCTTTGTGCTTTGACATTTGCCACAAATTTATTGCGAATTTCATGCACAAGTATAATATCTTTGTGCTGCTAAATTTGCCACAAATTTATTGCGAATTTCATGCACAACTATAATATACTTGTGCTTTGAAATTTGCCACAAATTTATTGCGAATTTCATGCACCACTATGTTATATTTGTGCTTTGAAATTTGCCACAAAGTTATTGCGAATTTCATGCACAACTATGATATCTTTGTGCTTTGAAATTTGCCACAAATTTATTGCGAATTTCATGGACCACTATATCATATTTTGTGCTTTGAAATTTGCCACAAATTTATTGCGAATTTCATGCACCACTATATTATATTTTGTGCTTTGAAATTTGCCACAAATTATAGCGAATTTCATGCACCACTATATTATATTTTGTGCTTTGAAATTTGCCACAAATTTATTGCGAATTTCATGGACCGTATATTATAGTTTGTGCATTGAAATTTGCCACAAAGTTATTGCGAATTTCATGCACAACTATAATATCTTTGTGCTGCTAAATTTGCCACAAATTTATTGCGAATTTCATGCACAACTATTATATACATGTGCTTTGAAATTTGCCACAAATTTATTGCGAATTTCATGGACCAGTATATTATAGTTTGTGCTTTGAAATTTGCCACAAATTTATTGCGAATTTCATGGACCAGTATATTATAGTTTGTGCTTTGAAATTTGCCACAAATTTATTGCGAATTTCAGGCACGGAAGATATAGTATATATTCTTTAACATTATATATAAAAATACAGAATAAATTTTCAGCAATTTCAATTTTTGATATGTATATTCAATTTACAACGAAATTCGTAATAACATCAAGACCCCAAGAAAACCACTGCTCGCTGCTGATCCCTGCTGCTGTACATTTGGCTGGCAATCAAAACTACTTTACTTGAGAAGATGGTGATGGAGCCGTGTTCTCTTTGCTGCCTTGGATCTTCGGCAACAGACAATGACTTATGGTACTGAAGTTGTTTACTTTAGCCTAGTTTCCATATAGTCTTATCTGTCGTATCTGTCTCATCAGTCGACCATGAAACAATTGAAAATTGGAATTCTCTATTTCATATCCTCTTATTTCATAGTGTACTACTCTGTTGCTGTTGTTGTTATTGTTTATTTATTTATTTATTTTCTTTATTGTTAGTTAATTATTCTCCTTTGTTTGTCTCTACCTTAACTATAACTCCTATGAATTGTAAATGACTATTATCTGCTTGACCACTGTTACCTAACTTGATTAACTCTGCTATTTTTAGGTAACTGTGATCCTCTAATTAAGTTAATACTTTAATTCATAACTTTTCTTGAACTGTATCCTGTTACTACAGAGGGCATTAAAGTATTGTTGTTGTTGTTGTTTCACGGTTGACTGATGAGACGTCAGATACGACAGATAAGACTTTATGGAAACTAGGCTTAAGGGTTTCTTGTGCACAGCAGAAGTTATTGAATTGGCACTGTCTACTATTTAGAGTGAATACATAAAACCTTATGATAATATGATCACAGTCTCGCATGGTGCAAATGATAAAGGGGGTCATTATTTTTTACGCAAATGTTGTCACAGGGCCATAGTGATTATAGCGTCAGGGAGGCCTGTGCCCCCACAGTTTTTCCCCAGTAAATTCCCCCACACATGGGTTAATTCTACATGCTGGGCTGTAAATTTCCACCGCGCATCGTGCGCAAGAGATTTTAAACTTTCCCTAAAAGCTGACTTAAGTTGTTTATATGTTGTCTCCCCCCCCTCCCCACTAGTTTTTTTTAGTGTTTGGAGACTAATGCTATGGCTGAACTACACTGAACTTGGCAAGATTTTTAGCAACATAATGTACAGATGTATGTTAAACATAAATACACACATAAGAGAAATTATAAAATTCTGACTCCACCAATATTTCAACTGTACAAGATACTCTAATAGTATCACTCTACCCTACTTTATCTATCCAAAATATATTGGTCAGAATTTTTAATTCTCTTGTGTGTAGTTATTATTAATTGAGAATTAATAGTCTGTTGAAGTTTAGGATATTTGTGAGTATTTTATGTAAAACATACGTACAGATGAAGTACTTTCGGATTCTTTTTCCCTAAACAAAAGACATAATCGAATCTGCTATTATTACATGAAAATGGATTTTAGAAAGTAATAAAAATGTCTTTTTAGCAATATCTAGATCCAGTGAATGATGGAAGGGTCACCATTAATTATGTCACCACATTTGGGAGGGCCAACATTTTTCCTGCATCTTGTCAGGGGAGGGTTTCCAAAAAAAACATGTACATGTAGACCAAAACAGAAATGCACCAGCCCTTTCCCCCTCTAGTTTATGACCAGTCCCTTAGTTGTAATTGCACAGTGCACACATAGGTTGGTTTAGACATAGCTGCAGGTTGACCTCATAGGATGCTCTGTTTCTTGCTGAAACTTCACCCTGGGGACATTGACTAGGATTCTCAGTTCTATCAATCAAAGGCGGACCTTCAGGGCCTCCTATCATTGGATGATGAATTAAGCCCCTTCTCATTGGCAGCAGGATTAGTTCAGGAACAAGATCGTGCCAATCATCTCCCCTTGAATAATACAATGTGATCATTCGGGAACTAAACCTGCTGCCAATGAGAAGGCGCCAAACGCGGCATCCAATGATAGGAGGTCCCCGAAGCCCCGCCTTTGGGACTGACGTTTTTGATTGATAGAACTGAGAATCCTAGTGAGTGTCCCCAGGTGAAGTTTCAGCAAGAAACAGAGCAAGACTAGAATCACTGAGGCAAAACGAACTACCATTGAATTCACCCAAATACGACTTCAACTTGGTTCGAAAACACGGAAACTTCACCCTGGGACCAAAAATGGTATAACTTTCATTGATTTGGTGTGTGATACAAAATCATGTAGCACCCCTATAAGTGATACCCATGGGAATTGATTTTGTTTTGATTAATTGCTCTAGATTTCCATGAACTGATGGAAGATACCTCATATGAATCTCCATCTTCATAATCCATAATCTCATTGTAATGTGTAATGCATGGTACATAGACATAGATAGTACTGACTGTGTGTGGTTTCCAGAAAATATCCCCCCCCCCCCCCCTCCACGGAAGGGATTGGAAAACGCCAGAGTAATTGGGGGTCAACTATCCTGACTTTTTCCATACAATACTGTATTTTATTTTTTTATGATTTCTTTCTTTATTTTATTTTTTATTTTTTGGGGGGGGGGGGGGGTACTTTTCACACCATTCCATGGGAGGGGGATGGATATTTTCTGGAAGGTCCACACAATGCCAGATTATCAAATACTCATCTCCCATGGTGGGTTTTGCACACATGGAAGGTAGTTTTTATTTATTTCAAGGGGGTGGGGGAGAGGGGTGGGGGAGAGGACTGGGAGAGGACTGGTGAATTTCAGCACTGTTTTCAATAAAGTGTTGGCCCTCCCTTGTATTTTAGGGAAAACATCTCCCCCCCCCCCCCCCATCTGCAGGGGTCTAGGAAAGGTGCAAACCTCCCCTCACCTTGTTATACGTTTTGCTCCAAGGCTTCTGAGAAGACTATGCATCATGAAAAAAGTGTATATATAAAATAGTAGTTTAAGTTATGAACTAGGAGGTATTAAATGGACAATTAATTAAATGGAAAGTAACAAGCAAGAGAATGGTGTGCCCTCCCCTGAAAAGCTTTCATATAGGTATGGCCTTACCCTTGTGCCTCCGTAACCCCACTCCCAACCACTCAAAAAAAATGTTCCTTCCCTTACAATTGGAATTTGCAATAAATGTTACACAGAAATTCAGTCAAATTACCAAAATTGACAAAACAACTACAGTATTCTGAATTTCTCTGCTTATTCATGTTGGGTATTTTCTGGGGTGAGACATTTTAATAAAAATACAATGAACACGTAATAATATGGTACATGTATGGTATGTATATGTTGAAATATTAAAACAGCTCATGACAAAGAAAAGCTTTCTCTTGATTACACTGTTGCACCTTGTTAGAATTATTCAATTGTGAGGGGTTAGTACCTTTTTTTTACCTTTCTTTCGTGCTTATTTTCATCTGCATCTCTGTATACTGCACATATTTAGAGACATTTTTTCTGAAAAGATATTATAGTGACAAACCATGTACACAACCGGGAGCTCCGCTTTTAGCCAGTGGCTAAATCTATATATTATTTTCTTTCAAATTTAACCAAAAAATATCACCTTCACCTGAACAGGGGTGTGCCTGTGACCCCTGTTTTAGAAGAAAAATACAGTAAACATTGAGAGAGAAAAAAAAAACATAAAATAAAAACTGGAAAAGGCACCATGCATTTGTACATATGTAACCCCCCTTTTCTGCAATCGTGATTACGCCTCTGCTGAAAGTCAAGACCGACGTTTCCGATTTTAAACTGTAAATGTCGTGTTTTAAATGCACCTTTGATTTTGTTGTATCCTGATGATATGTTTTGTACTGTGGGTTTCCTGTGTTAACTTTGAGAGACGGCAAGGCAGATTTCTTGTACGTCATGAAATGAATTTCAATAGCGCTATGCGAGCCGTAATTAAAAGTTAAAGTGTACGTTCGTCATTTGAATTATGGGGAGAACATGAGGGTTGATGTGAGCTTCTTGCCACCCAAAATAATTGAAGGCTTTTTTAAAGCCTCTTTGCTCTTGGAAAGTTTCGTAAAGATAATCGCGGGATGAAACAATTACTTTTCCCACGAACGTATATTATAACGTTTACGTTCGTTTTGGAGACTATGTATACGTTTTTGAACTATTTAGTGGACTATTGAACATATTTTAACTACACCCTTACAAACTGAATGTTTAGACTGTAGGTAGGTTTTCATTTGCTGTCCGCTATTCATATTCACTGGTTATTACTTTCGAGCTCCTTCAAACATTCTAAATCACGACCCTGCTTATGAAAAATGAGTCCAAACGTTAAATATAAAATCCTGATCCTATTGGCTGGGGGCGACGCGGCTCGGTCATTTAACGCGCGCGCTGCAGTTCACTGGTTTCTTCCGCTACACGCTACAGCATGCCACCATAATTGCACGAGATCTTTGTTTCTGCCGTAGTTTAGGGCATACACCTAATTAAGAGAAATGGTTGTTTTGGTTGATTGGACGCCTTTGTTTTACAGTCAGCGAAGCAATGAATTGATTTATTTTGCGTTATAATGGAAAGAGCAAGGCACCAACACCTTTTTTAAATCAGACACGTCGAGCTCCTGAAGCTGTGTAGGATTCCAGCGTCTCAGCATGGCAAATTAGGTGTGGCTTATCTCACATTACAGTAAATAACCTTCGAGGTTTGCGCAGATGCATGAATTTCAATCACCCCAGATTGTAAATTTAAGTTTAATTTTCCTTTCTTTTTCTTCGCTAAGGTTAATCATAACATATGATCCTGGATTGTCAGTGGCCATCTTGTCGTGACGCAGCGATCCTTTTGGGGTCGGCGTCGTCGGTGGTTTCAACTTTTCGACTTAAATTTTAGTATTGATGTTTATGTCAAATAGCATCATTTTTTCTGCTTTTCCATTTTTGCATTGTGGGTGGACGGGAATCTGAGTAGTGGAGAGAGATGGGTAAGAATGACGTCAAGTGTTGCGAGTCTAACGATGTTTATGGGATGAGCGGCGATAGCATAGTGGAGCGTGCAGTCGCAGACCCTCTTCCCATAACTTAGCTTTGCGATGTGGTAATGAGTATGCAGTGAGAAAGGGTAACTATTCTCATTCTGCATACTAATGAGCGCATCGCCCAAGCGCAAGGAATTTGTTTAAACTGGCCAAACCGGTTATTAGTAATGCCTTTGCGTGCCCTGGTATAAAGCTGGGACTCACAGTCTTGCCATGTGCCAGTTTCGCGCTCATCTCGACAAGACGATGAAATGTTTCGACCCCACCCTCCATCCCCCTATGCGGTTGACTGGCACGTCCTACGCGCCTTCTTCTTCGCTGCATACCTATTTCCACAGCAGTCGCAGACCCTCTTCCCATAACTTAGCTTTGCGATGTGGTAATGAGTATGCAGTGAGAAAGGGTAACTATCTGAAATTATGTTGCTAGGTCAATGAATGACTGCCATCAATTGTCATATAGAGCAAGACGATATTGTCGTGGAGGGATTTAGACGCTCGCCGCTTGAATGTACATAACCAACCTCATAATCATCGCTCTCAGAATTCGCTCGCCGTGAATGTACATAAACCAACCTCATGATCATCACTCTCAGAATTCGCTCCCGTAAGACATAGTTTTAATTTTGTTGTATTTGTTGTATCAGTGGAAAAAGATCGAAATAGTAGTAGGGACTTATTGTACTTTTATAGGTGTTTTTGTAGGGTTAGAGTGTATCTGACATTTACGGCAGCGAATTCTGAGAGCGATATGTGATTATGAGGTAAACACGAGAGATCGCGGCCGGCGCGCCGAGCTGCAAGTCAATACAAACTACTGGATGGTCTGGTGCATAAACTGTACATTGAAATTATATCTATAAGCTAAAATTTGTATTCTGTTTCCATTGAATAAATTCGTTCTCGATTTGATTTGACAATGAAGCCATGAACTCGAAATTCAAGAAATGGGAGAAGAGCAGGTCGTCCGATCTTCCAAAGTTTGTTGAGAGCGTGAAAGCCTTTGTTCAGAATGACCACGAGAATGTTCTGGGAGCCTTTGCTGGGCATGGGGAATACCAACTTTGTGACGCCTTCCGGCAATTAAACGTTGGCGGAAAGTGGTACAGCATGACCTCAGCACAGAAAGCCAGTCATCGAAAAATTACCTCGAGCGATGATTATGAGGTTGGTTTATGTACATTCACGGCGAGCGTCAAAATCCCTTCACGACAATATCGTCTTGCTCTGTATGACAATTGATGGCAGTCATTCATTGACCTAGCAACATAATTTCAGATAGTACAATGATATAAAATCCCGGAACATGTCGAACATGCTTCGTGCTTTGAGGGTATGCTTCGTGCTTTGAGTCGCATCCGGCGTTTGTTAGTTCACCATTTTTTTGTAACCCGATATCCTTGTATCTCTGTATCTTCGTATCTTGTATCTCGAAATAGTGCAAGCCTCGCATCGGCTGCGCCATTCTCTTACCCAGAGCTCCCTAGCTCATCTGCTCGCAGGGAGGCTCTGGGGACATCCATTTGATGGCCTTCCCTGATTGGTTAATTTCGAGCGTTGGAGCATGCGCTGAAAGGTCTTTCTCTTAGCGGCTCTGTATTAAATCTCGCGCATGCGTCAGTGGCTGTCACCAGGGCCTCCCCCGCGAGGAGACGAGCAGAGGAAAATTCCCTGGGTCTCTTCATTCTCAAATATAGAGATATGTAAGAAAATGCCCAGAGCCAAAATGAACCCTTAGGTTTTCTAGTTTAGCACTAAGAATGTCAAGTTTTATTAAATAAATTTTACCTTTCCTTACTTTTTGCCTTAACTTGTAGGCAGCTCTTACTGCTTTTAGTCTAGCTCGTTCTTTCTGTTCTTTACACATTCTATCTAAAGGCCGGGTTTCGGCACCAGTTTTAGAGATTATACATTAGACTGAATTAGCTTGGCAAATGCCTAGTCATCTGCAGACAGGTAGTTTTACGTTTATAATGTTACACGCTATGTGAGAAATTTGTTATTTTCACTTTTCTAGAATGGTAGCGAAGACGTCAAAAATCACAAATGGTTTAAAGTAATAGACTGGAACCTAGTATATCAGAGAAAATTGAAGGTAACCCCTTTATTCTCCAGAGGCTTTTAATATAGATACAACAGAGTGTTAAATATTTGAAATAATATTCCAAAGCTGTCAAAGACTGGACAACATTTGTTATGCGGCACATTCACAGTTGCTGCAGTGTGCGAGAGAGTTTAGTCTTGTCTCCCCTCATGACAGGAGTGAACATAAAGATAAATATTATCTCCCCAAGAAGCACAAATTTCAAACATACCGAAAGTATTTTCCATTTCTTGTGAACGCTATTTGGTAGTTATTTTTGTATTTCCTAATCTATATTAAAAGCTGTGCTAGGAACATTAAGTCATATGGAGAAACAGTTTCTTGAGATCTTGGTGACCGATGTAAGGTATTTTTGTTATCTGTAATAACGAAATGCTTGATTTGAGGCAAAAATACTTTCGATATATTGTCAGTGTTGGTACTTCATCGAGATGACAATAAGCTGTACTATAGACATTTCTTTTTTCCTATTTACTGTGATATTAAATAAATACGAATATGCATTGCTAGGGTTAAAAAATGGTTCGTTTGATGGACTATTATTGTGTATTGCCTCTCTCCCCAGCCGCCTATCTGTCCTAAGGTGTCGCATCCAGGAGACACAAGAAACTTTGACGAGTATCCCGAGGAGGACTGGAAAGCAGCCCCACCTCTTAGCGCGAAGCTTTTAGAAGCCTTCAAAGACTTTTAACGCTTCGCCGCCTTCATAGTTTGCTCATCTTTCTATCAGGTAAATATCGAATGATATATCCTTCCTTCCTTCCTCTCTCCCTCCTTGCTTTCTTTCATTTTTTCCTTTCCTTCCCTTCTTTCCTTCTTTCCTTTCTTTCTTCATTTATTTATTCTCTTATTCATGTATCGATTTAACAGCTAATTTTCAACTCCGATCTGTAGCTGAAGCCTCCAAGACGTAGCGCAGAAGGTTTCCACCAAGATAACATAATACATAATTATCAGGATGCAAATGTCGCTAGAAGAGAAGTGTGTGCTATTTTCGTGATGATTTTATGAGACCTGGGATGTCGATGTCGTTTTTTGGGTCCACAAATGGACCGATGAAAAAACACAAATGGACTGATAATAAAACAAAAAGGATAAAGAACAACAACACAAATGGTGTAGATAAAGAAAAAAAATGACAAAAATCAACACAAATAAAGAACAGATAAAGAAGAACAACACAAATACATGTAGACCAAGAAAGAACAACACAAATGGTCTGATAAAGAACAAAAACGCAAATTGACAGATAGAGCACAAAAACACAAATACACCGATAAAGAACAACAAAAATGGTCCGATATAAAGAACAACAAAAATGGTCCGATAAAGAACAACAACGTAAATGGACTGATAAAGAAAAAGAAAAGGAGGTACTTTATAAACGCGTTTCAATTGAAATTGCAAAAGAATTCCAGGACAAGAAGGTGTTCCATCAAAATTAAAATTATTATGTTTATATTACTTCGAAACTACAATAGAAACTCTCGGAGTCGCAAAAGTGACAGCATCGTGTTTTTAATTAGTTCCCCTGACACTTCTGCACTGGTATCCTAAAATAATCACGAAATTCGCACGGCATAACAGATGCACCCTGACTTCAAAGGGTTTTTAACTAGGTAATCTATTTATTATTGTTAAATAATCCAGTAAGCACCCAAAATCACACTGGGAATCAGGTATCTATTTCATCGCTTTCTTAACCCATGCCCTGCACGATTGGCATCATATGTACGCTTTTATTTGAAATATAATGGAATAAGCTTGGTAATCCTTGAGGCATTTTTGTAATCTGTCGTTGCTATATCTCAGCATATTGCATGCTTTGCAAATGTCTGTGGCCTTACTCAATAGAACAGGTTTTGATTATGCGAAATGAAGAGTGGGGGCCTTAAGAGACCATTAGTAGGAGTTTGTTTCTCTTTTCATGAGGAACACAAAACTAAAGGTCACATGAATTGTGAACACAGAGCTATCTTTTAGCCATTGCTTTCAGCTAGTTTGAAAATTGTTTGCCATCAAAACGAAATGTTGCATCAAACGTTTGCAGAAAAAAAAACGCTCAGAAAAGAAAAAAGTGTTTCGGACAAGTGATTGTAACAGTGTGCTTAGGCATGTTGCATGCGTATAAGAACCCAGTAGCCTCCTGCACAATTTTTCTATTGGATTTGAAACACCTTCCCTAAATGCTTTTGGTTTTCAAGTCCGACACTTTTCGCTACTGGTAGACTATAACTTATAGCCTACTTGTAGCTCAACCAATCAGAACGCAGCATTTTCAATAGACCACTACGTGTGATATGACTAAATAACGTTATTCACACCAAAAGTTAAAACATATGATGCTTTCTTCTAGACATATACCCTGTTTTCGAAAATCTTTGTCACGTAATGTTGCATATGCTGGAAGCGCAAAGAATAATGGGAGTAAGTTAGAAACTACTTTTTTTATAACAAGCAAAGAGCACGGGAATAGAGCGATTTCGATTTTCCCCTGATCCCCAGAACCTAGCTGTGTTTCTTTTGTCGGTGACAAAGTTTTCCGTGAATAGTGTATACGTGACTGGCAGAGTGGTGTAGTGAGCCATTGTGCTCCATCCTCATTTTACGTAGCATGCTCTTATTATTCTGGGAAATGAAATTGCTATGTTTCGATTACGCAGGAATGCAAGTGTCAGGATAATAAGCTGCCTACAGAACGTCCTGAAACTTGACCAAGCTTCAGCAGCCCCGCCAAGTGAAAAGGGCCCTTACGATACGGTATTTTGAAGAATTTCTGCTTTCTGAGATTTAGGCAGCTGCTTTATATATCTAGACAACGGTCATCAAATTTCGCAAGAGCTGAGATTTGGCAATCGATTTTTTCGTGAAAGTATGAAATTCTGTATAAGGCCCTTTTCGCTTGGCGGGGTTAGTTTTTCAAAACATGTACGAGTTATCATGGCCAAAAGACAAACAAACAATTGTGAATATTTGTACAGAGAATTGGGTGGGGGGCAGGTAAATAATTCTTTATTACAAAGGAGGAGGGTTTGTTGATGTAATTGATTGAATTGAATTGCTCCATCCCCTTCCTTATAGATTTTTTAAGGCTTACGCCAAACGTCATGCTACAGTCGGACTGTACCAGTCTAAAACAATAGAACATTTCGATTATTAATGGGCGGTACTTTGAACGAAGAGAAGTTCCAAAGATGTTCGACTGAAGTTTGACGTTTGCGCTGGGCTCAACATTTACAGACAATTAGCTAAGGCCTACGGCAAACGCCGTGCCAGAGTCGCGCCGTTCCCATACAAAACAATAGAAATTTCTTGATTATAAAGTATAATGAAGCGGCATCCTTTGAAAAAGGAAAGGTTCGACAGAAGAAGAGCGGCTGAAGTTCGGCGTTTGCCGTAGGCCTAAGCGACCCGAGGATTTTACAGCGGAAAAAAAAATCTCGGTTCTATCTATCAAATTGTTTTTAATAAAAAAAATTGTTTTGTATTTTTTAGTGAAAATAAAATATCGAGAGTGTCATAAGAATGGTTGATTTCTTCCTTCTTTTTTGCCCGTGTAGACAAAAGATCAGAACTTTTCAAATATTGCAGATAGAAAATAATTTTTGGAGGAAAAAAGCTTTTCTGTCAAAGTTGCACGAGGTCAAACTTTTAAGACCGAATCATCTGAGAAAATCGAGCAAAATTTGACATTCGCGGAAACAACTCAAATTCTAACCTACCCTCAAAAAGTGTCTATAAGATCGCTTGGATGATACAAGTAACATGGTGGGCTTTATGTTTTTCCAAAACGGCAGAGTTTAAGAATTATTCGAGAAATTCTATTTCGCCGCCGTGGTGACCGAAAAACACCCTCCAAACAGTGGAGTTCTCCTATTTATTTGTTTCGAGTCGCACAGCCAGAAAACTTCACGGTTAACAAATACAATGGTTATTTCTTAGAATGAAGTTAAAGTTAAGTTTCTAAAATGTCTTTATCTCGAGTACGTTTTACAAGGAAAACATCTTGAATTGGGTATATGTGGGCGAGCTCTTTTTGCGCCGTGCTCGTTTTGCTGAAGGGTCATAATATCAAACGTGGGTATGGAGATTTCTGGCCACACACTCTGTGACGTTTAATTTTCAAATCCAAGTCAAATTACAAAGATAAAATTATTCAGCAAAAGGTGGGGCAAGGAAAAACGCCACCTTCTTACAAAAATCGTTTAGTTAACTGGCTTGCATGTAACCTGTCATCAATGCCTAACTAAGGCCCAAAATCAGGCCGGAGTTGGGGAGGCGGTGGGAAAAACTTGATTTGTCCGTAAGGAATGCAGGAGTCTCTGGGTTTGGACCAAAGACTAACCTGAGGGAGTTGGCTCCCGGTTTTAAGCAGTGATACCTCGCGTGACAAGCTGGTGCGAAACCGGTTTTACACGAACTCCCAGCGCGCCGCCAACCGGTCTGACATTGGTTTATGATAACAAAGATAATGGAACTAAACCCACTCGAGATAAATGCCATTATGTGTTGTTCCAAATAATGTTTGGTTTTATCTCGAGTACGTTTTACAAGCAAAACATCTTGAATTGGGTATATGCGGGCGAGCTCTTTTTGCGCCGTGCTTATGGCGCGCCGAATGGGTCAAAAATAAAATACTTGTCCATAAATAAATTCAATCTTATTCCCTTACACTTGCTATATTTTCTTAAAGGCCTTCAATACATTTACAAAAACATAGCGTGAACTATCAAAAAACGCTATTGTGTTAAGAAAAACTTTCGAATTGGAGAAAAACTCAAGCGATTGGAGAAAAACTCAAGCGATTGGAAAAAACTCGAGCGATTGGAAAAAAACTCAAGCGATTGGAAAAAACTCAAGCGATTGGAAAAAACTCAAGCGCTTGGAAAAAAACTCATGCGATTGGAAAAACTCAAGCGATTGGAAAAAACTCAAGCGATTGGAAAAAACTCAAGCGATTGGAAAAACTCATACGATTGGAAAAAACTCAAGCGATTGGAAAAAACTCAAGCGATTGGAAAAAACTCAAGCGATTGGAAAAAACTCATGCGATTGGAAAAAACTCAAGCGATTGGAAAAACTCAAGCGATTGGAAAAAACTCAAGCGATTGGAAAAACTCAAGCGATTGGAAAAAAACTCATGCGATTGGAAAAAACTCAAGCGATTGGAAAAAACTCAAGCGATTGGAAAAAACTCAAGCGATTGGAAAAAACTCATACGATTGGAAAAAACTCAAGCGATTGGAAAAAACTCAAGCGATTGGAAAAACTCCGCGCGCGTACACATAATTCCCGATCGACTCTGTACTTTATTCGCCCGTTTTATCAGGCGAACACATGCGTGCCAAATACAAAGTGTGCTCCACATTTGGCGTCAGTTTTTTCTGCTCTAACTACCGTCGCTATCGATCTTTTTGTCAAGTCTGTCAAGCACACTATGAACTCTTCTGCTGAAGGATTCGGTGAATCGCAAACAAAACGTCAAGGTAAACATTTACTCCGTAATTATTGTCCTCGGCTATTATGGATCCACTAATGATATAAGATAATCAACCTCGTCAGTTGTCAATAAACCATCAACGAGTGGACAATCGTATCCATCTTCTTCATCGTTCTAGGTTAATATTGATGAATTTCACTGGGGATTGCGGACTGCGCTGACACTCAATTCAGTGCTTATATCGTTCTTGAATATTCATGAATTTGACTGGGGGACTGCGGTGACATTGTCTCCCGAGTGGCTTCTGAGTGGACGGGTATTCTGCGCAGTTGCTTCGAAGCTTGAAATAGGACAAATAGGTGAACACGAAATCCTCTGTTGCCTTCTCAACATTCTCATGTAGCATCACATTACAATAAAATATTCTTGAAACGTGGGTAACAGGAAACACAAACATACACAACTGCTAAAACGTGACTGATAACAATCTGAAGAATTCCAAAACTTCACTTGGCTACGTACACAATCACTGGAGTTTTTTTCCAATCGCTCGAGTTTTTTCCAATCGCTTGAGTTTTTTCCAATCGCTTGAGTTTTTTCCAATCGCTCGAGTTTTTTCCAATCGCTTGAGTTTTTTCCAATCGCTCGAGTTTTTTCTAATCGCTTGAGTTTTTTCCAATCGCTTGAGTTTTTTCCAATTGCTTGAGTTTTTTTCCAATCGCTGGAGTTTTTTCCAATTGCTTGAGTTTTTCCCAATCGCTGGAGTTTTTTTTCCTGCAATCGCTTGAGTTTTTTCCAATCGCTTGAGTTTTTTCCAATCGCTCGAGTTTTTTCCAATCGCTCGAGTTTTTTCCAATCGCTTGAGTTTTTTCCAATCGCTCGAGTTTTTTCCAATCGCTTGAGTTTTTTCCAAATCGCTTGAGTTTTTTCCAATCGCTCGAGTTTTTTTCCAATCCCTTGAGTTTTTTTCCAATCGCTCGAGTTTTTTCCAATCGCTCGAGTTTTTTCCAATCGCTCGAGTTTTTTCCAATCGTTTGAGTTTTTTCCAATCGCTCGAGTTTTTTCCAATCGCTTGAGTTTTTCTCCAATCGCTTGAGTTTTTTTCCAATCGCTTGAGTTTTTTCCAAATCGAAGTTTTTTTTAACACAATAGCGTTTTTGATAGTTCACGCTATGTTTTTGTACATGTATTGAAGGCCTTTAAGAAAATATAGCAAGTGTAAGGGAATAAGATTGAATTTATTTATGGACAAGTATTTTTATTTTTGACCCATTCGGCGCGCCATACGTGCTCGTTTTGCTGAAGGGTCATAAGATCAAACAATCAAACGTGGGTATGGAGATTTCTGGCCCCACACTCTGTGACGTTTAATTTTCAAATCCAAGTCAAATTACAAAGATAAAATTCTTCAGCAAAAGGTGGGGCAAGGAAAAACGCCACCAGCCACAACGTGTGGCAGCCCCACCCAGGCGCAAAAGGAACGTGGCCCGATTGAAAATTGAAACAGCAGTCAAAACGTGAGGCACAGCCCATGACTGCCTACCTCGCCGTAGCGACCACCGTAAGTGGTTAGAAAATTGTTCTACTAAGGGAAAATGGATATTTGGGGGGCACAGCCCATGACTGTCCACCCTCTCCAACAACATTCTTACGTGATTAAATTATTTTGCCTGAGCGCGTCAAGCAGCCCAAGTCTGACCTTTAAGCGCTCAGGCTTGTGCTCTCTAATTTTTGGGGGTCAATTGGCCTTAAGTGATTCGTTGCGGATGTAAAGCTTGAAAGCGTCCGATTTCCAGCGACCGAGTGAGCGGATTTGTGAGTCGGTGTAGCCGTTTTCGGCTGCGTGACACGCTGCGCCAATGCGAAAACTGTGACTCTTATAGCGAGAGGTGTCGAGTCCACAAAAATTGAGACAGCGATTTAAACCACAGGTAAACCAACACCCTTCTTCGTTTATTGGCATATCTCAGGAAGGGAAGACAACCAAACTTTTGTGTGGGGAGGGGGAAGTGTGATAGTGGCAAGGGAGGTGCCACTGCGTGGTCACGTGATATGACGTCATCGATGACGTCATCATAGAAGAAAATAATATATCTCGAGAAGGGATGATCCTCAGACAACCAAAGTTGGGTAAAGTTGTCTAAGTGGCAATGGGGGTGTAACGTCTTGGTCACGTGGTATGACGTCATCGATGACGTCATCATAGAAGAAAATAATATATCTCGGAAAGGGAATAACCTCAAAGAACCAAACTTTGATGGAAACTTTGAGGGGGTTGCAATGGCATGGTCACGTGGTATGACGTCATCAATGACGTCATCACAGAAGAAAAATAACATTTCACGAAGGAATAATCCTCAGACAACCAAACTTAGGTAAAGTTGTCTAAGTGGCAAGGGGTAGCAACGGCATGGTCACGTGCTATGATGTCATCGATGACGTCATCATAGAAGAAAAATATATTTCGGGAAGGGATGATCCTCAGACAACCAAACTTGGGTAAAATTGTCTAAGTGACAAGGGGGGTGCAACGGCATGGTCACGTGGTATGGCGTCATCGATGACATCATTATAAATGAAAAGTAATATATCTCGGGAGGGATGAACCTCGGACAACCAAACTTTGGTAAAGGTGTCTAAGGTGCAAGGGGATTGCAACGGCATGGTCACGTGGTATGACGTCATCGATGACGTCATCATAGAAGAAAAATAATATAATTCGGGAAGGAATAAAACTAAGACAACCAAACTTGGGTAAAGTTGTCTAAGTGGCAAGGGGCTTGCAACGGCATGGTCACGTGGTATGACGTCATCGATGACATCATTATAGATGAAAAGTGATATATCTCGGGAAGGGATGACCTCGGACAACCAAACTTTGGTAAAGGTGTCTAAGGTGCAAGGGGTTGCAACGGCATGGTCACGTGGTATGACGTCATCGATGACGTCATCATAGAAGAAAAAATAATATCTCGGGAAGGGACGAACCTCAGACAACCAAACTTGGGTGGAGTTGTCTAAGTGACAAGGGGGGTGCAACGGCATGGTCACGTGGTATGACTTCATCGATGAGGTCATCATAGAAGAAAAAATAATATATCTCGGGAAGGACGAACCTCAGACAACCAAACTTGGGTGGAGTTGTCTAAGTGGCAAGGGGTGCAACTGCATGGCCATGTGGTATGACGTCATCAAACGAGAAAAGGTTTATATCTTTGGAAGGCATGAACCTCAGACAACCAAACTTGGGAGAAATTATCTAACTGACAAGGGTGTGCAAGTGCTTATGTACAATGGTTTGTCTCATTAATACAACAAATATGTAACCGGGAGCTCCGCTTTTAGCCAGTGGCTAAATCTATATATTATCTGCTTCACGCGCTTGCGGTATAGTACACTTGTTACTGTAAAAGAGAAGCTCAATTGTCCAAATGTTTAAATCCAACTAAATTATTTCAATGAAAAACCCGAAATATCAGTACCTGAATGATTTAGCATGGCTGTGGGTGCGAAGTTGAGCCTATGCTTTTCCTGGTATACTGTGCGAATCTCATGTAAGTGGATGCCACGAGTGAAATGTGACGGCTGCATGACGTGACGGTGATCAAGATCAAGCATTATTATTATTATTATTATTAAGAAGTCCCAAATAAGGGACAGACCATTAGAAAAGTGAGGGGGTGGTGGGGAAAAAACAAAAAAAATTCCATCCACGCCAAAAAATCATGAAAAAAAAAATCCATCCAAGCTCCCTTCACTCATGTACTTAATAAAAAATCTAGTATAGTCTTTGAGAACTCGCGCAACGTAGACACCTCGCGCCGTTTACAACACAAGGAATTCGAGCGGAAATCTAATCGAAACGAGCAAAACTTGTGCGGACTCGTATCCTGCCTAAATATATGGGCGCGCTGGAATTTGTTCATGAGCCCACATTGTAAAATCTATATGTACAGCTGACTTTTGTGTAAAAGCTGCAGTCAAATTCCAATTTGCGTGATCTTTTCGATGCGAACCGAGAATTCGAATAGTGTTTACGATTCAGATAACACATCGAGTGAATGATTCCGAAGCGATAATAGCATATATTGAACAAGAGAAATGATATACTTTCTCTTTATTTGTATTAATAAAAGAAAATATTGTGTATGTTTTCAGAAAGTCCGCGATTTTCTGATGTGCGCACTTTTTATAGCTAGAAGTTTCTGAATGTTTTTGTGATAGAGCGGATATGGTAATAATTACGCTTGGTGCAAACTGCGCTTGTACAAATTTATAGTGCGGCCAAGACTAGAGGCGATTTCTTGGATTTTTCTAAACTAATCAACTGAAAATGCGGCCTACGTAATGCCAGGAAACACACAAATAGGGAGTTGAGAGTACTTTGAACCTTTCAAGTGCCAGCACTCCAGGCAATGACTTCATCACCGCTGGTGACAATAACTTCGCAAGCCATCCAGCTATGAACGTTTTTATTGCAAATCAATCCATTTACATCAGTGCTATGTTTTTATAGTGCTATGTTTTTATGTTATAATCTTCCCTAAATCTGCTTCGCTATGGCGCTGGCTATACTAGGAACCTAACTCGAAAAGCAATTACTACTAATTAGACTCTAGCCATTTCCGGTCATATATTTCTATTGATGTTTCTCGTTCATATTCAGCACGTTGGACATAAATTCCAAGAACCACTCTACGGCGATACGAACGAATGTGGATAGCAGAATATCTGTGCTGACTCTCGTCATGGTACTTCGTGCAGTTTTTTCCACAACAAAATATTTAACTTTCACCTAAATAATTACTTGCAATGCATTGCTAATTTCAAGTTGGCAAGCGAAGAATACTTGAAATCTCGATATGCTTTTCCTTGAAAAATTCAAATGTTTCATATCTCCAATGCGTCAAAGTCCTCGTAGCATTCTATTCCATACGACATTCAGTTTCCACTAGTCACGGATCAGCGAAGATCTCTGAATGAATTTTTTGGAGTGTAATTGCAAATGACATTGCTGCACTGGAGTAGGAAGAATACTTATTTGAATGAAATTTTTTCAGTATGTTGGACAAATTCCAAGAACCACTCCACGTCGATACGAATGAATGTAGACGTTAGAATGTATGTGCCGACTCTCGTCATGGTACTTGGTTCAGTTTTTCCACAAGAAAGTATTTAATTTTTTCGTGAATAAATCTTGCCATAACATTGCTAATTTCAAGATGCAAGCAAACAATACACTTGAAATTTCGATATGTTTTTTCTTGGAAAATTCAAATCTTTCATATCTCCAATGTCTCAAAGCATTCCCTGTTACTTTCTACTGCTTTAAATCGAGTTTCGGATCTGCGAATATCTCTGATTGAATTTTTTTCGAGTGTAAATGTAAATGACATCGCTACACTGTAGGAGAATACTTATTTAAATGAAATATTTTTTTTCAGTATGTTGGACACAAATTCCAAGAACACTCCAAGGCGATACGAATGAATGTAGATGGTAGAATGTCTGTGCCGACTCTCGTCGTGGTACTTGGTTCAGTTTTTTCCACAATAAACTATTTAATTTTGACCTGAATAATTATTGTCAATTTCCAGATGACAAGTACTACACAGAAATTTCAGCAGAATACACTTTTGTGATGCTTTTTCTGGGTAAATAATATCTTCTACACCTCGAAGCATTACATGTGACTTTCCATTGCTGTTCAAAGTGCCTCGGATCAGCGAGGATCACTGAATGAATGTTTTTCATTCGAAATACAATTAGAAACCACCGCTTGAAGAAAATAAATTTCTTAAAATATTCCTGAGATATTTTCGCAAGATGAGCCATGTGATTCGAGAGAGGATATTTTGACGTCTCATTCCTCGAAAACTGAACCAAGTACCACGCTAGAAATTCCAAATACGTTCAGTTTTCCTTGGAGGATTCAAGCAAAAGTGGAGTGACTTTTGGAATTCGTGTCGAAGTTATTTAAGAAATTTATTTTCTTCAAGCGGTGGTTTCTAATTGTATTTCGAATGAAAAACATTCATTCAGTGATCCTCGCTGATCCGAGGCACTTTGAACAGCAATGGAAAGTCACATGTAATGCTTCGAGGTGTAGTTAAGTAATGGTCCATGCTTAGCGTGCGTATATCCAGTTCTGGAAGCACGCGGATAGTTGAGAGAGCACGAAGGTAGCGTAAGAGTCGCACGAGGCGTTAGCCGAGTGCGACTCTAGCTAGCTGAGTGCTCTCTCAACTATCCAAGTGCTTCCAGAACTGGATATACGCACAGCTAAGCATGGACCATTGCTTTTATAACATAACCAACAGATTTTCGCATAGGTAAGTGAAAAGGCAGCTCCGAACACGAAAAACAACGAAGCGTTCAAGCGAACACGGTAAAACTGAAATTGAAAATATTGCATGTTTCACTCGTCAACCAAAGTCAACTGGAATGAAATATCATATAAACAAAATGTTAAATGACAATTTAATTAAATAAACTTAAGCTTAAATAAGTTTTTCATGGGTTGTTGGAATAAAACAAGAGAAAGCAAAAGTTTTTTTGTCATGGCGAAACCAACAGCACCATAAAAACAAAACAACATTTTATTTAGACGTATAAACTGTTCGAAAGTAAGCTACAGAATGCTAATTTTCATAAAACTAACAAAATTGTTTAAATACCTCTTGTGTTTGTCCATTTAGTCCCTTCATATTGAATCGCTTGCAATTTCCATTGAGATTTAAAGCTTAGATAAAACTTGTGAATTTCACCGGCCGGCTTTTCACCCTGATGTTTGACACACATCATTCAAATTTCCACTAAATCCATGTAAATAACATCCTTGTGCATAACCCACAAATTGACATGCTCTCAATAGCTTGATGAACTCCATTTCAGACTTGTTAGCCATATTTTAGTGAATAAGACACGAAAATATTCCTTCAGCGAACCAAATCAATCTTTCGGCGAGTTCAAACCATGTTCCTTCTTCGGTTGCCCTTGGCTACGTGCATCCCGCCAAAACTTCTTCATAAAAATTGACCAATCAGAGCGCGTGTTATATCGTAGCTATGTTATAAAAGATATCATTTACCCAGAAAAAGCATCACAAAAGTGTATTCTGCTGAAATTTCTGTGTAGTACTTGTCATCTGGAAATTGACAATAATTATTCAGGTCAAAATTAATAGTTTATTGTGGAAAAACTGAACCAAGTACCACGACGAGAGTCGGCACAGACATTCTACCATCTACATTCATTCGTATCGCCTTGGAGTTGTTCTTGGAATTTGTGTCCAACATACTGAAAAAAATATTTCATTTAAATAACTTCGACACGAATTCCAAAAGTCACTCCACTTTTGCTTGAATCCTCCAAGGAAAACTGAACGTATTTGGAATTTCTAGCGTGGTACTTGGTTCAGTTTTCGAGGAATGAGACGTCAAAATATCCTCTCTCGAATCACATGGCTCATCTTGCGAAAATATCTCAGGAATATTCAGTGAGTTAAAACGCGATCCCGGGAAAATGCAAAGCTTCATCATTGTGCTCGATGCAAAGTACGGATGTTCATCAAGATTAGTTGAAGTTTTCAGCTTTCCTCGTTTCTCCGATTAGCTAAAATATAATTATAAAACTCCGCTGTGGTTGCCGACACATTTCAAACAGAATTGCAACTTCAGAATTTGACTGTGGGGAGGGGGGTTTTTTCTCTTACTGCGCATGCGAAATAACAGCAGGTCAGCAGCTTCACTGAGGGCTCAGCTCAAGATTAGTTTGCGAAGCGATGGACGGCTGGAATTCCTTGTGACAAGGACAAGTGTATCTTGGCGCGGAAAACAAACTCCCAAAAATGCCCTGCAATGATAGGCCTCACCGGCAATCACTATGTTCGAAATAAGACCCCTTAGGTAAGCGTGAGTTCGAGCATAGAAATTCGAGCATTTGGGCCGCACTTCACTGAAATAAATCGTATAATTTAGTCATTTGCAGCGCGCAGTTGCGCGCATCAATAATAAAACCTACAGGCTTTGTTTACTACTACACAAAAAACGGAACATTTATCTACCCTTTCTCTGAGGCTTGATGAAATGCGTTTATCAAAACTTGGACGCACTTCGCGCGCAACGAAAGAAAAGTACAATCTCCTCTATCCGTAAAATGTCTTCTACTATGTCAAATAGGGGCGGGGGGATCACAAAACGTTTAAATACTGATTTTAAATAAAGGTGGAGTATATTTGATTCCACAATTAATGACAAGCAGGTCGAGATTCATTGAAAATAGCAAGGCGAACTTACGAAGTCGGGTTCTCTTTCAAACGATAACAACGATTTTTCCTGTCATTTACAAAGTGAGTCTTGGACAAACATGATTGAAACGAAACTGCATTTACGCCATATAACTGAAAGTTTAAGGTAACTCCCCTGAAATAAAACTTGTCGTAGAATTTTTTTCTTAATTTGTCTATCTACTATTTAGTATATAAGGAATGAAATTGTGAAATAAAAAGAGGGGGTGCCCATGCTCGTTTAGAAACTGTGATGGCGCAAACGTACCCCATTTTTAGTGCCTGGGGGCTATTTTGTGAGGAATACGTGAAACAAGAAAATTGTGATAAAACGCTCACTACTGAAGCAATCCAGTTCGCTTGCTAGTTTGAACAGAACTGTTGGATGCTTCACTTCCTAGGACGAACATTGGAAAGTTTAATTTTCTATGTGTGTTGACGCTACTCTTGAAAATGTGCGCACCGCTCGTGATAATTTGAGAGTCTTTGGTGTCTCATTTTGAGGCTTTTTATGATGATAGCTCAAGAACTTGTCGTGGAAAATTCTTTAAACTTTTTTATAACAGGGAAATGATAGTCTTATCAAAATGGTAAAATAAAAATGGGGGTGCCCATATTGTTTTCGCGCGCATATCCCAAAAAGCGACTTTTTCTTGGTGTTTCTCGCTCAAATGGGGATATTTAGCTTGCGCGCGCGCGCGCTCGATTGCATCATTTTCGAACGAATTGATCGCACGTCCATGCGCAGAACAGCGTGCGCCGAGCAAAACAGGGGAATAACCTTAAATATACATTAAGTTTTCTGATTCATTTGTTGTTATTTTGCGTAAAGATATCTAGACTTTTAGGTATCAAACCTACGGCCACTTTTAATAAATCATAAACTTTTGTAGGTAATTTCCCCAATAAATTTCAAACTGAAGGTAATTTACAGGGAAAAACAAAGAAAAAAGGGAGAAAACTAAAAATAAAATTCCACGGCCGCGAGTAAGTTCCGAACCCGGGTACTTGCAGTCCGTCTAGCGCCTTAGCAACTTGCGCCATCGAGACTTAGCTGAAAATGTGATTGATTAAAATGCTACATATACATAGATCAGTATAGAATGCGCGAGCAGGGTGCGCAGTAACATTAGTAGGCACCGGCCTTAACCGCTCTGAGAAGTTCATGGAGGGAGGATCACAACTGCATTTTGACCGTGTATTACCCAAAATCCTACCTTCGAATGTATATTTTCATGAAATAAACATCAGCAAGTTACAAATGCAATGTCTAACATACTCCGTATTTTAAGAGCCCTGGAATGGTAAGCAGAAGTTTGAATATTAGCAGATGGAAGTTTGAATATAATATTGGACTGGGTTTGAATGATGAATGTTGGTTTGAAATATTCTGCTTCTACCCCCGAAAAAAATGTACCCTAAACATAACATTCAACCAAACCCTTTAAAACAAACAGTAAAAGCAATACATAGAAGTTCCAATAGACTCTTCCATAAATGTTGGGGAAAAAATCCATCCAAGCCCCCTGAACGAAAAATATACCCATCCAAGGCTGAAACTTCCCCCCCTCCCCCTCGCTTTTCGAATTGTCCGTCCCTTAAAGGCTCATCGGGTTAGCGGTCACGCAAGGCAAACGTGACACAAAGTACAGCAAGCACGTCGTCTCTTGTGTCTTCCATTAGTTTTCGCACAATGTTTGCAGTAATACCAGTGAAAGCAAAGGCCCAACCAACTTCGCACCCACAGCCATGGTAAACCATTCAGGTACTGCTTTCGGTTTTCATAGGAATAATTTAGTTGGATTGAAACATTTGAGCTTCTCTTTTACAGTAACAAGTACTGTAGTGACTGTAGTACAGCAAGCGCGTGAAGGAGAATATAACCATAGGCTTCACAGGCTACTGAAAAAGTTTGAAAAATAGCCAAATTGTTTTAAAAGTGTCTTAGATATCTATAGAAACAAATAAAGAATACTTTCTTTATGATCTGGTGTGTATATTGTGAGTAGATTCTCGGCTTTGAGGGTACAGCTCGGTCTGAACTTCAAGCTACCGTCACTCGTTACAATGTACACTCGCTCCTATTCTACTAATATATCGATTTTGCCACTGGCTAAAAGCGGAACTCCCAGTTACATTTTTTTCTGCTAACGAAGCAATAATTTCTCCTATGATGACGTCATACCAACGTGACCATGCGACTGCACCCCCTTGCCACTTAGACAACTTTTTCCCAAGTTTGGTTGTCTGAGGTTCATCCCTTCCCGAGATATGTTCTTTTTTTCCTATGATGACGTCATGGATGACGTCATACCACCATGCGGCTGCACCCCCTTAGGCACTTCACCCAAGTTTAGTTGTCTGAGGTTCATCCCTTTCCGAGATATCTTCTTTTTTCTCCTGTGATGACGTCATCGATGACGTCAAACCACGTGACTATGCAGTTGCACCCCCTTGGCACTTAGACAACTTCACTCAAGTTTGGTTGTCTGAGGTTCATCCCTTCCCGAGATATGTTCTTTTTTCTCCTGTGATGACGTCAAACCACGTGACTATGCAGTTGCACCCCCTTGGCACTTAGACAACTTCACTCAAGTTTGGTTGTCTGATGTTAATCCCTTTCCGAGATATGTTCTTTTTTCTCCTGTGATGACGTCATCGATGACGTCAAACCACGTGACTAACCACGTGACTTGTCAAACCACGTGACTTGGCACTTAGACAACTTCACTCAAGTTTGGTTGTCTGAGGTTCATCCCTTCCCGAGATAGAAGCTGCTTTACGTCTGGACTGTCGATGGAAAAATCCTTGTCAAACAGAATAAAGATGCAGAGGCGATCCAAATAACCAGCGAAGAATGTTTGGTAAAGTTAAAAGTCTGAAACTCTATAACAATTATTTCAGTTGCTGTACAGAAACCAGTATTTGAACCGCTCAAAATTGTCCATTATTAAAAGCACATATATTCTAGAAATGGTTCTAAGCGCTATAAATTGTGTCAAAATTTGCCTTTTGCGATTAAAATTGATGATTATACTAATTTCTTATGAATCAACCCCCCGTGAAAGAACCTGTGCATTGTTTAGGAGTTGTGCCACAAAGCCTCTTTTGTTTAGTAGAACGAATCACGATGAAATAACTGAGCACAATGATGTCCTCTGGGAATGGTTCTTACACGGGGGTAAACCCGCAAATCTGGCTACACGTTTTGTTTACAATTTGTATTCAATATTATAGTTCTTTACTTAATTTACATTCTAATGTGTGTTTGTATCTGTGTGCTGCAGACAAAACAATGAAAAAGTATTTAGAAATATTTTTTCTACTTTACAGCTGTCTTCTGTCTTCCCACTCAGTCTGCTCGGCCTGTGTCTCTAATGAAGTTGCTTGCCGTGGATGCCTCTTTGGATCGTCGACTTGGATTTCAGCTTTTTTTTCCCAGGAAGCTAATTGCATATAAATAATTTGCGCAATAAAGAAATTTTAAACATTTCTAATCTCATAATAATTCTGTTGTATTTAACCTTCGTTATAAGAGTTGGTAATTAAAAACTTATGATTAAAAAAATAATGTGTTTATCTATTCTGGCGTTTGAGACCTCTCAAGTGTATTAAGGCCTGGGTCAGCTCAGAAAATCAAGAAAATTACAAAATGTCAAATATCTTTGCAAATCCTTAATGATGGAGCATGAAATTATCAGGATAGTTAACATTCATCGATTGAAATGTTTTAGTATGAAATTAGGGCTGATACACTGGTCACGTGGCCAGTCACGTGACATTTTCATGTTTCAAAGTTTAAAAAATTCTCCGGTGGTGAGTTTCACTCCTTATTGAAAAGTTAATAGCCAATAATATTTCTGTTTTTGGGTTCTATATAGTGGTGTCTTAGCTGGTGGAAAAGGTTTGCTCCTTTAAGGTGCTTTAAGGGGCTGATATGTCAATTAGGTCACGTGACCTGATTCCGGGCCTTATATCTCGTTAACGGTAATGATAGCTCAGCAGCCAAGACAGTACGACATTTCTATTGCTGAGGCCTATACATTTTCACCAACGTTATACAGTTAGATGTTTTCTCCATCACCGGAAAAGCAATTTACTGTTTAGTCACGTGACGTGGGTTGTGACGTCACTCCGTACTAAAAAATGACACCAAAATTTTAAGTTCGTCGAGTTTTATCACTACACCAAAAATTAGCCTGCCTTAAATAGATTAAAGCAATTTAAGGCAAATTTTGCGTTTTGGGGGACTAGCCCCAAGCCCATTTATAATCCCAGGCCTTAATATGCTTGAGCTCCATAACTCCTGACAACGCGGGGCACACTCCGAATTAGGTGCATTGTTTCCCTACTGCTGGTCGATACTGGACATAAAGTATGAGGAGAAAAATCAGCTTTCGCGCCATTTTGTCGCCCGCAAATGAAAAACATTCAGCGGCCTAGCGCATACACAGTACCGAATCTCCACATGTTCGTTTTGCGTACGTCTGTACAGTCGCAATTTGTAACAATTGTCGCAATTTGTAATACCTTTCGCAATTTGTAATAAAGTTGTCGTAATTTGTAATACCTGTCGCAATTTGTAAGAAAGTTACGCAATTTGTAATAAAAAAGCTGTCGCAATTTGTAATACACTTCCGTCACAATTTGTAATAAACAAAGCTGTCGCAATTTGTAATACCCCTCCGTCGCAATTTGTAATAAGGTACTATCAAATCGCCTACATTTGAGCTACAAATGAAATAGCAAAGTAATTGAACTAAATATGGCTACTGCCATTCAACTAAAATGATTTTGGTATTTCTGCAAATATATTTTCTTAAGTACTGCGTTTTGACTCGGTTTGCTAGGATGCTCACGTTCATATGTGTTCCAGTTATTGCATATCATTAGCTACACTATTTATACGAGATGTAAACGAATTTCATTATCCACGTATCGCTTTTTCTGTACACAATTGGCGGTTGACTTTAGCATGTAGACGTAGGACCCTTTCTAAAGTGCAAACCAGTTTTAGATTAATATTAATCTCTGTTTTTTTCTTGTTTATCGATTCTAAGGCCGTCGACAGCCTCGTCAAGACGATATCTGTTTCACATGCGGTTATAGTACAGCAGATTGGTGCAGAATTTTGGTCGAATTGTGCAAATTAATGTTACAAGCATGAAATTTGGCACAATGACAGAGCTTCATACCCTTAGTACTCTTGATGCAAAAAACACGCCCAAACGTGCATACTTTCCGTTTTACAGAGGTGGAATTAATTATCTTTTATAAAAATTAAAGCCTGACTAAACGTTATCCAAATTCCTTCCAAACTTCACATAATGTTGAGATTGCATGCCCTTCAAGTTTAGGCAGACAAACCACGCCCAATTGCGGCACTTACAGGTATTACAGTGACGAATGTAAAGGTTAACAAAAATAAATTAACATGATAGTTATTATTGAAATATTTTTGCAACCTATTACAGACAAATTACCCAGCACCTTCGCAGCTAACCACACGCCCCAAAATGCCTGTATTTAGCACATTCAACGTCTTTTTTGGTTTTCAGCTAAGAAAAAGACAGTTGAGGTTTTTAATTAGACTTTTCTTGCTTTAACTCTACCACTTCTTTTCGCAAGTACACTTTTCTATAGGAAAATGTTCTTTATATAACTTTTCGAACGGTTTTCCACACAATGCAAGACCTCACCAACTATGAGCACCCCACTAGCCCGCCAGCTAGCGTAGAAGAAAAAGGTTGCCTAAAAAATAAGCGTTGTCATGTACTGCTTTCTAGCAATTCAATGTCCTTTGGTAAGATGTTGCTTTTGAAGCTGTTTTGTCTGCTATCAGGCGAAGGGAGGCGAGGGGTAAACTGAAATGTACAATCCACTAAATAACTATATTTCCGTGTATCTAAAAATCATTTCACATTCTTTCAGTTCTTTCTTCTGAAAGAATACGTTTCTTGTAGCGAGTGCATCAGTATTTATTTCCACCATCCCTATATCCAACTTTGGTGACCTAAGTTCCTACAACAAGTCGGACCTCACAGGATGGCTGGTGATGGTTGCCCCTCTGTTCATAGTGAGCCCCCTGAAGTCATTGCAGTCGTGACTGACGGAGCCGCCGTTGTAATTATGCTAAAAGAAGATAACCGTAAGACGTAAAAGTACTACGCATGTATCATTTGTTTATCTTTATGTGCGCCATTACTACCAAACAACATGAAGAGGATAGACATTGCTTGGGACGTGGCAACAACAGTCCGAAGGTACGCGCAAGAGATAAACGAGGTCAAGGAATAAGAAGACGAGCAGAAGCTCGAGAGCCATATCACACACCTCCCTAGACTGACCTCTCTGATCGTTCAAAGACAAACTGCTCTGTCAGAGCATAAGAAAGACTCGTACCAGTATAAAGACCTAAGGAATAAAGTGCAACGAGAATGCAAATCATCTAAAGCTAAATACTATACTCGCAAAGTGTCAGCTCTGACGTTACCCATTGTACAAAGAGGTCAATTCCTTGAGTGGCAGCACTGACTCATGTGATTGGTGGAAACAGATGGTTGACGATGATGTTCCTTCCATCCAGGAATTATGCGAGAGCTCACTTCATGTGTTCTTGTATGACCAGACATCAAGCATCGTCAGTTCAACTGAAATTCGGAGCCAGTCCCCCAAGAGCTCCTAGTCATCCCTGGTAGGGCTCACAGCTCTGAAGCATCAAAGTGAAAAACTCCTCTGGCCCTCGGACCCATCCCCAAACATCGTATGCAAGGAGTAAGCCCTTGAGTGGCAAGGGTGGACATGTTTCCCAGAAGACCAAAGATGGATGTGCTACCTACTGGGGAGAAGTCTCCCATAGCCATCAGAGTTGGGATGGCGAAAAAGCCATCATGTAATTATTGCTGAACCAACAATCTAGACCGTACTCCCCGAGATCTCTACAACGTGTCAGCTACTCGTGCAATGCGGCTGTCAACCTGATAATGGGTGTCGATGGCGCTGTAAATGTGTCAAAGCACGCCCTCAATGCACTGCCATGTGCAAGTACAGAAGAGATTACGAACGAGAGTAAGACTAAATTAATTTTCATTGTTGATTTAGGACTTCATAATATTTAGACTTTTCAGACAAGCATATAACAAAATATGGAATTTTTGTTGATGCAGGAGGCCAAGCTAATCGTGGCAGCTCAGTCAAATTTAAAATACTTTTGCTTTAAATGTTTTTATTTCATAACTTTCAACCTGGAAGTACCTGAAATAAGGTGTGGTTTAAGAATTGGTTTAAGAATAATGCGGCATAAAACATGTTATCAATACTTGTAATTTGGAGAAAAAGTTAACTCCAGAAATAGATTTTGCCAAATAGTGAAGTGTACATCTATCAAGGCTGTAAGTAAGCAATATAGGGCGTGACTCAATATGTATAGTAATGCAGGACATCTATTTGTGAATAAAGTAACATATTAAGACTTTTGTGTAACGTTAAGACGTTCTTAAATTTTTTAATAACGATAAATCAACCATCTTTATGCTATCTGGAAGTATTTACTTTTGGGCGTGGTTTTTATTTAGAATTGCTCAGGACATCAAGCTCTACCACTCTGCCAAATTTCATGCTTGTAACATCGATTTGCACAATTTTGCACCAATCTGCTGTACTATTATCCCGGACATTGGAGCAGCACCTGTAGAGTGCCACATACAAGTACAAGAGGGCGGGCCAGCCTAAATCACACACAGGAGGACAACAATTCAGCTGGCCCGTCGCTCCAGGACAGACAAATTCAAAGTAATCTGGATCCACTTTGTGATGAGCTCTGTACACAGTCATATGAGGATATGTTCGAGGTAGAAGATAATAATAATACAGTTGATTCAATTAATGTTAAGGGCAGGCTTAAATCACATCTGCAATTTTGGAACAATATTCAAGCTCCTGATTTCATTTTGAGCGTTATTTCTGAAGGTTATAAACTTCCTTTCGTTCATACACCACCACATTTATTTAGTAAGAACAATTTGTCTGCAATCAACAATAGTGATTTCGTTGAAGAAACTATATCGGAATTGTTGGCTTCTGGTAGAATTGTGAAACATAACAAGGATAGCTTACATGTTGTAAGTCCTTTATCAGTTTCTGTTTAGTCTTCGGGGAAGAAAAGACTTATCCTAGATTTGAGGATCGTCAACCAATACATTCTTAAACAGAAGGTAAAATTTGAGGATTATAAAACAGCACTTGACTTGTTTTGCTATGGAGGTTACGCATGTAATTTTGATTTAAAAAGCGGGTACCATCATGTCGATATTTTTCCTCCACATCAAACATTTTTAGGTTTCTCCTGGACTTTCCCGGATGGAAATATTAGATATTTTGCTTATACCGTTTTAGCTTTTGGTCTCTCTTCAGCGCCGTATTTATTTACAAAATTAATTAGACCTCTCGTTAAATACTGGAGATCACAGGGACTATATTGTGTAGTGTATTTAGATGATGGTCTAATTATGGATACTACTTTTGAAAAGACAGAAAGAGCTTCTCATCAAATATATGGGGATTTGCTTGCCGCTGGTTTTGTGTTAACGAACAGAAGAGTACTTTTTATCCTGTCCAGTCTATGGTGTGGTTAGGCATTGTTTGGAATTTTTGCAACGGTTCTATCTCTATCACTGAGCAAAGAATTACAAAACTCGAGAACAGTTATCTGCTCTATTGGAGAAAAAATCGATTTCCATCAGAGAGTTGGCCTCAGTAACAGGTTCTATCATTTCGCTTTCTTCAGTTTTTGGCAACTTATGTAGAATCATGACCAAGCATTGTCAAATTACTGTTGCTGCTGCGTCTACTTGGGACATGCATTTGAACTTGACTCGTTTTGCATTTCTTAACTTAATTTCTGGTCGTCATCTGTGAGAAAGTTCAATTCAGAGATTGTTGTCAGCACATTACTCATAACAGAATTGTATACTCGGATGCTAGCAGTTTTGCGTGTGGTGCAGTGATTATAGATAACGAATCACCGATTTGCCATAAGCTCTTTACTGAAGAGGAAAAGACTTATAGTTCCACTCACAGGGAGCTTATTGCTATAGAATACAGCATTAAATCCTTTGGATCCATCCTTAAAGATTCTAAAGTTCAGTGGTATACAGACAATAAGTCTTCGGCAAGAATTGTTCAGGTCGGTGGAATGAAACTCACATTGCATAAATTAGGGACGTGTCATTATTTACCGGGGGGGGGGGGGGGGGGGGGGGGAGGGCTCCCCATTTTTTTCAAACAAGGCTAAAAAAATTACGACCCTCCCCTTGAACATAACAAAAAAAATGTGACCCTCCCCAAGTCGTAGGTAAAAAAATTGGGACCCTCCCCCATGTAATTTATTTCTGAAAAAACCTGTCAGATAGACTATTGTCCGAGTGATGCAATGTCTCTTTCATTCTTCTTATCGCCTAGAGTATTTACGTGAGGATTTTGGATAATACACGGGGAAAATGCAGTGATCCTCCCTCTCCCGTCCCCTATTTGACCTATAGTACTGAAGACATTATGCCGAAAAAGAGGGACGCATATCTTTTGTTGCGCGCGAAGCGCGCCCGAATTTTGATAAACGCATTTCATGGAGCCTCAGAGAAAGGGTATATGAACATGTGTTGTGTTCGGTATAGTAAACAAAGCCTGTCAGGAGCCAAGGAAGTACGCTACATATAAAGGTTAGACGAAAGCTTCTAATGATGGGCTCATCATCATTATTCATGCGCACAACTGCGCGCCGCAACTGAAGAAGTTATTAATATTCATGTGCGCGAAGCGCGGCCCAACGGACGAATTTCTATGCTTGTAACGTCGAAAACTCACGCGTACCTATGGGGTCTTCTTTCAAATATATAGTGACTTGCCAAGGGCATTTTTGGAGAGTCTGCTTTTCCTCGTCAAGATACACTTGTTCTTGTAAACGGCGTCAGGGTAGTGTCTTTATTGCTCAAAGCGTATATTAGTTGTCATTTCGCGCGCCGAAATTTTTTATAGAGAAGTTGCTAAAATAACCACTATCGCCATCTGTTTTACCCTCTTCATCGTCCAAATGTTTGATGAAAAAATTATGACCCTCCCCCAAACAGGAGTGAAAAATTTTTGGACCCTCCCTTTAGACACGCGAAAAAAATTAGGACCCTCCCCACAAAAATAGGAGCCCTCCCCCCCGCTAAATAATGACACGTCCCTTAGCTATCAGCATTTACGAATTTTGTATCAAGAATGGTATTCAATTGTCTATTGAATGGATCCCGAGATCTTTGAATGAGAAGGCTGATGCAGTTAGCAAATTCATTGACATAGACGACTGGCAGCTTACACCAGAGTTTTTCAATTCACTGGACCAGGCTTGGGGACCTCACACTCTGGATTGTTTCGCTAATTATTATAATTTGAAAGTTCCAAAATTTTTCTCGAGGTTTTGGTGTCCCGGAACGTTTGGAGTCGACGCTCTGTCTCAGTCATGGCGAGACCAAAATTGTTTACTGGTTCCCCAGTTGATCTCGTTTGTAAGACCCTCAGACATATGGAGGTTCAAGGAGCTGTCGGGACATTGATCGTTCCTGATTGGCCCTCCTCTTCATTTTGGCCGTTATTATGGGTTTACTATGGAAATGCAATAATGAGTTTCATTCGTTACAAAGGGAAAGAAGTATTGATGCATGGAAGAAATACGAATTCGTTACTTGGTTCCCGCGTCTGGGAAGGCCACATTTACGCCATTAAGCTTGATTTCGCAATTCACATGTGATTGATGAGAAACTGACACCGTAGTCATATCATGTATTAATGGATTAATAGCCATTGAGCTTACCTAGAGCAGGCTATGTTGATATGTAACGGCAGATGTGTTCACCGAGAACAGCCTTGTTATATACAGTGAATGTATGATTGATCGTATGTTTACATCGTGTGTTATTTATTCAGATCCTAATGAGCTCAAGTTCTTGGGGAGAATTGCCATCGGTCGAAAAAGCAAGAATGTTAAGGATTGCCTACGTTCAATGCGATACAACTTCCTATAATGTTGTGCGTGTAGTCATTTAGCGAGGAGTAAGAAAATGATTTTCATTTGTACGAGCTGGCGAGGGAGAATGAAAGGTTTCATTCGTGGAAAATGGAAAAGAAATGCCGCGTAATGCTGGAATGGCAACTTCTCCAATTCTCCATTTCGATTCTCCATACTAGCTCTTCTCTCGGAACTTTTACCTGCACATCTGTGAGAGTTTTGAACGAGAACCAGGGGCGTGGCCAGGGGGGCCAGGGGTGGGGGCCTTTCTCGGGAGATTTCCCCACATTTACTGTATTTGCTGAAGGAAATTTGAACATATTCGTCCCATGTTAACACTATCCGCCCCCTTCAGAAATTCTTGGCTACGCCGCTGAGAACCACTGGGTTTCGGAGCCCAGCATCGTATTTTTCCAACGTGACTCCGAGTAAATTCTATACAATGTATCACCGCTTCCCTGATATCTCACAGTTTTTGGAAATCTCCATTTTCGAATTAAATTACCAAATTAAAAAAGGAAATGTTGCATGGAAACGGTGTAGTTTGGGCGATATTAGCGCTGCTCTGTTGTGTGGAGATACCAAGATACCATCGAAAGTAATTTATAGCTCTGTGGCACCGTTGACCTACAATGTTGGCTGTAGAGCAACTTGCGTATCTAAATGCGTAGTATATCTGGTCAGAATGTTTGCCGAATAGTATGAAACTGTTGCCTGTCATCCTTTCTTTAAACGAGGGCTGTGGCACCAATTGTAATTCTTGATAGTTGTTTATTACAAATTGCGACGGAGGGTTTATTACAAATTGCGACCGCTTTGTTTATTACAAATTGCGACGGAGGTGTATTACAAATTGCGACAGCTTTTTAGTGCAGGAATTTGGTGAAAAATTGTTCATTTTGATGGAAAAAGTATGAAACTTGGCAGGGTGATAGAGTGTCCCATGCCGAGCAATTCTGGATGTAGACCCACCCTCGATAACGTATACTTCCAGTTTTCTAGCAGTGGAATTAATTATCATTTAAACTAATAAAATGGCGTGTTTTTTGAGTTCAGACACGAAATTTTGTATCATGACAGAGTATTCAATACCGTACAATTCTACAATACGTGACACCCCCTGATCATGTACTTCAAGAGTTCCAAGATGGAATCATTATCACATGAAATCAGCAACAGAGGGCGTTGCCTTCAAGATACACGCATGTACATTCGTTTAAAAATGGACCATAGTGCAATGGGCAAATTCGCATGTAGACCCACGCTTTAACTCAAGCACTTCCAGTTTTATCGAAGTGGAATTAATTAGACTTTGAACTTAACAAACTGACGTGTGCCTTTTCTCTTCAGACAAGGTATTTTGTATCGTGTCAGAGTATTAAAATACCTTACAACTCTACAATACGTAACACCCCCCTGATCATGTACTTACAGTGTACCAATATGGATTTTAATATATGACTGGGGGTCTTGATCATGAATAGTAAAACATGCAATAATGCATACACTCTTAACATACAGAATTTCACCCTGACACGAAAGCCTAACACGTTTTAAAGTCTAATTAATTCCACTTCGATAAAACTGGAAGTGCATGAGTCAGGGCGTGGGTCCACATGCAAAATTGCCCATTGCACCATGGTCCATCTTAACGTGAATTTAACGTGAATTTCCATGCGTGTATCTTGAAGGCAACGCCCTTTGTTACTGATTTTATGTGATAATGAATCCCATCTTGGTACACTGGAAGTACATGATCAGGGTGTGTCAAGTATTGTAGAATTGTAGGGTATTGCATACTCTGTCACGATACAAAATTTCGTGTCTGAACTCAAAAGGCAGCACGTTATTTTATTTGTTTAAAGGATAATTAAGTCCACTGCTATCAAACTGGAAGTATACGTTATCGAGGGTGGGTCTACATCCAGAATTGCTAAGCATGGGACGCTCTATCATCCTGCCAAGTTTCATGCTTTTTCCATCAAAATGAACAATTTACTACTTTTTCTGCACGATATTCCTGCACTATTTTTATTACAAATTGCGACGACTTTATTACAAATGCGACAGGTATTACAAATTGCGACAACATTATTACAAATTGCGATAGGTATTACAAATTGCGACAATTATTACAAATTGCGACTGTACATACGTCGCTAAGGCAAAGCACATGTTTTAGCCCAACTATTGTCGTCAAATGCTCGTATTCTTGTTGACTTGTTGCTCACCCAATCACAATTGTTCGTTATGTTCCGAAGTGACACCGAAGAATGTTCGCTTGTTACTTACCACCAATCATAGTTCCTGGTTATGTGATTGGCAGAATTTCCGACGCCCGACTTTTTGTGACAATTTTGCCAAGTTGGAATCCTTAGGTCGGTTCCCTTCCCTTTAATATATGCATCTTCTTATTATTAGTGAAAAAGTCTTCGCCATCTTCGTGTCCCAAAAATTTGATCATTTTAGCGTATATCAGTTTTTTTAGATTTATTGTCAAAATAAGCAACGCTGCATTAAAACAAACTGAACCAACTGTGGCCTATAGATTTTTATGTCGAAATTTGGCATTCTGACTGAAATCGGAAATAAGTTATTCTAAATAATATATAGATTTAGGCAATGCCTAAAAGCGGAACTCCAATCATACACACCCCACGTCTTACTCACAGGGAGCTCACCTTTACAGTTTAAATCAAGAAAATCATGTTACCATTATATGGCAATGATAGTATTAGCGCGTTCTGATATGCTAACAAGTCGCAGTTCACGACCGGCAAAAGATAATCTCCTTGAAATAAAAATGAAAAATAAAATTTTCAGCGAAATCCACAACAAAGAATACTTGACATAGTATTTGTCTCATTGTACTAACTAAATCTAACATGTGACAAAGGAAAATCAAGGCTAGAATATCAGTAAAGATTACTCAAAACTATAATTCGAGTTTAGCCGGAAAAAAGGAACCTCGAGGGAGCCAACTAAAGCAGCAAAACGTAAAAGTTACATGTAAAGTCAGAATTTTCTCATCAGGAATGCGATAACTTGGAAGCTAAAAATATAAATAGCATAAGAAGCAATTTCAAGCTTTGTGCTTACCGATAACTGATAGTGAAGTCGTTTCTTTCCTCCGAAAGTCTCCGTCGTGTTCAGTTGAATTCATTCTTACTTGGCAAGCTTTTGCACAAAGCCAATTTTCCTAAATATATTATTCGGCTAAAACCATTGCAATTTTCTGTTATTGTCAATCCAGTTCTGGCTCCCTGTTCGTAGATCTCATATGAGTATTCGAAGAACACGTCGTTTGCAGCTTTTACGAAAGAAACTGTTGTTTTTCTTCAGAAGAACGCCGAAGTCTTGCTTCACCGTGGTCCGGGTATTCTGCAATCTAGCCTTTGAATCTTTTGCAACTCCCTCATAGTTTCTCCAAAATGACTAAACAACATTATGAAATTTCGGCGAAGGAATCGAATCCGAAGTATTTTGACAATCATTAAAGAATTCTTTTGAGCAAATTTGGCGTGGTTCGCACGAGTTTGTCTCAGTTTGACTCAACAAAAATTATGAACTCGAGTGAGCCGACGCGGGCGCGTGTTTTGTGTGCTTTTTCGGCGGGAAAATGAAGGAGCGACTTCCGGTCCGTGTCCTCTGCCAAGCACCGAGGACAAAATGACGCGCGCGCTCAGTGATCCAAGACGGACTGTGATTGGCTGTGTACACGGGTCGCCAAAAACGCAAGTGCGCATGCGTAAATAAGAGCCCGCGATGTTTTCGTAAGCCGCTGAACGTATCGTTTTGGCTTGGATGGGTTGCTTTCTCTATCAAGACAATAAATATCTTATTAGATTTGAAGTGTTGTCTATATTTTGCCAAAAGTTAAGGTGTGTTATTACTAAAAAACTAAGAAAATTTGCATTCTAAGGAAGCTGACATAGCAGTTTTGAGTTGACTCCCCGGTCTGGTATGGCCCCTCACGTACTATACATACACAGATAGGCAATAGGCCTTTATCACGCAATATTGATTAATAATATATAATAGTTATCAGAAAATGAAATCCAGTATTCAATTCTACACATCCGTATTAGCAAGATTGCAAAGTTTGGTGAAGATTGCTTCAATACTGACTGAGATATGTATTTTCAAAACTTCGTATTCTGGCTTATTTTTAACAAGAAATGTATGGGAAAATAAATCGAAACGAGGCTGGACGGGCATCGATGCCCGTCCAGCCTCGACTTGACGTATTTGCCCATACATTTCTTTGTAAAAAGTAAGTCAGAATAGGAAGTTTTGAAAATTCATATCTCAGTCAGTTTTCAAGTAATTCTTTTGAAACTTTGCAGTTTTACTAATACGGATGTGTAGAATTGGAAACTGGATTTCATTTTCGGATAGCTATTATATATTAATAATCAATATTGCGTGATAAAGGTCTATAGTCCGGCGGATTAGAGCAAATTTTCGAGGAAATTGCGCATTTTAGGCTAAAGCCCCAATTTTTTGCCAGGTGATAGTTTTCAATGTATTTTTAAATCGTAGATATGGAGGCACGTTGTGAACATTGAAGTTGTTCTCTAGACTACACAGCCACAGCAGCTCAACATTTGCCAATTCTGAACTATGGATTGAGCTGACTGACTTCGGCTGAGCGTCTCCTTAGAGTTTTTGGTGATTTATTAAATGCCACGACCAGTTTATTGTGAATGTTTATAGTTATATTGTAAAACAGTAGCCTGACTGAGATTTGATGAAATGTTTCAAGAATGACCAACAATTCTAAAAAAGATCGAGATAATTGGTACCTCATGTGTCGAATGTGTAAAAAGAAGCTTGTCTCTAAAATTTTGGCATGATATTTCTTCTGAGTACAATGTCTCGTGTCTCTGACTCGTGTCTCTGACGGCAATGAGGTAAGACGTGTAAAAAAGAGCTCCTGAACAAAATCACCTAAATCATTGAAATCAGTTTCAAAATGCCGATTCAAACTCGGAGATCGAATTCAAAGGAGAAGAAAGGGGAGATGGATGCTCAGGTGATTCCCTCAATGTGGATAAATCACTTTTGAATTTGTCAGAATCGTCGGGCATTAGCGAGATGTTCGAGTCTCAAATGGAGCCCCAACCTCTTCAACAAATTGCTGTGCCGAGCCAAAGTGGTGGTACCTGCAGGGCAGTGGAATCTAAACTCCAAGAGCAAGAGGTCAACGAAGAGCAATATGAAACGAGCGACGATACATTGTTCTCACTGGTGGAAGCTTTAGTAGAAGAAACTCAGAAAGAAGCCGATGGAATCGACTCAAGTTTTCCCGCCAAAAGCGCTTCAGTTTCGCATATTGATGAAGTAAAATGCAAATTGGCAGAAAATAACAAACTCTTGGAAGGGGTTCTTAATGAACTAATTCTCCTAAAGGATTCCCACGCGGCACTCCGTATGTCGAATAATGAGTTAAGACATGAGCTTGTTGCCCTAAGAGAATCAGTTAACCAATCAGGAGTTAATGGCTTTGGGACTGGCTGGACAGGTGTCAACGAGAAACAAACTGCTACCAACTATTCTCAAGTTGATCTAACAAACCGCTATGAACTGCTATCAGATACATCAGTGGACTCGATAAGCGACGACTCTGTGGGCAACAAATCACTTGAAGCAGAATAATCCGGAGCATGAGGAGCCGGACCTACCAGAAGTAGAAAACCCGGAACAAGTTTGTCAAGATCCTATCGTTGGTCAATTCAAAGAGTACCAAAATCGGCAAAAAGCCCGCTACGAAAACAACAAAATCCAAGATGCTGATATCATTATTGTTAGAGATTCTATAATAAAAAATGTAGAAGAAGAAAAAATCAAGAACGCTCTTGGGAGAAAAGCGGAGGTTAGATCCCTGAGTGGGGCTACTATCGATCAAGTTGCATCCGAGATTCGTTCCTGTGTTGGTAAGGGTTACAAGCAGCTCGTATTGCATTGTGGGACAAATGACTTGGCAAGGACGAACAACGTAAGCAAGATCGGGAGAAAGCTTGAGAATTTGGTGGTCGAATTCAAGCCTTTATTCGAAGAAATGGCAATCTCAGGTGTTACCACGAGAAAGGATAACCGGATGGCAGGGAACAAGGTGTTTGAACTCAATAAGTCGATCGCAGACTTATGTGAGAGACAGAAGATAGGCTACGTAAACAATAACAACATTAAAGTTCACCACCTGAATGGGTCGAAGTTACATCTAAACCCGAATGGAGATAAAAGTCTTGGGAGAAATCTTTGTGGATACCTAAGATCTGGGCGCCAGAACGAAGATCAAGTGTGTTTTCGAGGGTCACGCAACAGCCGCGACCCGAACGATTGGAAGTCGTACTTGGATGTTGTGGCCAGAATAACGCGACTTCAGTGACTTCTGTCCCCGACTCTAGCCAGGTTAGTAGTAACAGTGAGATTAGGGATAACGAACGTTTAGGGACCATGGGGTTGGAAGGGTTATCTGAGGGAAATCAGCCAAATGATTGTGTGAGCTCGAGTTCATTAATTGATCAACCCAAATTGTTGCCTAGCAACGACCCAAATCTATCATCTGGCTCTAATTGGATTCCAAATGGCCCCACAAGTCGTGGCTTTAAAATGGCTTTTCTCAATATAGTCAGCATCCCCAAATATATCGATGAAATTCGCATATCAAAATTGCTCAATTCTTTTGACCTCATTGGATTTAGTGAGACAAGACTTGACACCACTATTTCTGATGGGGAAGTAAAACTTTCCGGATATGATATTGTTAGGAAAGATAGAAAACGGGATGGGGGAGGTGTATGCATCTATATCCGTAGCTCCATTAATTATCATGTCAGAAACGAGTTAGTTCCTGAGGATGTCGAGGCAGTATGCTTAGAAATATGCAAACCAAATAGCCAGCCTTTCATTGTCACAGTAATTTATCGACCTGAATCCCCAATAGAGTACTTTAATAGCTTTTACAGTTGATCAAATCAGTGGATGGTGAGGGCAAGGAACATGTTGTGCTAGGGGATCTAAATTGCTGTTTACTAAAGAAAAGACCAACAGACAATGGGTCTCTGTAAAATGCAGACCGGACCTCGGCGGACCGGACCTCCGCGGACCTCGCGGACCGGACCTCGGCGGACCGGTAAATTTTTTTTCCTTAATTTTTTTTCCTACATTAAAAAAAAAAGACATCTTTCATAAAAAAAATATTTCGTTTTACTGAAAGAAAGTATTCTCTGTTAGACGGGTCACCTCACCAGCCGCCTGTCCCGTTGCGTGACTCGCTCGCAAAACGTACCGTATCCACGTCCAGCGTCTAGAAGTCTAACCGGGACAGCGAGACCCTTTGCAGCTCTTGCATTAGCGGTACTTTTTTGGGGGAGAATGATTTTCTGTGAATGATTCCTTATCTCCACACTAGCAATTTCAGCTGTCAGTTCGCGAAAAATGGTATTGCCGTGCGAACAGTAACTCTCTAGTGGCTATTTGTAGCAAGAAAAAACATCCGGTTTGCACAAACAATCCGAGCTGTCAGTTCACCCTGGGCAATTGTTGATCGCCGTGAGAACAGTAACTGAAGAGTAACTTTGCTTTGCTTTGCGTACTGCCGCAGTATCTTAGTTTACTCACGGCAAATTGGGGTATAAAATGTTGATTAAGTGCTACTAAGACTGCAAATAACCCTTAGCTATTTAGCCTGTACTTGTTTTTGAAAAGAAATTAAACTGAGTTATGTATTAAGCTGTACTGATGTTGTGTCAATAAGAAAAGAACAATACGATATATTAAGAGGGAGATTTCAGATGACTGTCGTGAGTAATTCGCAATTTATACTTTGTAATTACTCCGTTATCACGCAAAGTTGAATAATAATAGTTAATAGTTATCAGAAAATGAAATCCAGTATTCGTAAAATTGCAAAGCTTCAAAATAATTACTTTAAAACTGGTTGAGATATGAATTTTCAAAACTTTGAATTCTGGCTTACTTTTTACAAAGAAATGTGAGGGCAAATACGTAGAGCTGGATGTTTCGATGTATCCGACCACGCAAAATTGATTATCCGACTAATTCTGATAACCTTGATTCACTGGCATTGATTGCATTGATTGCTGTAGTCATTTATTTGTGAATGTTGTACTAGCATATATGGCTCATAGCTTTAGTTTTCACAAAACTGGAGGTCCAAAACACAATAGAAGGGTGACCAGTATCCGTTCGTGTGTTACCCCCAGTATCCGGGCAAACACGTTTATTTTTTATCAAATGAATCGACGTTTGAAACTGGCCTAAAGTCTACGATGCTAGCGCCGTAGTCAGAAAAAAAAAATGACTGGGGAAGGATATCATTTTCTGCTATTTATTTTGATTGTTATTTTCCCCATAATGTTAAAAAGGTTAATAATGAAGAACATTACACAATTACACCCTTTCGGTTTGTGTTTTGAGAGCGAGTCACGCAACGGGACAGGCGGCTGGAAAGGTGACCCGTCTAACAGACAATACCTTCTTCAGTAAAATGGAAGATGTTTTTTATGAAAGATGTTTTTTTTTGAAAGAATGTAGAAAAAAAATAAGGAAAAAAATCTATCCGGTCCCGCCCGCCGAGGTCCGGTCCGCGGAGGTCCGGTCCGCGGAGGTCCGGTCCGCCGAGGTCCGGTCTGCATTTTACAGAGACCCACAGACAATTGTACTAGAAAGCTCAAGTCATTATATGAAGCTTATCAGCTTTCCCAGTTGATAAAAGAACCCACACGTATTACAATAAATTCAAAAAGCCTAATAGACCACTTTGTTACATCATCCACTGAGAAAATCAACTCATCAGGGGTCATCCATATAGGTCCTAGCGACAATAGTTTGATCTTTGGGATAAGAAAAATAAATCCTCATAAAAGTTCGCGTGAAAAGCGAAAACTGTTGAAGTGCGCAACATGAAAAATCTCAATCAACAAAGTTTCATTCGGGATCTACTTACACAACCATGGGAACAAATTGTTTTGTGTTCAAACACTAATGAAATGTGGGCTTTGTGGAAACATTTATTTTTAGGTGTGTTAGACATGCCCCAATTCAATCTAAAAGAAAAAGGTTTCAGCGTCCCGTGGTTGACAAGGGAAATAAAGGAATTAATTATTGAGAGAGATAAGGCTAAACGCAAGGCAATGATAACAAAGTTGTTTGATGATTGGGAAGCGTACAAAGCTCTCAGGAACAGAGTTAACATTGTTTTGCGTCAGGCTAAAACAAGTTTCTATTGTAACAAGATCTCAAATGAACAGCATAATCCCAAAAAGGCTTGGAAAACAATCAATAGTTTGTGAACGAACTAAAGATTGATGACCAAATTATAAATTCTCCTGAGGATATATCAGAAACCTTTAATTTGTACTTCTCTAAAATTGGTCCCAATCTAGCAAGCACAATGGTAAGTCCTGGTATCACTTTTGAACACTTTATCAGGCCTTGTAATTCAAATATGTCACGCTTTCAGCTTGTGGCAGATACAAAGGTATTGAAACTCCTAAACAGCCTTTCAAATTCAAAAGCCACTGGCTTAGACAAAATATCTGGTAAAATACTGAAAATTGCAGCCTGTGCGATCTCTCCATCACTCACTTATATTTTCAACAATGTTTTAATTTCGAGTTGCTTTCCAGATGAGTGGAAATTGGCCAGGGTCCTGCCTCTATTCAAAAAGGGCTCAAGAAATATACCAGACAACTACAGGCCTATCTCTATTTTGCCAGTAATTAGTAAAGTAATGGAAAAAATCATTTATGAACAGCTTTATGATTACCTCACTGGAAATAAAATACTCTCAGAGCGCCAATTTGGATTTCGCAGACAACACTCCATCGCCTCTGCTTTATTAGAGAGCACAAATAGCTGGTACATTAATATGGATAGAAAACAGTTTAATTTGGCTGTGATTTTGGACTTGAAAAAGGCATTTGATACCGTGCACCATACAGTTCTGCTTCGGAAATTTGAACTTTATGGTATCACTGGCAATGCCTTATTACTTATAAAATCATACTTATCGAATCGCAAGCAAAATGCCAGCTCAGCGGTGTAGTTTCGTCTGAGTGCCAAATTACATGTGGTATTCCACAGGGGTCCATTCTTGGCCCACTCTTCTTCCTAGTCTACATAAACGATCTACCAGAGTGTCTGAGGTGGGCTACTCCCCGAATGTTTGCAGATGACAGAAACCTTGCCACATCTGGGGAGTCGTTACCGGAAGCAGAGTTGGCCATGAATGATGACTTGGAACATTTGAAAGAGTGGTTGTTAGCAAACAAACTAAGTCTAAATGTGGCAAAAACCGAATTCTTATTAATTGGCTCCCATCATAAGCTCAGCGCCATGGTATGGCTAGGTTAGTAACCTTGTATAGTGTAACGGTATGGTCACCCTGTGTCATTCACCACGTGGTCAGCGGTTACCTGACCACGAGACCTTGTTCACGGTCCGGGCGCCATTGCCCCAACGTTGTATTAAACTGTGGTGGATGAAAACCGACTCGTTGTCTCATTAACCCACTGGCGTGGTGATCAGCGGTTGGGATTTTAAAAGATAAACCCCCCGGCCTTCTAAAGGCGAAGGTTTCTTTCGAGAGGTGGCGCTACAATGGACTTCGAAGACGGTTTTTTTGTCAAGAGAGACGCATCCACGCCTCGGCAACGGCCCGTTGGAAGCAGCTTTCCTTTTCTCTAATCCGAGCCAGGGGGGCCCGGACCGTGTTCCAAGACCAAAGAACTGCACTCAACTGCCCAAGGACTATTCTACTTACCTTTTATGGACGAACAGTCATGAAATCTTATTGGGAGACTCTGCACGTTCTGAGATGACTTTCACGCGACCAACCACGTGTTATTGAAGCCGTTCTTCACAACTCTACCACCGCTTGTCGAGCGGTAACGATCTGCGACACTGCTTGCAATCACTTTTACTCACCATTACAGACTGATTGAAAGACTTTACCGGCTGAGTCAATATTTATTTGCCCTTGCTCTCTTTGTGAGGATTTTCACTACGGATCTAATTCACTTCCCGAGCACCAGGCTTACATGGATTGATCTTTACTTTATCTACACATGGATAGTGACATTTACAAATGGATTGACTTTGATTTGCTCACGGATTGACTTTGATTTACACATGGATTGATTCTTGTTGATCACTGTCTTGGACTAAACAAAAATAAAACCGCCCAAGCACCAGCATGCAAACTCACGTCCACCTTCAAGACCATGGACTCTATATAATATTTATTCACCTTGGCTAGTTTAGTTCATGGACTCTCCCTGAACTCTATTTCCTAGGCATTTCTTGCTTTGTTTTGCTTTATTTATTTTATTTGTACTACTATTATTGTCTACTTAGCCCCACGTAATTTTTAGGATATATATATATTTTTTTCATCATATATCCCCGTAGCCACCCTTTAGATCATTCTTAGACCCAGAGGTAGTTCTGTTGTCCCATGTTTGTCTTGTTATCCTGCATTGTTTGTCATTGCATAGTCTTAATTGTACCATTGACTGTACTGTTACCCATGTGTCATACCATAGGGTTTTTTTTATTCCATCTCACTTCATGTCTTGTTTACGTGTTCGTATTCATAGACTGTTTGTCCTCATCTGTAACTTCCCATCTTTATGAGAACATATACCGAGGGGAAAGGAGCGGAAAGAAAAAAAAAAGTGGTCACCCCTCCCCCCCATACATGGTACCACTGGTAGCCATGTATGGTGTGTCATGTTGTGTGTATACACCTGTCTCCATCATGTGCCTGTAACCCGTGTATCACGTGTCCGTAGCCCAGTGTAACTCATCACCATCGTAATGCCCCTGTGATGTAGCGCGACGTACACTGTTTTGTTCCTAACCCCTTAACTGTGGATGTATTGGCTACTTTATTGCATATTTTGGAAACATTAAACTTCTTTAGCCTCATCAGTGTGCATATCCTATTGGATAGTGTACCCAGCTTGCTTTTAGTCACTATCATATATTTTTATTGTATTATTCATAGCCATTAGCATACCTGCAGTTTTTACTATCTTCCATCAATTATTTTCAAGTTTAGCCATGTAAAAGAATGGATAGAAAAGAATAACAGGTCGCGCCATGGTATGGCTAGGTTAGTAACCTTGTATAGTGTAACGGTATGGTCACCCTGTGTCATTCACCACGTGGTCAGCGGTTACCTGACCACGAGACCTTGTTCACGGTTCGGGCCTCATGGCCGCCTAGTAAAGTTTGTGGTGGATGAAAACCTGACTCGTTGTTCCTTTTAACTTACTGGCGCAGAAATAGTCCTTATCAGCCCTCTATCCATATTGATGATAAGAACATAAAACAGGTTCATCATAGTAAGGTTCTTGGTGTCGAATTAGACGAATACCTAACTTGGGATCAGCACATCGACAATGTGGCTTTAAAAGCAAGCTGTGGTATAGGAGCCATGAAAAGAATTCGAGACTATGTTGATCGGGATACTCTAGTATCCATATACAATGCGATAGTTTACCCCCATTTCAATTACTGTAGCGAGGTGTGGGACACCCTTGGCCAAGGGAATTCAAACAGACTCCAAAAGCTCCAGAATCGAGCAGCAAGGGTAATCTCAAATACACCAAATGATACTCCTGCCATTGAGGCTTTAGATGCTCTGGGCTGGGTTTCATTAGAAACTCAGAGGAAAATAAATAAAGCCAAGCAAATGTTTAAAGTGCTAAATGGTATGGCTCCAAGTTGCCTTTCAGATCTGTTTATCAAGAAAGAAACAATCACAAATTATAACCTGAGGGGGTCCTCCATGTCGCTACAGTTACCACTCCCTAAAACCGAAAACATGAAAAAGAGCTTTAGCTACGACGGAGCAAAGTTTTGGAATTCCCTACCTGAAGGCTGCAGAAACGAGGAAAATATTAAATCCTTTTCAGAAAAAATGAACTCGGGCTCCCACCCTTAACAATGGCACAAATTATTGTACATATGTATATACATTTTTCTATATTAGAATTAATTTTAATTACATTTTTGAATATTGTAAATTTTAGATATATTGTATTTTTTAGTCCACACGCCCCTTGTGGAAATCAGCTGCGGTTGTCGGGGCAAGCGTGTTTAAATAAAGTGTTTACTACTACTACTACTAATGCTATACTCTATAAACACGGACGATGGAAGATTTCACCAAGTGCCGCAGAGCTCATGAATAACAAAGGATTCAAAGATGGCTGCCAATGGCAAAACAATGGTTCACATTAAAACTGTTCTAGCTTTCCCTACGAATAAATTTAGCGTGCCTCCATATCGTATCTTCAATAAAATACTGAAAACTATTAGCATGCAAAGTTTGGTGTCTTTAGCCATAAGTGCGCAATTTTTACGCTAATCCGCCGGACTACAAGCCACTTAACACGGCTGCAAAACGCAATTGCCATGCGCTAAAGATTCACTTCCTGTGAAATGAAAACAAAAGAAATAATCTACACAACAAAAGCATCTCGTGCTGTTTTCGAAAATTTCGAAAAAATAAGCTCCAGACACAAACCTTAAGGCCAAAAATTACAGAGCAGCTAGAATATGATCATATCTTTCTCTGAACTTTTGCACCTCGCACTTTAAGGCTTGCACCAGAGGCAAAAATTATGGTTAAGTCAAAATTGATCGTTCGCTGTTGTTATGCAGATTTGTTCAATTGTCTTCATTTCACAGGCCAGTGCAATCTCGTACCCAGAGCCCGTCATCTTTTGGCCAGCGGCAAGATTCAGGGCTCTGGGGGAATCGATTTTTTTAAAACCCAGATTCTGGGTTTCCGGTTTGAACGTTGTATGAAAGTTCGTTACGTTTTTGACCTACCACGCATGCTCACAAATCGGATTCCCCCAGAGCCCTGAATCTTGCCGCTGAATCAAGCCACTTTGCAAGTAAACATGCATCGAGCAAACATGGATCGTTATATGTGTTCACATGTTTTGTTTAAATTTAGGCTTCCATGGCAACGAAATGGCGGCCCTCCATTTTTTGAGTTGCGGAATTCACCCAGACATGCAAGATAACAGCCGTATTCACACTAGAGGACGGAAAACTCGTCATGACTTACGGTCGTCTTAGCGACCGTTCCCAGAGAATCAAACTCTCCGAGGGATGTTACTCTGAGTGGGGCTCAGTCCCCTCCGGAGTGCCCCAGGGAACGAAACTAGGTCCATGGTTGTTTTTAGTGCTTATAAACGACTTAGAAATCAATAATGTAGGGAATATTTGGAAGTATGTAGACGATACAACTACATCTGAGACCGTTGTAAAAGGAACCAGTAGCAATTCTCAAATAATTGCAGATACTGTAGCTCAGTGGTCGCATGAGAACAGAGTAAAACTAAACAGTGACAAGTGTAAAGAGCTTAGGATATCGTTTGCAAAGGACAAACCTCGATTCGCGCCCATTATTGTAGATAACAAAGAGCTAGAAATGGTGGAAAGCGCCAAACTACTCGGTATTACGATCTCAAGTGACCTCACGTGGAATGAGCACATCGATAATTCTATCAAGAAAGCGTCTAAGCGCATGTATTTTTAATACAATTGAAAAGGGCAAGGGTGCCACGGCACGAGTTGATATTATTTTACACTTCGTGCATACGATCAGTTTTAACTTACGCATCGCCAGTGTTTTTCCACGCCCTACCAGCGTACCTTAGGAAAGAACTGGAGCGTGTCGAGAAACGGGCTCTTTCGATCATTTGTCAAGGTCTGCCCTATGAAGATGCAATTGAACTATCTAATATCGTATCTATTAGTGTTTATATGGCAGCTTTATGTAATAAGACATTTATGTCAATCGTAAACGACCCAGTCCACCGCCTGCATAGCTTGTTGCCATTCTGTGGGCCGTCCCGCTACCAATTACGGCGCAAAAGGCAGTTTGTAATGCCCATTTGCAAAACGGAACGCTTCAAAATTAACAGCTTCATCGTGCGGTCATGTAGAATCAATGACGAAAACAAAAGTTAGCGCGGTGTAATCATATTCAGAGTTTTCTATAGTACTGTATATATTTTAGGTGAATTTTTAGGTTTTATATCATTATCACCGTGGGCTGGGAGGGAATCAAAATCACCGGTTTTAACGGGATTTTGAATAACTTTCGACAAGTTTGCCCAATGAATTTTATATTTGGCATGTGGATAGAACTCAATAAGAGGAAAAAAAATGTTCTTTCTGAAATTTTCAAATTAACGGTTTTTGGCGGGAAATGACGTCATCAAAATTTGACTCAATTTAAAACACGTTTTATGATTATTTTGAACATACAACATGAAAGACCACCTGATTTAATGAGCAAATCCGAAAACAAAATAAAAAACTCACTTTCCAATCAAAAGTTATGAACTTCTGAAGTTTGAATTTCGCGCCATTTTTTAACACAAAAGAGCGGAAAATTCAAACTTCAAAAGTTCATAACTTTTGGTTGGAAAGTGATTTTTTGATTATTTTTTCGGATCTGCTCATTAAACCAGGTAGTTTTTCATGTTGTATGTTCAAAATAATCATAAAAGGCTGTTTTAAAGTAAGTCAAATTTTGATGACGTCATTTTCCCGCCAAAAACCGTTAATTTGAAAATTTCAAAAAGAACATTTTTTTCCTCTTATTGATTTCTATCCACATGCCAAATATAAAATTTATTGGACAAACTTGTCGAAAGTTATTCAAAATCCCGTTACAGCCGATTGCGTTTGACCGTTTTACCCTAACAGTTCGCACCTTATGTTTGAACGTTTGAAAGTTTTGTTTCTAGGATGAAACGAGACGTTTCTATGGAGAACCAAAGAGTTCTGTCCTCTCTGATTGGTCAGTGAAAAATAAACATGGCGGTTGCCCTTGGAAACGTCCGACTTTTTGTCTCACAACGCAACTTTCAAACGTTCAAACGTAACGTGCGAACTTTTAAGGTAAAACGCTCAAACGCAATCGGCTGTAAAACCGGTGATTTTGATTCCCTCCCAGCCCACGGTGTATCATTATTTGTAGTAAATTATTATAGTTTTATATTTATATTATGTAAATACGCAATTCAGCTGTAATGGCTGCCAGATATTTTACAATAAACTATCTATCTATCTATCTATGACGGGTTTTTCGTATGACGCGTTTTGCGTCTGATATGAATTCAGACGATTTCCCGTCAAAACTTCGTTTTCATTGCTTACTGCAAATGCTTGAAATTTGGATATGTTGCTCGCCTCGAAAAGCTCTGTTAAAACATTTTTTCTGTTTTCATTCCGTTGCCATGGCAACAAGAGCTGCAAAAATAGGATGTTCGTCATTTTTGCACTTTAAATTTACGAAAAATATAATAACTTTTTATCGCATACTGTAAATTGCTTGACATTTGGATATGTTGCGATTTATACAATCATGCGTGGTCACCAAGTGCCTCCAATGAACGGGTTTTATTTTTCAAGACATCATGCAAATCTCTAAGGGACTTAGCATCTGAATTAGCTTTACCCAAGTTAGTCATAGTTTTCACTAGTGAGGACACAACTACACGTCTTTTCCCATATCTGTTCTTTAAACATTCTATCGCTGGCTGGTAATTGGCTCCTGTAACCTCAAAACCTTCTATTGATTTCAAGGCACTACCTTTAGCAAGGAACGCAGGTAAATAAACTTCTGGACTGGAGGTACCTTGCTATTCGAATGGACTGATGCATCAAACTCATCCCAGAAAGTTGGAAACTCAGAACATCCCTTGATTATATCCCCATCAAAAGTTGGTAATTCAAGTTTGGGTAGCTTGAGATTACTATTAGACAAACACTTTACCCGATTCTACTTCAACACTATGGTTGCTTTTGCTCTCAGATGAATAATAATCACGACCAAGATCAATATCTTCCATAATTTGACCCCATTTTGCTATTTCAGATGTTACCATATCTTCTCCTATTTTGATTGACTTTTTTGTCTCTCAAATCTTGACAGGCCTTTCTTAACTCACTTAATCTTTCTACTCGAGCTTCGCTTTATTGTCACTACTTTTAGTGAGCATAATAGTTGCAATCAAAGACTGAACATCACTCTTCAATGTTAGTTATTGTCGCTCCAAAAGCACCGCTTCGTTTCTCTCTAAATGTTTCCGGGCCTGATCTGACTTCACTAACCTTTTAATCAAGATCTCTTTCTTACCAGTGTTCAATAGCCCTCTGTCCTGCAATTCCTCTTTTAAATCTTCGAGTGAGAGCTCGTCTTAATCAGACAACATGGCCGCCATGTTGTCACACTGTCACCCGGCAGGTACAAAACGCAGGTCACAGGTCACAGGTCACAAGTAGAACGCAGGTCACAGATCACAGGTCACAAGTAGATTCGTTCTACTTGTGATCTTTGACCTGCGTTTTCTACCTGTGCCGCACTGTCACCGAAACACACCGAAACGAAGGCACAACTTTATTTATTTCCACCAATGTACCTTGTTTTCACCGCTCAACTGTTCACTGCTGGTAAATTACCACCTCGAAGGACCAGAATGTTATATCCCAAGTGCGAAGCCCAAGAGAAACACCGCTTTAAAGAACTCAACACTTTCTTTATGGTATTTCAGTACAACTACCACAACTCTAAACATGTGCTCTGCACAATCGTTACGGGGTTGAAAGAAACCATCAAAGCTCGAAACCCCGTGTTGGGCCATAGCAGCTCCTGATAAATAGTAATCGCGAATCTATCTGTAAAGCTAAGGCCATGAAATTTTAAACCGAACCTCAGGAAGAATAGCGAATTGCTGAACAAAATGGATTAAATTCGAAGGTACTATAAGGGCACATTGATACTGCAATTTTCGGTCGTACAATTTTTCCGAACTTGAATGACAAAAAAACGAAGGTCGAATGACCCCAAATCAGAAGTTTCAGAAAAAAAACACAAGAAGATTTTTCGCACAGGAGGGACTTTTGTAAAAATACCACTGTTAGAATATTGGCTCGCATAAGCAAATGCGGCTCTTAAAAATGAATTCGAACAAATAGTTAGAAGCACCAATAGTCGAGGTTTAACATATCCAGAGCGAGTTTAAAAATTTCAGAAAAACGCGTTTCGTTTTGTTGGAATCACCTTTAAGGAGCATTCATTATATAGAATGATTCAGCACTCACTTATACGACAAGCTGCAATACTTTCTTCGTTTATAAGACCCAGCGGAGCCAGAAACTGAAAAACGCCTTCATGTTTTCAGCGCGCTCTCATCCGGGTATTTCTTTGGACTTTAGGCGGGAAAATCAATGTCTGGAAGGCCAATAACTGAAGAAGACGATAAAGCAAGTAGTCTAGGAGCAAATCTTGAAAAGAGGCCTAGAAAGCGTTTTTTTGTACCACCCATCGCGCAGACCCGGGAAGGTAGGAAAGGATAATAGGTTAAGGTTTAATTTAGGCCGGGCAGTACTAAATGTATTGGAAAACATTCCGATATCGGGCTTAACGTTTCAAAAGTGCACGCTTTGTCGAGAAGTAGTCGCGTTTCTCGCTCGCTGATTGGCTGCAGTGATTTGCATGCTGAAGCAAACCATGATTGGCCTAAAAAGGTGCGACTTATCAACAAACAATCCGATTGGACAGAACTATGCACTGCTTGAAGCTTGAGTTGAATAATTAAGTAGTTAGTGAGTGGCGTGACAACAAGAACACGACCAAACCTGAACCGAAAATCGTAAGAAAGGGGGGGACTCCCATATTTTAGGGGCGGGGGTGCTCGTCGGGAACTTTCGATTTTACCCCTAAAAGGTACTAAATATGGCGTCGCTCAGTTGATTTTGACCCCTAAAAGGTACCAACAAAACGTATTTTCCCTCGTAACTTTCTCGCGTATTTTTTTACGAGGGAAAATACGTCTGAAATTCAGACTACCAACAAGTGTGATTTGCTTGACTTGCTAGAACGGACCTCTAACAGGTACCTATCTGGAAAAAAATTACACGTTTTCGAATTTTACCCCCTAAAAGGTACCAGAGGCCTGATGTTAAACCCCAAAAGGTACGACGAACACCCCCACCCAAAAAATATGGGATCCCCCCCCCCCCGGCACAAACCATGGGGGATCTTAATCCTAACTAGAGCTGAAACATGCACCCTAGTCAGGCCCTTATCCCCAGGAAAGGAAACATAAACCCTGGGGGTCCTGATTTCTAACTAGAGTTGAAACACACACTCTAGCTAGGTAATTTTGATGTCACGGTTGTTGTTCAACGTTTCATTTTTCGACCTGTAATTCTTAAAACTTTCTTTTTTCGCCTTCTTCCATGCTCTGTAGTTAGTGGTGTTGTTTGGGGCTTTCTTTTCACTCACTCCATCCAGTGTTGTAGAGCTGGAAATTTCTCGACTGCGTCTCGTTGCGTACTTTTTCCTTCATGACATTCTGTGACGTCATCTGTGTATCTATTACAGTACACACGCACGCAAAACGAGATCTATTTGTTAAATCAAATCGCCAAATGTCCGAATATTTTTCAGTTATGTTTAGCCAATTTTCCAGCAGAGACAACCAAGAAAAAAGCTTATGGACAGATGTCCGATAAAACTAAAAAATATGGCTCCAGCTCTGAGTTACGACGCGATGTCACAAAAACGCATGATCACTGAGTGATCATGAGAGTAACGCAGAAAAAGAAAAAAAAAATCGCATTTCTATATGTTACTCGAACCCGCAGTAGCATCAGTGTAAGGAGGCCGTCTTAACTGTGAGGCAAACTTAGTTCTCCCATAGGTATTGCGATCAGAAATGTAGGCATTTTCAGTTGACCGATGCAAGGTCTCTTGGGAAACCAAATTACAATAGTCGCTGCGCTTGTTCACTGAACCATGTTTCTTTATCCCAGCTAACCTGCACTCGAAATACGGGTTTATTTCCTCGGCGATCATAGTATTACAAACTAATACCATGGCACACTCGGGAAATGAGGGATTAATTTAAACATTCTTCCTCGGGCCTCGCGGAAATGTAACCCCTAATTTCCCTCGGTGTTTAAGGACGGAGGAGAAGGTGGGGGGGGGGGGGGGGCGCTTTAGCTTTCATACATTTTCACTAAACTCAGCTCCCCCCCCCCACCTTGCCAATGAGACCACCCCCCCCCCCCCCCCCCCCCCCCCCCCCCCCCCACTTTGAAAAGTGTTCCGCCGTCCCTGTAATACTTTTTATAATGAAATAATTTTGAGATATTCAATTCAATTCAATTCATTTATTTCGCTACCACCGTATACATTAGCGTACATGGGTTTTAGGTCAGCAAAATATAAGAGAGATATATGAGATATCTGGAAGACCTATCTGGAAAAAAATTACACGTTTTCGAATTTTACCCCCTAAAAGGTACCAGAGGCCTGATGTTAAACCCCAAAAGGTACGACGAACACCCCCGCCCAAAAAATATGGGATCCCCCCCCCCCGGCACAAACCATGGGGATCTTAATCCTAACTAGAGCTGAAACACGCACCCTAGTCAGGCCCTTATCCCCAGGAAAGGAAACATAAACCCTGGGGGTCCTGATTTCTAACTAGAGTGGAAACACACACTCTAGCTAGGTAATTTTGATGTCACGGTTGTTGTTCAACGTTTCATTTTTCGACCTGTAATTCTTAAAACTTTCTTTTTTCGCCTTCTTCCATGCTCTGTAGTTAGTGGTGTTGTTTGGGGCTTTCTTTTCACTCACTCCATCCAGTGTTATAGAGCTGGAAATTTCTCGACTGCGTCTCGTTGCGTACTTTTTTCTTCATGACATTCTGTGACGTCATCTGTGTATCTATTACAGTACACACGCACGCAAAACGAGATCTATTTGTTAAATCAAAATCGCCAAATGTCCGAATATTTTTCAGTTATGTTTAGCCAATTTTCCAGCAGAGACAACCAAGAAAAAGCTTATGGACAGATGTCCGATAAAACTAAAAAATATGGCTCCAGCTCTGAGTTACGACGCGATGTCACAAAAACGCATGATCACTGAGTGATCATGAAGAGTAACGCAGAAAAAGAAAAAAAAATCGCATTTCTATATGTTACTCGAACCCGCAGTAGCATCAGTGTAAGGAGGCCGTCTTAACTGTGAGGCAAACTTAGTTCTCCCATAGGTATTGCGATCAGAAATGTAGGCATTTTCAGTTGACCGATGCAAGGTCTCTTGGGAAACCAAATTACAATAGTCGCTGCGCTTGTTCACTGAACCATGTTTCTTTATCCCAGCTAACCTGCACTCGAAATACGGGTTTATTTCCTCGGCGATCATAGTATTACAAACTAATACCATGGCACACTCGGGAAATGAGGGATTAATTTAAACATTCTTCCTCGGGCCTCGCGGAAATGTAACCCCTAATTTCCCTCGGTGTTTAAGGACGGAGGAGAAGGTGGGGGGGGGGGGGCGCTTTAGCTTTCATACATTTTCACTAAACTCAGCCCCCCCCCCCCACCTTGCCAATGAGACCACCCCCCCCCCCCCCCCACTTTGAAAAGTGTTCCGCCGTCCCTGTAATACTTTTTATAATGAAATAATTTTGAGATATTCAATTCAATTCAATTCATTTATTTCGCTACCACCGTATACATTAGCGTACATGGGTTTTAGGTCAGCAAAATATAAGAGAGATATATGAGATATCTGGAAGACCTATCTGGAAAAAAATTACACGTTTTCGAATTTTACCCCCTAAAAGGTACCAGAGGCCTGATGTTAAACCCCAAAAGGTACGACGAACACCCCCGCCCAAAAAATATGGGATCCCCCCCCCCGGCACAAACCATGGGGGATCTTAATCCTAACTAGAGCTGAAACACGCACCCTAGTCAGGCCCTTATCCCCAGGAAAGGAAACATAAACCCTGGGGGTCCTGATTTCTAACTAGAGTGGAAACACACACTCTAGCTAGGTAATTTTGATGTCACGGTTGTTGTTCAACGTTTCATTTTTCGACCTGTAATTCTTAAAACTTTCTTTTTTCGCCTTCTTCCATGCTCTGTAGTTAGTGGTGTTGTTTGGGGCTTTCTTTTCACTCACTCCATCCAGTGTTATAGAGCTGGAAATTTCTCGACTGCGTCTCGTTGCGTACTTTTTTCTTCATGACATTCTGTGACGTCATCTGTGTATCTATTACAGTACACACGCACGCAAAACGAGATCTATTTGTTAAATCAAAATCGCCAAATGTCCGAATATTTTTCAGTTATGTTTAGCCAATTTTCCAGCAGAGACAACCAAGAAAAAAGCTTATGGACAGATGTCCGATAAAACTAAAAATATGGCTCCAGCTCTGAGTTACGACGCGATGTCACAAAAACGCATGATCACTGAGTGATCATGAAGAGTAACGCAGAAAAAGAAAAAAAAATCGCATTTCTATATGTTACTCGAACCCGCAGTAGCATCAGTGTAAGGAGGCCGTCTTAACTGTGAGGCAACTTAGTTCTCCCATAGGTATTGCGATCAGAAATGTAGGCATTTTCAGTTGACCGATGCAAGGTCTCTTGGGAAACCAAATTACAATAGTCGCTGCGCTTGTTCACTGAACCATGTTTCTTTATCCCAGCTAACCTGCACTCGAAATACGGGTTTATTTCCTCGGCGATCATAGTATTACAAACTAATACCATGGCACACTCGGGAAATGAGGGATTAATTTAAACATTCTTCCTCGGGCCTCGCGGAAATGTAACCCCTAATTTCCCTCGGTGTTTAAGGACGGAGGAGAAGGTGGGGGGGGGGGGGGCTTTAGCTTTCATACATTTTCACTAAACTCAGCCCCCCCCCCCACCTTGCCAATGAGACCACCCCCCCCCCCCCCCCCCCCCCCACTTTGAAAAGTGTTCCGCCGTCCCTGTAATACTTTTTATAATGAAATAATTTTGAGATATTCAATTCAATTCAATTCATTTATTTCGCTACCACCGTATACATTAGCGTACATGGGTTTTAGGTCAGCAAAATATAAGAGAGATATATGAGATATCTGGAAGACCTATCTGGAAAAAATTACACGTTTTCGAATTTTACCCCTAAAAGGTACCAGAGGCCTGATGTTAAACCCCAAAAGGTACGACGAACACCCCCGCCCAAAAATATGGGATCCCCCCCCCCCCCCCCGGCACAAACCATGGGGGATCTTAAACCTAACTAGAGCTGAAACACGCACCCTAGTCAGGCCCTTATCCCCAGGAAAGGAAACATAAACCCTGGGGGTCCTGATTTCTAACTAGAGTGGAAACACACACTCTAGCTAGGTAATTTTGATGTCACGGTTGTTGTTCAACGTTTCATTTTTCGACCTGTAATTCTTAAAACTTTCTTTTTTCGCCTTCTTCCATGCTCTGTAGTTAGTGGTGTTGTTTGGGGCTTTCTTTTCACTCACTCCATCCAGTGTTATAGAGCTGGAAATTTCTCGACTGCGTCTCGTTGCGTACTTTTTCTTCATGACATTCTGTGACGTCATCTGTGTATCTATTACAGTACACACGCACGCAAAACGAGATCTATTTGTTAAATCAAAATCGCCAAATGTCCGAATATTTTTCAGTTATGTTTAGCCAATTTTCCAGCAGAGACAACCAAGAAAAAAGCTTATGGACAGATGTCCGATAAAACTAAAAAATATGGCTCCAGCTCTGAGTTACGACGCGATGTCACAAAAACGCATGATCACTGAGTGATCATGAAGAGTAACGCAGAAAAAGAAAAAAAAAATCGCATTTCTATATGTTACTCGAACCCGCAGTAGCATCAGTGTAAGGAGGCCGTCTTAACTGTGAGGCAAACTTAGTTCTCCCATAGGTATTGCGATCAGAAATGTAGGCATTTTCAGTTGACCGATGCAAGGTCTCTTGGGAAACCAAATTACAATAGTCGCTGCGCTTGTTCACTGAACCATGTTTCTTTATCCCAGCTAACCTGCACTCGAAATACGGGTTTATTTCCTCGGCGATCATAGTATTACAAACTAATACCATGGCACACTCGGGAAATGAGGGATTAATTTAAACATTCTTCCTCGGGCCTCGCGGAAATGTAACCCCTAATTTCCCTCGGTGTTTAAGGACGGAGGAGAAGTGGGGGGGGGGGGCGCTTTAGCTTTCATACATTTTCACTAAACTCAGCCCCCCCCCCACCTTGCCAATGAGACCACCCCCCCCCCCCCACTTTGAAAAGTGTTCCGCCGTCCCTGTAATACTTTTTATAATGAAATAATTTTGAGATATTCAATTCAATTCAATTCATTTATTTCGCTACCACCGTATACATTAGCGTACATGGGTTTTAGGTCAGCAAAATATAAGAGAGATATATGAGATATCTGGAAGACCTATCTGGAAAAAAATTACACGTTTTCGAATTTTACCCCCTAAAAGGTACCAGAGGCCTGATGTTAAACCCCAAAAGGTACGACGAACACCCCCGCCCAAAAAATATGGGATCCCCCCCCCCCCCCGGCACAAACCATGGGGGATCTTAATCCTAACTAGAGCTGAAACACGCACCCTAGTCAGGCCCTTATCCCCAGGAAAGGAAACATAAACCCTGGGGGTCCTGATTTCTAACTAGAGTGGAAACACACACTCTAGCTAGGTAATTTTGATGTCACGGTTGTTGTTCAACGTTTCATTTTTCGACCTGTAATTCTTAAACTTTCTTTTTTCGCCTTCTTCCATGCTCTGTAGTTAGTGGTGTTGTTTGGGGCTTTCTTTTCACTCACTCCATCCAGTGTTATAGAGCTGGAAATTTCTCGACTGCGTCTCGTTGCGTACTTTTTTCTTCATGACATTCTGTGACGTCATCTGTGTATCTATTACAGTACACACGCACGCAAAACGAGATCTATTTGTTAAATCAAAATCGCCAAATGTCCGAATATTTTTCAGTTATGTTTAGCCAATTTTCCAGCAGAGACAACCAAGAAAAAAGCTTATGGACAGATGTCCGATAAAACTAAAAAATATGGCTCCAGCTCTGAGTTACGACGCGATGTCACAAAAACGCATGATCACTGAGTGATCATGAAGAGTAACGCAGAAAAAGAAAAAAAAATCGCATTTCTATATGTTACTCGAACCCGCAGTAGCATCAGTGTAAGGAGGCCGTCTTAACTGTGAGGCAAACTTAGTTCTCCCATAGGTATTGCGATCAGAAATGTAGGCATTTTCAGTTGACCGATGCAAGGTCTCTTGGGAAACCAAATTACAATAGTCGCTGCGCTTGTTCACTGAACCATGTTTCTTTATCCCAGCTAACCTGCACTCGAAATACGGGTTTATTTCCTCGGCGATCATAGTATTACAAACTAATACCATGGCACACTCGGGAATGAGGATTAATTTAAACATTCTTCCTCGGGCCTCGCGGAAATGTAACCCCTAATTTCCCTCGGTGTTTAAGGACGGAGGAGAAGGTGGGGGGGGGGGGGGGCGCTTTAGCTTTCATACATTTTCACTAAACTCAGCCCCCCCCCCCCCCACCTTGCCAATGAGACCACCCCCCCCCCCCCACTTTGAAAAGTGTTCCGCCGTCCCTGTAATACTTTTTATAATGAATAATTTTGAGATATTCAATTCAATTCAATTCATTTATTTCGCTACCACCGTATACATTAGCGTACATGGGTTTTAGGTCAGCAAAATATAAGAGAGATATATGAGATATCTGGAAGACCTATCTGGAAAAAAATTACACGTTTTCGAATTTTACCCCCTAAAAGGTACCAGAGGCCTGATGTTAAACCCCAAAAGGTACGACGAACACCCCCGCCCAAAAAATATGGGATCCCCCCCCCCCGGCACAAACCATGGGGGATCTTAATCCTAACTAGAGCTGAAACACGCACCCTAGTCAGGCCCTTATCCCCAGGAAAGGAAACATAAACCCTGGGGGTCCTGATTTCTAACTAGAGTGGAAACACACACTCTAGCTAGGTAATTTTGATGTCACGGTTGTTGTTCAACGTTTCATTTTTCGACCTGTAATTCTTAAAACTTTCTTTTTTCGCCTTCTTCCATGCTCTGTAGTTAGTGGGTGTTTGGGGCTTTCTTTTCACTCACTCCATCCAGTGTTATAGAGCTGGAAATTTCTCGACTGCGTCTCGTTGCGTACTTTTTTCTTCATGACATTCTGTGACGTCATCTGTGTATCTATTACAGTACACACGCACGCAAAACGAGATCTATTTGTTAAATCAAAATCGCCAAATGTCCGAATATTTTTCAGTTATGTTTAGCCAATTTTCCAGCAGAGACAACCAAGAAAAAAGCTTATGGACAGATGTCCGATAAAACTAAAAAATATGGCTCCAGCTCTGAGTTACGACGCGATGTCACAAAAACGCATGATCACTGAGTGATCATGAAGAGTAACGCAGAAAAAGAAAAAAAATCGCATTTCTATATGTTACTCGAACCCGCAGTAGCATCAGTGTAAGGAGGCCGTCTTAACTGTGAGGCAAACTTAGTTCTCCCATAGGTATTGCGATCAGAAATGTAGGCATTTTCAGTTGACCGATGCAAGGTCTCTTGGGAAACCAAATTACAATAGTCGCTGCGCTTGTTCACTGAACCATGTTTCTTTATCCCAGCTAACCTGCACTCGAAATACGGGTTTATTTCCTCGGCGATCATAGTATTACAAACTAATACCATGGCACACTCGGGAAATGAGGGATTAATTTAAACATTCTTCCTCGGGCCTCGCGGAAATGTAACCCCTAATTTCCCTCGGTGTTTAAGGACGGAGGAGAAGGTGGGGGGGGGGGGGGGCGCTTTAGCTTTCATACATTTTCACTAAACTCAGCCCCCCCCCCACCTTGCCAATGAGACCACCCCCCCCCCCCCCCACTTTGAAAAGTGTTCCGCCGTCCCTGTAATACTTTTTATAATGAAATAATTTTGAGATATTCAATTCAATTCAATTCATTTATTTCGCTACCACCGTATACATTAGCGTACATGGGTTTTAGGTCAGCAAAATATAAGAGAGATATATGAGATATCTGGAAGACCTATCTGGAAAAAAATTACACGTTTTCGAATTTTACCCCCTAAAAGGTACCAGAGGCCTGATGTTAAACCCCAAAAGGTACGACGAACACCCCCGCCCAAAAAATATGGGATCCCCCCCCCCCCCCGCACAAACCATGGGGGATCTTAATCCTAACTAGAGCTGAAACACGCACCCTAGTCAGGCCCTTATCCCCAGGAAAGGAAACATAAACCCTGGGGGTCCTGATTTCTAACTAGAGTGGAAACACACACTCTAGCTAGGTAATTTTGATGTCACGGTTGTTGTTCAACGTTTCATTTTTCGACCTGTAATTCTTAAAACTTTCTTTTTTCGCCTTCTTCCATGCTCTGTAGTTAGTGGTGTTGTTTGGGGCTTTCTTTTCACTCACTCCATCCAGTGTTATAGAGCTGGAAATTTCTCGACTGCGTCTCGTTGCGTACTTTTTTCTTCATGACATTCTGTGACGTCATCTGTGTATCTATTACAGTACACACGCACGCAAAACGAGATCTATTTGTTAAATCAAAATCGCCAAATGTCCGAATATTTTTCAGTTATGTTTAGCCAATTTCCAGCAGAGCAACCAAGAAAAAAGCTTATGGACAGATGTCCGATAAAACTAAAAATATGGCTCCAGCTCTGAGTTACGACGCGATGTCACAAAAACGCATGATCACTGAGTGATCATGAAGAGTAACGCAGAAAAAGAAAAAAAATCGCATTTCTATATGTTACTCGAACCCGCAGTAGCATCAGTGTAAGGAGGCCGTCTTAACTGTGAGGCAAACTTAGTTCTCCCATAGGTATTGCGATCAGAAATGTAGGCATTTTCAGTTGACCGATGCAAGGTCTCTTGGAAACCAAATTACAATAGTCGCTGCGCTTGTTCACTGAACCATGTTTTCTTTATCCCAGCTAACCTGCACTCGAAATACGGGTTTATTTCCTCGGCGATCATAGTATTACAAACTAATACCATGGCACACTCGGGAAATGAGGGATTAATTTAAACATTCTTCCTCGGGCCTCGCGGAAATGTAACCCCTAATTTCCCTCGGTGTTTAAGGACGGAGGAGAAGGTGGGGGAGGGGGGGCCCTTTAGCTTTCATACATTTTCACTAAACTCAGCCCCCCCCCCCCCCTTGCCAATGAGACCACCCCCCCCCCCCCCCCCCCCCCCCCCCCCCCCCCCCCCCCCCCCCCCCCCCCCCACTTTGAAAAGTGTTCCGCCGTCCCTGTAATACTTTTTATAATGAAATAATTTTGAGATATTCAATTCAATTCAATTCATTTATTTCGCTACCACCGTATACATTAGCGTACATGGGTTTAGGTCAGCAAAATATAAGAGAGATATATGAGATATCTGGAAGACCTATCTGGAAAAAAATTACACGTTTTCGAATTTTACCCCCTAAAAGGTACCAGAGGCCTGATGTTAAACCCCAAAAGGTACGACGAACACCCCCGCCCAAAAAATATGGGATCCCCCCCCCCCCCGGCACAAACCATGGGGGATCTTAATCCTAACTAGAGCTGAAACACGCACCCTAGTCAGGCCCTTATCCCCAGGAAAGGAAACATAAACCCTGGGGGTCCTGATTTCTAACTAGAGTGGAAACACACACTCTAGCTAGGTAATTTTGATGTCACGGTTGTTGTTCAACGTTTCATTTTTCGACCTGTAATTCTTAAAACTTTCTTTTTTCGCCTTCTTCCATGCTCTGTAGTTAGTGGTGTTGTTTGGGGCTTTCTTTTCACTCACTCCATCCAGTGTTATAGAGCTGGAAATTTCTCGACTGCGTCTCGTTGCGTACTTTTTCTTCATGACATTCTGTGACGTCATCTGTGTATCTATTACAGTACACACGCACGCAAAACGAGATCTATTTGTTAAATCAAAATCGCCAAATGTCCGAATATTTTTCAGTTATGTTAAGCCAATTTTCCAGCAGAGACAACCAAGAAAAAAGCTTATGGACAGATGTCCGATAAAACTAAAAAATATGGCTCCAGCTCTGAGTTACGACGCGATGTCACAAAAACGCATGATCACTGAGTGATCAAGAAGAGTAACGCAGAAAAAGAAAAAAAATCGCATTTCTATATGTTACTCGAACCCGCAGTAGCATCAGTGTAAGGAGGCCGTCTTAACTGTGAGGCAAACTTAGTTCTCCCATAGGTATTGCGATCAGAAATGTAGGCATTTTCAGTTGACCGATGCAAGGTCTCTTGGGAAACCAAATTACAATAGTCGCTGCGCTTGTTCACTGAACCATGTCCCAGCTAACCTGCACTCGAAATACGGGTTTATTTCCTCGGCGATCATAGTATTACAAACTAATACCATGGCACACTCGGGAAATGAGGGATTAATTTAAACATTCTTCCTCGGGCCTCGCGGAAATGTAGCCCCTAATTTCCCTCGGTGTTTAAGGACGGAGGAGAAGGTGGGGGGGGGGGGGGGGCGCTTTAGCTTTCATACATTTTCACTAAACTCAGCCCCCCCCCCCCCCCACCTTGCCAATGAGACCACCCCCCCCCCCCCCCCCCCCACTTTGAAAAGTGTTCCGCCGTCCCTGTAATACTTTTTATAATGAAATAATTTTGAGCTTTGAAATTTCTTTGTGCGCGAGTAACCTGTGTTTTTGTCGAATTCAGCTTTCAACCATTTTAGCCAATTAACGCGCGTAAGAATTGAGCTATGGGATTTATATAAAAGAAAGGACTGCTCAGTAGACTATTCTGTATATTATCTATATCTTAGAAAGCTGGTTGGGATTAAAGTCCGGAAATCTAATTCCTTTGCCCTTGCGCAACGACAAAGCACCAGAATGGAAGAGGTGCCCAAGCCACAGGAATAGAAGACAACGACAGGGAATTACCAGAAAAATGCTCGTCCTCTGTATAAATCAGTCACTAGGGTATAAAATTCACCAAACTGCTATCTCTTAGGAGTGCCCAAAGAGTCTGCTATCCCTTAGGGGGGCTCACGCCAAAGTTGACTTAGAAGTTCGGCGACAACAGAATAAATTGTTTTAATTAGATGGTAATTTGAAGAACCGCTATAACAAAAGAAATATAAAAATATATATATATTGTCATATTTTTTTTCTGGGAGACCGAGGGTAAAAAACAGAAGTCTCCCGTGTAAACCAGTTGGCAGGTATGTGATGACTGTATCAGGGACGTAACTAGCCGGTGGTGGAGGCTAGTGGACGCGGAACAGGATCACTATCGGAATTTGCCGGACCCGATATTCATCCCTCGTCGAAATCGGCATCCCTATTTCCATAGCTACATGTAGGAGGAAAGGAAACAACACAAAAGTGTATATGCATCGACCTGTTTTTTTCATGGACTTCCGGTTTGTGCGTCCGTCCGTTCGTTCGTCCGGCCGGACGTCATCAAAACTAGAAAAGTCGATATCTCAAGAAGGCAACATCGCTAGGTGCCCAAACTTGGGTAAAGTTATTTTGGAGGCAAGGGGGGTGCACCACCAAAGTCACGTGGCATGACGTCGTCGATGACGACTAAAAGTGCCTAAACTTGGATAAGGTTATCATGGAGACAAGGGGGGTGCACCACCAAGGTCACGTGGTATGACGATATCTCGAGAAGGCAACATCGCTAAGCGACCACCTTGGGTACAGTTATTTTGGTGACAAGGAGAGTGCAACACCGAGGTCACGTGATATGACGTAATCGATGACGTCATCAAAACTAGAAAAGTCAATATCCCAAGAAGGCAACATCGCTAGGTGACCAAACTTGGGTACATGAGTTATTTTGAAGGCAAGAGCCGGTGCACCACTAAGATCACGTGACATGGATCGATGACGTCATCAAAACTAGAAAAGCAATATCTCAAGAAAGCAGCATTGCTAGGTGGACAAACTTGGGATAAAATTATCTTGGAGGCAAGGGGGGTGCCCAACCAAGATGACGTGGCATGACGTCAGCAAAACTAGAAACGTCATTGATGACAGGGAGATCTGCTTTTAGGCAGTGCCTGAAATTCCAAGTTCTCCCCTTTGACTAGCCCTGTGGAAATTCCAAAGCTGCAAATAAATATCCTGTCGAAATTCTGGCGATAAAAGGAAAGCTCCTGTGGAAATTGCAGGGTCAAACACAAACACCCGTATGGAAATTCCAGGTTGTTAAATAGGGGCTAACGAATTTAAAATGGAACCGCCCAATCCGGATAGAGTTTTTCAGGTTGTCGTACTTCGATTGTATCAGAATTCCCTGAGATGACTTCAAAAGAACGCGGCGTTCCTACGACTAAAACCAAACACAAGTAGTTAAGGTGGAATTGTAGTTAACACTGCGCTCATAATATATGGGTTTTCTTGGCGTTTGTGTTGGAGCAACGAAACACTGACTCCTTTTGGATAATGTTTCTCAACATAGTATTGGAAAGACGAGTCCAAACTTGGTAAGTCTTCTCATTTAGTTGTACTCTACCTCTCACGGAAGAAACTTACGAAACAATTCCAGCAATTTAGTTGTTTCGAGCTCGAATTGAATATTATAGCAACAGCACATTCTGGACAAGAAGCTGCTCTCATTCGTTTATTAAATATCGCTTTCTGTAGATACTCGATTCTATTTTCTCTTTTACATAATTAAGAGTGAACATTAGCCGATATAATCCTGAAGAGCTCTCCTACTTTTCTGATATCCGCGCTCGGCACATTAAACAGAAGCGGAATAAGACATTTTTAGAGGCAAAATTATTACATCGTTTACAACTTAAATCGCATGGTAAAAGCTGACCTGGGCATTTCTCTGAGTAAACCCTTATTACTATGGATGCGATTTTAGCTGGTAATAAGAGCATTCACGCTCGAATTTTCAAGTTATAACAATTATTCTAAAAACACCTCCTTTGGAAAATTTAAAATACCCAAGACAGACGAGCTTAATATATCAAATAAACTACACCATTTGGTAGTGCAGAGGTTGCTTAAGCTCTGTGAGAACAATTATGGAAATCGGGAGATTTTTTCAGGGTCAAACATACGCTAGAAGTTGAGGTCTATTTCTGAAATAAATACTCGGGAGCCACCTTAACTCAAAGGATGAATAATTACAAAATTAATCTGAAATCCGCTGTATTTGTCCACCTTTGCTAAGCTTGATTCATTGATTGCAAATCACACCCTTCAATACAATACAATATCTTCCTCACTTTAAACATTTCATTACAACATACGTGATTTGATCTGTCGGCCTTTAGTACCAGGGGAGGGAGCTATCAACGATATCGAAAGGTTGGACACTCCAAATTTTATTTAATAACCTCTAGCAACCTTTTGTATAACGGCGAAATTGGAATGGTTGAATCCTTGCCTGTAAAAGAAAAGAAATACGCTAATTTTCAAAAATCATCATTATCATCACAAACAACAACAACATCACCATCACCAAGTTGACTCCAAATATCCAGCAAACATGGAAGCCTGGAAGAATGATCCGACGAACACGTGGGATCAGTCGATTACATTCTGCCTAATCTGAATACATGCAATTTCAGGCTGGTTATGCAGAAATTGCAGGCTCTTTTTCGTGACCAATACAAGCGCAAACAGACCACCATTCATAAGAAAAATACGTATAACACCGAGTTGATTTTGAAACGTCACGAGTATTTTCGCTCATTTTCCCTTACGTTATTTATAGCGCCAAGTCAAATGATTAGGGTGTTAAAAAGGAATTAGCCCAAAGAGAAAGTTTGGTTGCCATAGCTGGCTCCCTTTCTTTGAGATATTAATTTTTTACTTATTACCTGAATAGGTGTACATATGGGAACACTGTGGTATACAAAGACTTCAAGGGAACATGCTATTAAGACAACCATACTTGGGATATCTTGTCGGTGCTACAAGAGGGGTGCTGTAACATGAATACGTGATGTGACGTCATCGATGACGTCCAAAACTATGATGATGATGACGATGATGATGATGATGATGACGATGATGATGATGATGGTGATGATGATGATGATGATGATGAAGAACAACAACAACAACAACTAGCTGATGCCCGTGAATAATTCATGGACGTTTTAGCCTGCTAGCCGGCCCTCCTGTGTTTATTTTTTTTTTATATTTGAGTGTTTGGCGAGCGGGATTCTTCTTTCAAATTAAACATTATTTACAAACCTCCCCTCATTATAGAACCTCCTCGCTCCATGCTGAAATAAATCTGAAGTGAGCCCCCCATGTTTTTGCACTGTTCCGTCCCTGATTTTGGTGCGAAAATCTCGCGCGTCTCTCTTGATCAAATCGGTCAAAGAACCCGCTAAAATAGAAAACGCAGGTATGTTACATAAAAATTCTTAGAATTTGGATTTTTTTTTGTACGTGTGGCATATCCCAGCAAGGGTTAGAGAAGAAACAGCTCAAGTAAAAATTGCTTTGTTTATTTAGGGTCTTAGCGAGCGCTCTTTCAATGAAAATTTTCTCAGCTCAAAGCTTTCGAATGAAAATTAGCCCTGTACATGCCTGTAAGTAATCTGTAAGAGAACCATTTAGGTCTGTATGTCTATGACGCTTTCGGCTGTGTGAACGGAGTTCTTTTTAGTTTCTGTGGGAGACTTCAACATGGCGCCTTTGCTAACGTGTTCTCCTCGCTTAGAAAACCGCTTGAATGAGAACTTCTGTTCACTTGATTTTTTTTTAAATAAAACTGAAGAACAAACTCATATGTGCGAACCACGCCAAATTTGCTAAAATGATCTCTAATGATTGTCAAAATACTTCGGATTCGATTCTTTCGCCGATATTTTATTTGTTTAGTCATTTTGGAGAAACTTTGAGGGAGTTGCAAAAGATTGAAACGGCAAAGTAAAGCAAGTCTTCGGCGTTCTCAGCTCAATTTTAAACTACGTCAACAGTTTCGTAAAAGCTGAAAAACGTGTTCTTCGAAAACTCATATGAGGTCTACGAACAGGGAGCCAGAACTGGATATTCGCACACATTTTGCGCCGAGCGCTCCAAATTTGGCGAAGATGAAATTTGTGACTTAACAATTAAAAACAGCATGGAAATATTGTATTCGCGTTCCTTTTGCTTCAGGCAAATACGTTGCAAGTATGATATTTGCCAGTTCAAGTAAAGATTCGCAAAAATAGTGCAAACATGAAATTTGCACACTTTTTGCACTGAACTCTGCCGATGCTGCGAAGATGAAATTTGCGAATATAAAAACGCGGGTAAAACAGCATGGAAATAATGTATTCGCTTCCCTTTTGCTTCGGGCAAATACGTTGCAAGTATGATATTTACTAGTTCAAGTAAAGACTCACAAAAATAGTGCAAACATGAAATTTGCACACTTTTTGCAACTCTCCCGATGCTGCAAAGACAAGACAAAAGAGGGTAAAACAACATGAAAACATTGTACTTTATGAGTCCCCTTCGCTTCAAGGCAAATGCGACGCAAGTACGATATTTAACTGTCTTGAAGCAATTATTTATAAAAATAATGCAAGCACAACACTTGATCATTATTCAAGTAAACTAATATTTTATTTTAGAAGGCATATACATGCATTTACAAAATTCAGTATCTTTTAATCATATTAATCTTCCTAAAATTTCAAAAGTTAACGTTTCAAACCCCACTCCAGTTGTAGCACAATTACCAGTACATTGTTTGCACAGCACTGTCACTGACAACTTGGTATATATAGATGGCACCCTATAGTGGTAACTTGGTAGAAAAGCTGCATCACACTATAGAAAAAAAAAAATTAGAACTGAGGCTTTATTTATGTCTGACAATTCAAATGATACGTCCAATGACTGAATTCATGCCAGCTCTTGCTGAAGAGAACACATTTTCAGGAGAAAAGGTCAAATTCCAAAAAGATTTCCTCTGGTTTTGAGATATTGAAAGCATATGCAAAGAATTATCCATTTTTAGGATGGAGTGTGCAAGCACTAGGAACTACCTAGATTTTTTTAGACTTGGTACAATTGATGCCCATGCATAGGACATTCAAAAAATGCAATAAAAAGATGGGGTCACCATACTCGTTTTCGCGCTGCTGGACCGTTATTTACGAGATATTTGACTATTTGACGAATTATGTTCGAAATTCAAAAATTACGAAAACGTTTGCTTTTTCTCGCATGTAATAATGATTAGTTGGTATTTCAACACTTTGTTTAGTTAGTTATGTGATATTCTCTCATGATTTTGATTCGATTGGGCTAACGCAGCAAGAAAATGCACCGCTAATTACTCAGCTCATACTCCGATCTTGCTCCAAAGTACATCAGTTTTACGCACATTAGCTAGGCAAAAGGAAAACACGTTCTACTACCTAACTTTTTTTCTGCTTTGAATATATTGTCTGTAGCGGTATGATGGTCGATTTTAGAGAAAAAAATGGGGATACTTAAATACTTAAATAAATTTAGCTCATGGTAGCTTGCACTAATGTCTGAGCTGCAGGACGTAGGTGACCAGGAGCCCGCATGTTAGTGATGGCGGGCAAGGTGGCGTCCTTAAAGGACTGCAGGCACGGCATATTAGTAATTTGGGAAGATAAAAGGTTCCATGTCCTAATAGTTCTTGGAAAAGGGAGAAGCTATACGCTGAGACAGATGCTTGGGGTTGGAGGTACTTTGCCTGGTTTGATCTGGTAGGGCGGGTATTTGGTTTTACACATGGGGGAAAATTTATGTTCACAAGATTGTAACGGATTTTATAGAAAAGACACAACTGGGAAAGAAGGCGTCTGTCCTCTAAACATTATGACTGTTCACTAAAATTAGTGAAATTAATCATACGACACAGCAACCTCTCGAATTTCCTGAACGGCTCAAAGATCGCAGTGTGCTCACTTTGCCGTGCCAAGAAAGACACAAAGATCGTACTGCAATCATGTAAAAATGATCTCTAAACATTATGACTGTTCATTAAAATTAGTAAAATAATACATGACACAGCAACCACCCGAGTTTCCTGAACGGCTCAGATATCGCAGTGTGCTCACTTTGCCGTATCAAGAAAGACACAAAGATCTCAAAGATCGTACTGTAATCATGTAAATATGATCTCTAAACATTATGACTGTTCATTAAAATTAGTAAAATTATACATGACACAGCAACCACTTGAAATTCCTGAACGGCTCAAAGATCGCAGTGTGCTCACTTTGCCGTGCCAAGAAAGACACAAAGATCGTACTGTAATCATGTAAAAATGATCTCTAAACATTATGACTGTTCATTAAAATTAGTAAAATTATACATGACACAGCAACCACTTGAAATTCCTGAACGGCTCAAAGATCGCAGTGTGCTCACTTTGCCGTGCCAAGAAAGACACAAAGAATGTAAAAATGATCTCTAAACATTATGACTGTTCATTAAAATTAGTAAAATAATACATGACACAGCAACCACCCGAGTTTCCTGAACGGCTCAGAGATCGCAGTGTGCTCACTTTGCTGTTTCAAGAAAGAAAGACACAAAGATTGTGCTGTAGTCATGTTGAAAAATGCCCTTTGAGGATTATGCCTAATTCCGTAAAATACATGACAAAATCTGACTTTATTTGGCCTACCCCGTATAAAAATACCCTCAATAATTTTATTGAAATAAAAGCATCATAAAATGTTGACAAAATTATGTGAAGTTAACAAAGGACTAAAAAGACCGTTGACACACGTGATTTCGTTTGTAACGGAATGCGCGCCAAAACAGAAGCTTGGTTCAAGACAGCTTCTCACTACAAATATATGGTCATTGCTGCATGTTTTGAGTTATTTGTGTCACTAAGAAACAGATGTACATTACTAGACATACAAAATTCGATTTTGAGCATGAGAAAGCATTGAAATCTTTCAAAGTTTAAAACTTCAATTGAAAGGTTACAGGATACATTCGCTGGGTGGGCGTTTTCAAAACCTTGTCGCGGCGCAAATATTCATCGCATCGCCATAACCAATACATCATTTTAAAGATAAAATATGAAATTTATCTGCTGTTAAGTTTTGTAGCAGTTTCATGAAAATTATTTACGGCGCACAGCAAAAACCGCGTTTTCGACCGCCCCTGATAAACGCTTTGATAGGCCGCGTCAGTTTACAGGCTTGGCAAATCTGACTGCGCAATATCAATCAGCACATTGTTGTCTCTAAAAGTGTGTCGGGCTTTTTCAATTGAAGGCTTTGTTTAGGAATGATCGAACGATCAAGTTGATCTTGTGTTTAATAGTTAACTGGGACCCTATCGTGATGAATAATTTTGAAATACTGCGAAATTCACAAAAGCCCGGCACACTTTTGCTCCCCAACCATTTATCTATCTCATGGCAAAATTTCAAAGCATTCCGTTAAAAACCTGTTGGTCTATCAAAGCATTTATACACTAGATTTAGCGAAATCTTAGAGGCGAGTTTTGGGCTTCTAAAGTTTGTGTAAACATAAGAGGGATTAGTGACGAATCTGTCATCACGCACTTCACTTCCAGCCAATCACGGCAGGCACCCCCGGTGTGCCAGCAAGGACATACTTTTTCGCGCGGACTAGATAATGAGGCTTCTTTCCGGTCTCTTGTATTAAATTGTCAAAGCGAACATTTATTATCGTCTTGGAATTCGAAATCAAACGGTATGGTTAAGCCGCGTCCAAAACCGAGTTCTAAGAAGTGCCCAAACTTTGAAAAGGGAAAAGCGAAACCAAAGCAAAGGCGCGCGCCGAGAAAAACGACAAAGACAAATCGCTTTGGCTTTCAGACGATTCTTTATATCAAGTCCAAAGATCTTTATTCTCGAACTTGATGCAATTGGTGGATCTTCTGTCCGCTGTTCTTCGTCTTCAGCATTCTCTTTGGATTTGGGTTGATCGAACCACGAGCCTTTGTCAGACAGAGCGAGTTGTTATTTCATGTTCTCCTGAAAGCTTAAAGATTTGGCTTTTTTTACTCCTTTCGCACGCTTTGAGACCCAAGGACTGCGGTTGAGCTTTTTTCGCTTCCCCATGATTGAGAATAGAGAATTTTCAGAAAAATCGCTTCTACACGACACTTATATACTAAACCAGAGAACAACAATGTGTGAGAAAATATGGCGGACCATAACAGTCACCTAAATGTCCCGTATGTTACGCGAAAATGCTAAGGATGTGCGCTGAACCGAGTAGACATCACAATAGGATTAAGGGATTATCTCGCCTGTATTGAAAGACATGTTTCCCGGGCATTTCTAGTTTTCTATACATTTCTCATGCTGCTTTTAAGATTTCAGGAATTTTTTTTCGAGAGAGTAAAGATCAGGCCTCGATGCGGAAGAACTGTGATTTTCGAAAATTTCGCAAATAGAAGGCCGCGAATGTATCCTGTAACCTTAAGCTTACATGCCTCTGGGCTAAAGACCGAACAGAACAAGAGCTTACATCGTATTCAACCGTCAAATTACTCACCATTTCGGTACAATAACTTGATAACTTGTTTCCTCCGTGCATGGCCTCGGCAAATATTGGTAAATTAGCCACTTTGATGCAGTAATTGAGGAAAAATCCCTGTGAATATGCGAACAGCGACTCGGCCATGCCATCGATCGATCGGCAAAAGAGACTGTGTCAGCCACTCCCTTGTTATTGTTTTCATTCGGCATTAGAAGACGAATTACGTGTAGAAAGTTTGAAATAACCACTACAAACAAAGTTTTCTTCTTCATTTACCAAATTGAACCGAAAATATCGCACTGCATTCCCTAAATCAGCCGATGGAAATGGATGCTTTCTCAAACTCGGTATGTTGCTATGCTGTCAAAATGGCGGCTGACACAGGCTCTTTAAGACTTAGTTTACACTAGAGCAAATATCTCCGGAGGCGAAAATTTCTACGGAGACGCGTTTTCGAGTATACAGATAGGCGAACCGTTTACACTACGAAATACCACGGATACAAGTGTACCCGAGTACATGATCCCACTTTCAAAACCGTAGACGCGTCTCCGGAGATTTGACCCCAATCCGTGATTGTTTGATCCCGGATTGACAAATTTGTGTGTAAACGGCAAAACGTCTCCGTTGACAAATGATACCGGATTCGTCATCACGTGATGCTTTCTCTAGTGCCAAGCGTTCGTGAATAACCACAGGGTACCAGTGAACTAAATGTATTATCATTTGCGCGCGGCAATCACACTCCAAATCTCGATTGTGGCAGTGATGACCCAATTATAAATTTTGTGTTTTTAAAAGTGAATAGCAAGCAAATATGATTTTATATTTATATATACACATTCTGTTAAACACATAGCAAATTTTGATTTTTTTTGCTTGGCAAAATTGTTGTTTGACAAAATTGCGTGGCATGAAAATAGCAAGCAAATATGATTTTATCTAGATATTTGCACATTATGTTAAACGCATAGCAAATTTAGAATGTTTTTGCTGTTCAGTGAATGGTATGCAAGAGTGTTTGCGAAATAGGAAAATTGCGTGCATGAAAATAGCAAGCAAATACGATTTAATCTTATATTTGCACATTATGAGACGCATAGCAAATTTAGAATGTTTTTGCTGTTCAGTGAGTGGTATGCAAAAGTGTTTGCAAAATAGGATTATAACATAGACACGATATAACGCGCGCTCTGATTGGCTGATTTTCTATGTGAAAGAAATGGATATACCATAGAGATTTCCCATAGAAAGTACGTCACACTCGGAATCAAGCGAAACGGGAGGCAAGATTGAGCTCGCCAATGTCACAAAAGCTGTCAAAAACAACACCCTGGATCTAAAACAAGCTCTGGAAATTGAAAGCAAGTGAAAAGGAACCTGTTTCAGATGGATTTATGTAGTTTCGGAAATCCGATGACTGATAAATAGGTTTATTTTTGCAAAATTTGCTCCTTTTCGTGCGAGTTTTGAGGGCTCTGTTTTGAGTGCTGTTTTTATTCAAGTCCGGAAGAATTTCTACTTCTGCAGCCACAAACCTGTCATGTGAAAAATTCGTGAAAGGAACAAGTTAGCAGGTAAGCAAATCAATTGATCCAAATTAATTTTGTTTGGGATTAATGTTTTTTAACCCTGAAATGAGCTACTTCAAATTTAGTAGTTTGCAGTTTCTCTTTTGGCGAGTAAGGTTTCCTTCGCTGCTATCGATTTTCTTCGTATTATTTTCTCTGCAATGCCATGATTGCCTAATAAAATATAAGAATCAGAAAAGACTATGTTTTCATTATATTTTCTACGAAATAGTCAAGTTTGATTTTGTCATTTAATTTGAAAAGGGTTTCCTTGTAAAATTTCAGTGCTCAATGCAATGATGTTGTTGAAAAACAAAGCGATGTAAGTTAAGCTTATTATTTTCCACCTCGAAAAGCGATGTATTATTTCCACTAGCTTTTGAAAAGTCCACTTACAGTGTAAATAAAACGGCTAAAACTAGAGAGAAGAGATTTGTCAGTACGTGTGTATATCCAGTTCTATAATTCCAACCGCATTTTATTCCCGTTTGAGCATGATTAAAGCTTAAATTTTTCTTGCAAGTTTAAGGGGGATTGTTGTTTGCGTGCGTTTTGTTTCCAACTTTATTTTGCGAAACTTCGTTGTTTATGTTATAAAAGCAATGGTCCATACTTAGCAGTGCGTATATCCAGTTCTGGAAGCACTTGGATAGTTGAGAGAGCACTCAGCTAGCTAGAGTCGCACTCGGCTAACGCCTCGTGCGACTCTTACGCTACCTTCGTGCTCTCTCAACTATCCGCGTGCTTCAAGAACTGGATATACGCACGCTAAGCATGGACCATTCCTTAAAAATTGCGTGCATGAAAATAGCAAGCAAATATGATTTTATCAAAATATTTGCACATTATGTTAAACGCACTTCAAACTTAGCATGTTTTTGCTGTCCAGTGAGTGGTATGCAAAAGCGTCTGCAAAATAGGGAAATTGCATGGCATGAAAACAGCAAGCAAATATGATTTTATCTTAATGCCTCTGCACATTGTTAAACGCATAGCAAATGTGTTTGCTGTTACGTGAATATTATGCAAAAGTGTCTGCAAAATAGATACCCTTTCTCACTGCATACTCATTACTACATCGCAAAGCTAAGTTATGGGAAGAGGGTCTGCGACTGCTGTGGAAATAGGTATGCAGCGAAGAAAGGCGCGTAGGGCGTGCCAGTCAATCGCATAGGGGGATGGAGGGTGGGGTCGAAACATTTCATCGTCTTGTCGAGATGAGCGCGAAACTGACACATGGCAAGACTGTGAGTCCCAGCTTTATACCCGGGCACGCAAAGCATTACTAATAACCGGTTTGGCCAGTTTAAACGAATTCCTTGAGCTTTGGCGATGCGCTCATTAGGATGCAGAATGAGAATAGTGCCATGAAAATATAAAGTAAACATGATAGTATCTTAATGTTTGCACATTGTTTGCAGTGTATGTAAAAGTCATGTTTGCAGTAGCGAGGCAAATGTCACTGCGAATTTGGTAATCCAATTTTGCACAACTTTCGCAAAGCAAGTAAATCCATTTTTTCGTCCAGTGCAAGTTTTTTGCATTCTTGATAAGTTAAATTCTGACTTTACATGTCCAATTGTCAGGGGGTTATTATTTCAGATTTTCTATTGAGTTTGGGAGGTTTAGGAAAACTAAGCGATCTTACGATTCCATATGAGAGCATTGGATCAATCTCGAACCGTGTGAAAAGTTCTTTGAATAAATGTTTTGATGTGGAATGGAAAAGTCAGCTCCAAATTTCCAGAAAGTTGCAAACTCTGAATCTTGTTAAACCACGATTAGAGTTTTCTCGTTATTTATCTTGTGTAGTCACTGTCCATTATAAAATACTTAAGATAGTACGCGCACTCTGATTGGTCGAGAGCCGTGTTTGCATTTAACAAATAAAACACAGTTTCCGTGACTGCACAGGCTTATGCAAACCGAGATGTGGTTGGGAGAATTCGAGAGCAGATCAGTGGAAACACGAGCCGCAGGCGAGTGTTTGCACCTGCTCGAGAATTCTACAAACCACATCGAGGTTTGCATAAGCCTGTGCAGTCACGGAAACTGTGTTTTATTTGTTTTATAAAATAATTATCTACATAAATAAAATCTGCGTGGACAGGAATAGTAAGTTTTTGAAGCGGATGAGACTCTAAATTCTCCATACAGATGAAAAGGCTGCATCAGCCAATCAGAGCGCTCCGTCTATCGCATGATTTGTCAATCTCTTTCTGATCGGACTGAAAGTTTTCTGAGACGGCGGCAAGCGAAGTGGATTTAAAATGACATTCGTGGCTTAAAATTGAGGCTTCTTCCTTTCAAAACACAAAATAATTACGACAGAAGGTGAACAGAAGACTTTTAAGTACTTAAAAGTACAGAAGCCGTTGTTTTACATGTAGACTAGACGAAAAATTGAAAAAGTCCAATATTTAAAGAGCATACGGCAAATCTTAGTAAAAGTTGGCGACCAGTGCCTTCTTATGTGATTTTTAACGCTGAATCCGAATTTGTCGGTCGCCAACGCTGATTTTGCGTTTTAAGTGGGAAAATGACGTCATCACGATTGACACTTAAAGTGGCACGTACGCCAAATTTATTCCACGTGATCTATAGCGAAAGTGGCGATATTTCTTTATATAATTGCTCAAAAATAAGCTCGAAATAAAGAATGACATACAATCATGTTTGTATTATTTATTTGCATGAGATTTAGTTTTTCAAATATACTCTAGTAGTTTGTGTACTAGTTTGCGTACTAGTCCGGCGGACCGTAAATGCGCAACAGATTCACGGATTTACAAATAGTTTTGGGGGAATTTTCTTTAGTCCTTTTTTAGCAGGGAACAGGCTCTCCTGTGAGTTTGCTGTGATAATTCCGTGGTAGTTTTTGAAAATCTGCAGTACTGCGCCGCTGGGAAAGTTTCATTTTCGTCTCGTTCGCGGGGATGCAAAGATTGATCCTGTCTTTAGTTTGAAGAGACCGAAAGAAATAGACCCAGCGAATTGTATTTTTTGCCAGCACCAGCTGAAAGATGAAGTCAGAGAGGCAACCGATCATAGTAGAAGTGTAGTCCGCGAAGCTATAACTCCAGAATCAAGTTTTGGGACACTGCGAATAGAGAGACAATTAGTAGACTGGAAAATGTTTTGAGCGACCCTAATATTTCAATTGTTTGGCATCCAAAGTGCTACTCTTTATTTACTAGCAAAGACAAGATTCTCCGCTTGCAGCAGAAGTACAAAAGAAATGAGGAGATTGCTGAACGAACCTCTAGTCCGCGGAAAACACGAAGCCAATTCGAGCAGGCAGATTGGAACAAGTGTGTTTTCTGTCAAGTCACAAAAAAGATCGATTGTCGTCAGTTATGACCTTCAAGATGAGCGAGCAAGTTATCGAGATTGCCAAGTTGCACTATAAACTACGCCTTAGATTAGCGGGCGTGCCTGATTTAATAGCCAGTGAAGCCAAGTATCACCTCTCATGCTTTAGTGCCTATAAGAGATCAGGGGAAAAGGCAAGAAATGAAATGAAAGATTCGGACTTAGCACTGGCTGCATGGTGAGCTAGAGTATGCTGCTGAAAAAGGTCACGTGATCAAGCTTAACGATGCATGGGATAGGTACATATGGCTAGCAGAAAAAGCAGGAGTCACGGTTCCCTCATCTTATTTAAGTAGAAGATCGACATTCAAAGACAAACTAATGCATGTTGCAGGGGACATTGTAGAGTGTGTGCATTCACTTGAGAGGGGCCCTACTGAGCGCCACACCCTGCTCATCCCAAAGAATAGCGCTAACTTGGCTTTGTCGCAGCTGGTAAGTCAGGCCTCCGTGGAAGAACATGAATCTCTTGCTCTACCTGTTTATCACAAGCCCAACGAAGATATATTTCTTTCTCTTGTACACGTTGCCATCAAAATACGTGCTGATCTACGAGAAATGCCTGGCTACCAAGGTCTCAATATTAGCGCTGAAGATGCTGATGATTGTGTCCCGGAAAGTCTTAAACTGTTTTTCATGCTACGAAGTTCGTGCTTGCTAATAGATGGAATGGGATTAGTTGTGGCAATTGGTAAACCTGCCTATGCCAAGACCTTTGGTGACTATGGGGAAAGTTTCCAAGCCGCAGTCCTGAGAACAGGCTTGCGTTTTCACCACATACATGTCGTATTTGACAGGTACCAAGAAAATTCCATCAAATCAGGCACGCGCAACAGGCGCACCAGAACTGCTCGCCCCATCCGCCGCGTCATTGAGAGCAAGGATGTCCCGACAAGCTGGGCAAACTTAGCGTTACCCGAGAATAAGGCAGACTTGACAAGATTCCTATCCGAGCATTTAATTGCAAATGCACCGCAAGACAAGGTCAGCGTTACCGCTGGAGGATTCAACGCTAGTACAGAAGCGCGATCATCTAGTCAAGTGGTCGATACTTCGGTTTTTCAAGCAGAACACGAAAAGGCTGACACAAGATTAGTGTTGCACTGCATCCACGCAAGCAGCCATGAGACCGTAGTTGTGTCTGCCAGGGATACCCATGTACTGTTACTCCTAGTGGCACATTCGTCCATTATTTAATTCCATCTCCAAATGTTTGGATGATGGCGGGGACAGCGACCACACGCAAGTTCTTCAATATCAGAGCGATCAGTGACAAACTACCAACAGGCTCGCTATCCGCCCTTCTTCCTTTCCATGCGCTGACTGATAGTGATACAACTTCATACATCTGCAACTATACCAAAGGGTCTGCGTGGAAGATCTTCAAAGAGAAACATCAACTCCTAGCATTAATAGGCGAAGGAGAGCTGACAGCGGACAAAATCAAAAATGTCGAGAAGTTTATTTGTGCAATGTACAAATGTGGAAACATAGAATCTGTAAATGCGGCTCGTGTTCTTCTATTCTCGAAAGCAACCAAACCTGAGGCATTACCTCCGACACAGGATGCGCTAGAGTTACACATCAAGCGTGCGCACTATCAAGCGCTAGTCTGGAAGCAAGCGTCCTGCCAGCAACCTAACCTGCCAAACCCTGACGGAACGGGATGGATCAGAGAAGATGGCGATGCCGGTAAACTTGTCCCGCTTCTTATGACAAAGGACCCCATACCGAAAGCGTGCAAGGAACTCATATCCTGCTCTTGCAAAAGCGGGTGTACAACACTGCGCTGTGGCTGCAAGAAAGCAAAATTACCATGTACCGGCGTTTGCGTCGTTGAAAATGAACCCCTTAAATACTGTATCGAGAACCCTTAACTCGCATAGTTTTGAATCAGTTATTCCCCATCCTGATAAAATGTGACAGTTATCGACGATTCAAACTTAAAATACTATCTGATTTCATAAAAAAAGCCCTTGGACGTTTTTGCGTGAAAGTTTCAGAATCGCCATGACGTCATATGAGAATGGTAACCATGACGTCATTTCCCACTTAAAAATGCAAAATCAGCGTTGGCGACCGACAAATTCGGATTCAGCGTCAAAAATTACATAAGACTGCACCGGTCGCCAACTTTGACTAAGATTTGCCGTATGAAGTGCGATTTTTCAAAAGTTCGTCTAGTCTAATGTGTGTTGGCCCAGTTTCTTCGTCTATGAAAGAATTTCTCCCGAGCAAGAACTTGCATGTGGCAGCGGAACTGCTTGGAAGAGCGTATTTGAACGCTTTATTTACGGCAAGCATGGAAAAGAATGAAGGAATCCACTTATTTGTACCGTCTGGTCTTGTCAAACATTATACGAGGATCCAGGATTACTTTTTGGAAGCATTTTTTTCAAGATCTGCAGAACGAGACTGAACTTGTGACTGTCGAACTGTGAGCCGAACTCACCTCAGGTAAAGAAGCGAAAACAATATTATTTCACGGATCTCATGCTTTATGTGAATTCAATGTGCTTTATCAAATGTATGTCCAAGTAATATTGACTTTATTAAATAAATGATTTTGCCTAAAACATGTTACTTTTTCCAAAAGCTATTTCAAATTACCGGCCCGAAGCTCGCCAGTGGGCGACGTCACAACTGTGTTTGCACAGGGAAATGCAAACATGGCTCTCGACCAATCAGAGCGCGCGTACTATCTATATTATTTTATAATTGCCTGTGCAAACACGGTTCTGACGTCACATACGACACCGGCGGTGAAATTTGAGTTTCAATTTTGTACACAAACTCATAGGAAACTCCGGTAAAATTAGCAGAATATGGTTAGTTTTCCAAAATTTGACTTTGGCTTTCTCGAAGAAGCTTCTGAAATAGTAGAGCAACCAGAAGAGCCACCAGAAAAAAAAGCAAAAGTCTAGATTTGCCAGCTTTAACTCGGAGAAACTGGACGAACTCCTCGACGGTGCGCAGGCAAAGTCAACGAAATACTCAACAAATTTTGCAGTAAATGCGTACAAAGGTTAGTATTATAAAAGAAATAATAACATTATCCAATTGTACTACTCTTAGTCTTTAATGAAAAAGCAATGTCCAAGAATATGATACGAAAACAATGTCAATGTAAGCTAAAAACATGTTTAATATCTTACAACATTTTTGCAACACTCAAATGTTTTTCAAACAAAGTAACTTAATTACATGTAAAGCGATAAAAAATGTTTAATATTTCCCCCTATATTTCAGAAAAACTATGAAAATTCAATATAAATAACATGAATTTTTCTAGTAAACATTATCTGCGTTTTTTCTTTAGAATGGGCCACTGAAAAAGGCTATCAAGAAAAGCTTGAGGATTTGTCACTCGCTGAATTAGACGAGAAACTGCGACTTTTCTACGCCGAGGTCCGCAGCAAACGAGAAGATTACTCCAAAAATACACTGCTCGGCATCAGAAGTGGAATCGAGAGATACCTTAATGGCCCTCCACACAACAAGGGGATCCTAATCTCCCAAAATCCAGCCTTCAAGCGTTCCAACATGATGCTTAACGCGAAACTCAAGAGCCTGAAGAATGACGGAAAGCACAATGTGCAACACAAACCTGCCATTGAGATAGAAGATCTCCGGAAGCTCAAATCAAGTGCTGCCATGAGTCCAAGTACTCCCAACGGTTTACTCATGAATGTGTGGTTTCACTGCACTTTATACTGGTCTCGGAGAGGGCGTGAAGGCCAAAGAAACCTGTCCAAAAGCAGCTTCAAGTTCCTCAATGACGAGAACGGGCACCCGTACGCCACAATGACTCACGATGAAGCAAGCAAGAATCAACCGGGCGGGTTTGGCGGCCAAGAAAGCTATGAAAAGCTGGGTCGGATGTACAAGACTGATGATCCAAATGACGGCTTCTCATCCCTCCAACTGTGTCTGGCAAAGGCAAACCCCAACTGCGACGCATTTTTCCAGTTTCTGAAGAGAAACTGGGCGCATCCTTCCGAAGCAATCTGGTATGAGAATCGAGTGCTCGGTGTAAACAAACTTGGAAACATGATGAAGGAACTGAGTTTTGCGGCCGAACTTTCCAAGGTCTACACCAATCACTGCGTGTGAGCCACTGCGATAACCTCTGGTCAAATGCTGGGCTATCAAACAGGCATATTATGGCGATTTCTGGCCACCGCAATGAGCAGTCACTACAGAGCTACAACTCGCGGCCTTCGTCAAACCAACTACAGCAGTGTAGCAATGTTCTCTCTCGGGCCCTGAATCCAGTCAATCCAGTTCCAAGCAGCCAACTTCAAGTTGTTCCTGAAAGCCAACACAACCAAGGAAGCTCATACGTTTCGCAGAATGTCCTCACACGGCAGGAGAAATTCAACTTTGGAGCCATGTTCAGTGGATGTTCCATCGCGTCGGTCCACGTTTCTTTCAACAACACCGACGGCAATCAAGCTTGAATTGAGCGAGTTCTAGCTCCCAAAAATAGTCTTTCCTTTTCAGTCTAGAATGCTTAAGCTCTTGATTAAGCTTTGGAATAATTTTGCTATCTAGATCCGCTTGTAAAGACACTTTCTCAAGGGAGAATATCACTAAAGTTTCACTCCTACTCGCTTCGAACTGAACACTTCAACTTCAATCTTCAACTTTCATGTTTGGAGGCATGACTCAAACTCGCAATTTGATTGGTTGTGCATCTAATTCGCGCGATCTGATTGGTTATTGCAAATGCACACGTATGTAAGGAGAATTTGTATTTTGAATTAAATTCTTCTCATTTCTTCAGTCGTCTTTCGTTATTATTTTTTTGTAAAAAAATATTTTATAAAACAAATAAAACACATTTACTGTGTTTGCACAGGCTAATGCAAACCGAGATGTGGTTGGGAGAATTCTCGAGCAGGCGCAAACACTTCGCCTGCGGCTCGTGTTTGCACTGATCTGCTCTCGAATTCTCCCAACCACATCTCGGTTTGCATTAGCCTGTGCAAACACAGTAAATGTGTTTTATTTGTTAAATGTAGACAAGCGGTTACAAGATTTAGAGTTTCTGCACATCGATTCCCGGTTGAAGCTGGACGATACACGGGGACCGATTATAACTTGAGGAAGTGTGCGTTCTGTGATTTAGATGAGGTCGGAGATGAATTACATTATTTTTCGTTTTGTTCAAATGAAAAAATTTCTAAAATAAGGAGTAACTTTTTGCACTGCCTGAAGGTTGTGAATTCAACGTTTTTTCTTTTCAGTGATAGAGATCTATTTGTTTATTGTGTATCTATGATAGATGAATCGATAATTCCTTTAACAGCTAGATTTATATGTGATTTAATGTGTCAATTTGAGTTGTTATGAATATGTCTGTGCTTCCCATGTACCTAGTAAGGTTTAAGTGGAATAAAGGATTATTATGTAACATTTACGTTTTGCTGCTTTTTTGGCTCCCTCGGTTTCTTTTTCCGGCTAAATGCGAGTTATAGTTTTGAGTAACTTTTGGCCCTGCTTTGCTATTTAGTAAACAGGTCATTTCTGATTTTCTTGCCTTGATTTTCCTTTTGTCCGGGTTAGATTTATTTAGTACAAGAGACAAATACTGTGTCAAGTATTTTTTGTTGTGGATTTCGCTGAAAATCTTATTTTTGAGTTTTATTTCAAGGACATTATTTTTTGTCGGTCGTTCAGTGACACTGCGAGCGTCATTACGGAGAATTCACGCTGGGGCCAACCACCCCCCAAAATGCGTCATTCAAACTTTGACTCAACATGACTTTCTATCCTCTGAGGCTATTTTGACCAAATTTGGTAGATAGGATAACATTACGATGACAAATATTTTCCACTACTTTTGACGTCACTATGATGCTTTGTGACGTCACCAGAGATTGCGCAATCGTTTGATCATTTTTAAGAATTGGAATATGCACTATTTCTGTAATGGCGATGATACACCTTAGAAAGAGATGTTGAAAACCGAAAACCGTTTGTAGATAGCATAAAAAATAGCTGAGGTCTAGCATTTCAAAGAATAACCCCCTCCCCTCCCCTACCTTTTTTGTTACAGTAGCAAATGTATGGGGAAAACAAACTCACTGGTAATTTTTTTTAGTTTTTAGTCAATTGAACCGATTTCTGTTGTTAAGTGTCAAGCAAAATGGTATCTAAAATCGTATGATTTTGAAATTTTGAATTTCGTCCTTAGAGCGAAGATATAAAGCGTTGTTATATTGTGACGTCATAATCTATTACGTCATGAGTATACATCTTTTGGATTTTAAACACGGAAAATAGATGATCGAAAGTGGAAATGTGTGAAATTTTTTTGTAGTCAACTAGTATAACCTATATACTAAGATATTTGTATGTGCAATGATGTTACCGTGCAATATGTAAACTTTTTCAACTGTTAAGGTAGATCCAACCTTATACAAATCATGAAAAAATCATAACTCAGCTAATATAACTCCTAAAAGCAAACGGTTTTCGACTTTTAGCTTTTCTTGTTGAAATCTATCATTGCCGCTACAAAAAAACAAGCAGATTCAGCATTACGAAAAATGGTCCAATAAATACGTTAACGCCAGTGACGTCAGAATCACCATGGTGACCACTCAATACATGGAAAATGTTTGTCTTCATAATGTCATCCAATGTACGAAGTTTGGTAAAAATAGACAAAAGGGGTAGAAAGTTATGGCGAGATTTGATTTTTGGTCACTTTTGATGACTCATTTAGGGGGGTGGTTGGCCCCAGCGTGATTACGCCCGCTTGTTAGCCAATCAGAACGCGCTTACTATAATTGCCATATAATAAACATTGATAATCACAGAGATTGATCTCATTCTTTAAGGTGGATCGACCCAGTAATTTTGCACCCATGCCAACCAATTTTGAACCTCTCATATAAAAACAGGTTGATCTCTATCGCGCAGCCAATATAACACACATACTACCAATAGACTAAAATACATGTCAGTGCAAAAATTTTGGAGATCAGAGGTAGTATCATGTGACCATCGGGTCACGCCTATTTCTACTCTCAGCCCAGTTTCAGGCTGTACCGACATTTTTTCGGAAAATGCTCTACGGTACCTCGAGAATCAAATTGAGTGGTTGCCTACGTGTAACCGAAGTTTGATTAAATTCTACAAGCCCAATCTGAAGATATTTTAGGTTTTATAAATCATGGCTATAATTTATGTAAAATTCAGTGAAGTGAATAAATATGTCAGAGTTTGGTATTTTATAGTTATAAATTGAAGGTTTTTATAGCTCAATCTATTTGTAATTGTTCAAGGAAGGTCACGCTTTTGATTAGAATTAAATATTATTTTGCAATTTCGAAAAATATAGAAATGTACGTATCAACATAATTGCATCACGCATCAGCTCAACGCGAAATTTGGGCCTACTTTCACGAAATTTGGTCTAATTTAAAAAATCGTAGTTTTTTCGCTTCAAAATTTGGACGACTCTAGTGGATGAATGTAAAGTTTGTCTCCAACGTTTCATATTAATTGAAAACCTCTAAGGCTGTCAACTGGGAACGCAAAGATCGCCCAAATTTCTCAAATTTCCCAGTAAGCTGATGCGTGGGGCCATTATGTTGATACTTAAGTTTGTATCCTTTCCTAAATATTTAATTCTAATAAAAAGTATGACCTTCCTTAAACATACACAAATAGAATGAGCTATAAAAACTTTCAATTTATAACCATGAAGTACCAAACTCTGTCATGTTAATTCATAACACTGGATTTTACATAAATTATAGCCCTGATTTATTAATCGTAAACGTAGGCAATCACTCAATCTCTAGGTACCGTAGAGCATTTTTCGAAAAAAATGTCGGTACAGCCTGAAACTGGGGTGGGGTATCCCAAGCTAGGTTCCTCAAAAGGGATACATTTGTTATAAGAATAAACCATGCAGTAAGAAGTAGGGTGTGTATGATTGGAGTTCCGCTTTTAGGCATTGCCTAAATCTATATATTATGTACACTTGTTACATTCCACTAATTAAAACGTATATTTAAATATCAATCGACTCAGAAATGACCGCTTTAAACGCGGGTGACTTTAGGATGGTAAAAAAGATGCTTTTAAAGTTTTACTGGCATTATAGCTTGTAGTGGAGAGTTATTCGGCAGATTAGCTTTTCTAAAAATTTGGTGGTCCGACCTCTCTAATAGCAACTTGATATCCAGTTTCTTGCCTGATATTTTCGTTTTAACATCTATTTAAAAAAAATTGTACTTCATTATTATAACTTTGGCGAGCATTGTGGCGTATTATCCGGGCTCTAATGAACATTTTGGCGGGCTCTAATACATTAGAGCCCGCGCGAGTCAATGGCGTTATGGTGGTCGTCATAAATTCTCATTTTTGTACTCAATGCTCTCCAAAGTTATAATAATAGTAATGTAGTTGATGTTCTTGGGCTTAACTATGTTTTGGGCCCTTCTCAGTACTCATTTTAACCCTCGCTGCGCTCGGGCTAAAATGAGCCTGAGTCCGGCCCAAAACATATTTACGCCCGCGAACATCAACTATATCGTTATATTTTACTGTGGATCTGAAATAAATATTCAGCCTCCTGTTGGTTGTATCACCCTCGTGCCGCCCGAGGGTCCTGACCAAACGTGCAAACACTTGTTTGCTTTTAACAGGCTTCTCATGCAGGTGGCTCGTGAATTTACAATTATGTTGGAATATTATTACTGATATTAACTACTTATTAACCAAGCGCGAGGTCCGTACAGTAAAATATCAGCCCGAGATCGTTTGTTTTTGTACAAACCGAGCCGTCTTCGGCGAGGTTTGTACAAAAACAAAACGATCGAGGGCTGATATTTTACTGTACGGACCGAGCAAGTGAGGTTAATAAGAGTTTTATTATATGGCTTTTTGCGTTATTATCTTTGTACCGGAAATATACGGAAAGTTCCGGTGTGCGCGGGATCACGTGTCAAAAGGTCAAAATGCAAATGAGCAAATGGAAAACTTTCTTTAGCTTAGTAAAGCAGAACGAAAGCAGAACACATTTGTTTCGCCAAGAGAATGTTTTTAATTTGTTTTTCATTTTAAAACAAAAAGGAAATTGCTTATACAAGGCATAAATCGTAAGCAAATGTCTTAAAGGATTTGAATAAATCTGCAGAAAGCAGTAAGAAAATGTTTCATTCATGCGAGTGCTTCAAGCAAAATCCAAGTTCAAAAATGGCGAGCAGCTAATCCTCTTCATCGCTAATCCTCTTCATCGCTCTCGATGATTACACGGCGCCGTTTCTTGGAGCTCTCGAAGGTGACAGGACCGTTGAACACTTGGAACTGGCAATTGGAAATGTTTGCTCCCGCAAAAATCCCCGGATTGCTCGAATCAGATGTGCTGGCAGATGATACCAAGGCGCTCGATGAGAGATTCGACTTCACTTGTATTTGGCCTTGGCTTGTATGGAGGATCTTGCTGCAACTGTAAGAGGCAGTGGACGAGCCAGAAATCAGCGCATTATTGCTTGAACTATTGGCCGACCTGCTAAGGATACAGGACATCTGGCGTTGGTGACTTGTACTGGCTGTTTTGTACGACTGGAGACTGTCGATGCTTTTGTGGCCACTGAGTTGGGCAATGAATATTTCTGGTTCGTTTGCATCCAATAACCGTGAGATTTGAGTTTTCCTCACAGAATGGTTACTGATCTTGCCATCTGAGCTTATAATTCCGGCATTGGATGCTGCTGTTGACAGAAATTTGCCGATTTGGGATATACCGAGTGGTGCTTTCTTGTACCAAACTTCGGTTCGCGAGTTCCTGTTGTGGTTTATAGCCAAGAAGAATGGTGACTCGGGTTTATTCATTTCAACAGGTCTGTGGCTTCTGAACAGCTTGTACGTCTCCACAGGGCATCTGTCGTTGCCAGTTGCATAGGCCTTTGGTTTGAACGCTCTTTGGTGGCCGTTCTCCTGTCCTTTTCGGGTTTTTGTACCTCTCTCTGCCTGCCAAACGAGGAACTCGCGTTCGTCAACAGGGTCTCGGTGAAGCTCAATATCTCCCCAACAGAGCTTACGACTCTCGTCTCTTGCACGAAAGCCGAAATGGAGAGCCAAAAACCACCATACTGTTCTCTGGAGGATATCTGGGGTGGAGTGGCCAAGCTGACCGGACTGAAATAATCGGTCTTCGTCTTCTTCGGTGAGGGCTTTGGTCGCATTTGGCCGGTTCCCCTTTCCGGCGACATTCACCAGCTGTTTACGTTTTGCCGCCAGTACCTTGCGTGAGTCTTCAAATTCCTGGTCCTTCAGAATGTTCATTGAGGATTTTTGCTCTGTCAGCCAACGCTGGATACTCCTCTGGATGCTAGATAGGGAGTCTGGCTCATACTCTTCACCGTTTCGCTTACGCGCCTTGATGAAAAACTTGGACAGCAATTGGTCAAGTTGTTTCACAGGTAAAGTCTCTATTCTCAGATCTTCCTCCAAACCTTCCCCTTCCAAGAAACGACGAAAACTTTTCATGTCAGCAGTTGTTTTCCTGACTGTGTTTTCGCTTTTTTGTTCGTTAACAAAGTCTCTTATTTCCTGGCTATCTGATTTATTTTGAGGCTGTGTTTCCTCGATGTCTGTTTCCTCGGTTTCGACATTTGCAACTTTTTCAATCGTGCTTTCATTTTCCGCCGGCTCTGGGAAATAAAATTCACTTTCTGAGTGTTCCTGCTCACTTCCACTTATTATTTTTCTTCTCCAGTTAAAGACGTTATGATTATGTAGAAAATATATCCTTTCTTCTTTCAGGAAATTTAGTTTTAAAAGTTTAGGTTGTTTTTCTTTTACGAGAATCGCCTGGATTTTGCTTTAAAATGTAAACAAGCACACCGGCGGGAAAAATCCGTATCGGACACGGCTTGTACGGGGAAATACAAGCCTGTCAACAGCCAATCAGAGCGCGCGTAGTATCTTAGCCATATAATAATAACCCATACCAATTGATAATACATTTGGTAAGAAGAGGTATGGGGCATCCCCGCACTTGGACACCGAATGAACTGTTCAAAACTATCCGGGAACCAACGGACTAGGGTATGTAACCTTACGGCCTTGATAAGCAAAGGATGAGGCCTACCAAGGCCCGGGGAGGGGGCGGACTCCCATATTTTTAGGGCGGGGGTGCTCGTCGGGAACTTTCGATTTTACCCCTAAAGGGTACCAAACATGGCGTCGCTTAGTTGATTTTGACCCCTCAAAGGTACCAACAATGCGTATTTTCCCTCGTAATTTTCTCTCATACTTTTGACGAGGGAAAATACGTCTGAAATTCACGCTGCTAACCCTAAAAGGTACGACGAGCACCCCCGCCGAAACAATATGGGAGTCCCCCCCCCCCCTTCCCCGGGTACCAAGGCAGCTATATTGCTGCAGCCCCTATTCTATAGTTGTGACCTGCACATCTGCGATGCTCTATCTGTCGTATCAGTCAACCGCGAAACAAAAAAATAATTCCAATGTCCATTGTTTCACGGTCGACTGATGCGACAGATACGACTATATGGAAACCAGGCCTTAGACAACACGGCCATGTTGGCAAATTATTCTCCAAATCGGACGTTCCTTGAGACTGTATAGAAATAAAATGAGCGATAAAACCCTCGTTTTACATTAGTGAAACTCTATATTTATACTGCTATATTTATGTACGTCATGGTGGTTTCGGTTTACCGAAACTGATCTCAAAATCGCTCTTGACTTGTAGAACTTGCTCACTTTGAGTAAAGGTAACGTTAATTTGCCAAAAATTAAGGTCAGAGCAAAGAGGTTCCTCAGCTCGGACGAAATTTGTTCTTCAGTTCGACAGTTTTCCCAATAATAAAACGATGACGCTTTCTCTTATCTATTACTATTATAATCGGGACGTTTCTGATTGGCTAAATCGTCCGCACTCACTCCGCTTGGCCCTGAAGCTGTACCGCCAAACGAAGTTCACAAACCTGAAGAGAAGGTGGAAAACTCGACAGTGGGCGTGATTTGGTTGGAAAAGATTCACCCTGCGATTTCTTAATTGAGGGACAAAGCCGCCATCGCCGCCATTTTGAAATCTCCCACAGAAACTAAAAAAGAACTCAGCTCGCACAGCCGAAATCACCATAGTCATCTAAACCTAAATGGTTCTGTCACAGATTACTTGCAGGAATGTGCAGGGATAATTATTATTCGAAAGCTTTTTTAAGCTGAGAAAAATTTTCATTCAAGTTTGAACAAACGTACACCGCCGTACAGTAACACCGTACACCGTACACCGCCTTGCTTTCTGGAAGCACGCTAAGGCGAAATGCCACAAAGTCATAAATAATATTTTCTAAGTATAAATCCTGACGCTGTATCGCAAAACGAAAGACACAAACCAGAAGAGAAGGAGGAAATCTCTCCAGTGGGCGTGTTTTTGTTGGAAAAGGTTCACCTTTGGCTAAGTTCTAATTCAAGCGATTTTTTCAGCGAGGGACAAAGCCGCCATCGCGGCCTTTTTGAAATCTCCCACATAAACTAAAAAAGAACTCAGTTCCCTTAGCCGATAGCACCATAGACATTCAAACCTAAATGGTTCTATTACAGATTACTTACATTTGTGTGTAGGGTAATTCTATTTCGAGAAAGTTGTGAGCTGAGAAAAATTTGAACAAACTTACACCTGGCACTGCCTACAGAGCGCGCGCTAAGTCATGAATGATATTCTCTAAATATTCCTATGATAAACTAAGAAATTTTTTAGAACAGTTTAACTTTACCTGTTTCTTCTCGTGCCTTACTGATAAGCATTATACAAACAATTCCGAAATCAAATGTTTTTTCTGTAATAGGCTGCGTTTTCAATTTTAGCGGGCTCTTAGACAGATTTGAGAACCGGACTGACTCACCAAGACACACACACGTACGTCATTTTCTCCACCAAAATGAGGGAGACCAGTGTGCAAAACAAACACACAAAAAGGGAGGTCATTAGTAATGTAAATCAGCAGTTAATGGAGCAGTGGAAGGGGGGTCTAGGTTGGGTCTTCTAGCGTCACGACAATCCCACCTATTCCAATTGGAGTGCGGAAGGTATCTGGTACACGTAGTTTGTCCAGTGTTTGCCGACCCCCTGGATACAGTTAGTGGAGTGGCCATACTTCCGGTAAGACTCGTCGTCGCCAACCCAGCACTCCCCATAGAACTGGATGGCGAAGTACTTCTTACCGGCCTTGCGAGCTGACTTGTAGCATTTATCAACTGGAATAATGTATCAACAATACAGTTAGCTAACATTCGTTATATTTATTGAGCCTTGATTTAACACATGGATAAAAGTCCAGGTTGCGATAGCACAGGCGAACAGCACAATAAATTAATTCCAACTGCTGGAAACAAACAAAGGCAAAATTCGGAAATTCTTCGATTTCGAAAAGTCTCCTAAAACCAACCCATGAAGCGCGGTTGATAGCGTGGCCAGTTTATAGTGCGAAGCGAGGTGCATATATGGCTCTAAAAACGACCAGTTAGAGCGCGCATGCTATTCTTGGTATGCTCTGCTGTTTTGAAACATTTCATGGCAATAAAGTAAAAGACTGAAAAAAAAAATCCACGAACGAAGAAGAAGAAAAAGCCTGCTCCGGCCATGATCGCGTGCGTCTGGTTCGCTTGTAAAAATAAAGGAAAAGCAACGAAGCCATTTACCTATGATTTCTAAGTGGAACCAGTCGATAGAGTTTCGAAAGTTTTCGAGCAGTACCATCGCTCGCTCAGGTTTGTCACGCCAACATCCGAGATCCTTCCAAGGGGCGAATCGGTAAACGAAGTTATGATTCCTTCCTCCGACACCTGTAATAGTTAAACACCACATTGTTGAAACACTACGTCACTAACGTGAGAGCCTGACACGGTCTGCTTTGGCAGATTATGAAGGAGGAATCGCCAGTCAACGATTCATTCTCATTTTGCAGAAGCAGCACCTCACCCCAGCACCTCTGCCACTTATTAATGGCAGAAATATCAGATCAACCACCCATATGACTCTAAGATCAGGAAAACGTTCTCATCCTATGCTTACTCGTACTGATCGGTTTGCCAACTTCGTAACTGTTAAGTACCATCCCTAGTTTCAACATGCTTATTATAATGCTATATTCCCTATATTCTATATACTTTAGTGTCAATTGCCTGTAATTCAGTCCCAACTGCAAAAGGCATTAATAAACTCTAATCTATCTATCTACCCGAAGCGGTTTTATGAAAACAGGGTTTAATTTTCCTATGTCATTGGAGTTTGCCATAGCACAGGCCATATGAGCAGCCAAGCGTCTATGCAAATTAACTAATTTTAGCAAAGATATTGTTTATTTTTGTTGCACTCGCACGCTTGCCTGACATTAAGCAAATAATTAAAATCGGAATCCAATTCCATCCTCTTGATAATAGATAAAAACACTATAGATTTTTATTAATTTAACAGTTCAAAGGTCATTTAACAAATCTGGACTGTTATTTTAGTTATTCCCGGTAAACTTACATGTATTTTTGACAAGTTGTACAAATATTAAGCGTGTGATCGGAGTGCCCCTTTAATGCCATAAAAGACACGGCACGACTTGAAAATTGCAGGGTTATGCCTGCCACTTCACAGTATGAATTGTTAAGTGATCATGGTCATATAGTTCAATATAGCTAGCAACTCACCTTCGTAGCACCCCTTCCCCTTGCCATGTTTATCGAACATTAGTTCTCCCTTTTTAGATCCCCAGCATTCGCCAAAGAACTGGATACCGAAATACTTGTAACCTCGGTCATGCGCAACCTCGGCACATCTCGTCACCATGCTGCGCATGTTGTACCAATCCACTTCACTTCGAAGGTTCACATATAGATCCGAAAGCGCACGAGCTGTTGCGAAGTCTCGGTAGCAACCGACTTCGATAATTTGCGGCACCCCTGTAGCAAAAATATTCGTCTCACTGTTACTCTAGCACCATCTACGCCAAGTTTTTGGTCAGCAAATGACACCGACTAATGAGGGACAGAGCTGAATAACATCTACGCATGCGTGACTGCGCGCGTTAGGGAAACTAGGAACGGCAGCAAAACTCCATGGTAACGATTGGAAATGGCGGTGTTTTCAAAATTTTTGAAAACACCCCAAGAAATAACGTAAAAATAGGAATTTACGTGCAAACCAAAGGCCTTTTTTTTTAAATGGGCTTTCTTTGATTATTGCCGAGTGTCTCATCTTTTGTACACTGTGTGTTCAAGGTTGTACAAGCATTGAAAATCGTGCGCGAAGTTGCTTCTTCTATATATGTTAAAGTTTTATAGAGGCGGTAACCTCCTTCGAAAATTTGCAAATAGGTCGCGATTTTGGAGCTTCAAGTCATGTAGAAACGGCATGGATATGTTAACGGATGGATTAAATTAAAGCTGCATCACTACTGAGGCGTCAGATGGTTGGAAATACCTTGGTTTTGGATTGAAGCTGTGTAAACTAGATGTTCGAACATCACGTTCCAACTCGAAAACATGTCAAAATTGCGGGATTTCAGCTCATTCAGCTGCCGAAACACTTGCCACGTTTCTTCAGAGGGTAAGAAATTGCCAAACTGGGTAGGGTCAGGGACAAGGCCATAGTTTCGTTATTCAATTTTACACAATATAGGTGATGAACTCCAAACGTTTCGTTGAACCTCTTGAAAATCGATCGATCGCTAAATTTTAATCACTGTCGTCCGATCATTGCCATCCAACATGTTGCACGTGCTTCCCAAGTTCTCTTTCAGATAAAACCAAGAACAGCTGTCACTGTTAACAACTAAACACTCACATCCCAAAAATAATAATTATAGCTTTACACATAAAAACAGCACCATAGAAATATATTTGAAAATCTTTAATACTCAAACCCTGACCAGCTCTGTGTTTCTGATTCCCTGCCCCCAGTATAGGCAGATGTTGCTATGTTTTTAATAGAAGCAAACATATGCAAGACTTAAATGATTTTTGTCAAACACTCAAGTTTCTGATGCTCTAGATTCACACTTTCCAATATAATTTGTGAATGTAAAATTGTTCTGCTCCACCTGCATGGGCCCAGCCCATGGTCCTTGCCCCTCATTCTGGGTAAAAAGTATTCACATATAGCACTTTTCACTGTTATTAACATTGTCTCATTATAATGCTACACATTATCTGCAAAGCTTGAATAGCGCTTTTGTTATGTGAATCTGGTTGGCACATTAAGAACAATGGACGACGTCAGCATGAACAGCACTATACCAGCCAGCTTGTATATTAGCCAGAATTTACCAGACCTTCTTCTCTGAAGCAGGCAGCTTTGTACTAAAATGTACCAGAAACTTAGGGAAAGAGGTAAATGAAAACCCAGAAATAACTCACAAAGAACATGCATCTCAAGGTAAGATTTTAAGGTGACTCATGCGAAAGTCAGAGCGCATTTCGCGAAAATATATTTTCGTCTACAGCTTTAAGAATATGCCCGCTATGAACTTCAATCTTGGAGAATATAAGCAGGTATCTTTTTGCAATATGTACGCATTATCAGATCTCCATTAACGTTAATACTTTTAATAATATCTGCGCTTGAATGAACCCCTTCCTTGAGAGATCAACCCCGCGCAAAAAAACGTTGCAGGTATTTTTGAACGAAACTCCGTTAATCATATTGAAGTCAGTTGGACTAAGTGTTAACGACGTTTCAGGAAGCAAAGTGCCTATTTTAGAGTTTTATTCCTGTTTTTGTCCTATTTTTCTAAAATAGGCACTTTGCTTCCAGCGAATTTCCTGAAACTTCGTTAACACAAGATTGAAGTTCATAGCGAGTATATTTTTAAAGTTGTAGAGGAAAATATATTTTCGCGAAATGCGCTCTGACTATCGCATGAGTCACCTTAATGCAGCATGTTTCTGACAAAGAACACCAAATCCTATTCTGATATTCTGAAGTTTTCTTTCGTTTCCTGCCAAGAAAAAAAAAATATAATAATACTATTCTCATCAGCTACAAACATCTAAATGAAGCAGAAGGTTTCATTGGTATCATTTGTTTTATAATAAAGCCTCATAATTTTGGACGACAAGGGTCAATAAAGAAGAATGTAACTGCAGTGCTTTTTGTTCCCTGCTAGCAGAGGCCTCTTTTCTCTGCATTTCGCTGGCTGAGGTTTGCGAGGAAAAGAGACCTCTGCGCTGGGTCGAAAGTCGCTTTGTTTTGCCGCCGTCCACAACTTTGGACGGTCTGCTGACCGTTTCTTGAGCCCACTATATGCGCACGCATATCTACAGACGTTTTCAGCTGTTATTGTTTGAGCCCCCAGCGGAAAACGTCTGTAGATATGCGTGCGCATATAGTGGGCTCAAGAAACGGTCAGCAGACCGTCCAAGGTTGTGGACGGCGGCAAAACAAAGCGAGATTCGACCCAGCGCAGAGGTCTCTTTTCCTCGCGAACCTCAGCCAGCGAAATGCAGAGAAAAGAGGCCTCTGCTAGCAGGGAATGCTTTTTGTAAAACAACATTAAAACATGTCAAATGGGCTGTTCCACAAAAAGCCATAACCCCTATTGAGGTACTCTATAAATTCAAGAATTGCTGTACCCCTGTGGAAATTTCAGGGCTGTTGAGCAACTTCTATTGAAACTGGAAGTAACCCTGAGGAAATTCCAAGTTCTCTTCAGCCCTGTGGAAATCCCTGGATCAAAAACAATATATGCCCCTGTGGAAATACAAAAAACAAAAAGCAAAAACAAAAACCCTGGAAATCCCAGTGTCATAAATTCCAGGTTCCTCAAAAGGCTCAACCAAGGAATGACATGGACGCTAGTCCTCCTGGGGATAGAAAGAGCCAGAAAGCTGCCAACCCAGCTTATCTCAATTCATTACCGTTTTGAAATATCATAAAATAGAGCTTAAATCTGCAGAGCTCGCTAACAAAACATTTTTTCATATCACAAAATGGGAAAAATTAATAGAGCCTCTCTCTAAATGATAGCCCTTGAGTAAAGTTACCCCGAATAAAATATTGGCAAAATGGGCAAGTAGGAAGATGCTCACAAGTTTATGTAATTAGTTTTTGTTTGTAAAAGAATTTGAAAAATCTAATAAAAATGTTGAAACAGAAGATGTCTCCCAGCTTGGTTATTATAAGTCAAGGAAGTGAACTGGCATCTTAATTTTGTAAAGACGTCATTTGTATCAAAATCCAACTCAAGTCGTACAGGTGGCAAGTGTTAAGTGAATCCGGATTCATGAATCCAACCAGTTGCCATACTATTAAACTGCCATTCCCCAAAAGCATGTGACCTTTGTGCATACCTTCGACGTGTTTCTGTATTTCCAGCACTTGATGATCAGCCGCATAAGCCATATTCGCCCCTCTCGGTTGAATAAATTTCGTCTCGGGGATGCCATTTTGGCACTTGGAAGACCGCGATTTGACAGCAATTTGAATTTTTTTTTGTGTGTGTTATTTTGCTAAATATTTCATGGCTAACCCAGTTCTTGATTGCAATACTAAACTAAGACGGTAAAATCACAACAGAAAACAGGATGAAAGTTCGAAAATCCAGGGAAAAGTAATTTTCACCTTAACAAACACTTGTTGGCTTCCAGAAGACCGCGAAAAGTTCAAAACACACACACAGGGTCTCGCGCATGCGTAGATGTTATTCAGCCCTGTCTAATGAGGTTGACATTTTGTTACATCCCAGGGTCTTCTCGTTTTCAAAATGGCGGTTAACTCGGGGAGCAGACCCTGGGAAAGGCTGAGTCACATGACCTCGAGAGGACCATATTAACAGATAACAAAAAGGTCTCAAAACTTTAGATTTTTTCTTAACTGCAAAATTACTGAAAAAAAAACTTTACTTCGACTGATGAATTGTCGCCGTTAGCAGCTATTCACACATGATACCGTTGACTGTGTTGTGTTATAGTTTACCAGGCCAATTACACTGGTTAGCGAATGAAATAAAATGAAACCATTTTGTGACATCGACAGTTTGCCCATATCGTAATGTATTTAGTCTACGGAACAGTTGCAGATTTGTTAACGATTGTCCGTTGCCATATATCGGGCAGTTTTAACTTGGCAACCGATGACGCTTTGATCCGATAAATACTGGAAACGCGAATATGAAACTCCTGCGCTAATCGCTTGTATTTTGATGGAGAACAAATAGCATAGCGAGCAAGTGTTTGAGAGTTGAGCTATTTCATACCAGCAATTGAAATCACGAATACGCATTCACAGCAGTGTTACATTAAGAGCACAGTTAGAGTAAGAACGCTCGTCCGCAAATATCAACCAAGTCGCAAAATACAGACATTTTTGAAATTCGCCAAATTTTGCTCATTTGTTCCACTTCTGGATCTATCAGTAGTATAGTAGGGACCGAATTAGCAGTTTTGTTTTTGCGGTGTAATACTAATTTTGCGGTTGAATATATAATGAGCTTGGTGATGTCATTATTTTCGGAAGGATTAGGGACCTGAGGTAACGACAATAGGGGATTAGTCTTTTGTTTTCTCGAACAATAGAGAAAAACATGCGCATGAAAATATAGTGAGCTTGCGGTTGATTGTTGACACAGGAGTTCCTTTGTTCTTTACTGCGGCGGAATACTAATTCTTGTGGTGAAATATATAATGAGCTTGGTGACGTCATTGGAGGAGGAGAATTAGGAGGAGGTGTGCTATTCTGTGAGGAAAAAGAGGAGGAGGAGGTACTCGCAAACCGGAAGAAATATGCAAACAAAGGGACAAACTTTTTATTAAATTTTCTTAGAATAAAAGTATATAATATTATTGTAAAGCGCCTAGAACAGAAATGTATAGGCGCTATAGAAGATCAATTATTATTATTATTATATTCCTGCGCATGTTTTCCACTATAGTTCTAGACAACAAAAGACTAATTCTCTATTTTCTTCACTTCCGGTCCCTAATCCTTCCGAAAATAATGACGTCACCTTGTTCATAATGTTCCACCGCAACAAAGAAAAACCCGGCTAATTCGGTCTCTACTATACTACTTCTATAATCGTGGTTCTATAGGTCGATTCGATGAGCGAGCTTGTAGTCAGATTATCCGCCTAATTGCCCCGTTCGAGACCATTTTAGCCTATCTCAAAATTGGTTAAAAAATCGTAAGTTTCCGCCAACCAATCCAAACATAAGAGGTTTCTAACTAAAGACGAGACATTTCTTGGTATTTGGAGTGAATTTTTAACGAAAAAAGAAATATTTTACGGATTTTTGAATTATTTGAAGTTTTCGTACTGTGTTTTCGAAGGTGAAATTGGGTGGCTAATATCTCCATTTCGACAGCGAATTCAGACGGTTTTTTGTAGGCAAGAATGATGATGATCCTTTATTTTAACACGGTAACAATCTCATTTTACAATGATGTTCTGATTGGCCGTGTGCTGCTGAATCTTATATATAAAACTAGAGCTCCAGCGCCTTACAGGACTATGTAATTAGTCTATGTTAGACTACGAACCTATTCTATGTTAGACTATTGTTAGACTATGTAACTAGTCTGTTAGCCTATGTTAGACTATGTAAGTCTATGTTAGACTATGTTAGACTTTGTTTATACTAGCTAGTCAGCACCTTAGAATTGGCATAACATCAGAAAAAATAAATAGATATGCTATATATGGTGTATCTTCTTTATTGTCTATTATATTGTCCCTTATTTAGCTATTACATAAAATACTACCACTAGAGGCACGTATACTATAAAATTATTTAACTATAAAATAGCAGAAAAAAGCATGAAAAAGATCAACTCTATTAATGTCCCTCTGGAAAATGTCAGTGTAGCGATACTCCGGGTTGTCCTGGCCAAAGGAACTCAAACGGTTCCTCCAAAAAAGTCTTGACGGTGGGTCATCAGGATAGACAGTAATACATTTGGTAACCCTGGTCGTGATGTGTTTCAGTTTCACAGGCCAACTACTTCCATCCCAAGAAACGGACGATCCTGGTCGTGTAGGACAGCTGGAAGTCTTATACATTTCAGCTAGGTAATATCCTTCAGTAATTGTAATGGGTGGCTTGTCACCTCTACCGATTGCTTGCCATACCGCGTCTGAACACACAGGTAATGGAATCGTTCGACGGCTCTCTCTTCTTTCTACACTTTTTGTGAGCGGCTCTTGAGGAATTAATAGAGTCACTTCGCTTGTCTTTGGTTGACTTTTGTTGATGGTAAAGACTCGACATTATCCAAAGACGTGAGCCAGCACTTGCTTGTCTGCTGGAGTATCTGGCTTGTTATCGAGGAATAAGTAGCCATAAGGTCTTTCGGTTTGTTGGAAGTAGGCATTCATGAATCTGTCTCGATTCTTATCAAACATCCTCTCCGCCTATGATTCCTATTTCGGACTGGGCATTACGGCTAATGTCCGTAATGTACCTTCCTTTTTGAAACATATTTCTGTGACGACCTTGAGTAAACAAACGGGCCACCAGGGGACTATCAGAAGCTTCGGCCATAAGATCATCGAGGACCAAAATATTGTTGAACTTGGGATTGATTTCACATAGGTCGTCGGACAGATCGGGTAAACTGGATTTAAAACGAATAGCGCTTCCCATAGTTTTACTCATCATATCATCGACGTCTTGCCATTGGTTGTAATACCAAAAGATTTTCCTCGGTTTCTGGCAGTCATAAATGATGTAATCTTGTTCAAGAAGTTGTCGTACAAAAAACGTTTTGCCACATTGCGCTGGGTCCACCACCACTAGAGAAAACTTGTGTCGGAATTTAAAGTCCATGTATGGTTCTGTGGTCAATATTGTGATGCAAGGGGTACTCCTTTTTTTCGTACTAGCGTTTGTGTTCTTGTCTGTTTTGGCTTAAATGACTGTTGTTGCTGACGGATATGGGAAACAGCAGGAACGTTCGGACTCCATGAAGTCACTGCTGCCTCTCCCAAACCAGCTTTCCTTTGTTCCGCTTCGAGATCGTGTACACATAAAAGATGACGACTTAAATTATGTAAATCAGGTCGGCCACATATTGGACAAGTCCTTGGGAACCTTTTCGTCATGGTGGTCGAGATGAAATGACCTAGGAACATCATTTATATAGGGAATGGAGTAGGAAACTACAGGGTAACCAAAGGATAACCAGGGATAACCAAGGGGTAACCAAAGGGTAACCATAGGGTAACCACGGGGTAACCATGGGGTAACCATGGGGTAAACGCGATATTGTGAATACTTCGCCGTAGCCAACAAGCTCTGAAATCAGTGAAGACGAAACAGAGAACAGCTCTGATGATGAGTATGTCTGGGCCCGTCTTCAAAACGAAGCTATTCAGTGACAAGACAATCACTGGAAAGAACTGGTACAGCGCCATGAGGGGCTTGGGATAGCCAAGAGGTTGCCAAAGTTAAAGCCAGCAACGTTCTTGTGCCTAGCTACAAGAACGAGCTGAGACAAGTGCTTTTCGACACCCTGAAATGGATGCATGATCTACGAAAGGATCCCTACTACAAGCAAATTATAGAGACACGACAGAATCTCATGGACAAGGATGATTTTGACTGAACAGAAGCCACCGAAGCAGCCATTGAGAAGCGAAACTTTCTACTCAACAAGTGAAGTTCCAACGTGGGGCGGTCAATTTTACCAGCGCTATTGAGTTGACAACCCAGAGTATCGCTTCTGCAATTTTATAGTTAAATAATTTTATAGTATACGTGCCTCTAGTGGTAGTATTTTATGTAATAGCTAAATAACGGACAATATAATGGACAATAAAGAAGATAAACAATATATAGCACACATCGGGAAGAATGCCGCGACGTACATCCGGGACTCTACGCTTGAACAGCGCTAGATTCGAAAGCTAATTATCCATAAATACAGACAATAAGGACCAAAACGGCCGACCTTGGCACTTATATTGCTATATATTGTAAAAGCTATTCGTTCTATAAAGTTGCTAGACTCGGATTTTTAAAGTTGAAAGATCAATAAAGGAATTTTGCGTAGTTATTTCAACGTAGTTTAAATTTTTACTTCCCCCACGGCAAGCTACATTTTGGTGATTTTGGCCTTTCTCCATGAGGGAAACATATTCAAAGCTAGTTTTATGCTCCAGGAAGTACTTCTTGTAAGTTGCTAGAAACGGAAACGTATAGTACCGATTTCGGAGATGTGATTTCTATCGTTTTCGTTCGATTTGCGCGGGTTTTTACTTCCCCCAGAGAGATTTCAATTTTAAGCACACAGATCATTCAAATAAGCCCGCGCCATCATTCCCGCTTTTGGTTTGAATCCGAATAATAATGAGTCGCATTTCCCTCGAGATGAGTCTAACAAAAGAATCCAAAACAAAAAGAAAAGCCAAGAGAATTCAGCCTTTTCTTTAGGTGACGTGCCTTTTGTTGTGGCAAATAAAAGTGCTCCAAGTCAAACTTTTGAAATGGTAATCACATCCAGAGCAGATCGACGAGCTCACTCACGCATAGCCAAGTCATAAGATTTGTTTTGGTTTGCTTGATGTCGCTTAGAACAATAGGATTCTACCCGATGATCTATTTATTTTTTTCTGATGTTATATCAATTCTAAGGTGCTGACTAGCTAGTATAGACAAACATAGTCTAACATAGACTAGTTACATAATCTAACATAGACTAACATAATCTAACATAGGCTAACAGACTAGTTACATAGTCTAATAATAGTCTAACATAGAATAGTTTCGTAGTCTAACATAGACTTATTACATAGTCCTGCTCTAGTTTTATATAACAAAAGAATGCCCGTGTAAATCATTCATTATAATTAATATTCGAATAATAATGAGTTGGAGTCAACAAACACAAATCCCTTACACAAAAGATTTGTCATTAGCATAAGAACTCAGTGAACCGTGGAATGATATTACTCGATGGTGTCTTCGGCGCTCGGCTTTTATAGAGCCCGAGAACAATAGCTTGCATCCTTCTATTGTCTTGAGAAAAAGTATGTGAGTATCCTTCTATTGTCTCCAATTACAATAGGCTCACCACCATGCTCATCCGCTCTCCTTCTATTGTCTTGAGAGAAAAAAAGTAGGGGGTATCCTTCTATTGTCTCCAATAACAATAGGCTCCTCACCACCCTCACCGAAAGTGAGGTCCAGTGCTCACCCGCATCCTCACCACCATGCTCACCCGCTCACCAACAGGCTCATCCGCTCACACTTCTAAAAATAGTCTGTGACGTCATCCTGCTCACCACCATGCTCACCCGCTCCGCGGCTCCGAAAAAAGGTCCGTGGCTCCGAAAAAAACCCGGATAATTCGGTGCGCCCTATACTACTCATATTGTCTTCAAACTGATTTTCAAGCAGAAGGAGAAAGGGGAGAATTTCCCTCTAAAATTGCAGGAAGATGGGTTTTCCTGCCATAATTTTCCTGCAATCTGATTGGTCAGTGCATTTTAACACTGAAATCTGATTGGCTGATTTATTTTAGTGCTTCATTTTGATTGGGATTGACAGTGATTCCAAAATGGATATAATAAATGCTTAAAATTATTCAGGCTGACCGCAGTCCGAGTGTCACGTGGGATGTTATTCCACAATGCTGCCCCACAATAACTGAAGCACTTTTTTTTACTAAATTCAGTGTTAGGTTAGAAAGAGTCAGATTTATATCTGAATTGCATAAATTGAAAGTATGTTGATCTGAGACCAATGAAAACATTTCTTTTAAGTAACTCGGACTAAGGTCATTTAGAACTTTATATACCATGACGCATTTATCTCTCTTTTTTCAATTAAAGGACGCCAATTCAGATTAGATAGTAAATCCTTAGAAGGAGCATCATAATTGCTAAATGTGATAATACGAGCTGCTCTATTTTGAAGTTTTTGTAGTGTTCTCAGGAGACTTAAGGCCTGGGTCTCATTTGCATTCAAAATGAAGGATAAAAAACGTTAGGGGGTGGTCTATCTTTAGTTGCTTTGCTACTTCCACAGTCAAACATGGTTAAGGTTGTTAACGGTCATGCAACAAATGAATTTTCCTTTGTTTTCGTAGCATGACATACGTCATGCCCTATTGGTATGCTCGGTTATGTAATTTCTATTGTTAGAAAACCCTTGTCATAGACCGTGCCCCTCATGCTCTATTTGGAGGGCAATGGTTGAAAACTACCATTTTATATCGAGCCTCACTGCACTCACTACGCTCACTACGCTATTTGGAGGGCGATGGTTGAAAACACCATTTTATATCGAGCCTCACTGCACTCACTACGCTATTTGGAGGGCGATGGTTGAAAACACCATTTTAAATCGTGCCTCACTGCACTCACTACGCTCACTACGCTATTTGGAGGGCGATGGTTGTATCGAGCCGCGCTGCGATCCTAACGCTCCCTACGGCATTTCAAGGGCGACGGTTGAATGCTACCATTTTATATCGCTGTAGCTTTTTCTAAACTATGCACGGAATGCCCCTACGCTACTACGATCGTAGTTTAGAAAACCCTTGTCATAGACCTTGCCTGGTATAAAATAGAGAGTGAGCGTAGTGAGTGCAGTGAGGCTCGATATAAAATGATACTTTTCAACCATCGCCCTCAAAATAACGTAGTGAGCGTAGTGAGTGCAGTGAGGCTCGATATAAAATGCTAGTTTTCAACCATCGCCCTCCAAATAGCGTAGTGAGCGTAGTGAGTGCAGTGAGTGCAGTGAGGCTCTATACAAAATGGTAGTTTTCAACCATCGCCCTCCAAATAGCGTGGTGAGTGCAGTGAGGCTCCATATAAAATGGGTTTTTCAAGCATTGCCCTCCAAATAGCGTAGTGAGCGTAGTGAGTGCAGTGAGGCTCGATATAAAATGGTGTTTTCAACCATCGCCCTCCAAATAGCGTAGTGAGTGCAGGGGGGACTCCAATATTTTTTTGTCGGGGATGATCGTCGGAAATTTTCATTTTCAACCATCGCCCTCGAAACAGCGTAGTGAGCGTAGTGAGTGCAGTGAGGCTCGATGTAAAATGGTAGTTTTCAACCATCGCCCTCGAAATAGGGTAGTGAGTGCAGTGAGGCTCGATATAAAATGGTAGTTTTCAACCATCGCCTTCCAAATAGCGTAGTGAGCGTAGTGAGTGCAGTATGCAATATTCTTTGGTCGGGGATGATCGTCGTAATTTTTAGGGGTTAAAATCACGATGGTTTGGTCTCTTTTAGGGGTGATCTTGATCTTCAATAAATTTTAGGCAGATTGGTATCTTTTAGGGCCGAAACTGTGTCCAAATTGCTTTTTCTTATGATGGTACTTCTAAAAACCGTGTCAGAAAGAGAGATTATTCGATGAGAAGACGATAAATTAGAAACAAACAAGGAAATTTCTTGATGGGTATCTTTCACCTGTTACTTGTGTCCTTCGCACCTACTTAGGTACATAAGACTTCATATTTTAGGGTATCGTTTAGGGTAATAAATTGTTTGAGCCACGCCATGGCCCGCCATGTTTTGGTATCTTTTAGGGGTGAAACCACCATTTTATATCGAGCCTCACTGCACTCACTACGCTCACTACGCTATTTGGAGGGCGATGGTTGAAAATACCATTTTATATCGAGCCTCACAGCACTCACTACGCTCACTACGCCATTTGGAGGGCGATGGTTGAAAACTACCATTTCATATCGAGCCTCACTGCACTCACTACGCTCACTACGCTATTTGGAGGGCGATGGTTGAAAACTACCATTTTATATCGAGCCTCACTGCACTCACTACGCTCACTACGCTATTTCGAGGGCGATGGTTGAAAACTACCATTTTATGTCGCTGTAGCTTTTTTCTAAACTATGCACGGAATGTCCCTACGCTCCCTACGCTACTACGATCGTAGTTTAGAAAACCCTTGTCATAGACCTTGCCCCTCATGGTCGATTGATGTGGTGTCAGAAGTCGTTTAACATAAGTAGTCGATTGACAACAATATCGATTGGTGTTAAATATGAGATATTAGCATATCAAAAGGCTTGGTACATGGCAGATTTGCACTCGCTCATTGATTTATTGTCGATTGACATGGTGTTAGAACTCATATTACCGATTGCTGTTAGATATGAGATAATAGTATTTTAATAGTATTTTGGTACTAAACAAATTTTGTTTTCACTTATTGTCGAAGTTTATTAAATATTTTGTATTTGTTTTTTACAGGTGATACTACAATAACCCTCTTGGAAAGATGACGACAGGATGATGATTAAACAATTGATAATTCATTTTTTACATTCTAGGGCCTCATCCACTCGTTCGAGATAGGTTAGGGAAATGAATTCCTTTTTTTCAATTTCTAAAAGATGTAAATTTGCCATGTACTTTGCCTGCTAGTATTACACACGTAGCGTTATATCTATCAAATTTAGCAAATAAGAAAATAGTAAGCCGTACTGCTATTGCTCATGCCGCTTTAAATATAGGTTCAAAACATAGGAGGAGGTCTTGCATAGAAATTCAAAACCGACCGCGGAGCGGGAGGTTTTGAATTTTTATGCAAGACCGACTCCGTAGTTTTGAACTTGTTTACATACCTACCACACCCAAATTCTATTGTTTTTATGGAAAGCTCATTATCACTGTTTTATCTCTTTCTGTGTGCCATTGTCAGAAATGGCAGAAATGGACAAAAATTCCTAATAACGTTACCCCGAACAAAAGGTTTGTTAACAAAAGGTTAACAAAAGTGTCTTGTTCTATAGAAATTCTATCCAATAGCAGAGCAACACAACGAGTCGCCTTTTCTGGGGCTTGGCAGTGGGATATTTGAATATCAGATTGCTTCAATGCTTGCCGTGTAAACATTTCTGCGGAATAGTTGCGCATTTTGTAAACCAGATGGCCAGCAAAATTTGGGATGAACGTTCAACATCATCCATGGGATGGATAAAGACAGGTAAATACGCAATGTTTGAGATTGAAGTACATTTCTGCTTAATTTCAGTTTCTGTAGTCAAGAAAACTGGTGTACATGATTGAATAGCCGAATTCACACTATATAGACGAGTTTCCCGTCTGAGACCAGTTTCTCGTCAGAAAAATTTCCTGTCTTATGTGAATTCTAGTCGGAAACTAGTCGGCTTATTATCGCCAGACATTCTCCTTCAAAAAAGTTTTTTTTCGCGTGATCACAGAAGAACAGGGAAGAACATTCAAGACGAGAAACTCGTCTCAGACGGGACACTCGTCTCTAGTGTGAATTCGGCTAATCATAGTATAATGTTTCTCGCTCTATTTTGTTCTAAAAGTAGCTTTGTATACATTCCTAACATGTTGCATTTTCTTCAATTTAGATTTGGCAATTTGTTTCCTGGATATTACTGCATGCCGGCGAAATATGACAAGCAATGACGATGTTTGTGAGTTTCAATTTGACCGTTGACTTTTTTCTTGAAAAAGCAAAGGAAAGAAATACAATTTGTATTGAATAGAATTGAACTGAGGGATTGAACATGATCATTGTATTGATTTATTGTTTACATTAAATTTCCTAACGATAGTCAATGGATATTGTTTTACTTTCGTGTAATTTTGAGACAGAATAGTATAGTAGTGCACAATTTAAAATTGATTTTTTGGGAGCGGGACTAATTATTTAATTCTGGTGCTAGGGTTGATTTGTGATTTGATTAATTTAGAGGAGCGTGTAGCTTAATGTAAGACCCGGTACAGGTTTTACATTTGGATGTAAGACCTGTACCGGGTCTTACATTTGAATGTAAGACCTGTACCGGGTCTTACATTCAGCCCCACACTCCCCTAAATTATTCAAATGCCGCTACCATCTTTTAAATAGTATAGGTTTTGCATCAGGGTTCAAGACCTGCATAAAACAATAGGATTTGGGTGTGGTAGGTTTTTAAAGTGGGTTCATAGTTTCCTACCAATAGAAAGGAATCCTTTGGATGCAACGATTTGTAATAATTTAGTACAAGCTGAGAAGAGAGCTAGAATAAATCCAATTAAGAAAAAGAGCCTGTTACATCAGCACTTATTCAAGAAATAGTTCACGCTTATGCCCAAGATAGTGCTTCTTTGAAATATTTACGTATCGCAACTATGTGTGTATTAGCTTTCGCAGGTATATTTCGGTCTAAAGAATTATTAGACATTAGGGCATGTGACATTAATATTTTTTCAGGTCATATCGTCGAGAAAGTCCCGAAGAGCAAGACTGACGTCTACCGGGAAGGACAACGAGTATTTATCCACAAATCGGATAAAACCACATGTCCTTATGCTTTATTGTTAAGATATTTAGAGTGTGCAGAAATTGATGTATCAGTTTCGTATGATTATGTATTTAGAAATGTTGTATATTCTAAGTCTTCTAATCAGTATAAGCTCGGTTCTAAGAAAGTGTCATACTCTACGTTTAGGGAATGTTTTAGATCTTGCTTGGAATCTCTAGGATACAATCCAAATCAGTATGGTTTGCATAGTTTTCTCTCAGGCGGACAAGTTCTATTGTAAAGAATATGACCAACTGTAGGTCAAGAGAAAGGCAACTTAAGATACATGGTCGATGGAAATCAGAAAAAGCAAAAGATATGTATGTTAAAGGAGTAATCGAAGAACAATTATTAGTAGCTAGTAATACTGGAATATAATCGATTGTACGAATTGCAAATTCATATTTATTTTCAATAAATAGCGTATGGTGCCTCTGTTTATCCTGAAACAAGCAACCCAACGTTTAATTAAAAAATTAAACAAGCCTTACCTGTAAGGTGAAGTTTGATTGGAATTCTACCTCCTCATTATTGCATAGAGAGATCACATGAGACAAGCGCATGCGCAGCAAGGTCATTCTTTAAATAGGCCCATACGTATATAAAAGGAACAACAGGGAGGGTTACGACTTTGACAATGTCCTTGTCATAACAAAAAAAAAATAACAAACTTTGTTTTAACTCGAATTTATAGAATAGCTTGTAACAGTTGATGTACAGCCATTACAGCTAATTTCTCCGAGTATTATACATAAACAACACATTTAAGGTATTTGCATAGGCTAATTTTGCGCAATTTAGACACAAATTATATCAGATTCATTAAACAATATACTCAATCTGCATAGAAAATCTGATAGAGTGATCTCTAAGGTGTATTTTCTCACACACAAAAATCAGACAACGCCCAATTGAGGTGTTAATTGGATTATCTTTAAACTCGAAATTTTCTAGTTTTTTTCCTTTTTCTTCCAGTGGCATGATAATCAAACAAAAATCGATACAAATTCATTATACGACTATCAAGATCAAGAGATCTGTGGCAGTGCATTTGATTTTCTTTTAAATCAAGAAAATTATAAAGGATTTTATTAATTCGCAGTTGACCTTCAAGTTATACATTAACGAAAATGTCTATAGCCACGCACTGCCACAGATTTCTTCGTCTCGAGTACATCTTCTTTCATGCCAAAATTCACGAAGATATCGTTGATTGTTTCCCCATAAAACATGTTTATGTACATGTCTATATGCTTGGCTGGGTGATTTCTTCTTATTTCAAGCCGTTAATCATCTTCAAACGAGAAAAACTTGGCACACACAGCCAGAATGTGGCAAAACCTTCCATTCTGGATCGTTTCCTGCGGATATCCGCTGAGCATTATGCCTGAATCCTCAAAAATACAATGGTCTACCTACCCCTCCCCCGAGGGTCATATTTTAGACACATGTTTTGGTTATTCATTCCATCGTAGTCGTCTCAAATTTCCGCATCCCAAAACACAGTTTCAAAGCTCATTTCCACTCCAGAATAGATCAAAACTAAAATAGAAACCTTTTAGCAACACAATCAAGAGTTTATTGCGAAGAAAATATAGTTTTTGAGCTAAATATTATTTGTGTGACTTTTTGTTTGATTGTCAAAAGTAACAGGATTAGTCTACTCCTCGGGTTACTTATTAATTGAAGTGAAAATCACCGATTTTTGAATGTGGTATTAGTCCGTTTAGAAAGCAGTTTTTCAAAAACAAATTTCAGATAACTAAATTAGGTCTAGCAGTCTTTCTATCTGCAAAATATCACGAAATTCTAAACACCTAAATTTTCCTTCATTTTAGCCTAGGCTAATACCTTAAGAAACCCAACTGGCCGGGAGGCAAACCAGTCGGCTATGTACATAGAATGGTCGAGGAGTCAGAGCGGGGTCTCGAACTCGGGTCACCGGATTACGAGGACGACGCTCTGACCACTCGGCCACCCTGCCTCCCCTACCTTATGGGAGGGCATGTGATCTCTCTATGCAATAATGAGGACGTAGAATTCCAATCAAACTTCACCTTACAGGTAAGGCTTGTTTAATTTTTTTTATTCTACCTCCTCATTTGCATATTCGAGATCCCATGAGACTTCAAAGCATATGGGCCTTAACCCAATAACTTATAAACCCATAAACCACTATATGGAACAACACGATTTATTCCAATGTAATATATGTTCTAAAGGTCAATACCAGTTGAAACTGTATTTGCTAATGTCAATGAGAAAAAACTCAGCAATGTCACTTGGAACAGCTTAACACGGACTCTCCAAACGAGTTATCCTTTGCCACCTCCTTATTGTAATATGTAGCAAATGTACACTGTCCTGTCCACCCCGCAGTAGACAAAATTACATCCAGTGGCACACCTTTCCTAGCTCCTCTTGTGCTGTGGGGGGGGGGGGGGGGGCAAATGTTGTGGTGTCAATACACCAGACAGTCACATAACCGACTTAATCCATCTTGAAATAGTGCTCTTAGCAACAGGTTTATATGGTTTAAGATAACTGAGAAATAACTGTGTATGTCCTGGTTTCCTCAGAGGTTCGGTTCTTCTGAGATATTCCTCCATGTAACTCATAACACAAAGTCTTTTATCTACTGGATAAGCTGGTAAAATCAAAACAGGATTATGTCTTCCTGGTCGAGATTGCTTGATAAGTTTATTGAGGTGGAATTTGTATGCAGATGTCTCCTTCATCAATGTGCAATGTCCATCAAGTGCACAGACTGACCTCTTTGTCCCGTAACTAGCATGCAAAGCATTGCTACCTTTAGTGTTAACAACTTAAGAGTAAGTTTATCAGCTGGGCTCCAGGTTTTTAACTGATCCAGAACCTTTGAGACATCCCATCTGGTTTGGTACCTAGGCAATGGAGGTCTGTTAACAAATGTGGCTTTCACAAAGCGTTTTACTAATGGATGATCTCCAACTGTGTAGGAACTGTCAACGAACTCCACTGCCGACGACAATGCCGACCTAGCTGTATTGATTGCCGAGTAACTGCTACCAGCATCAAATAATTCTGTCAAAAATTCAATTACACTTGCTACAGTGGGGTGAACGGAATCCTCACCCCTGGTTTTTGCAAACGTAATCCACTTATCCAAATACACTTGCTTTGAGGTTCCTGACCGCCAGGAGGACATGATGATGTCGCTAGAGTCGTTGCCTGATAAGAGACAAGCCATGAGTCTTATCTTCGGCCACAATGGGTGTGTTCTTGACTTGTTGTGTGGTAGTTGTAACAGAGTTTTCTTGTTCGGAAGAATTACTGGTTGACTGATTAGCATGTGACACAGCCTTGGGAACCAAACTTGGGTTGTCCAAATGGGAGCTACAACAATTGCTCTGCCTTGATCTTGATGTTACTTTTGTAACACTTTCGTCAGCATACTGAAAGGAGGAAAAATATAAACAAATTTATTTCTCCAGTCCAAACACATTGCATCAATCGCCCAGGCCTCAGGGTCAGCACGCCATGAGACAAAAGGCTTTAACTGGTAATTGTGTCTGGAGGCAAATAAATCTATTTCAGGGTACCCATATCTATCTGTCAATAGACTAAATACGTGAGGATTCAGTTGCCATTCTGTCCTGTCCTCAAATGTGTCAGCAATCACATTCATTACTCCTGGAATATGTGACGCTGAAAGCCAAATTCCTCGCTCTATACACCATAACCAAATAATTCGTGCAAGAGTATTGCAGTGTATTGAGTGGGTTCCCCCATGTTATTTATATATGTGACTGCTGTTATATTATCTACTTGAACATGGATATGAATATGTCTTTCATTACTGCATAAAGCTTTCAATCCCAAAAGAACTGCATTGAGCTCAAGAGCATTTATATGGTTGTACTCTGCAGTTTCACAGTGAAGCCATCGCCCCCCTGTAGGTTTAGCGTTCTCTCTACTTGCTCCCCAGCCATCCATGGATGCATCAGTTGTGAGTGTAAAAACTGGGTTCCCATGGGATATTTTTCTTACATAATGAAAACTCTTCTCTCTCCACCAGGAAATGTCTTCCCTGGCTAGGGTTGAGAATCTCATGGATGCCTCAAAGTGTCCCTTATTCTTAGTAAGTGCTTCTGTTTTCTCGATCTCAAGTTGTTTGTAATAAAGGGGGCCATATTCAACTGCTTGGGAGCAAGCCACTTACGTGCCAATCAGCTGAGCTGCTTCAGTTGTAGTACACATTTCACTGTTAAGCACTTTATCAGTGAGAGCAATAATTGTGCCCACTTTTTCTTTTGTTAGGCTGACAGTCATGTTGATTGAGTCAAGAATAAATCCCAAATGTGTTATAATTTGGGTTGGTTTCATAACAGATTTCTCCACCGAAACAACAAAACCCAGCTCGGTGAACAAATCATATGTGTCGGTCACATTTTTCTGGCAATCAGCAATTGATTCCCCAATCAAGAAACTGTCATCTAAATAGCCACTGGATACATGTCCTCTGGCACGCAATGTTGCATACACTGGTTTTAGAAGCTTAGTAAATATACGGGGAGATGAACTTTAAGCCCATTGGCATAGTGACGTATTTATACAGTTGGTCACCAACTTTAAATTTGAATAGTTTTTGCGAGTCTGTACTTAAAGACACAGCATAGAATGCATCGGCCAAATCAAGCGATGCCATAAAACAGCCCTGCTTCATCAAATTGATACACGATTGAATTGTGTCCATCTTAAAATGGATTTTTGGTATATATTCATTTAAAACTTTCAGGTTGAGTATCAGACAAAATTTTCCATTTTTCTTTGGTCGCAGGAAAACAGGAGAGATGAATTCCCCCTCTTCGTGAGAACATTTCTCATTTCTCAATAGGACAAGAATCCAATTCAACTGTATAACTACAAACTATAGACAATATCATCTTATCTGATGTTATTTGTTCCCATTTGGGTAGGCAATATTTCAGTCCTCCCACTTTTACGATATTTTTGTAGCCAGTGTATCCTGCAATTGCGTCCCAGATTTCTCTGAGTGTATTGCTACATTTCTTACCTGCTTGCTTGCAGGATTAAATGTTGTCAACGACGGTTTTGGAATGAGGTCTATTTCCTGTGTTGTGGAGGCCTGTACCCGCTCCCTCTTTGCTTGCTTGGGTGGCCTCTTCGCCGGCCTAAAAAAGGAAATGTCTTCAGCTGTTCTGGTCTGCTTTGACTACTTGTAGAGGTGCGAGCCCTCTTGAGTGGTTTAGCTGTGACTTTTGAAGTCACTTTACTTGCTTCAGTCAAGTCCTTGACAGCTTTTCCCAGATCAGATCCAAACAGGAAATCCTGTTCTACTGGATTTTGCTCACTATACAATAGTTTATATTCGGTTTTCATTTCTCCTTTGAACAGGGACCTCCTCCTCAAATCAGTTTCATGAGAAGCATCTGCTAAAAGAGAGATAGCATTCTTCAACATCAGACTTTGCCTGCATTCGCTTGGTTGATTTAATGTAATGATCCATAAGGTTGTTATTGCTGATGCCTTTTAGTAAGGGTTTCTGTGCTTTTTGCATCATGATATCGTCGGTTTTCACCTCCTTCCTAACACTGTTAAAAATCTCAGGGTTACTCGTACCACATCGAGTCGGTGGCAATTTCCCCATTAGTTCGTCCCTGGACTCTTTGCTCATCCCTTGACTGAGCAGTTGTGTTAGGAGATCCCCTAAGTCTGAATCTATTTCCTCTCCGTCCTTTTGTGTTTTGTTTATGCCTTTCGCTATTTCGGCAAGGACCTTTTTCGTTGGGGGCTCTGATATCTGAGCTTCGTCGTGCGAGGCTGGTTTGGATGTCACTTCAGTGGAACGCGAGACGTCGTGTTCGCTATCTGAAGGAAGGGATTCGCTTTCGCTTTCCCGCCCGTCTTGAGATTCGTCGCATTGGTCATTGAAGTTATCGTACGCCGTTTTTATCTCAGTTATGACGGGTAGTACAGCACTTAGCTGCCGTTTTATCTCATTCATATCATTCGCCATGTGCTCCACTGACATAATGACATTTGGCCGGCGCTCGTGCCGGCGCTCGTGTTGTTTGGCGCCTTTGGCTTTGCCTTTGAAGTCTCCGTCGACTTCTCACACGGCTTTCGCCGTTTTAACTCTGACTCTTTATTCCCCTCCCCCATCGGAGCAGCCTGAGTTTGTCGACCTTGCTTCCTGTTGGAGGGCTTTACTCTAGAGATTTTTCCCTTTCGGGAGTCTCGAGTGTCCATTTCGGACTCGTTGGCGTTCTTGGTTTTCAAAATGGCGGTTGGTTCACCTTCGACCGTGTGGATTTCATTGCGCGGGCTTTCCCGCTCACCACTATCCTCGCCAATACCGGACATTTCGTCCTTTTTAAGCGCCATGGGTTCTGCAATCGTTTTCTTCCCTTTATAAAGATACGGAGGTTATCGATGCACGGTATTTCGACAAAAGGATTATGGCCTAAAGTAGAAAGTACCTTCGCTGCAAGAAGGATACGCTCAATGACCTTGCTGCGCATGCGCTTATCTCATGGGATCTCGAATATGCAAATGAGGAGGTTGTCTTTGATTCTGTTATTCCCAGTCATGCGGAGAGTTAAGAGGAAAATATTTTTCATTCGGACGAACTGGTGAGGTAGAATGAAAGTAAATGTTGTGTTTTGTTTCCATGGAAACATGGAATGTGACCTTTGAACCTTATCTTAAAGCAATTTCAAAAAAAGCCCTCGGCAGGTCGGGAAAAGTTTCAAACTGTGAGGATTTAACAATGTGATGTGTTTAAGGCCATCACAGGTATATCTGATCCAATTCGAAAACGTGACCATTTCTCTAGCTGGTAATGTATCAGAAAGTAACCTGCTTATTTGTGCTCGTGATTTGGGGTTTCTTTTGTAATATATACACTGCAAATGCCCTCTCGTTCAAGAATGCTACACACGATACACAGTGACTCGCGCCCTGATTCAATTGAAAATCAAACGCAACACTCAAAATTGTCGTTCTAAATAAATAAATTTAACTATGGACATTGAGTTCATAAGCATTTCGAAGGTAATTTTGCTGGATAATTCTAAAGCATGAAAGCAGTGTATGTGTGCTTCAGCCTAAATGATAAAATAATGACAACCAGCACTAAGCTTCACGTGACTCGTTTGACAGTGGATGTTCGAGACAACGTGCCTCTTGCTTGGAAAATTGAATGTTAACTTTTACACGCTGACTGTTATTTTATATACACAAAGTATTAATAAATAGGCCTTTTGGTCGTTAAAGGATCTTTGAAAGTTTGTCTCCGAGCCGCATTTTTATTTAAAATGCATAACGATGTCGATTAAATAAGTTTTTCTGAGTTGTTTTGACAGCCAGACAGCACTCGTGCGGGAAATACCTGTCTCTGTACGTCCGTCTACATGGAAATTCGACAGTGGCCGTTGAACTTTCCCAGTTGAACACACCCAAAACCTCAGAATAGAAAGTAAGATTAAAGCAAGGCAAGATTCTGTATATTGTGCTTCCAAATTGTGTGAGGGTGTACGTGAATTTCGCGAAGTGAATAGCTAATTTTGCCTAGGGATGTGTACCTCTGAGTCTAGAGGGGAAACCTGTTCTAGAGGCAGTGGCGGATCCATAGGGGGCTCCAAGGGTTCAACGGAACCCCCCTTGAGCACCAGAACAATAAGGATTTTATTGTGAAATCCAGAACGCTCGCGCGGACGAGCGCTACCAGGAGCAAATATTATTACTATTGTCCGTATCAGTCTCCGAAGGAGTGAAGAAGAAATGGAACCCCCCTTAGTAAAATCCTGGATCCGCCAAATTACAGCGACAATCGATCTTCACCAATAACAAGCCCATAAAAACAAATGAACTCCGAACTTCAAGTTCTCGCATGCCAAAAAAGTACTTAGCAAAACTTTTTTCCAGACGTTAAAACATGGCGATTCCCAGTTTTTTCTCTGTCCTTCCATAATAACTGAAAGAAGGAAAGCAAAGATAAAGTCTAACAGAATGAGCTTATTCGTGGCAATTGCTAAAGATAGTTAACCTTCATAGACAGAGGACGACTAGAGAAAGCTCCGAGTTTATTGAGTTGTGAACACGCCCTTTACATCGGGATTAATGCTTGCAACCCATGATAGAACAACTACAGAATGTGGGGTAAAGGGGCTGGGAATGAAGTAACCTATCTCAGCAGATCACGACAGAAACTAGTTACTAATCACGCTAACGTGAGAGGGGCTGCCCTCTCTGGGGGGGGGGGGGGGGGGGGGGGGGTGTGTTGTCTCAAGGCTCAAAGCCGGACATGTCGTAGCTAGTCTCTGCGGTTAATGATGACTTAGTAAGCGAAACATCTGAGAGATAAGTAAAGATTAGCCTAGATCCTGCCGCTTTCCCACATAAAGAGAGATTGGTTTGCATACCTGTCTGGCTTAAATGAGATGGGTAAGTCATCTTCCAAGCGAAGGGTGGTTTGGGGTGAAGGATAGATCCCAGTAGACAAGTGTCATCTCTCCCAATCGAAAAAGAAATATCAAAGCTTAGGGCCAGGCTGAAGAGATGACTGATTCAGCTGTAGGGGATTCAAGGGTGGTGGTTTAGCACCCCCTTGATACAAAAATGGTATAAAACGGCAAAATGCAGGCCTTAAAGAGAAGGTGTTAGCAGCCCAAATAAATCAGGCTTTTCACACCAAAAACGCACCCCATTTTCAAAAACCTGGATCCGCCTCTGCTGTGATAGCTGACTCGCGTTTTAATGCAATTCGCCATTTACGTACCAGCTATATTCTTTCTCTACGTAAAGCTTTCTTGTGTTGCATATCCATGAAAGCTCACAGATACGCACACACATTTCGACGAGTGAGCCAAGACCTTTTGAAAAACTCCCAGTCACTAAACAGAACGCCAAACGAGCAACGCAAGAGAGGGGGGACTTCATTGAATCGGTGTTTTCTATGATTATAAATTGCGCCATCAATTTGACATTACACAAGTATAACAAAATAATTAAAACCTAACAAGAAAATTTTAAAAAGTTAAAAGGAAGATTGGCACTCAATGCGACATATGGGAGTGTAATGGTAGCCGGGAGAATTGTTCCAATCAGAAATTGTCCGGACCAGAAACTTTGTTTATAGGTGTCATGAGGTTTGAATGTATTATTTTAGAGCGCGAATTTTGAGTGTTTATGTTTAATTGTTTCTGTTCAATTGAATCAAGGCTCGCGTATAGGATTCTCGACCGAGTGACGCATTTGCAGTTTATATATTACAAAAGAAACCCCAAATCGCGAGCACAAATAAGCAGGTTACTTTTTTATTACATTACCAGCTAGATAAATGAATATTAGAGGCAAATATAATAGTGTTTTCAAATTTATTAAGCAATATTATGAAGCAACAACGTGACAATGAGCCTATTCATGTGGAACTTTTGAGAGAAACTAAGTATCAAAACTTGTGAAATAATATGTGATAATCGTACCGGATTAAAATTTGCTATAGCACATTATCTCAAGGAAACATTGGCTTCAATTATTTGGGAAAATGCCGATTAAGCAATAAATAGCGGAAGAAGTTTGCATGCGCTTTGAAGGTTTTCAAGATTACCCCGATTTGCATAGCAACGCTTTGAACAAATTTATCCAACCTACGAATTCTCGATCTTTAAACTGTCCACTGCATGGGATATTGTCATCTTTCTTCGTAATGTCCGATTCATCAGAGGGAGCCAAATGTTCGCTTGCAGGGGAATATAAAGACAAAGAAAAAAAAACAAATGGCCCCACTCGTGTTGCTATGCTTCGTTTTAGTCTGCCTTTTTTGTCTCTTGAATCAATTAAATTGGTGCTTGAACGTAGTGCGCAGAAGCGCACTTAATCTCCTCATTAACGCGATTCGTAACGAATGTGAGTTCCAGGACCCGATCAAAATATTTAAAATTCGGATTCTCCTCGCGACTATTTGTCATGTCTTCGTGACTGACAAACCAAAACAACAACTAGACAAGATGGCGGAATGAACACACGTGTTTATTTTACATGCGCGCGCATCTTATACCAAAGGAAGACCATAACATCTCCTCACCAAATGTGAAGTCCTAGTACAAAGAGTACAAATATTGCCTTGACCTAATGCGTGCGCAATAAACTAATGAAAACAAACAAGCAATGTCTTTAGTCTAGTGTCTTTTCTGAGTTCAGAGATCCAATCTCTGTGGTGCTTTTCGCACTCTCTGAGGGTATCACCGCTCACATCCATGAGGGCTGACACTCGCTGGTCCCATACCTTCAGTTACTGGCTCTGGTCCAGTGTTTACCTCAGGTGGGTCTGACACAGGAGCTGTAGGTGCTAACTCCCTAGGATCTGAAGTATCCTGTTGAAATGGACTTGCCATCACTGGTGGCGCACTTCCATCGACTTCTAGTTCAGCCTCCTGAACTGTGCTTGGATTAACCGCTGTTGGTTGTAGCGGATCAATATGTCGGCGCCAGATCAGTCCTGGTGCAACTTGTACTTTGTATGAAAGCAGATCCGTTTTCTCAATAATCAAGCCGGGGCGCCACTTCTTATCGCTACTGCGATAGTCACGTGCCATTACTGGATCTCCTACCTCAAGCTGACGTGTTATCTTGCCCTTAACTCCTGCAGCCTGCATACTCTGTTGGTGCTGTTGGTTCACCATTTTCCTATTCAGATTAGGTTTAAGAAGATCTAGGCGGGTGCGCAATGGTCTACCAAACATTAACTGTGCAGGACTCTCTCCTGTAGTTGAGTGAAGAGTGTTCCTTTGCTAACTTCTCCTTCCCTGGCTTAGAACTCTCGTGCATTGCGTGTAAGGCATGTTTAAAAGTTTGCGGTGACTTTTCTGCCTGTCCGTTGGTTGATGGATGATAGAGAGGTCCAGTGATATGTCGAATACCATTGCCTTTGTTAAAAGCATCAAACTCGTCAGAAACAAACCGAGATCCATTATCACTTACGATCTGTTCAGGTACTCCAAACCGTGCAAACAGGTCTCGTAGAATCTCAATGGTCTTGGGTGCTGTGGTTGACCTCATAGGTATCACCTCTGGCCACTTAGTGTGTGCGTCTACAACTACTAGGAACAGAGTACTGAAACGGTGCCGCATAATCAATATGTATGCGTTGCCATGGTGATGTAGCCCACTCCCATGGATGCAGTGGTGCTTTGTTTGGCGTCTTCTGATTCACTTGACAGCCACTAGATGCCTTTGCCAACATTTGTAGCTGATGGTTTATGTTCGGCCACCACACATAACTTCTTGATAATGCCTTCATCTTAACTATACCAAGATGAACATCATGCAACTCTTCTAGCACTCTGTCTTGCAGCTTACTTGGAATAACAACTCTCATACCCCACAAGATACAACCTTGGTGTACTGTGAGCTCATTGCGACGCTCATAGAATGGCTTATCTCCGTCCACTCTGACTGACCATCCCCTTACTATGGCCTCATAAACCTTCGATAGTATGGGATCACGTCTTGTTTCCCTAGCAACCGACTCGCTGGTTACTGGTAACAAAACAAACTGTGTCACATGAAACACTTCTGCTGAATCTACCTCAGACTCACCCTTCTCACTATATGCAGAGGGAGTCATGAAAGCCCATCTGCATTGCAATGTTCCTTGATGTTCTTATATTCGATGTCGTACTCGAACCAGATAGGAGCATGGCATATCGCTGCAGTCTTGCTGCTGTCATGGCTGGTATCCCTCTCAGGATGAAAAATTGACGTGAGAGGCTTGTGATCTGTAATGAGTGTAAACCGTCTGCCAAACAAGTAAGCACGAAATTTCTTCACTGCCCACACGATTGACAGAGCTTCCTTATAAATTTGTGAGTAATACGCTCAGCTTTGGTGAGTGATCTGGATGCAAATGCTATAGGGCGTTCACAGCCATCTGGCATGAAACGTGAAAGCACTGCACCAATGCCTGTCGGTGAGGCGTCGCTTGCGAGCTTAACTGGTAAGTTGTGGTCATAGTGTGTCAGAACTTGTTCAGATGTGATTAAACGCTTAGCCTCGTTAAAGGCTTGCTCACACTGTTCTGTCCACTCCCATTTGCTATCTTGCTCCAGCAACTGGTTGAGTGGGTGGAGAACGGTGGCGGCATTAGGCAAGAAACGATGGTAGTAATTTATAAGTCCTAGGAATGATCGGACCTGCGACACATCATCTGGCTTTGGTGCATTAACTACTGCCTCAATCTTCTCTTGTGTTTTGTGTAGGCCTTCGCTATTTTTTCGTGGCCACAAAACTGAACTCTCTCTCTCTAAAGATAAATTCACATTTATCCCTGTTTGCCAAACCTGCTTCTTGTAGCCGCTTTAGAAGCTTCTCCAAGTGTCCCAGATGCTCCTCCTTCGTACGTCCTGTTATGATCATGTCGTCTAGGATGCACTGAGTACCGGTATTTCCTGTAGTACCTGGTCAATCGCACGCTGCCAGATAGCGGGACTTGAGGTTACGCCAAAGACCAACCTATTATACTGGAAGAGACCTTTATGAGTGTTAATGGTTAGGGATTTCTTACACTCTTCCTTCATTTCCATCGGGTGATGTGCTTGTTTCAAATCAATTTTGCTAAAGTGCTTCCCCCCAGCGAAATTAGCAAAAATATCCTCAATCCGTGACAGAGGATACTGTTCCGCAAGGAGTACGGGGTTAACAGACACTTTAAGATCCCCACATACGCGTACAGAACCATTCCGTTTAACAACTGGTACAATAGGGGTAGCCCATTCACTATATTCTACTTTCGATAGAATACCGTCCTTTTCCAGACGAATGAACTCTGCTTCTACCTTGGGTCGCAGTGCATACGGCACCTGGCGTGCTTTGTAAAAGCGTGGTTGACAGTTTTCCTCAACCTTCCATCAGCCTTGAAACCTTTAAGCGTGCCTATTTCCTCTGAGAACACTGACTCATACTTCTTTAACAGCTGATTCACTTTAGGATTTACGGACCCCAAAAGTGGCTGACTGAGTTTTAGGGCATTTATCTCCCCTAAGTCCAATGGCATTTGGGTTAGCTAATCGCACCCAAACAATGCAGGACCCGGTGTGTCTACTACTTGTGCTGTTAACTCCTTAACTTCACCTCTGAAGCTAACATTACATTTCACCCTTCCCCGAGGGACGACTTCCTCTCCCGTGTAGGTTTTCAGGGTAACTTGGCTTGTTTCCAGTTTTAGATCACTGAAAAGTTCCTTATACTGTTTCAATGAGGGAAGGGTTCTCCAGATGGAACTAGACACAGGATCAGCAGTTTCGGTTATTCAACCGAAACTGCTGATCCTGTGTCTAGTTCCATCTTGAGAGCCCTTCCCTCTATCTCGGGTTTCACCAAGATTACATTTCCCTTGCCCTTGATTTTATTCACTTCAAGAGAGGCTAAATAATCATCACTGTCCCCGTCGTCTTCCAAACAATCTACTTGGGGTTGGGAGCCCTGTGTATCACATTTCATTTTCTTACATGCCCTCTTAATATGCCCCGTCTTTTGCAGTAATGACACTTTTCTTTCATGAAAGGACAACTCTTGTGGTTATGGGTACAAAGACAATGATAGCATTTCTCATCTGACCCTTTAGGTGGCTGGGGTTTCTCTTTTTCAGGGTTTGGTTTGGATTCCTTCTTAGCCTAGGGGTTTGTTTTACTTAACTTATCTACACCCCTCACGGCTTCTTTATCACCCTGGAGAGCTTCTACATCTTTATAAGACTGTTCAATGGCAATACATTTTGCAACTGCAACATCAAACGTGAGATCTTCTAACTTCATTTTAAGCAATTCCGACATCATTTCCAGAACCCAAACGGTCTCTGAGTCTTTCCAAACGCATAGTCTCGTTAAATTTGCACTCGGTTGCAAGATGCTTTAACACTGCTACATATTGGCTTACCGTTTCTCCAGTGCTTCGCGGCGCTCTATTGTCAAATTCATACCTCGCTACCAGAGCAGATTTCCGCGGTTTCAACTGCTTCTGAAGGCGTTCGACGATAGTCACGTGTTTATTTTACATGAATGCGCATCTTATACCACAGGAAGACCATAACACTATTGCTTTACGACGAACGGACTCTTCCGAAATTTAGCCGAAGATTGAAGCTTCCGAATGGTGGTTTTGGCGGGAATTTTGACTCTCAAAGAGACGAGAAGCACTTTGTTTTGTACAGGAGAGTTCGCAATTCGTCTATTCATTTGGTGCATTTTACTGCGCAGTGAAACTTTCACAGATTTAGATTGATTTTTAGGTTCTTTTCAGAGTAAATGCTGAATTTTCAAATAATTCGTAGAGATCGACTTGAAGGTTGTTGTACGTCGAACAGTAACTTTGGAAAACATCACTTGGATGACTCTATTCGCTTGTGTGCTCCGATAATTCTGTTCAAAATATGCATAAACTAAACAAGAAAAGCATGACACAAGTCACGTTATAGTCATTTTTTCAAACTTCTGAATTAAGAATTATTAATATTCGATCTAACATATTCCCCGTGCAACTACGTTTCTGTTTATGGGTTTAATATTAGAAATTTATTTCACTTATCTGTATTTCTGTACTTGCTAGTGCGATGCTTGAAACCGATTAGAGCTTGCATGATTTTTACTTGAACATAAATTACAATAACAATAACAATAACATTTGTATAGCGCCTATATCTAAATAGTTCTAAGCGCTTTACATTGTTGTAATCAAAATAAATATTTTCATTAAAAAATGTATTACAAATTTAAAAATCTAAAAAATAAAACTGTAAAAACAAAAACAAGAAAACAAAAGCAAAAAAGCAATAAAAAGGCAATAAAAAGAAATTACCCTTAAATTACCCTGCGAGGGGTTTCTTGTCTGTCATGAATTGAATGACTTTATCCGCTTGACCACTGTTACCTAACTCGATTAGCTCTGCTATTTTTTAGGTAACTGTGATCCTCTATATATTTAATTGTGATTTGGTTGTAATGTAATTGTAGTAACTACAGGGGGCATTAAATAGAGAATAATACATGGGCGCGCGGGGATATGGAATTTATCTTCGAGTGTTCAAATTTTGATATCAAATTTGAACACGAGAAGATAAATATCTTATATCTCCAAGCGCTCATGTATTATTCTGTTTATTATATATAATAAACTTTTTCGTGAAAATTTTTCGATTTGATGAATTTCGCGAGGAGTGGGCATTATCGTAATTTTTCACATGTGAAAACAACAAGCCAAATCCACATTCTTAGGCATAATGTAAGCAAGAAAAAGGAAATTGATCTAAAGCGACCTAACCAACGTGACTAGAGATTACATGACTCAATGCAGAGTCAGAACGTGATAATAAACTCGAGCCTAAAGAAAAATATCTGATAAGCTACTACAGTCGAAGCTCTCTGTGCGACCGCTCTCGTAAGCGACCAGCTCCCATAACGACCATTTTTCCGAAACCCCGTTTAATGTCACACAAACTCAAGCTCTCGTAAGCGACCGCCTTATCGATGCGACCAGCTCCGTTAGCGACCACAATTTCAAATCACCAACAGAGATTTTCTATTGTTTTTAAGCTCTCGTAAGCGACCACAAAACTTTTTGTCTTTAAAACATCAGTCATCACCTGATAAATATCATATCATGTATAGTTGAAATCACATGAACAACGAAAATGCCATCCGTAGTGTGGCAAGTGTCAACAGAGTACCTTTCTAATTTCTAGATTAAAGAATTTCATAATTATCGGGAAACAAATCAAACTATTTTAAGCATTAGTATCACGTGAGCCGTTCTCGTAAGCGACCAGCTCCGTTAACGACCGCAATTTTTAGTTCCGGACGTGGTCGCTTACGAGAGCTTCGACTGTAACTAGGTGTTGAAAATATTCTAATCAAAACAGTAAAAGAAGATGAAGTTTCTCCTATAAACTTTATGAAAATTATCCAAATGAAGGCGAGAGAAAGCGCTTCAAATTTAGTCGGAATTTGACCTCGTTACACCAGGACGGCGCAGATCAACATGGCAGAGGACAGTCCAGGCCAAGCTTCAGGAGATGGGGCTGACCTGGGGCGAGGCACAGAAGTTAGCTAAGGACCTCCAAAGATGTCGTCGCCGTGTCGCAGCCTTATTTCCCACCGGGGAAGAAGAGGATAAGTCAATAAGTAAACCATCTAGGCAAATATGTTGTCAAAAAACCAAGACCCTGCGTGATTTGCTGAAAAAAAGATAGTGCATGGTTATGGGGAGAAGCCCAGCAGAAAGCTTTCAGAGATATCAAGCTTGCACTCAGCACAGCTTCAACCCTAGCAATATACGACGACCTTGAAAAGGAAACCAAGGTCACAAGCAGATAAAGACGGAAACTTGAAGCCAGTAGCTTACATATCCCGAGCTATGACAGATACAGTACAGCGCTATGCTCAATTAGAGAAGGAAGCATTAGCGACTACATGGGCTTGTGAAAGATTCTCAGATTATCTCATTGGTAATACATTTCACATAGAAACTGACCATAAACCACTTGTTTCTCTTTTAGGAAAGAGATGCCACCCAGGATTCAGCGCCTGCGAATGAGGCTATTGAGTTTTAAAGTATACTATCTTACACGTGCCAGGTAAGAAGCTTAGTGTCGTTGCCCACACATTGTCGAGAGCACCTTTCGACACATCAGAGCACAAAGGCCTACAAGATGAAGAGATTAAGCTTTACGTTGATAGTGTTTTAGTGAACTCCCAGTGACAAAAGGCTGGATGAAATTTGAGAGCGCCAGGGGGAAGACGATATTTGTAGACAATTTGCAATTTACTGTAAAGAAGGATGGCCAGATAAGAGACATTTCCTTGGTGTGCTTAGAGCATACTGGATGGAAAGGGGGGAAATCACCTTAGTTCGTGGTCTTTTGATGAAAGGTCCCAGGCTTATTACATTATTATCCCAGCAAGCATGAGGCTAGATATGCTCGACCGGATCCATGAAGGACATCAGGGCATTAACAAGTGCCGTGCTCGTGCTAGAGCAACTGTATGGTGGCCCGGAATCAGTAAGCAAATTGAAGACCTAGTACACGGTTGCAGACAATGCGCCGAAACACAGAAACCCAAGACCAGAACCCCTTAAGGACCGGTCATTATTTATCGCCTTGGTTGGGAGGAGGGGGGGGACAGAGGATTTTTTTTGGGGGGGGGATCACTTCATTTTGGGGAGGGCGAAAGGGGGGATCTCTCAAAACCTGAAGCCCTGAAAGGGGGGATCACAAGAAATTCCTAAGGAGTGATTCCAGCAAGTTCTATATCATGTGCATTTAAAAATTTCGGCCCGCTTCGCGCGCATAAAGAAGGAACCTAATACAGTTTTAGTAGTTATTCCACCAACTTCTCTATCATTTGCATTTTTCTACCTCACTTCACTCAATGAATAATAAAAATTTCGGCGCGCGAATGATCAGATATAACTCTCCCAACATTGCCTGCAGTGATAGGCCTGCCGGGCAGTCACTATATTCGAAAGAAGAGTAAGCGTGTGTTCGACGACGACGAAATTCGGGCGCGCTTCGCGCGCAACAAAAGAAAACTGCGATCCTTTCTATCTGTAAATTGTCCTCTGCTAGGTCAAATAGTGGGCGAGGGGGGGGGGGGGGGGGGGGGTCACGAAAACGTTTAACTGTTCTGAGGGGGGATCACTTTAATCATTGTACTTATAGAGGGGGATCACTGCATTTTGACCTTTTATTACCCAAAATCCTCTGCCCCCCCCCCCCCCCCCCCCCCCAGGCGATAAATAATGACCGGTCCCTTATACCATCAGTGGTACCTGAAAGACAATGACTGATAATTGCGACAGACTTGTTCTATTTGAAAGGTCGTGCATACCTGATTGTCTTTGATTATTTCAGTAGATACATTGAAGTATCATATTTGTCTAACTCACAGTCTTCTCCAGAAACCATTCCACGGATAACAGTTCAGATGAAGGTCCTCAGTACGAGTCACATAAGTTTGAGAATTTGACTGGGGATTTGACTGGATTCCTAGTAGTCCAAGGTATTGGCCCAATCAAATGGTGCAGTAGAAAGGTCAGTGCAAACTGCAAAGAATTTGATGAGGAAAGAGAAAGATCCAGCAGTTGGATTGCTTGCTTGTCCACTAGAGAATGGATACAGTCCTGCAGAGCTATACTATTTGGTAGGAAGATAAGGTCAAGAATCCCAGTTCCCGGGGGGGGGGGGGGGGACTCCCAAGATTTTAGACGGGGGTGCTCGTCGGGAAAATTGATTTTGACCCTAAGGGATAGCAAAATGGGTGTGGCAAACAGCAAATTTACCCCTAAAAGAAAGCAAATTGGCGTGGCGACCGCCGAATTTACCCCTAAAAGCTAGCAAATTTGGCAGGTCAAAACAAATAATAGCGAATCTTAGGTCTTTTAGGGTTTTCAACCAAGTTTCCTTTGTAAATATCGGTTCTGGTGTCCGTACCAATATATTTCTTGGCAGGGATTGGTCTGAGACTCCCCTAAGGGATAGGGCTGATTTTAAACACCCCTGAAAGAGATAGCACGTATATCAATTTTATACCCTAAGGGATAGGACGAGCACCCCCGTCTGAAATGGGGAGTCCCCCCCGGGTCCCAGTTACTGAGAGAAAGCTACAACCACAATGCCCAGATTTGAGTGAGTTTAGAGAGCAGGAAGAAGTTAGAAGGCAGCGTCAAAAGAGCAGTTTTATGCTAGACACGGAGCTGCGAGAACTACAAGAACTTCCAGTTCGAGCTACAGTGTGGGTGCGAGAGGCGTTCCTGCAACAGTTACGGAAGCAGCAAACATACCCCGTTCCTACATAGTAACCACGCCAAAGGTACGGTGCGTAGAAATAGGAAGTTTTTTTATGCAAGTTTAAAGCTAAAGGTAGTGAGCAAGGCGAGGTCCCTGTAAATGTACAAGATCATGTGTTGCCAGAAGCAGAACCTCTGATGACATCGCCTAACGTTACGGCAGATAACCATGTCAGGGCAACGGCCCCGGAAGTTCCAGCGTCAACGGTAGTTACCCGAAGTGGGCGTGTCGTCCAATCGCCAAAACTCTTTCTGTTTGAACAGAAAGACTAAACATTTGTTTTGTTACGTTATATCAGAATAAGGACATGATACCCTTTTACACAGATGTTGTTATTAGCGGAGCTCCCGCACGGCGCGAAGTCCCGCGCGAGCGGAGCACCATACACAAGGAAAAGTGGTATAGCAAGAATCATATAGCCATCAAGTCACTTTTGAGTGGTTCGAAACATTTTTGTTACTTTTCGTGACGTAATCAATGACATCATATCACGTGACTGAAAGCAGATAGCTATTACCCCAAAGACAACTTTTGCCAAGTTTGGTTGCAATTTAAGCTTTTTTCGTGAAGATGACTTTTTTTGTCTATTCCTGAATCCGTCCGTGTCCACATCCGGGAACCTTAGGATTCTTTTAAATTCATATCCCAGGAAGGAAGGTAGTAAGACAACCAAACTTGGGATGTGCACCAACGTTGCTATGCGATGTGACTATTATTTTAGAACTTTTGTGTAATACCTTTGTTGTATGGGATCCGTGTTTTATTTAAAGAAGAATTCATATCTCGGGAAGGAAAGATAGCAAGACCATCAAGCTTATGGAAAATTGTCTAGGTGGTAAAGGGAGACAATATAACATGGTCACAGGATGTGACGTCATCGATGACGTCATCATTAAATAACGAATAAATAAAGAAAATCCGTTCATATCCAAAGAAGTCGAGATGGTAAAGCAACCAAATTTGGACAAAATTGTCTACGTAGTCAGGGCAATGCAACAGCATGGTCAGCTGACGTGACGTCATGAAAATATTACGTCATTTAAGAACATTTGTGTAAATAGCTTTGTGTGAGAGACTGGGAGCCTCGTGATGTTTAAAGAAAAATTCATAAATTAATAAGGCAACCAAACTTAAAAAATGTCTAGGTGGTAAGGGGGAGGGATAAAACAACATAGTCACGTGATACTTCGTTATCGATGACGTCATCGTTTAAGAAATTTTGAATAAACAAAAAAATGAAATCCGTCAAGAAGAGAAGATGGCAAGACAACCAAACTTGGGCAAAATTGTCTAGGTGGTTACGTGGTTTTTCTGATATGAGATATGGACAAACCAAGTCACGTGATTCGACGTAATCGACGACATCATTCATCTACCTTTCAAAGGTTCTACCTTTGACTCAAAGGTTCTTCATATCTCAGGAAGGAAACTACTCCAACTTGGACAAAATTGTTAGGGTACAATGCACCGTGCAATAACATGGTCACGTGGTGCAACGTCATCAATGACGTCATTCGAGCTAAATGGGAGCTCCGCTTTTAGGCAGTGCCTAGATCTATATATTAGCGGAGCACCATACCTAAGGAAAAAACGTATAGTATACTATCGAGTTGATTTTTGAACGTCACGGGCATTATGGATCATTTTGATGACGTCATTGATGACGTAAGGGCACGTGACTTTGGTGTAGAGTTCCTCTTATGGTCTTTGAAACTTTGTCCAAGTTTGGCTTCTTTAGAAGCTACCCTTCGGGAGATATGATTTTTTCTTTATTTTTCTGGTATTAAACCTATAGCGTACGCCGTCCGTCCGTCCGTCCGTCCGTGTACACATGGGAACCCTGTGGTATGCAAAGAAAAAATTATATCTCCTCAAGGGAACATGCTAAGACAACCATACTTGGGATATTTTGTCTATGCCACAAGGGGGTGCTTTATCACGTTTTGTTGTCTTAGAGTCTTCCCTTCACGATATATTGATTTTTCAAGCATAGATGACGTCATTAATGACGTCATATCACGTAACCACCTCATTTCGCTCATCTGGTGGCCTAGACTACACTACTCAAGTTTGGTTGTTTTAGAGTCTTCCCTCACGAGATATTGATTTTTCAAGCATAGATGACGTCATCGATGACGTCACATCACGTGTCCGTGTTACAGCACCCCCCTTGTGACATAGACAAAATATCCCAAGTATGGTTTGTCTTAGCATGTTCCCTTGAGGAGATATAATTTTTTTCTTTGCATACCACAGGGTTCCCATGTGTACACGGACGGACGGACGGACGGACGGCGTACGCTATAGGTCAGAAACATATAAGTGAGTTGAAACGTGTAACAGCGCGACAACCTGCGAACAACTCGCGATCAATAAACACCATATTTGGAAAGCATCACGTTCTTCGTTTAGCCAATCGGCAACGGGAGATTTGATTCGTCATATTTTCTAAAAATAACGCGCGCGAACTCCCCACAACCAGAACAGAAGCACAAAAAGAGTTTGGTTCTTCCATGCTCAAAACCCACCAAAAAGATTTGTTATCATAACTTTTGCTGTTCTCCTAATATGATTGACTGATTTGCCATGGTAAATAAGAGTGCAGACAACGATGCTTGCATCAACGCGCGCGCGCGCGCTCTAAACCAACGGAAAGCAGTTCGAATGCGCGTGCAATCCCAACGGAAAAGTCTTACGTGAATTTTGATTGCTGCACGTACGGGCAGTGTTTTCCAATATGGTGTTTAGTGATAGGCCTTTTGCATGGAACGGTCACGTGACTGTTTGGTGCCTAGCGACGCCATGTTGGATAGCAAAGTTGTCGGCCGGCGCGTGTGACGAGCGGGAAGGCGAGGTAAAAGTCATCTTTTGTTTTTCATTGTTTTGGTCCCTTTTGATCATCAAATGCAACAAAAAAACACCCGTAGATTATTAGCAAGAGACTTTCCTTAGCATTTTGTGTAGTTTTGACATTTTTAAACGCGAAAACTCGAGGCAGTGACATCGTGAAAATGTTTCTTGTTTACATTTTTGTTAACACATTCCACAGCTGCTGGCACTAAAATTGTGTTTGTTTAGACTTTTTTCGGGGTTTCTCCCCATTTTGTCAACCAGTGACCGGCCCAAGTTATTTTCCTTGACATTTGTTTGCTAGTTGAAGATATTTTATAGCGAATTTATTCCGTTTTGTGCGAAAAAGACTGCTTCAACACCGATACGAGGTACTTTAGCTGATGGATTACTGAGCAACAAATGGCGCCCGATATCAAAATACTCTCTCTTTGCTAGGCAATTGACTGATTTGAATGTTTAAAGGAAGTAATTTTGCATTGTTGGAGTTTGTTTTTAGTACTCGAAGATGTCAGGATATAATGTGTTGTTGATTTATCTCCAGGGTATAATTATCTGTCAACACTATGGCCGAGAAGCAAGGTACAATCGAATACTATAATAATGTTCTAATGATATAAGCCTTGATTAAACAGTTTTTCTAAACCTTGTCCCGCAGATCCTTTGCCAACCTCAGACATAAGCAGAATTAGAGATTTGAAGTTTTCTGATGTGGAGATTGAGAGATTTGGGATTGAGATATTTTCTGCAAATGATGAAGTATTAAATTTTACACTGGATTTACAAGTTATAAACATTTCCAACGGTGTATAAAATAATAGCCCAATGCATCAAATATGATATACGTGTAGTGGTACAGTGCAGGAATGAACAGTCAAGACCTCCCCCTCGACAGTTGAATATGGCGATGATTGATGATTTTTTTATGTTCTTGTTAAGGTCAGACTGGGCTTACTTACCCAGGATTTAGCTGATCGATTTTGTATTCATCCTTCTACTGTAAGTAGAAAATCACTTTATGGGCTAACTATTAATTCATTTTAGTTGGGGGGTTATCAACCTGTATGGCAGTAGTATAGAGATGCAGTAATGGGCGAGGCATATACACGCTTGTTTTCAGCTCACTTACCCTTCTACTAGAGTTATACTAGATTGCACAGAGTCAGAAACATATAAGGGAGTAAATGTTTATGACAGAGTTTAATGTACAGTGCCCATCCTTTACTTCTTCAGTCACAACTATATTATTCAGCTGTGCCTCTGCTTATAAAGTAAAACTACCATGAGTGCCTGGCATACAATTGATTACATAACATCAAAACAAGACAGCTTGACAGCTGATAGAGTTATGTAGTTATCTGACAGCAAACATAAGCACGCTATTTCCATTTAATAAGAACAGGTTACAATTTTCAGGGTGATCTAAAAAATGGGGTTTTATTGGCCAAATTTCAGCCTGGTGTTCTAATCCATTTGTTCTTATATGCGGGTGTTACTGTACCTATCCCTTGGGGGGAGGTGACTTAGTAAACTAACGGCTAATGAAGGATTTGATATCACAACTATGCTAGAGAAGAGAAAGATGCATTATCTGAACATCTCCCTCATCTTGAAGCAAGGAAGCAGCTCAAAGTGAATGATTGCAAAAGTAAGGATCCATGTGCAACACGCAATACAGATATCAAAGAGTATCACATTTTTGACACAGAAATTCCTCTTAGCTTCCTGGGCAGACCAAATTTATAATGCAAGGATTGGTCACTGTCCCCAAAGTTGACCAGCGACTATCAATTTGGTTTATCTGTGCGCTGGTTGTATTCGATGGTTGGTAGATTGTTGGTAGATTCTAGTTGGTGGGTGAGGGTTTCTCATACACAGGTAATTATAATGTATGATCATGCAGGGTCTTACATTAAATGATGTCTTGTATGCTGTAAAATACTCAAAAGTGTTTAATATTTATTCTTAATATTTCTATGTACAGCAATGCTATTTACATGAATATATTCTCACTATAATACTTAATTATTATAATTACAAATATTTCTTGAAAGATTCCAGAAAATATACATACCTCCCCCCCCCCCCCCTCTCTTTTGCACTCTCTGACCCTCATGTAGCTGGGTAGTCCTGAATAGATGTCTATGTCTATGAAAAATAATGCTGGGGGTGAGGGGTATGGATTTTTTGGGAATAGGACATTAGTTTTTTTTAATACAACTTGTAAATATTTACAATTATATTAGATAGCATTTTTTTACAAAATATTGTATCATGTACATAATGAAAACTCAGAAAATTGTCAAATAAAGAGATGTGCAGACCATAACAATATTGTGGTCCCAGGGGGTTTCTCCCAAGTAAGAGTGATAGGGTGCTCATCTGGACATTGGGAAATATACCCTAAAAATACCAGGACATAAAAAATCCACCCCCTAAAAAATACCTTATAAAACAAAATGACCCCTAAAAAATACCAACAATAAATCTTTTTTTGTTATTGTTTATTGTTTCTCATCTCAAAACAAGCCATTTTTAGAGCTATAAATGAATAAAGAAAGCCAGAAAATGTTTTGCTTGGTTTGTTGTGACCCTTTCATTCATTTGCGTACCCTAAAAAATACCATTTATTATTGAAAACCACAATGTTTCTCCGATACCCCCTAAAAAATACAGGAGAGTCGATTTTGACCCCTAAAAAATACGACGACCACCCCTATCAGGTGGACATGTGAAGAACCCCCCTCCCCTCCAGGTCCAGTTAAAGCTAGTTGACATTGTACCTGTAAAAGATGTGATGTTTCTTCACTGATAAACTGTTCAAGGTAGGATTTTTGGACAAGTAGTCAACATTGTCAGAATTAGTAGTGCCCTTGAACCTATGATTTCCAGTGATACAACAGGAAAGTGTACTGGCACCATAGTTGAAGGGTCAAAGACTTTTCGGTCGGTGGAGCAATGCAAGCCAGGGGGACTTTGGGTTGATGACCAAGCCAGAGAGGAAGAGGTTTACTTGTCCTTGCTAGCAGTACGGGCATCGGTAATGATAGCTTGAGGCTCTAGGTCAATCCCCATCTGCATAGCTGCAGTCACCACTCTTTTTTTTTTTGTGTGTGTGTGTGTGGGGGGGGGGGGGGGGGGGGGGGGGGGGGGGGTATCTGTGCTTGGCCAAACTTACTAGCTATAATTCTTTCCTTCTCAATTAATGCCATATTTCATTATTGCTTTGGAAGTGGTAAATCAGGAAAGGAAGTACAGGAAAAATAATCTAATAGATATTCAGTTTCTGTTGGTGTGAACGCTTCGCCTGGGCCTTTGCAACAATGCTAAAAGATATAGAGGCAGCCTTTAGGTTGGGGATCTGACTTGTAGATGGTAGTTACTGTTGCCATAAGTGGTTGGGGAGAAAGATCAGACAGCATATCAAGAAGAATGCAGAGCTCTGCGGAGAACTTGTAACCCGGGGGGGGGGGGGGGACTCATAAAATAGGCAGTGGTGCTTGTAGGGATGGCAAATTGGGTGTGGTCAACATTGAATTTTACCCCTAAGAGATAGCAAATTGATGCAGAAAATCCTAATGATATTGCAGTCATTTGGGTTACCATCAAGTTGAAACAATTAATTCTGTTGTTGCTGAATTTCTAGGTCACCCCCCAAAGAGATAGCAGGATGAATTGTAAACCTTTCCGCGTATTTTCTGAACCAGCGCTTTTAGCATAATCCTCCACATCAAGACATCAGAAAACTTCAAATCTCTAATTCTGCTTATGTCTGAGGTTGGCAAAGGATCTGCGGGACAAGGTTTAGAAAAACTGTTTAATCAAGGCTTATATCATTAGAACATTATTATAGTATTCGATTGTACCTTACTTCTCGGCCATAGTGTTGACAGATAATTATACCCTGGAGATAAATCAACAACACATTATATCCTGACATCTTTCGAGTGCTAAAAACAAACTCCAACAATGCAAAATTACTTCCTTTAAACATTCAAATCAGTCAATTGCCTAGCAAAGAGAGAGTATTTTGATATCGGGCGCCATTTGTTGCTCAGTAATCCATCAGCTAAAGTACTTCGTATCGGTGTTGAAGCAGTCTTTTTCGCACAAAACGGAATAAATTCGCTATAAAATATCTTCAACTAGCAAACAAATGTCAAGAAAAATAACTTCGGTCGGTCACTGGGTGTCAAAAAGGGGAGAAACGCCGAAAAAAAGTCTAAACAAACACTATTATAGTGCCAGCAGCTGCGGAATGTGTTAACAAAAATGTAAACAAGAAACATTTTCACGGTGTCACTGCCTCGAGTTTTCGCGTTTAAAAATGCCAAAACTACACAAAATGTCAAGAAAAGTCTCTTGCTAATAATTTACGGGTGTTTTTTTGTTGCATTTGATGATCAAAAGGGACCAAAACAATGAAAAACAAAAGATGACTTTTACCTCGCCTTCAGGCTCGTCAGGCACGCCGGCCGACAACTTTGCTATCCAACATGGCGTCGCTAGGCACCAAACAGTCACGTGACCGTTCCATGCAAAAGGCCTATTGCGAGTTGTTCGCTGGTTGTCACATCAAATTCATTCGTCTGTTACACGTTTCAACTAAGTTATATGTTTCTGATAGGTCTAATACCAGAAAAATAAAGAAAAAATCATATCTCCCGAAGGGTAGCTTCTATGGAAGCCAAACTTGGACAAAGTTTCAAAGACCATAAGAGGAACTCTACACCAAAGTCACGTGCCCTTACGTCATCAATGACGTCATCAAAATGATCCATAATGCCAAGAGGAGGTCTGTCAGTCTTCCCATGAGCACCTGCGCGAGATTTTTTGATACTACCCGCCAAAACGTACAATTTCCCGGGAAAAAAGCGTGAAAACAGATCTGAAATCCCTCAATAAAAATCTCTTAAGACCACCATTATATGCAATCTGATAAGTATACATAAACGTTTATGAAATGAACTCGTGGTTTAGCTAAATTTTCACTTCATAATGTCAAGCAGGCGGAAAATAACAAGGGCGCAACTTTGCCGTCAAATCTCTGCACTTACATTTGTCCAGGCGATGGCTTTGTTTACATTTTTCATTAACCAAAATCAACTATTTCTAACCAATTGCCCTCTGATTTTATTGAGTATTATACTTAAGCAAATCTCTTTGATTTAAAATCTATTTCATTATCAGAATTGCCCTCTCGATTTCTTGTTGAATTTGGGACTGGAAAGTAGACAACCGAAACAACGGTTGGCCTTCGTGAGCACTGCAAAACACGTTGAAAACCTAAGTCTCACCACTCGCGAACTGGGTCGATCCTGAACTTAATATCTAAAAAAAATATTCAAACGCGATACATTTCTGCAATACAAGTTCGGAATGGTTCCTAGCTATATTTTAAGCAATATCCAATGTCAGAAAGATATTTATTCGCCGAAAAATATGGAAAAATGTGAACAGAAAAGTGCTAGAGCTCGTGCGAAAAGCCGTTGTAATTGCGCGAGGAGCGCGCGCTAATCTAAGGAGAATTGAGATTTCATCGACGAAAATAAGCCTGCACTGCTTGTAAACAAACAAAATCTGCTTTCTTCAAGCGACGACGGGAAAACAAAATGTCACAAGACTTTGCAAACATGCAGACATGTGAAACTTGTCAACATGATGTTTATGCTTCCGCTGACTTCATCGTAGCAGAGGTGCAAGATCATTTTTTCTGCGAGAAAGGCCGGAGCGCTTAAATTTGTGAGCTTCACAAAATCCTCCTTGTTCAACTGCCGAATTGCGCGCGCGTAATCCGGCCATTTATAATATGGCTCAAAAGCGATGCATTATGGGAAGACTGACAGACCTCCTCTTCATAATGCCCGTGACGTTCAAAAATCAACTCGATAGTATACTATACGTTTTTCCCTTAGGTATGGTGCTCCGCTTGCGCGGGCCTTCGGCCCGCGCAGGAGCTCCGCTATGACGTCATCGATGACGTCATCTACGCTTCAAAAATGAATATCTCATGAAAGGAAGACTCTAAACCAACCAAACTTGGGTAGTGTAGTCTAGGTCACCAGATGAGCGAAATGAGGTGGTCACGTGATATGACGTCATCGATGACATCATCTATGCTTGAAAAATTAATATCTCGTGAAGGGAAGACTCTAAAGCAACCATGTAAACCATGTACACATGGGAATCCCTTTCATTCACACAGAAAATTTTATAACCAGGAGCTCCGCTTTTAGCCAGTGGCTAAATCTATATATTAGGATTAGGTAAACATCTCAAGAAGGGGAGATGTTGTGTGATTCGATAGTCACGTGCATTGTGACGTGACCACAACGTCACAGACAGACAGAGCAGAGCAGGCAGCGAAACTGAGTTGTCAAGTGAGTTGTTATGTTTTGGATCGCAGTAAAACTATGACCTCGATAGCTTGTTCTCCTTTAGTTCTTAAAGGCCCATCACCAACCGAGAGTCTTTGCGGACTCTTAGCCAATCAGAGTACCACAAAAAAAATGAAAGCGAATAACAATGGATCAATTTGAAAACAAAAGAAAACAGTGCGCAAAGGCTTCCGGTTGGCGATGGGCCTTAAAACCTTTAAAAGGACTTAAGGTGACTCCACGAAAAGTCCAAGCTCATTTTCTGTAAATATAAATTCGGTCATAACTTGTATGATATTCTTGTGACGAATATCAAACTTAGAGGACAGTAGGAGGCATCTTTTAGCAATACTTTCACATACTTTGATCTTTATTTGCGTTAATACTTTTAATAATATCCCAGCTACAGTTCCCTTGTTCCACTTTAAAATCTTTGAAAACAATTTTTGCTATCACTTTTGCACGAAATTTCAAAATTGATGTTAACTTTAATTACTCCATGTAATTAGAAAATCTTAGCCAGTTCGGCGGAACTAAATTGAGATTTTATAGGAGCAACAAATTGATGACTTTAGTTTTCTTTCTACTCATGCTTAACATTAAAAGTCTTACAGCATCACCAAAAACACCGAAGCTTTCTGAAATTTTGCGGAGAAGACATATTATTGCTCTATGCCTTCAAATGCTAAGGTTCATCAAATGATAACTGCGTTGTGGATCACTCTATGTTTTATAGACGCTGTAGAATATTTAAAATTAGTCAGGAAATAATGAACTATTACCTCTTTTGAAAAGAGCCAATATTATTATAGCTTTATCATCGGTCTTTGCCTCTAGCGCCTTCAGGCCCGTAGCTTTAGGTGTTAACTTGTCCCAGTTCTAATATTTCGGTGGAAAAACATTTATAAGTAGAGAAATAATATATTTTGGTTGCAGAGTACTACACGCTCGAATCTTTGCAAGCCGTCTAGCGTTCTTTGTTTATGAATCGAAATGAGCGGATCGGAATGAGCACCCTTTTAAGGAGGCTCATAGCAGTTTTTCATGTCTTCACCCCCTGGAACTTCAATGGTCTGTATCCCATGCGGAAATGCACAGAACAGAAAGCCACATTACAAGTAAACTTGCTATGGATTGTTCTTTGTGTCGACATATGTTTGTTTACATTGGTGCTTCCATGGCAACGTAATGGTGACCCTCCAAAAATTTTAAGTTGCAAAATTCACCCAGACAAAGAAAAATTTGGGCAAAACCCTCTTAATGCCAAAGACACTAGACTATAAGCATTACTTGGACAAAGTTTGAAGAAAAAGTAGCATCGCGTTTACGAAATATAAGACGGTCATTTTTTTTCGTCAAAAAATTATAATGTTTTATTAGCCTACTTTCATGACCCTTAAACTATGCCTGAAAGCTCGTAGTGATTTAGTTTTTAGTTCCGCATAAAGACCGATACATTTTATTTAAGCACAGAAACTTTCAGAGCCACTGATTATTCCGATCACGATCAATCTGAAAAGTTTTGAAAGCCTTTTCTTGCTCACACCAAACTCAAAGAACTAGTCCTGCGTTTCAATTCCTAGTTAAAAAAATCCGAGATAATTTTTTGTCTAAATCTCCCCAAAGAGAGTTCAATTATTCTATACCTTGTTGATGTATTTTTTAGAGCCATAATTCTCTAAATTAAGGGAGAGGGTTTTGAAAACCAATTTTCGTTTGTCAGCCTTCTCTAGAGCAGACAATTATTTTCCTGTTTCTGGGAGGTTGAACAGCTAAACAAATGAACTTTTCTTCAGCTTTGCCACAAGAACTTCATGTGTTGGAAAACAATGCTGAAAATAGCGCTACAAACAATGTATTTGTGCTGGATTTGTCGGGTCGAGTTTGGGGAAACTAGAAAATTTACAAAGCAGCGTAACTGCTTTAAGAGAGGAGTCAGTGCGATAGGAGCGCTCAGTAAGGATAACAGGTAATGAAAACTTAAGAAAAAATGTGATATATGAGATCAACTTTCTAAATCGTAGTTTTAGCTATAGTGGAGCAATGCTATGGAATAGTCTTCGTAAAGAGTCAAGCAGGCCATACAAGGGCATCTTTCAAGCGTTTGCCAAAAAAGGATGCTCAGTGATGGTGTACTGTGCTCTCGGGTTTTATGGCTCTATATGTATAATTTTATCTATGTATTGTTTTTATCTCATGTACCCGTATGTACGTAATTTGTAACGCCCCATTCGGAAACCAGTCGGTAAATGATGCACGATTGTAATGGCTAGCGTTGATAAATAAAGATTTTTGTATGTAGCTAAGCTGGTTTGTGGACTTTGAAATACTTGCTTTTTCAAAGATCGTGTAGGAAAAATGTGGTCGCGAACGACGAAGTGGCGAATAGTTGATCAAATAACAAAATGATTTTCTACTTATTTCTGTCCTTGACTTCTGCCCTTCATCAGACGTTGAGAAACGAGGAGCTATTTTATGCCATTTCATTCAATGAATAAAATAATTCCGAAGTTTGATAAAGAAAGTATGGTTTCTAAGTAATTTTGAATTATCAGTACACGAACTTCGATGAACCGCCACACGTCGTAAATTTGATAATGTTGAAGACGAAATTAACTGAAGCTGATTTACATCTATTCCATGATATTAAAGACAAAATATCTTTTGTGTATTCTCGGTTTTCATGTGACGTCATCAAAATCAAATTTCTAAACCAAGAGACCTACAGAGATGTCCTTTCTGTGATGAATATAACACTATTCAAGGATTTGTCACACGAAATTTCGGCACCTTCTGCCAAGTAGTTCTCGAGATATCGCCAAGCTATTTATGTCACGCAACACCAGTCACGTATTTTGAACTCGATTTGCATCGTTCTTACCTTTTTGGCACGTCAGTATGTTATAAAAGTTCATATCTTACCATTCTGATACTATTCTTATAATTTGGATTGAAAATAGCGTCGTTTTGGAGACCCGATTAATTGGCCGCCATTATGAAGCCCCCCTGCTGGGGCTCCAACATAGCGGCTCCGTACAATTACTGTACAAAATGGCGCACATTCACTTGATAACATCTCGCTCGGAAAGTGATCAATCGGCCTAAAATTTACCCAGGAAACACAATTTTGTATATTCTTTATAATTCTATTAGGCATCCAGTGTTTAGAAGTTAATTTAGAGAAATAAATTTCGTCACGTGAAAAGTGAAAACCAAGAATTCGATATTTTTCTTGTAAGGATCTAAAAGTTGTTTTTTTTTCGCGCAAGAAAGTAGGCTTGTTTTCGAGTGAAAACGTAGTGAAGTTTGCATTTTCAGTATTTTTCATTCGCGCGCTTGAAATGACTCCAGCTTTTCTTTATCATCAACTAAACTTGTCTATGTTATAAAAGCAATGGCCCATGCTTTAGCTGTGCGTAAATCTATTTATGGATGCACTTGGTTACTTGGGAGATAAGTTTTGTAGCTAGAGATCTCTTACGCTACCTTCGTGCTCTCCCAACTATCCGTGTGCATCCATAAATGGATTTACGCACGCTAAGCATGGACCATTCCTTAATTAATATACCAGCACGCTGTTGAAAGGGTTGTGTAAAATAGAGATGGAGAGGACAAAACTGTCTTACCATGATGCAGGCACTTGACACCAGCGTCTCTTGAATGTTTACAGAGGTTGGTACCCCATCCCGAATGTGCACACTTTTTCAGTTGTTGCTCGTTACCATGGCATTCTACATTGCTGAGCCACACAGGACCACTGCCCTGGCCATACACAGCACTCTGCAACCAAGAGGGAGAAGTCTTGATAATTGATCTTGATTTAAAATATAACGTCTAGAAAAATAAAAACAGGGCACCGGAACCAGCTGCTACCCGCCTGCAACCCGAATTCGGAGTCCGAAGGCCCGCGCAAGCGGAGCACCCACCATACCTAAGGGAAAAACGTATACCATCGAGTTGATCTTGAAACGTCACGGGTAGTTTAATTCATTTTTTCATTTCTGATGGCGCCATGCCAGGGCCGTGGCTAGCGGAGGGGCAGAGGGGGCAGTTGCCCCCCCAGCAAAGCAAGAATGTTAGTGTCAACATGTGGGAAAAACCTGCTTGTCCCCCAGCAAAAACAAAGGATGACCAAGGCTTGCCCCCCCAGACAAAATTTCCAGCTACGGCCTTGCATGCCCAACTGTCTAATGCCTTAGAAAGCCATTACCCTATAGATAATTGTATCAAAGTTTGGTTGCTTTCGCGAGATATAATTTTTTTCTTTTTTCTGTATAAAAACCTATAGCGTACGCCGCCCATATTGAAATTTAATATCCCGAAAAGGATAAAACTTGAGAAAAGCATTCTTGGAGAGCAAGAGGCACATAATGCCTGGCTGAGGTGACATGACGTCATTACCAGGCTGTGAAACTACTTTTGGCGGGAAATGTGGAGATCCGGCGAGCGCGTGCACATCTGTTCGGGGACTGGGGACTTTTAGTTTTGGAAAAAGTGTTTTCGTCGGCAGACTCTGGGCAGAACAGAAGCAACATTTATTTCTCTTTGATTTTACTAGTAGCGGAAGTCCATAGCTACATGCAGAGAAGCAGAAGGAAAGGAAATCGACCTTTTTTGTGATGGGCTTCCGGTTTGTGCGTTCGTCCGGCGTCACACAGGCAACCCAAACGTCATCAAACAAGCAAGGTTTATATCTTAGGAAGGTATGAACCTCATACAGCCAAATTTGGGGAAAGTTGTCTAAGTAGCAAGGGGTTGCAACTACATAGTCACGTGGTCTGACGTCATCGATGACGTCATCAAACGAGAAAAGGTATATATGTTGGGAAGGGATGAACCTCAGAGGGAAGGGATGAACCTCAGACAACAAAACTTGGGTGGAGTTATCTAAGTAGCAAGGGGGTGCAACGCGTGGCCACGTGGTATGACGCCATCGACGACGTCAACAAACGAGGAAATCGAAGAAAAGGTCTATATTTTGGGAAAGGATGAACCTCAGACAACCAAACTTGGGTGAAATTATCTAAATGCAAGTGTTTTGTTACGTGGTATGACGGCTATGTACAATTGCAACCTTTTACGTCATTACACAGAAAAATATGTAACCGGGAGCTCCGCTCTTTTGGGCAGCGGCCAAATCTATATAATTATTCCAAGTGAGAACACTCATTCTCCCGTCGTGTTCTAAAAGAAAGTATTTGTATGCCTTAGATGCCGTTGCCCCATACCTGGTCTCATGTATAGCCTTGACAAAACCAAGCTCACTGCATACGACTGACGCGTCCTTCTTATCCCATCCTACGTCGCATACACTGCCCCATTGACCGTCATGGTAGACCTCTACTCTTCCCGTACCGCTACCCGTGTAGTTCCCATGTTTGATAAGGCGTATATCACCACCTTTGAACAGAATGCAGTAATAGAGTTATAGTAGAATTTAGAATAGAGTTATTATCTTATAACTGTTTTTAATTTGATCCTGTGCACACTCAAGTCACGTGGCCGAATATCCGGGGAATTGATGACGAAGCCGCTTCCACCATTGTCTCTCGATGAAATGTTTTACATTCTCAGTCTCAATAACCGCCTCACGAGAGGAGTCAACTACAATAATCTAACCCGCAGACAAGCGCGTACACAAATAGCAGTGTGGTTTTGTAGATGAGCTCGCGAACAACTTCTTTGATAAAGCAAATAGTCGACATAAGAGGAAACCTTTCAAGTGAGCCAAATTCCGCTCCCCGAACTGGCACAAGAAAGAGGTCGATAGCGTGTACGAAGCTAAGAGAGTTTCGCACAATATCAGAGAAGGAAGTTGCAACATTTGCAGGCGAAGCCAGAAAGAAGTCGTGTGAGCTTGAACCTGTAACGGCAGCGAACTTACAGGGTTGTGCGAAGACCCTCCTACCAGTATTCACTGACATGACCAAAAAATCAATTCAATCCCAACAATCAATTCAATCTGCTTCCATGCCCTTTCAAGAGACCCTCCTTCCAGTTCTCACTGACATGACCAATAAATCAATTGAATCCCAACAAATCATTCAATCTGCTTCCATGCCCTCTCAACAGGCGTATTAGTACAGCAGATTGGTGCAGAATTTAGGTCGAATTGTGCAAATTAATGTTACAAGCATGAAATTTGGCACAATGACAGAGCTTCATACTCTTAGTAGTCTTGATGCAAAAACCACGCCCAAACGTGCATACTTTCCGTTTTACAGAGGTGGAATTAATTATCTTTTATAAAAATTAAAGCCTGACTAAACGTTATCCAAATTCTTCCAAACTTCACATAATGTTGAGATTGCATGCCCTTCAAGTTTAGGCAGACAAACCACGCCCAATTTCGGTACTTACAGGTATTACAGTGACGAATGTAAAGGTTTACAAAAAAAATTAAACATGATAGTTATTATTGAAATATTTTTGCAACCTATTACAAACAAATTACCTAGCACCTTCGCAGCTAACCACACGCCCAATATGCCTGTATTTAGCACATTCAACGTCTTTTTTGGTTTTTAGCTAAGAAAGAGACAGTTAAGATTTTAATTAGACTTTTCTTGCTTCAACTCTACCACTTCTTTTCGCAAGTACACTTTTCTATAGGAAAATGTTCTTTTATATAACTTTTCGAACGGTTTTCCACACAATGCAAGACCTCACCAACTATGAGCACCCCACTAGCCCGCCAGCTAGCGTAGAAGAAAAAGTTGCCTAAAAAATAAGCGTTGTCATGTACTGCTTTCTAGCAATTCAATGTACTTTTATGAAGATGTTGCTTTTGAAGCATGTTTTGTCTGCTATCAGGCAAAGGGAGGCGAGGGGTGAACTGAAATGTACAATCCACTAAATAACTATAACTGTATCTCCGTGTATCTAAAAATCATTTCACATTCTTTCTTCTGAAAGCAAACGTTTCTTGTAGCAAGTGCATCAATATTTAGTTCCACCATCCCTATATCCAACTTTGGTGACCTAAGTTCCTACAACAAGTCGGACCTCACAGGATGGCTGGAGATGGTTGCCCCTACTGTTCATAGTGAGCCCCCTGAAGTCATTGCAGTCGTGATTGACGGAGCCGCCGTTGTAATTATGCTAAAAGAAGATAACCGTAAGACGTAAAAGCACTACGCATATATCATTTGTTTATCTTTATGTGCGCCATTACTACCAATACACGAAAAAGACAGACAATGCCTGGGACGTGGCAACAACAGTCTGAAGGTAGGCGCAAGAGATAAACGAGGTCAAGGAATAAGAAGACGAACAGAAGCTCGAGAGCCATATCACACATATCCCTAGACTGACCTCTCTGATCGTTCAAAGACAAATTGCTCTGTCAGAGCACAAGAAAGACTCGTACCAGTATAAAGACCTAAGGAATAAAGTGCAACGAGAATGCAAATCATCTAAAGCTAAATACTATACTCGCCAAGTGTCAGCTCTGACGTTACCCATTGGTGCAAAGAGGTCAAGTCCCTGAGTGGCAGCACTGACTCATGTGATTGGTGGAAGCACATGGTTGACGATGATGTTCCTTCCATCCAGGAATTATGCGAGAGCTCACGTCAATGTGTTCTTGTATGACCAGACATCAAGCATCGTCAGTTCTACTCACTGAAATTCGGAGCCAGTCCCCCAAGAGTTCCTAGTCACCCCTGGTAGAGCTCACAGCTCTGTAGCATCTAAGTGAAAAAATCCTCTGGCCCTCGGACCCATCCCCAAACATCGTATGCAAGGAGTAAGCCTTTGAGTGGCGGGCGGACATGTTTCCCATAGCCATCAGAGTTGGGATGGCGAAAAAGCAATCATGTAATTAATGCTGAACCAACAATCTGGACCGTACTCCCCGAGATCTCTACAACGTGTCAGCTACTCGTTAATGCGGCTGTCAACCTGATAAGGGGCGCTGTAAATGTGTTAAAGCACGCCCTGAATACACTGCCATGTGCAAGTACAGATCAAGAGATTACGAACGACAATAAGACTAAATTAATTTTCATTGTTGGTTTAGGACTTCATAATATTTAGACTTTTTATTTTTCATTTTCATATTTAGGCATATAACAAAATATGGATTTTTTGTTGATGCAGGAGGCCAAGGTAATCGTGGCAGCTCAGTCAAATTTAAATGCTTTAAATGTTTTTTTTATTTCATAACTTTCAACACTGGAAGTACCTGAAATAGGGTGTGGTTTAACTTAAGAATAATGCGGCATAAAACATGTTATCAATACTTGTAATTTGGAGAAAAAGGAATCCAGAAATAGATTTTGCCAAATAGTGAAGTGACATCTATCAAGGCTGTAAGTAAGCAATATAGGGCGTGACTCAATATGTATAGTAATGCAGGACATCTATTTGTGAATAAAGTAAGATATTAATACTTTTGTGTAACGTTAAGACGTTCTTAATAACGATAAATCAACCATCTTTATGCTACCTGGAAGTATTTACTTTTGGGCGTGGTTTTTATTTAGAATTGCTCAGGGCATCAAGCTCTACCACTCTGCCAAAATTCATTCTTGTAACATCGATTTGCACAATTTTTCACCAATCTGCTGTATTATATCTCAAAACCTTAAAGTCATGGCCGTAGTGTCAAAATGTGGGGAAAACCTAGTGTTTGCCTCTAACCCCAACAAAAGCAAAGGATGACCAAGGCTTGCTCCCTCCCCCCCCCCCCCCCCCCCCCCCCCCCGGCTAACTTCTAGCTATAGCCTTGGCAGTTGCGTACCAACTTAAAGAACTTTATAGATAATAACCTGGAGCAACTTTTCGCGTTAATGTATAAAGTTATCAAAATGATATTCCCTGTGCAATAGACAGCCAAAAGTGTGTCGCACTCCTAATGCTTCATCTGTCGACTGCGTTCGACCACGTAAAGTTATTAAAACACCAGAGCGTGTCGGGATCAATGGCAGGTACTGGAATGGTTTTAGTCGTATCTCAAAGGACGACAACAATTTGTCATGGGCGAAGTTTTTGGACCCATTCTTTACACTCTCTACACGTCACCTATTGGCGATATTATAAGGCATCACGAACTAAACTTCCATCTGTATGCAGACGACACGCAACTCTATTTCGCCTTTAAGCCCATAGGAGATGAACATGCTACTTCACTGGCGCGCGTGAGGCATGTGTTCAAGCGATTGACTCCTGGATGGTATGCAACTAGCTAAAGCTCAATAGTGACAAGACGGAGTTCACATACCAACCGCGTCCATCGATAAACCACATACAAGTCGCTAATGAACAGGTCCAACCTTGTGAGGAACATAGGAGTTATCTTCGACCAGCATCTGTCGCTCGAGAAACGTGTGACCGCTGTCTGCAAGGCATCCTTTTTTCATCGAATACGAAACTGCTTATCTCAAAGGGATCTAAAACACTTGTACACGCTTCCATCACCTCTAGACTAGACAGCTGCAATTCTCTCCTCTATGGATTGCCAAATTGCTCATTGATCGCCTGCACAATGTACACAACTCTGCAGCACGCCTGGTCACACGAACCAAAAAGTTCAGTTACGGGCCTGAAACGCTTAAATCAAAGAAGAAATGAGATAATGCTGAGGACGCTTATCAGAAAAAGTCGCGAACCTCGCTTCAGAGATGGAAACAATCCAGGATATTTTCAAACACTAAAAGAAGTAGTACAGAGGAACCGAATTATGCAAGCTTTTCATTGGGAGTCAATTGTCAATTGCGGTTGAATTAATCGATCTGAATGCAATATAACGCTATCTGAATGTTGGTGTCTTTTTCTAACCCCTCATGGAGCAAATTCCGTGAGACTGCAAAAGTGACGGCTGATATGGTAGGGACATGGCCTATGCCATAGCCTACCCTGTGTGGCCTATGCTATGGCCTACCCTGTATTTTCTTTTTATAGCTCTGAAAACAGGTAAACTCAAAATATAACACAGGTAAACAACATAAACAAACGGTGACGTGATCGATGACGGAATCACATTTTGATTGACAGGTGTCAATTACCGATCTGCGAGATGAATTTGTTGACAAAATTAGGCGGTTGTCTATTAATAATTCACAGTTTAAAAGCATTTTTAGGAAATAACGTTAGTAATGACGTCACAAATACTTGATTGGCAGGTTGTTTATATGTTTGTTAATGTTGTTTACCTGCCATGCAAGTAGGTGTTATATTTTGAGTTTACCTGTTTTCAGAGCTTTAAAAAGAAAATACAGGGTAGGCCATGGCCACGTTTTGTCCCGATCCCTGCTGATAAGCCTGAATAAGAAGAGACAAGTGAAAGTAGGAACACACATTAATAAGAAAAGGTCCAGTCAGGACTTGGTGCGATAAAAATCCAGCTCTAGCGCATGACTTCTTACATTTCAAAGTACAAAATCGCACCACCCACCACCGTTTACAAAGAGGGGTTAGTCTCCTTTTAGGGGTCTCCTTTATTTTGCCATTTGTTAGTTCCACTGCGAGAAATGACCTATCACACAGGACAGAACCCAAAAATGGCAAGATGTCTACCCTAAGGTCAGGTAAAGTCAGATAGGCTTGATTCTTTGCCAGGAGAATCCTTATACAATAAGAAACAAAATATCAAATATGACTTTTTTTCGAATTGATCCGTCTTTAAGATATCAGCTGCTCAACTTCGGTTACTGCATCGTTTTATGGCAAATTTGTACAATTCTAACAAAAAATGTCAAAAACTGCTGCAGCAACCAAAGTGTAACTCCTCATATCTTAAAGACGGATCCATTAGAAAAAAGTCATATTTGATATTTTGTTTCTTATTGTATAAGGATTCTCCATGCAAAGAATCAAGCCTATTTGACTTTACCTGACCTTAGGGTAGAAATCTTGCCATTTTTGTGTTCTGTCATCACACAGCTAACTCAAGAAACGTTGTCGTCGGTAGAGCGCTCATAAGAGAACGCGCCTAGGCCGTCAAGGAATGGGCTAACGAAACAATAAAAGTATTTGTAGATATCTCAAGAAAAAAGCACGCGATTCCTTTCCTAATTTTACTACTGTTTAACAACATTTCCCCCTGCCTGCCCCTAGGTGGTCGCGTTTGCTCCGACAACCTTGAAATAGCTGTAAAAATAATTGGGGCTGATTTTGATTCATAAAAATATCACGGCAATACCAAACATACGACTTGGAGCGATTTCAATACGAAGACATCTGGCAGATTTAATTTACATTTACATGGACGATGCAGAACGGAATAACCCGACATACCATACTAAGTGTAACTAAACGTCTTACCTATCGTGACTGGGATCATCAATACGATCACTGCCACCGCTGATATCATATTGTTCGACTTGGCAAAGTGAATGCTAAAAACAGAAACACAATACTGAACATATCAACGTTTTATGTTGTGAGCGTGTCTCCTTTCCTAATTCCGAATTAGGCCGTGACCGCAGTTTTTGCAGAAAGTTTGGTTGTTAAGCTGAACACATGCTAATAAGTGGAAGCTTATCGTCAAAAAGAACATCACTGAGACCTTGTAGCACTGGAAACGTTAGAAATTCCGCCTATGGATAGAAATTTAATTTGAATGTCGATTTGAGTGACGGAGAAAGAAACGGAGAAATGTTTGGGAACAGAAAGGTGAACAACTTACATAAGGAAATACTGGTTTAACCACATCCCCAGACGAGGCAAGGTGCATTGAACAAGCTAGTATTACTTCTATGCTATTTATCAACGAGAAAACAGAAAAGACAAATAGGAAACGAAGTTGAAGTTGTTGACATTGGGGAATACGATTCATTTATTTGATATGTTATTATTATAATGTGTGTTTCCCAAAAATATCCATCCCCCCCCCCCCCTCACGATGGGTGTTCAGAAATGACCCATAAATGACTACAGAAACAGAGAAGTTAATTTTACTATATTTCATTGTTTTTGAAAAGGTGATTAATTAATTGTAGAAAGCGAGAACAACGTCTTTTCAGCGAAAAACAAACATTCACGCAAAACTTAGCGCGTTTCCGACTCGGTACGAGAAATGCGTTTTGCTAACCATGTGGAAAATTTTTTCGGTCGTGGATATTTTTTTGGGAACACACAATCATTATTACAACTGGAGGAGGGACAGTGACCCGAGTAATTAATGCTTGTCAGTCCTGTGAAAATGGCAAAAAAAATTGCAATTGGTTGGAGAAAATTGTTATCCGGTTGCAGTATATGGAAAACTTGAAATCTTAATTCAAAAAAATTGAATTAAAGTGTTGTATTGACATCAAGGAAATTAGATTGTTGAATGTGAATTTATCATTTGCGTGAGCATTTCTTGTGCTTCTTCCATTTCAAACCCCGGCGTAATCAATCGAACGTTCGGTAATCGAACTCAATCGAATACCAATCGTTCGATTGATTTTCGACTTGTTCGGCAATCGAACACAATCGAATTCACAGCAAAATCTTCACAATCGAACAAAATCGAACGTTCGGAAATCGAACTTTAAACATACTTAGATTTGTCTCCCTAAAGGTACCAAATTGGGAGTGGTTTTATCTGATTTTGACTCCAAAAAGGTACCTATAAGTCCGAACATAGTGCAGAATTTTTAAAAGACCTGAGCTACTAGACGTTTGAAGCTACAATAGCCTGCTGAGACAATACACCAAATGTTTCACTCCAAAATATGCTACCCTAACTAGCAGAGGCTTTTCCTCGGTAACTCGCTCTTTCGTTTTGTTGCTAGCGCTCGCGGTTTTGCTGTCGTGCGTTTTCATTTGTTATCTCGCTCCCGGCCAAAACAACTACGCGAATGTGCGACACGTGACTAACTTTGTAAAATTTAAAAGACTGGACAGAAGAAAGCACTCATGCTCGCAGGTTACAATGTGGTAAAACATGTTTCTTTTTTACCCCCCAAAATGTACCAGAGGGCCCTAAAATTACATTAACCAAAACATCCCCTCCCCAAAGGTTTGGGAGTCCCCGTCTTTCTCCGGGAAATCCTGTCACACATTATTCATGTTCGATTGGTTGGTGTTCGATTTTGTTCGAAAATCGAACTCACAGCAAAGCTCGCGTTCGATTTTGTTACGAATTTCATCTTTCTTTGTACACTCGTAATCGGATAACACGTTTATCAGATTTAAATTTCCAGTAGAAAAATATTCCAAGGCTCGAAAATTGAAGTTAAAATAATGGCAAAAATAGTCAGCGAGGTTTAAGATATGATTGGCACCCACTCTAAATATTTGGTCAATCATGTACAACTATTTGAACAGCTAAAAAATGATGAAAAAGGGGAAGTATCAAACTTTTCATTTCTTTGGGCATCAAAAATACGCAAGAACTTGTCTGCAGTGAGGAAACTTGATTCGTGTTTAAACACAATGGCGCTGTTTGCTTTATCGATTTTCTACTGCTGCTCTGGATTAAACTGAAATGTTGAAAAGTTAAATTACCTTAAAATCAATGTCAAATATAAATACATCATGAAACCGGAAAGTTTAGCTTAGTTTCAAAATCAACTTCAAAACTTCCGGACCGTTTGCAAGATTTGTTGACTTTTGTGTTCGGAACCAAAGAAAATGTGCAAACACACATGTGTAACTTATTGCGAAAAACAAGCTTGAGTAATTTTCCCAATTGCTCGCACAGTCGAAGTACCATAGCTTTGCCTTTACAATCAAATCAACATGTTTGGAATTCTAGCTTTGGTTTTCACCTTTGTACCATTTGCTCTTTCGGGTAAACAATATTTTGCTCTAAAAAACATTTTTACTAAACACACACCAAAAAATGGTTGTGGTAACTGATTGTGCATACCAAATGTTATTGCTTGTTGTAGGTGATGATGGCAGACAAGCGTTCCTGTCCACCGTGACTCAGTTCACCGAGGACCGAGCACAAGCCCTCACTTTAGGATTGGGTAAGTAAGACATGGCTTCTTACTGCCCGAGTGGAAACCTTTGCCGTCGATAGAGCTATTTCAATAAACGTTGTCGGGGCAAATGCGGCCCGGCACCCTACAGGGGAACCGGCTTAAAACTGCGCTCGTTATCTCTTTACAGGTTCCCTGCGGTCTTGGAGCGTACGCTTGCGCGTTCGTACCGACAAAGTTTCTCGGAATAGTTGTATTTAGAAACGTTTGCTCTAATTGCTGTGGTGTCTCAAACTGTCTTTGAAATTTGTGCGATGCGTCGATCTTCTAGGAGGACAAGTACCCCGTAGAGTAAGCGTTGTCATTTACTGCATTTATTAAAAAAATATTCGTGTGTGAATGTGATCCATATTCGTTGGTAAACACAAGTATAGAGAGCCGAGAGACTTCTAATTGGATCGCACGACGAGCTCGGTTCGACCGCTACCAGGGGAGACATTTTTTATTGTATTATTCTAGTATATTTTGCATTACAAACGACATTGTAATGCAAAATATTGTAGCCAGAATTCGTGGTGTCGTGACACTGAGCTAATACGTGTGTTATCACACTGATAAGAATAAGTAATTCCAATGCCAATCTCCCATTCCTTTTGCACAAAACTCCTGCATAACATTCCAATGGGAATATCTCTGTAGTACTTTGCTTATTGGTATAGGTTCGCCACTGGCTACGGCCTGCTAAAAACCCGATTTCCTGTTAAAAGTTAGACGAGGTTAAACAATTATTGCACCATGGCCATAACTGTGGGTCTATCTATTGTTTTAGAACAAGCGAGATGATGTATTCCCTTTTGGAAATCGCAATACAGGCAGCTACAGGCGAGCCAATTAAGCGACAATGACAACACTAAACGAACTACATCGGTACCATTAGCCTAAGTCATTCAGACGTGTTTCTCCGAGTGTTGGAGTGTAGAATGAAAAGATGACCGGAAATTTAGGCAAAATCCTTCATGCGGTGTTTCTCTAAATTCCCGTTATTTGTGCAGTCCTGAAAGTCTTCATTAAATCGCCCGGTAATAAAAGGTCAAAAAATTTGAAACCAACATCGATCGAATCTAGGGTTGTAGTATTGGCTCAAGTACGACAAACAGGCTAGTAGATGTAGATTGTAGTACACAACCCACAACCATCCGAGGGATATAGTTACTTGTCAGCCACATTCAGTCTACGGAACAAAGCCATATTTGGAAATACCTTGTTCTGAGCCTCTATCTCATGTAGCGCCATCTTTGAAGCAGGAAGCGACGTTTTTCGTTCCATTTTCCAACTTTCTGGCGCCTGGTCAGATTGCAACAACTGCCCAACTTATCTGTCTACTAATCTGCGAGTGATATTAGAGGCCAGCCTTAACTGGTTCTGTTTTCGATTATATTCATAATTTCGAAACAAATCGCAGTTGAAGTGACTTCGGTATCGAATTTCGGCAATGGCGCCATTTCCATACAGAACAAGACGTTCGAGAGCTGAAGAAAAAGACCTGTTTTTATTAGGGTTTCTTCACCGATCTTCAAATCAGGTAAGCCATTTACATCAAGGGTCTTAGTACTTCGATATGTAGGCGATCGACCTTATGCATTCGTCTCCTTCTATTAATATTTCTCGGGATTTGAAGTATTCACGACACGTCATGGCCACTACCTCAGGCCTCTTAGGTTCATGCGCTTCTTGTACTATTTCGCGAGCCTGGGTTAGCGATTCTGTTTACTCATTTGCTGAATACTCCTTTTTGCTACTTGTGTACAATGTTTTAACGGACTTGAAGACACATCAAAACGGAGGTTTCATCGAACAAGGGGGTCGAAGGCATGACATTTGTTTTCTAAAATTCACTCGTTTTGCTTTGTAAGCTGAAACTCGCTTTGTTTTGCCGCCGTCCACAACCTTGGACGGTTTGTTGACCGTTTCCATTCTCGTACCCAGAGCTACCCAGCTCGTCTGCTCGCAGGGGAGGCTCTGGGGACATCCATTTGAGGACCGTCGCTGATTGGTTGATTTTGAGCGTTGGAGCTTGCGCTGAAAGGTCTTTCTCTCAGCGGCTCTGTATTAAATCTCGCGCATGCGTCAGTGGCTGTCACCAGAGCCTCCCCCGCGACCGCGAGGTCACGAGCCGGGGAGCTCTGGGTTCGAGAATGGACCGTTTCTCGAGCCCACTTTTTGCGCACGCATATCTATAGACGTTTTCCGCTGGGGGGCTCAAATCATATCAGCGGAAAGCGTCTGTAGATATACGTGCGCATATAGTGGGCTCAAGAAACGGTCAGCAAACCGTCACCAAGGTTGTGGACGGCGGCAAAACAAAGCGAGTTTCGACCCTGCGCAGAGGCCTCTTTTCCTTGCGAACCTCAGCCAGCGAAATGCAGAGAAAAGAGGCCTCTGCTAGCAGGGAATGTGATCTAAAATCTTGCCGTGTAAAACAATTTCGTTGTTTCTGTTCTTACTTTGTGCCAAATATAAAATGAGCTGCTCATCTATAGAAATAATTCTTAGATGTAAGGAGTGGATCTAGGGTTTTACAAAGGGCTTTTCAAACCCTTAAAAATAGGGGCAGCAAAGATGCCAGCTGATGCACATTTTGCGAGAGACTCCAGAGTGTTTATCTTGTCTCCCACTTAATTTTAGGATGATCTGTCTCATATTTCCATGATATCTACTGCAAAAAATATAATGGAATATCACATTAAGTAGACTCATATACCCAGTGAAATTACATATGCTCAAAGGTTAAACTTTGTAACTCTGGGCAATTTCAACTTAATCCTGGATCAAACTGTGATGAGCTCATGTTTGATCGCATCCCATGCACTCTCATAAATCTGATTCCATTTGCCGGGCATTGTGGGATATATTCTAAAGTCAAACCCATCTTGGTGGCCTTTTTTCCCTCGTGTAGTCTAGATAGCATGCCTGACAAATGTAGCTGCCCTCTGTTATTTCTGTTGAGCTAGACGCCATCGTAATTGACGTATTGATTGAATTGTTCTGCTTCTCCCACAGGAACATGCCTCATAGACCAACACATGGTCGTCTGCAGTACTATCTAGTAGGCCGGGCGCCTCCCAGACACAACATGCCAGGCGCGGATCCAGAAAAAAATCGGACCTATCTTCGACTTTTTCGCGAATTTCGAAAATACGAGAGTATGTTTTTAAGTAAAGATGACAATATTAATTATTTAAAAACACCAAAAATTTGACCTGTTTCTGTAAACAGGTGTAAATAGGTCTGGATCCGCACCTGCATGCTTTGCATCTATGCTTTGCAACGCTGGATGGGCGGCCTTTTACGTTTTTCGTGACGATTTTAGAAGGAGGAACATCGGCTTTGCGTTTCCTCATGACGCCGGTAGCGGTTATACAAGCAGTGTACAAAGACCGGCGAAGTTTGACTTTGAATTAATTATTCTTACTTAATTTGCATAATAAAACACGCAGCGTAAGAATATTATTCCTAGTAAATTATTTTGGCTTAGACAACATCGATTTACCCCCCTTTTTACAAATGTCTGTTTACTTTATTTGAAAATAACGAGGAAAGAAAAAATAAAAGAGTTATGCATGGTTTAGCATTGTTTTTGCAGCATGCATGCTGTGGAATGTTAGAAATGTTTTATCCGTGCCTGTGAAATGTGCACCACCGTTCGCACACACAACAAAAAGATTCAAGCGGAACTACAAAACGACGTGGTTTAGAATATTGCTCTTTATTTCAAAACGCAAAATCTTCATGAGTTCCCATCTCGTATACGAATAGTTCAGTAATAGGAGATTCGCATGGGACGTACGATGTCGATGTTGCGCGTTTATGACAAGGTGTACAAAAATCGGCTTCTGGCGCGAGCATGAATTTTGCGTCTTCAGAATATCTTCTATATTTTGAATAATATTTCGTCATATTTGTGGAGTTATGGTAATCACATACATCTAACATAGTACCCAAGCAGTATATAAGAAATAGCTAATATAAATTTCAGACCAAAAGTTCACAGAACTCATTCACACGCAGATGCTAAATACGGTGCATGTTGCACTTTTCCCAGAGCGGCCAAGTGATTCTTCCAAATTTCCCTTCGCGAAACCAAAATGTATGCTGTGAATTTCAGCGTATAACTCCTTTTATGACGACATGTACAAAAATGCTGAAGTTGAGTAAGCCATAGCAGGTACCCGGCAAATCGTTGTCTCGAAATAACAGTAAAATTTAACAGCTCAACATCGTTTTTAGGAATTCAATTCAGGAGCACGAGATAATTAGACCCTTGTAGTTAATTACCATGTGAAATTATTTTCGCAAATCAACATAGATGAGCGTACAAGCCCATGCTGTTGTTGATGTATTCGCCAAAAATAGGGACTGCGGACAGACCATTGTTTGACTCGCCTTTAAGCTGACACGATCTATCACGACTTGTCATTCACACCCCCGCCTTAGTTAATCTCTGAATGAAAGAGCTGACAGAACTTGTCAACAAATGTGTCAAATTCTTTTGGCAACTCCCTGAATCGAGCAAAAAGTCAAAACATGAGGGGTGTCTGTAAAACCCGGAACCCTCCCGGAACCCCCCGGAACGAGTCTGCCTAATGGTCGCGGGTCGTGAGTCCCGAGTAAAAGGTGCGGGTGCGGGTAAAAAGGTGCGGGTGCAAGTAAAAGGTGCGGGTCTTGGAAATTGTGTAAAAATTACCAAATCAGACACTGGTTACTTCGGGCACTTAGTAAAGTTGTATTTTGGCGTAATTCATAATTCGCCAGCCCCTGTTAGTTGCCTAAAACGTTATCGCTTACCTAGGATAGACTTTCCCCTTATTGTATATGGTGCCAAAGAAAACAACAAAAGTTGACGCTGAAGCCAGTTCAATCGGTCTTAATACGGAGCATTCATTATAGATAATTATTTGGAGCTCCATTACACGACAACCTACACAACGTTCGTTTATCGAGAACCAGCGGAGCAAGAAACTGGAAACCGTAACGTCTTATTTTTTCACTTGTTGAGAATGAACTACGTAATGAATTGGCGAGGGAGTACTTTAATATCATATCTAGAGCACATCATCGTAGGCCATATCATTCACCTTTCTGCCTTCCAAGCCAAGCTGAAAAGCCGCTCAGGAGAATAATGAATCACTTTTTCCGTATATTACTTTCTGTCGGAAAAAGCATGAAACAAAAAAGACTGTATGGATTTCAATACTCGCCGGTAAAAGCAATTACGAACTGGGAACATCCCGTTAGATAATCCTTCAATGGTACAAAACTTTATGAAGTGCCCGAAGAAGCCAGTGCCTGTTTGGTATTTTAGTCAATTTCCAAGACCCGCGCCTATTTACCCGCACCCGCACCCGCACCTTTTACTCGCGACCCGCGACCATTAGGCAGACTACCCCGGAAGCCCCCCAAAAAATCACCCCGGAACCCCCCGGAACCCCCTCAAAATTAAAAAATATGCACATTAGTGACTTCAAAAACTAGAAAAAAAAGATATTCGGGAAGGAAACATCGCTAGATGATGAAACTTGGATAAAGTTATTTTCGAGTCTTGAGAGGTGCAACACCAGAGTCACATGACATGACGTCATCGATGACGTCAACAAAACTACAAAACTTTTTATCTCGAAGGGAACATCGCTAGGTGACCATACTTGGACAAAGTTATCTTCATTGCAAGGGGGGTCCAGCTCAAGTGGCATGACGAGTCATCGATGATGTCATCAAAAATAAAATAAAAACAATATCTCGAGAACGGAACATCGATAAGTTGCCAAACTTGGATAAAGTGAGATATTTGAGGCAAGGGAGGTGCAACACCATGACGTCATCAAAACTAGAAAAATTAATATCTCGAAAAGGGAACATTGCTAGATGACGAAACAGAAACATATAAGTGAGTTGAAACGTGTAACACAACTCCCGATCAATAAACACCATATATTTGGAAAGCAACAGATTTATCGCTTAGCCAATCAGCAACGGGAGATGTTATTCGTCACACAACAGAAGCACAAATGAGTTGAGAAATGTTTCTTTTCCATGCTCAAAATCCATCAAAAATCAGGCTTAAAAGCACCACGAAGAAGAACAAATGAAAATCTAAAGACAATTTATAAAGAAATAAAATCAATAAGTTAATTTATAACCTAAACGTTTCTTAAAATTCACTACTGAAAGAAAAAAACAACCACATTTTTTGTCGAGCCTTACTTGTTTGTTTGAGCTTGATTGGATCCTTCGTTCTTTCTTTGACATCTCATTTTCCAGTACAAATAAGTCAACGACAACATATCTTGAAGTTTATAACTAAGAGCACTGGAGAACTACTCTAATTTCCCTTCTTCTGTGTTTGTTGTTTCAAGAACGGATCCCTTGCAAATAGCCGAGCTGTTTTTCTCCTTCGTTCCTACGTGTAAATTAGTTCCTTTTCGATCAACAGAATCCAGCCGACGTTGAAATTCATTTCTCCCGTTCTGGCTATTTCTACAATAGTTTCTCAGAGGTCCTAGCCATAAAAACTCTGCTTTGGCCAACTTCTTTTTCTTGAAGTCCCGAAACTCAGAGTGGTGTGAGTTTACTTTGCAAAATATGCTCAATTCCTGAGTTATTTTTCTCCTTCTGAGAAATTTATGCATTTTGGTTGAGCTTGGAAGTTCTTCTTACAAAGTTAATTGGTTTTCCAGCAGGAAATCTCGTAGAAAAGCCGGTAAGACTTCCAAAAATCTGCAAGCATCGATGAATCAGAATGTAGCTTTGCAAAACGAGCACCGAAGCCTGCCGGCCGTGTGTGCAGTGAAAAGTCACATCTGAATTTTGATTGGCTGCATGCAAGGACATTGTTTTCCAAATATGGTGTTTATTGATCGCGAGTTGTTCGCAGGTTGTCACATCAGATTCATTCGTCTGTTACACGTTTCAACTCACTTATATGTTTCTGGACCAAAGTTATAAAGTTATTTTCGAGGCTTGAGAGGTGCAACACTAAAGTCACAGTGACATGACTTCATCTCGCAACACCAAAGTCACACGGCATTACGTCATCGATGACGTCATGTCACGTGACCATGGCGTTGGACCCTTTTGCCACGAAGATAATTATCCAAGTTTGGTCACCTAGCGATGTTCCCTTTTCGAGATACTAATTTTTCTAGTTTTGATGACGCCATCAAGACGTCACGTCATGTAACTTTGCACCTGCTTGCGAAGATTACTTTATCCAAGTTTGATCTGCATCTAGCGATGTTTCCTTTCTCGAGATATCATTTTTTCTAGTTTTGACGGTGTCATCGGTGACGTCATGCCCCTTGAGCATCGTGCTGGACCCCCCTTGCCATAAAGGTAACTTTGTGGAAGTTTTGTAACCTAGCGATGACGTCATGTCATGTAACTCTGGTGTTGCACCTCAAGCCTCGAAGATAACTTCATCCAAGTTTCATCATCTGATGTCCCCTTCCCGAGATATCTTTTTTTCTAGTTTTTGAAGTCAGAATGTATATTTTTTGTAATTTTGAGGGGGTTCCGGGGGGTTCCGGGGGGTTCCGGGGTGATTTCGGGGGGGTTCCGGGGATTCCGGAGGGTTCCGGGAGGGTTCCTGGTTTTACAGACACCCAAACATGAGCACGCGATCTTCGAAAGAAAAAAAAAGACTAAACCCTGTCAGTAAACTGAAGTTGTTTTTCTGTCGTTCACTCAGCAGAAGACGTGGTTTTCAGCAAATTTTTCGCGAGCTGGAAACGCTGCAATTCTTGTTGTCCGTGTTAGCTTATCAAGATTTAATTGGTAGCTTCCAGGCCCCGGTTGTTCAAAAGCCGATTAACTTTAACCCAGAGTTAGGATTTAACCCTGGGTTATCTTCTCTAATCCAGGATTAACTAAATCGGGGTTAAAATGCTGTTTCTCGAAAGAAGGTTAAGTCAAAAGTAATCCTGGGTTAGCTAAACCAGAGTCAACTCAATTTAACTCAAGATTAACCCGGTAAATCCAGTTTTACTGCCCAAAAAAACTAGAAAAACACACCTCGTGCTCGTGCTGAATAGTTCTAGAATAGTTTTAGTGTAATTACAAGTTTTTCGCAGTGATCATTTCATCTTAGATATTTTGCATAAACAAAGTAGTTTTTTCGAAAGCCTGGCAATAAGACTTGCGCTGAGAAGAAGTATTCCTTTTCGAAAACATGATAAATAATTTAGGAAGTCTAGCCTTTTCATTATTGTCGTTTAGATTTCCTAGCAAATGCCTTCTTTTCATTAAGGCAAAGTCCATTTCGTTCTTTGGTAAATCGACTGTTTCAGTGAAGAAAAAGAGACGAAAAGCTCACATTTTGTTTTGTTGCCGTATGCTGCCACAACACCTATTAAAATCATGTCGAAATCTCAACTTTGTTTGCAAAAAAATCGACTGATTTTATTCATACAAAACTTATCAATGACATGACACATACGATCTGCAAGAGGACCTCTGTTTTCATGTAGTTTGCCTTGGCTTTCGAGTTTTCAACCCGCCAACTTGTTTTGGCAGAAGATCCTTCTTCGCCACTTTTTTGGTACGAGAAATGCTGGCAAAACATAGCTAAATATATATAGTTGTCACCACCAGTTGAAGCTACAGTTCCCCTCTTATCTTTTCTGCTGGGCGAAAGATAAACCAATAAAAAGAAAAGCTATAATGTGTGGTTTTCTTTAGAAACACTGCCAGTTTCCAAATTGCAATTGTTTTGTGAGAGAATCACGTGGTACTTTGGATTCATGTCATTCTAAATTTGGAAGTGTCACGCAAGGGTATTATAATAGTTTGTTTTTGTTAATAGAGTAACGTTATAGATCTTGCGATCGGCTGCAGATGACTTCGAAAGACTAATTGTTTTTTAAAGGTTTTTTTTTTCCCGGCCACAGTTATATAATTCTCCACGCACTCTTCAAGTTTAAATGATTTGCAAGCTTTCAAAACAAAACAACTTATTTTATTACACTCGATAGCTTGAGGTCAGACCCAAAAATCCTCGGCAAACATGTATAAATACATTTTCAATAATAGTTAATGACCCAATAGTCACGTTGTCCTCTTTTCTAGTGTCATTCTAGTGTTTTATTCTACCGCTGATAGCCCAGTTAAACCTGGATTAGCGATTTAAACCACCCCCAAGAGGTGTGTTAAATTTAACCCTCGATTTGCCGTATTTTAAACCCGGATTAAAGTTAAACCACTTTCTAGCAACACCTCTAGCGCGCGTGCTCAAATTTAATCCTGGATTAAACCTGGATTAAATTTAATCGGCTTTTGAACAACCGGGGCCAGGGCCTCAAAATCCATACAGCAATCTCTTTCTGTTCTCTGCAGTATTATAGTTTTCTTTTGCCGTTTTCTTTTGCTGCCAGATCTGGTAAACTTGTTCGCTGTCTTCGCCGTCTCTTTTTGCCTCTCATCCGAGCTTTCTTTCAGCTAAAATACTTTCTGAAGTCCAGGAAAGCTCCGATTCTTCGGGATATTCCCTTATCTCTTCTCAATTTTCTCTAGCCAAGTACATCTGCTTCTATGTCTAACCTGTCCAAGGGGAAAAGCTTTTGCTTGGCAGGTTACTAGTAGCGAGCGAGTTTGTACGAGAACTCTGTTTTCCCCTCAGCTTTTTTCCTTTTTTGACACCTACGCTTACGTCACAGCAAGTTCCATTCTGATTGGTGGAACCTAAGCATTCGAATAATTTGCGCGCGAAATTCAAATCTAAAATTAGACACTTTTCTGACTGTGATGTGGGCAAATACAGTAGTGAAAGATTCTAACTCTTGTTAATCCACTCTTCCCTCCGCCATAGTGTGATATGACTAGGTTAGGTTTATGTAGGCATTGGGCACCCTTTATATATTGTATTGACCTCGTGGTCAGCAGTCATGTGACCGTAAACCTTCGTTCACGGTCCGGGCGATTTCTTTTATTTACGCCCACTTCATGGCACTTAGAAATTTTTAAGGCAAGTTATTGAGAAAAAAGGAATGAAGCATTCATGGTGGTGCGAACCCTCAACCCTGTGCAAATTACCTATAGTGGGGCGGATATGTGCATGAATTGTATAAATTACCGCCATTTTGAACCGGAACTAAAATACCCCCGAAAGACAAGCCTTTGTTGTTCAATTACCCCAAAGTATTACAAATGTACGTTGCAAGACGGTTTATGTGTGTTTTGAACCTTTTCCATGCATGAATATCTTTTGAAAATGTCATTTAACAAGAACCGGAAGTGAAATATTAACAAACCGGAAATGAAGTTTTGCCGGGGAAACTACGGAATTGCTTGTTGTATTAGCGACTATTAGTCGACTTTTAAAAGCGGTGTTAACAAACAGGCAAACATTGTTTCGGCTAACATAACATTTCAACTATTGATTTGCTGTGATGTTTCTTTCTGAGGCATATTTTTAAAAATAAATCATTAGAAGTTAAAAAAATGTAATTATGAACGGAAGTAAAATACCAAAAGGCCAAAAATCTCGTGTAAAGTTTTGAATGCTGTCCCAGGAAATTCGAACTATTCGAACAAGTTTAAGGGTGAATTTAATTCGTGGTTTTCATATTGTGCACGACGAAATTTAGCCATACAGAAATGTATTTATGACCGCGGGCTCTCGTTTTGCTGTTTCTTTAGCCGGCGTAATGTCGACGGTGCCTTAATAAACAAGTCAACATTTTTCAGGGACCGTCCACACTACGCCGGCTAAATTTGAAAACGACTAACTACCTAGGAAAAGGGGGCTAAAAGTGGACTGTATAAAACGCGTACCCGGCATTCTCAATGTATCCACCTTCGGCAGCGTTTCGAAAAAGTTCCGTTTTCGGTGGGGAATTTAGCCAGTGTATTTTGGACGGAAGGCACAACCCTCAAAATAGTTAGCCGTTTTCACATTTAATCGGCGGCGTAGTGCGGACGGCGCCTGAGGGTGCCAGCTCCTGAAACTGCTCCTTTAATGGTGCGGGGCAATATATCGCTTGTCGATGTGCTCACTTCTTTCATGCTCGCTTCTTCATTAGTATGATAAAATTGTTCTCCTTTGGAGACTACAATGCGAGGGTGGACAGGAATAGCGAGCTTTTGGAAGAGTACAATTCAGTATAGACGGTGTTGGGAAGTGCAATTCCAACGGTTTGCTGCTAATCACCTTATGTTACATGCCCTCCACCCCCCCCCCCCCAGTGGGATACTCAAAAAATAAGCAAACATGACGGGGGGAGGGGTGGCCCGACGGAATTTTTGAGGGGTTGAAAATTTACACGTATTGGGGGTCAAGAAATCTGCAGAGTATTTTTTGGGCCTAAAAATCTTGAGCAGATCATGAGACCATTTTATATAAATAATGATTTTTTAGCTATTTAATATGTATGGTATGTTGAGGCCACATTTGTAATAACTGCCACATTTGTAATAACATTGTGCCACATTTGTAATAACATTGTGCCACATTTGTAATAAGTGCCACATTTGTAACACCATTGTGTCACATTTGTAATAACTTCATAACTAGGTGGAAAGTAAGGGGGAGGTACATTACGTCATCAATGACGTCATCAAAAGTGGAAAAAATCATACCTCGAGAAGGGAAGAATCCAAGACAACCAAACTTGGACAAAATCTTGTAAAGGTGAGTAGAGAATCGCAACAAAATGGTCATGTGATCGATGACGTCATCAAAACTAGAAAAGTCAATATCTCAAGAAGGCAATATCGCTAGGTGACCAAACTTGGGTAAAGCTATATTTGAGGCAAGGAGGTGCACCACCAAGGTCACGTGGCATGACACCATCTATGAAGTCATCAAAACAAAAAGCTCAATATTTTATGGCAACATTGCTAAGTGACCATACTTGTGTTAAGTTTTTTTTAGAGGCAAGGGGGTGCACTGCCAAGATCACGTAGCATTACGTCATCAATGACGTCATCAAATGTAGAAAAGTCGATACATCGATGACAATAATGTATTGATTCGAGCTCCACTTTTAGGTAGTGCCTCAATCTATATATTATCTTTGTATCAACGAAAAACACTCTGATTACACATTACACTACACAGACTTTACAGTTCATTTAGTATTTTTGCTCGCCAAACAGCACAGAATGTATTTAGCTTTTTGTTGTTGCTGTTTTTCACTTGAAGTTCGAATGTGTTCGATTGAAAACAAATTTAGCACTCGAACGTTTGATTGCAAACATTTTTGGAGAGTTATGGTGATTACTGAACCCAATCAAACTCAATCGAACGAATGGGATTTGATTGAGTCTTTCCCGAACGTTCGGCTAGATACGTCAGGTTTGTGAAATGTATCATTTTCAGGGGCGTAGCCGGGGAGGGGGGGGGGGGGCACAAGGGGCCGTCCCCCCACCTTTCTCGGGATATTTTCCCATGCATTCTACTGTATTTACTGGAGGAAATTTTCGTCCTATGTTCTCAGTATCCGCCACCCCCCCCCCCCCCCCCCCCAACCAAAATTCCTTGCTACGACCCCTTCACGAGATATGAATTTTCAAACTTTAATGACGCCATCGATGATGTCACGTCACATGACCACTTCGCTGTGCTTCTCTTGTCAACTAGACAATTTAAACCCAAGTTTGGTTGCCTGAGGTTCATCCCTTCCCGACATATATTGTTTTTTCTATGATGACCTCAACGATGACGTCATACCACGTGACCTTAGACAATTTCACCAAAGCTTGGTTGTCTGAGGGTAAACCCTTACAGAGATATATTCTTTTCCTCGATGACGTCATCGATGACGTCATACCACGTGACCAGGTAATTGCATCCCCTTGCCACTGGCACCCCCACCCACACCCAGGTTGTCTGGCTTCATCCCTTCCTGAGATATGATTTATACGGAGAAGGGTCTTGGTTTACCTGTGGGCGCGCAGGCACGCACGGACGCGCCCGTGATACCCATATGGGAATACCGCTGAACCATAAGAAAGTCGATCGTATACCTGAGTTCTAGTTTGAGTTATTGCATTCTTCCTGCGATAGCTATGGTGCTCCGCTCTACGAACCTTAGGCCGCTAAGGAGCTCCGCTATTACACTGTGGCACAGTGGTATTACAAATGTGGCACTTATTACAAATATGGCACAATGTTATTACAAATGTGGCAGTTATTACAAATGTGGCACAATGTTATTACAAATGTGGCAGTTATTACAAATGTGGCACAATGTTATTACAAATGTGGCAGTTATTACAAATGTGGCAGGTTATTACAAATGTGGCCTCAACATGGTATTTTTTGGGTACGAAATTTGTAGCCAGGTATTTTTTGGGATATGAAATTTTGGGCTTGTGGATTTTTTGGCTTGGCAAAATAAAGCTCCGTTGAACCCTCCTATCCCCCCTTTCTGACCCCACCCCTCTCAAATTTAACCAAATTTAACAAGAGTTGACAGCAAATTCACGATGGCCCCATTTGAAATTTTGAACTAGCATATCAAACTGCACATATTGTCAAAGTTTGGTGATTTTTACCCAAAAGCGAACAATTCACCTAAATTTCTGCAGATATCCACCCCACTACTATTCATAACCCTACTTCTTACACATGAGCCATGAGAGAGTTCGCAGGTCAACATGCTCCTTTTAAGGAGGCTGCCTACAATTTTTTCTGCCCTCGACCACCAAACTTTGTTTGCCTGCCGTTCAAGTACACAAACTTGTACCGGTCTGAGCTCACATGTTTACCCTGGAGGGTTTGAACTTTATTGTAATGTCTATTTTGTTGTGATCGGAGTTGCTATATTGAAGTATTTTAAGGCACCGAGAAAAAAATCCAAACTTCATTACTCTTTGCGTTTGCTTGTCCCGGTATTTCATTGTACTTTGTTTTCGCCTGTTGTAGCTTTCATGTAGATTTTTCCCGTAGCGAACGACATTCCAGCGTGTTGTAGTTTTTTCGGCCATAGAATGCGTATTTATTTGACTCTCAAAGCGTAGGAAACAAGGTCACGCAATGAACAATACCAAAACATAGAATTTCATTTTTCGCACCATAGTGGTATATTTCATTTCAGATGTCTGATAACATTCAGTAGAAACATTCTGTTAAACTCAAAATATATATACCGTTTCCGGGAAACGTTGTCACCCAAAAAGCCTATAAGCTTGAAGCGCAAAGGATGATGGGGGCATCTAAACTGCTGTTGTTTGATCTAAATTCAGACAGTTATCGCAACCACAGGTTAAAATGATTAAATTTCAACATATTTCCAAGCATGTTTGTTTCTAATATTTTACAGAAATTTAAATAAATCTTTACCCATACTCCCTAGCGCACCAAGCTTATATGCTTTTTGGGTGACAAACGCGTTCCAAACTATTTTGAGGTTTTCCAAAAAACAAAAATCAGAGGAAAACAGCACAATCGCTCGAAAGTTTTCATGATATTCCGAGTGAAATGGTCATTTACCAATGAACTGTTATTTTTTTCATGGCGATAAGACAAAATTGCTCTAAATATGACAAGTTGTAAAACAGGCACTTTGCTCGGACAACATTATTATGTCAAAATCTTTAGACTAAAATCCAATGATTTTCTCCGACATAAAAAATGGGTAAAAAATTCGGGTTGAAAATACAGCTGTTTCCTCGGACCATTGGTTTCGCTAGTAGAAATATTGGAAATCAATGCAAGCTAAGCCTGAAAAAAGGTAAGAATTTCCTACCAGTTTGAAGTCCGTAAAAGGGTAGGAAATTCCTACCAATATGAAGCCAGTAAAAGGGTAGGAAATTCCTACCAGTTTGATGCCCGCAAAAGGTAGGAAATTCCTACCAATTTGATGCCCGCAAAAGGGTAGGAAATTCCTACCAATTTGAAGCCCGTAGAAGGGTAGGAAATTCCTACCAAGTTGAAGCCCGTAAAAGGGTAGGAAATTCCTACCGATTTGACGCCCGTAAAAGGGTAGGAAATTCCTACCAATTTGACGCCCGTAAAAGGGTAGGAAATTCCTACCAGTTTGATGCCCGCAAAAGGGTAGGAAATTCCTACCAGTTTGATGCCCGCAAAAGGGTAGGAAATTCCTACCAATTTGAAGCCCGTAGAAGGGTAGGAAATTCCTACCAAGTTGAAGCCCGTAAAAGGGTAGGAAATTCCTACCAATTTAAGCCCGTAAAAGGGTAGGAAATTCCTACCAATTTAAGCCCGTAAAAGGGTAGGAAATTCCTACCAAGTTGAAGCCCGTAAAAGGGTAGGAAATTCCTACCAAGTTGAGCCCGTAAAAGGGTAGGAAATTCCTACCAACTTGATGCCCGCAAAAGGGTAGGAAATTCCTACCAGTTTGAAGCCGTTAAAGGGTAGGAAATTCCTACCACTTTGAAATTCGAAAAAGGGTGGGAAATTAGCAGTTTTAAGTCCGAAAAAAGGGTCTCAAGATATTCCTACAAGTTTGAAGTCCGAAAAGCTGCATGCAAAAACAAGGTTCTATTCATTGTAGAGAGATTTTTCTACAGATATAATTGTGATGATTTGTGTTTTTCGAATGTATTCTACATAAAATATCTATTGCTCTCCCCTCTATGGTGCCAGGAAGTTTCCGTGTCATTCTCAAGCGATTTCTATGTCGAATGCGTCTTAGTTTGTTTTATTCATTTGCTCATTCCTTGGACATAATCCATGACTGCAAAGCTCTCACATAACTGTTCTAACTGTTCTATATGGCAAATTCCTCTTTTTGCTCCGACGAAGGGCTAACGCTCGAAACGTTAGCAAAACACCATTTTTCCACGGCGTTTAACATAAATCTCATGGCAGAGAAATGAGGACTTTAGGACCTTCTACATGCACTTTTCATTGGTAGCGCAAATATTTCCGGAATGAGATCACCTAGGTTTGCAACCAGGGATGGTTAAAAAAGACACAACAGCAAAACTAAGAACAGCCAAGGGAATAATCGATCCCACTAGTGTTTGTGAACACGAAACTAGCCCCTACTTGCATTAATGTTCTCTTGTCCTGGGAGATTGTTTTGCGCAGTTTTGATTACTCTCTCTTGTTAGGTATGCCATCCTCGACTATGCAGCTTCAACACCGACCATTTCCTGTTAAAAAGGAATCACATATTGAAACAACACTGGTCAATTAAGTAAGGCATTGCGAATGGAATAGTTAATTAACGGAAAGCAAACTGTTTTGGTCAGTGGAATATTTGTTACTTTGTTTGCTTGAATTTACGGAAGGCTCAAAAGCCGAAACGTATAAATTTATTAAATTATGGTTCGGTGAGGAATTTAGAGTCCCTCTACATCACTCACCTATATATAATTATAACAATTCGGTTTATTCATATGACATCAAAAGCAGAAAAATAGGGCCTAACACAGGTTAGTTGACAAACGTTGGATTAAATGCTGAAACATTGAATCGTGTGAGATGTGTGCTACCTGGGCACCAGAGGTTCGAAGATATAATGATCAGTTCAGAATAACAGGAACGTATATGATGATGATAAACCGGGGATAAACCAAGCAAACTGATGTTTCCAAAGTCATATGACAAGATTCTGAATGACTGGTGACTACAAAGCCCCCGCGCCCAGGCTTGCAGCGGCGCGAGGAAATACCCAAACACAGATAAAACGTTTATGCCGAAGTAGGGACTCTTACCCAGAATAATGCTCTTCGTTCTTGGATGCTAGATGGACATGGCTATTAGGTGCCTGGCTCTCCACATCTCAATCTGCTTTCTGCTTTAAAACTACAGGCTTGCGATCGGCAGCGATTTCTGTCCACCATATAGTTTACTGGAGACTCAACAATAACGGTCGAAGGTAGTTGATTGACTTGATCTACAACGATGCTGTACGTCTGTCAATTAACAATGATTGCGCGGCTACAGCTTTGTAAACAGAGGAATATCTCAAACAGAAATTACTAATGCCTGTGGTATTCTATTATTTCACGGTAGCCAATTGCGTTGCAGCCCATACGTGAGGCGTCAATTTGAAACAGAGATGAAACGCAGGTCACACGTAGAGAGACTGTTGACTGGGCTGAGAAATAATGTATGTAAGAACAAAGTGAATCATTATTTAAGATATCAAACACTGGATTTTAGTGTATCTTCTCTTTATCGTTTTTACCACGAGTTTAGACATGTAACTGATATAAATTTCTTGCCCTTTTTTCTGACTTGTTACGGGTAAGAACTTCCTAACCCTATATCGGACTTAAAACCTGGTAGAAATTTCTTACCCTTTCATTTCAGTCTTTGAAACTGCTAAGAATGTCCTCTTCTTTTACGGGCTTGAAAGTACTGGGAATTTCTTACCCTTTATCGGACTTAAAACTGCTAAAATGTCCTATCATTTTACGGGCTTCAGGCTGCTAGGAATTTCCTACCCTTTTACGGGCTTCAAACTGGTAGGAATTTCCTACCCTTTTACGGGCTTCAACTTGGTAGGAATTTCCTACCCTTCTACGGGCTTCAAATTGGTAGGAATTTCCTACCCTTTTGCGGGCATCAAACTGGTAGGAATTTCCTACCCTTTTACGGGCTTCAAACGGCTAGAAATTTCCTACCCTTTTACGGGCGTCAAATTGGTAGGAATTTCCTACCCTTTTACGGGCGTCAAATTGGTAGGAATTTCCTACCCTTTTACGGGCTTCAACTTGGTAGGAATTTCCTACCCTTCTACGGGCTTCAAATTGGTAGGAATTTCCTACCCTTTTGCGGGCATCAAACTGGTAGGAATTTCCTACCCTTTTGCGGGCATCAAATTGGTAGGAATTTCCTACCCTTTTACGGGCTTCAAATTGGTAGGCATTTCCTACCCTTCTACGGGCTTCAAATTGGTAGGAATTTCCTACCCTTTTGCGGGCATCAAACTGGTAGGAATTTCCTACCCTTTTGCGGGCATCAAACTGGTAGGAATTTCCTACCCTTTTACGGGCTTCAAATTGGTAGGAATTTCTTACCCTTTTTCGAGCATAAAACCGTTCATATGCTCTGATCCCTAAAAAATTAGAGGTTTTCAGAAGAATACCACGAACCGTTTTTTCAAGTACGCGTGAAGTCGCGTTTTCCCTCTAAATAAATATGTTTGTGTTGAAAAATAGGCAACTTGCTACGAATCTGACGATTTTGGAAAACCTCAAATTAGTTTGGAACGCGTTTGACAACGTATCCCGGAAAGGGTATATATGACCAGATGCAACGTCTTTACAGCTTTGCTTCTTAGAAGCGTGACAGCGTACTGTGTGGAGAATTCACTGAGCCGTAGAAGCAGTGGTCGATTCCCATGTTGGAATGTGGCTCGCTTTAGGGAAAACCGACATGAAAGCTATAACAGGCAAAAAAGTACAATGACAAAAACCGGGTCAAGCAAACCGAAAAGAGTAATGAAGTTTGGATTTTTTTCTCGGTGCCTTAAAATACTTCAATGAACTCAAGACTTTGGTGTTATCTTTGGTATATATTCAATAATAATTTACGGAAGCTGCAAAATAATTAACATATGGGATTTTTGTCAGGTGAGAAAAACGCAAGATTTAGAATTCTGGCTAAAATTTCTCAACTTTTGCAGTTTACTTGTCGATACTTGAACACATGCCAAACAAAATCGAAAGGATTCAAAGAAGGGGAATTTGGCTGACATATTGCATTGGGTTTGTAGATAATTCGGGCGGCAAGGATCTTCTAATTACGCAAATATCAGCCACTTATTTTACAGGAAACCTTCGCGGCATAATAATTTTGACATTTTGGAGCCTTAAAAAGTCCTCTCGAATAACATAAAATCGGCCCAATTAATTTTATCCAAACTTGCTGGGAGTACTGTCTGCTACTCAGGGATTAGTGCGAGGGGTGTCATTTTAAAAGTTTAGGTCGAGCAACGCTTCTACTGGCCCCTAATAATAAACAAGGGTGTGGTTATTACGTTGCTATAGCAACTCCGATCACAACAAAATACACATTACAATAAAGTTCAAACCCTCCAGGGTAAACATGTGAAAGCTCAGACCGGTACAAGTTTGTGTACTTGAACGGCAGGCAAACAAAGTTTGGTGGTCGAGGGCAGAAAAAATTGTAGGCAGCTTCCTTAATTCACTCGAATATGTGGGAGAATATGTGGATCATAATGAATATTTATACTAGCTAGCCGCCATCTTGAAGTGGGCGTAAAAAATAAATTCGCACGGTCCGGGCGCCATTGCCGTCATCTTGAATTAAACTGTGGTGGATGAAAATTTGACTCGTTGTCTTATTAGCGGAGCTCCTCCGCGGGCCGAAGGCCCGCACAGGCGGAGCACCATACCTAAGGAAATAACGTCTAGGCATAACTATGGAGCTGATTTTGAAACGTCACGGGCTTTCTCGCTCATTTTGCTCACGTCATTGACGGCGCTAAGTCAAACAATTAGGTCGTTGAAAAGATATCGCCCCAAAGATGAATGTGTCCAAGTTTGGTTGCCACAGGTGGTTCCCTTCTTGAGATATAATTTTTTTCCTTTTTTCTGTATAAAAACCTATAGCGTACGCCGTTGCGTCCGTGTCCGTCCGTGTACACATGGGATCCCTGTGGTATACAAAGAAAAAATCGTTTCTCCTCAAGGGAACATGCTAAGACAATCATACTTGGGATATTTTGTCTTTGCTACAAGGGGGGTGTTGCAACACGACCACGTGACGTGACGTCATCGATGACGTCATCAATGATCAAGAAATTAATATCTCATGAAGGGAGGACTCTAAAAGAACCTAACTTGGATAGTGTAGTCTAGGTCACCAGGTGAGCGAAATAAAATGGTCACGTTGATGTGATGTCATCAATGATGCATCAATTACGTCATCAATGATTGAGAAATTCATATCTCATGAAGGAAAAACTTTAAAACAACCAAACTTGGGTAGTGTCGCCAGATTAGCGAAGTAAAGTGGTCACGTGGAGTCACGTCATCGATGACGTCATCTATGCTTGAAAAATTAATATCTCGTTAAGGTTAGACGCTAAAACAACAAAACTTGGGTAGTGTTGTCTAGCTCACCAGATGTTCGAACTGAAGTGGTCACGTGATGTGACGTCATCGATGACGTCATCTATGCTTGAAAAATTAATATCTCGTGAAGGGAAGACTCTAAAACAACAAAACTTGGGTAAAATTGTCTAGGTCACCAGAGGAGCAAAATAAATTGGTCACGTGATGTGACGTAATCGATGACGTCATCTATGCTTGAAAAATTAATATCTCGTAAACTGGGAAGACTCTAATAGAACCAAACTTGTGGCAGAATTGTATAGGTCCCCAGAGGAGCGAAACAACGTGATCACATGATGTGACGTTACCGATGACGTCATCTGTGCTACAAAATGTATTTCATACAACCAAACTCGGGTAGAATTGTATATGTCACCAGAGTTGTCTCGTGATTTACGCGTCATAGAGACGTCGACGATGACACCGAGTTTTTTAAATGACATAAAACTGAGAGCTCCGCTTTTAGGCAGTGCCGAAATCTATATATTAACCGAATGGCGCACATTGGTTACGAACCGAGTCAATGAGCTGATTAAGGTTATTCCCCTGTTTTGCACGGCGCACGCTGTTCTGCGCATGGACGCGCGATCAATTCGTTCGAAAATGACGCAATCGAGCGCGCTCGCGCAAGCTAAATATCCCCATTTGAGCGAGAAACACCAAGAAAAAATCGCTTTTTGGGATATTGCGCGAAAACAAGATTGGGCACCCCCATTTTTTATTTTACCATTTAGATAAGACTATCATTCCCCTGTTATAAAAAAACTTTAAAGAAATTTCCACGACAAGTTTTTAAGCTATCGTCATAAAAAGCCCCAAAAAAAGACACAAAAGACTCTCAAATTATCACGAGCGGTGCGCACATTTCTGCACATTTTCAAGAGAACGTCAACACACATAGAAAATTAAACATTCCAATGTTCGTCCTAGGTAGTGAAGCATCCAACAGTTCTGTTCAAACTTGCAAGCGAACTGGATTGCTTCATTAGTGAGCGTTTAATCACAATTTTCTTGTTTCACGTATTCCTTCACAAAATAGCCCTCAGGCACTAAAAATGGGGTATGTTTGCACCATCACAGTTTCTAAACGAGCATGGGCACCCCCTCTTTTTATTTCATATTTTCATTCCTTATATACTAAATAGTAAATAGACAAATTAAGAAAAAAATTCTACTACAAGTTTTATTTCAGGGGAATTACCTTAAGTGCGCTTCTGCGCACTACGTCCAAGCACCAATTTAATTGATTCAAGAGACAAATTAGTATTCAACTTTAGAAGGCGGACTATAACGGAGCATAGCAACAAGAGTGAGAGCATTTGTTTTTTCCTTGATATTTCCCTGCACCAGAAATAATGGCGCCTTATAATCAAACAGACATTATGAAGAAAGATGACAATATCCCATGCAGTGGACAGTTAAAAGATCGAGAATTCGTAGGGTGAATAATTTTGCTCTATATAGTACAAAAAAAGAAACCCAAAATCTCAAGCACAAATAACTTATTATTATGGAGTTGAATTTATTTATTTAGAACGCGAATTTTGAGTGTTGCGTTTGATTTTCAATTGAATCCGGGCGCGAGTCACTGTGTATCGTGCGTAGCATTCTTGAACGAGAGGGCATTTGCAGTCTATACATTACAAAAGAAACCCCAAATCGCGAGCACAAATAACCAGGTTACTTTCTGATTAAATTTCCAGCTAGTGAAATGAATTTAAGAGGCAAACATATTAATGTTTCAAATTTATCAAGCAATATTATGGAGCAAGAACATGACAATGAGCCTATTCATGTGGAACTTTTGAGATGAAGTGGGTAAATAAATAAATAATAAATAAAGACTTTATTAACGTGTCAATATTATTTAGCCATGATTGGCTAATGGGGGACACAACAGAATATAAACGAAAAAGAAATATTCCTAAATTACTCCTATACTACTCTATTTACTAGGAAGACTATTTACAATGGATTGGGAGGGCTATTTACAACAAATGGAGGGTGATGATCTATTTACAATAACTTTTACAATAAATATAACATGCATATGCATCTATATTAAATTCAAATTTAGATGAGATCGTGCAGGCTTCGTGAGACAACAACGGTAACCGCCGCGGTCTACCAGCACAACACCTAGGACGCTAGGAGGTGCAAAGACCACAACAATTATCGTTGTTATCGAGGAAACCCGCAAGATCTATCTTCCTAATATTAGCTTTAAAACTATTCAGACTAGGCGCATTTCTAAGGGTAGTGCTGAGTTTCGACCAGATGGTCGGGCCAAGAAATCTCAAGGAATGTTTACCGAAAGTAGTGTTGAACCGGGGCTTAGTAAAGTCACTATTTCTAAGGGAACGGTAGTTTGACTTAAGCTCAAAGAGCTGAGATATGCAAGACGGGGCAAGGCCGTACTTTACTTTATACATTAAAATAGCAATGTCTTGAAGGCGCCTGTTTTGGAGGGTAGGCAGCCTGGCCTTTTTGAGGAGGTCGTCGTAACTATCTGTGTGAGTTCTATAGACAGCCCTAAGCGCTCTCTCTTGTAGGCGTTCCAGTTTGCGTGTGTCCGAAGCCTTTGAGAAGTGCCAAACAAGGTGGCAATATGTCAAGTTGGGTAAGACATAAGCCTTGAACAGCTGCAGTTTGGCGCTACAGGGGATTAAATTTCTGAGCCGCATCAGCACACCTATTTTCCGTCCCGCCTTTTTACAGACTTCACTAATATGTAAGGAAAAGTTCAGACTGTCGTCTATATCCACCCCTAGTGACAGAGGAGGTGGTCTTTACTACTTGATCATTAATGCAGAGGTCACATGGTTCATCGGCACCATGATCCTTGTCAAGGTCCCTAGGGTTCACGACAAGGCACTGAAACTTGTCAGGGTTGGCCAGGAGAAAGTTATCGTTGTACCAAGAGAGAGCTGTTTGGCCAATGTTCTGTAGCGATTCACGAGCCGTATTGTGATCTTTCGCTGTGGTGTAGAGTTGATGATCATCGGCGTACATGGTTAGGTTACCACCCTTGACCAGCTGAGCCATATCATTTTGGAACAGGTTCCAAAGGAGTGGACCGAAAGAGGACCCTTGTGGGCAACCTCTAACCATCAGTTTCCAATCACTGGAGACTCCTTGTAGTTTAACTCGGTTATAGCGATCTGTGAAGAACGATTCCATAAGTTCAAGTGAGTTCCCCTTAAAGCCGTAGGCTTCAAGTTTCTTTAGAAGTAGAGGGTGGCTTAAAGAATCGAACGCTTTACTCATGTCAGTAGAAAGGAGGTGTACAAGTTTCTTGTTATCGATTGCTAGTTTCCAATCCTCGAGTAACACTAGCAGGGTGGTCTCACAACTGTGACGTTTTCGATAAGCAGTCATTCTCTGATAGAGGTGTTGGTTATAGCGACCATTTATCTGAGTACTTAGCAACTGTTCAAACACTTTGTCGACAATGAGCAAAGATGTTATAGGTCTATAGTTTTTATCTTCCTGTTGATCGTCCTTTTTAAACACCGGTGTCCATTCCCCTCTCTTCCAGAGCGAGGGCCACGTATTTTGCACAATGCAGCTATTGTAAAGGGTCGTCAAGGCTTGTGAAATGCCTACTGCCACAGACTTCAGCAATCTGGGCGTGATACTCTTGTCCCACCCGCCTGACTTTCTCGGATTTAGTTTTTCCAGGAGGGTCTTGACAGTCTCCATTGTTGTCGGCTGGAACTCAAATGAGGCTGAGTGATGCGCCTCACGAATAGACCTGATGCTGTTATGGTTTCCAAGAGCGTCTGCATCTAAGTTGCGAGCCGCGGTGCCGCCGATGTCCTTAGCGACGTCGGTGAAGTAGCTTGCGAACATATCTGCTACCGTGGGCTGGTCCGTAACGACACAGTTATCTTTATCAAAATATCTGTATCAAAACTTGTGAAATAATATGTTAGAACCGTACCGGATTAAAATTCATTATAGCACAATATCTCAAGGAAAATTGATAAAAATTATGTGAGGTTCCATTTCGTTGGGAAAATGCCGAGTAAGTAATAAATTGCGGAAGAAGTTTGCACGCGCTTTGAAGTTTAAAGTTTTTCCAGATAACACTGATTTGCATAGCAACGCTTTGAGCAAAATTATTCATCCTACGAATTCTCGATCTTTAAACTGTCCACAATGGAGTTCCATCGGCGCCAAAATTCAATGCTCGTGTTTTCAACTCGACATTCCGCATTTTTGCCATGCCTGGAATTCAACATTCAACATTGCACATCCAAGGTTGATCACTGCACATTCGACATTCAAATATGTGCATTTTATAAAATTGAAACATATTCGGCTGGTTCTCTCAAATTCGGCATCGTTTTGAATTTGGCATCGTTTTGAATTCGGCATGGTTGCCAATAGACCTCCTCGGCTTGGGCGTAATGTTGTCCCATTTCAGATCACGTGGCATTCATTTGAATAATCTTTCTTTGTCTGGGCTTCTTCCATATTCATATATCCTACGGTGCGTAGCAGAAAAACAAAGAAAGAATACTCATGGGAATGCCACGTGATCTGAAATCGGCAAAACAAACGGGCAAGCCGAGGAGGTCTATTCGGTATGGTTGTGAATTCGGCATGGTTGTGAATTATGCTTACATCACCAAATGACCGCTGGCCAACGAAATAACAAGTATTGTGGACTCGTGTCACGTCCCTGTCCCCGAGAGTAGTGATGTCGTTCTTTTTCCTTACCGGGGTTGGGTACCGCTATTACGCAATCCTCCCAACAAAGTTTTGCTTGTAAATGAGGGAATGGCTATACACTAACACCAAAAACGGAGGAAAAAAGTGAGAATGATTTGAATCATTGGCCAGAAGACCGTTTTCTGTAATACTAGCTGCAAATGTAAAATTCACTTGCGCCTACTACTCGGCGCGTGAGTCCAAGTGAAGTTAGGACTATTTGTTACCTTCCCGGGAGAGTGCTGACTTAAAAGTGTTCTTAAGTGACGAAAAGATCGTAAACACTACTCTCGGGGGCAGGGACGTGACACGAGTCCGCCATACTTGGTATAATTTTCTTGATCAGCGGTCATTTGATGACGTAAGCAAAATTCACAACCATGCCGAATTCAAAACCATGCCGAATTCACAACCATACCGAATTCGCAACCATGCCGAATTCACAACCATGTCGAATTCGCAGCGATGCCGAATTCATAAGCATGCCGAATTCACAGCGATGCCGAATTTAAAACCAAGCCGAATAAAATGAAAAAAGTTACATGTCGAGTGCCCAAACAAGGCAAAAATACAGCAAAATGAATGATAAATGTACATTTGAATGTCAAATGTGCAGTGATCAATCTTGGATGTTCAACGTTGAATGTTGCATTTTCCAGGCATGGCAAGAATTCGGAATGTCGAGTTGGGGGATGGAACTCCATTTCACTCTTGTTGCTATGCTCCGTTTTAGTCCGCCTTCTAAAGTTGAATACTAATTTGTCTCTTGATTCAATTAAATTGGTGCTTGGACGTAGTGCGTAGAAGCGCACTTAATCAGCTCATTAACTCGGTTCGTAACCAATGTGTGGCGCTCGATTTCAGCCAATCAGCGCGCGAGATAGAGTTATAGCATGGGATTATAATATGTACATTTACATGCTTTTTTATTCGTTACAGAACACTTACCAGATAACATAAAGAAAAGCGAATTTTCACCGTTCATGGATTTTCCACACAGGAGAGCAATCGGAGTCACAAAAGGTATTATAGCCGTTCTGGCGTAGCCTTATAGCAATACAATACAATAATCTTTATTTTAAGAAGGTAACATTATAACCATACAAATAGTTTTCTAACCAATGGCCTTCTATAGCCTTCTATAGCCTTACGTTCCAGTTTTTGGAAGCTAAAGTGTGTATATCTTGCATGCAAAGAAATTGCAGCAGCTGGTCAGTAACAAAGTGCTACTGTAAGCGCTTATCAATAGCTCATGAATATTCACGAAGTCGCGGTGTTTCGATCTGCGGACGCCCGAGGACTGCTTCTAGCTTTTTATATCGTTTTTTTTACATAGTTTCTTCATTGCGAGGTTTGCGTTGCACCCTCCTAGAAAAAGAAGATCATATCTGAGTACTCTATTGCTCTACCGGTGATTTCAGTGAGTCAAGAAAATAAAGGAAAGCTTGGACATTCTATATTTGCCATGTTGCTATGCCAACAACCAAAACTGGCACTAAACCGCGTCAATGACATGCTAAACGCGAAAGGAAACCTATTCTCGGTTATTTGTGATGTGTGAAGCTTCGAGAGGTCAGGATTTGATCTTTTTATTTTGTTCACTGTTACCTGGGATTACTCTTGCAGCCAACACAATCCGGTTAAACAAACCTGACGGACTGGCACTCGATAATGGCACAGGAAGAGTAGAGGTTTACCACAATGGCGAGTGGGGCACAGTCTGCGATAAGAAGTGGGACAAAAATGATGCACAGGTATCTCATCGGTGGTATGTGTGTACAGCTGTACATGACACTGTATAAGACAGCTGTGGAATATGGATAAACAGGGACGGATCCAGAGAATTTATCGAGTTGTACTGAATTCAACACTCAGCCAAAAAACACGCAGAACCGTAAACAAAATACAAATACGGGATTTCGAATTCCTTAGTTCAATCACTATGAAATTCTAGCATCAGGCCCTGGTGGTTGACTTCAATATCGGTCAGGCATGGGGAATTTTGGGATCTGCAATCTTTTAGGGTGCCCAATCAAGCAACTTTACCCTTCAAATTAAGAAAATAGCGCTATAAATCGCTGTAAAATCTCTTTTTTTGGAAAAGATTAATTGACATTTTATGTGTTAGGGGTTATTGCTAAAGCTTGGACACACTTATATTGTAGTTTCTTTTAGGGGTCAAATCCACTTTTGTAGACACATTGGAGTAGGTGGGGGAGGTAGGGGGGTAGGGGTGGGAGGTGGTGAAAGGGGGGAAAGGGAGGGGGTGTATTATCATTCTGATTGGGGGACTTTAAAGCGAAGGCAGGCAACACTGGACAAAAAGACGTTATTACATGACGCGGACTAGTATAGATATTATGCGATGTTTCCAGATTTCTAATCAATTGGATATTGGTGGAATCGTGCTAGTTCACCAGATCAAGTAACTGAGAACTCCATCGATAATAATAAATACCCAAATCTTTGCAGGAATTGTGAGTAAAAATGATCAGGCAGCGACAGCATCCTAATTCGGGAAAATTTGAGAGCTAAATTTGATATGGATCGATACGAATGGATTAAGAAAAGAATTCTTGGCTTTCACGTATCACGTGACGAAGTTTATTTCTCTAAATTCTTGGGTTTCAATCACGTGACTTTTGCGTGTAATTTTGCTTCCGGTCTGAATCAGCTGGAGTTCAAGATGAAGAAGTTTTCTGAAGTTCACGAGCAAAACTTCAAATTTACTAGCTTTTCTAGAAAATCACAACTAGAAATGAACCTGATTCGTATTTAAACTAAATCCTAGTGTAAATACAAATTTGTAGCGATTGGATGGTCGGGTTTTGCTTTTTTAGCCAGTTTTAACTGTGGTAAATGAGTAAAACTTAACAAACTGGCTGATATTTTAGGCAGCGTTTTTTCAAATGCTTGATGTTTTCACTCATTTGGCTCGAAAAATAATAATTGTAATGAAAAATAGATATGTAATAGGGTTGAGAGACATTTATATGCTCCTTCTGTTCTTTGTTTCTGGACGAAAGACCTGAGAAACAGAAGTTTTTGAAGACGGTAAGCTAAGTACAGCATTCCCGACTGTTTTTTTGTCAAATTGAAATGAACTCAGAAAATCGACCCGGCTCTTTTGCATACAGTTTTCCTCATACTGCAAAACAACTTTCCACATAAACAAGATTCAATTCTCAATAAGCTATTACATGTAGGTGTCAAATTTCTGTAGTTTCTAAAGAATGTTTTTACAAAACGCCTAAATTTTGACTCTTTCAAAGTTGTGTTTCAGCCAGCTCAACGCAGCAACAAAACTCACTTCCACATGAAACAAAAACGTGACCAAATTTTAGCCAATGAAAAACAAATTGTATACACACGACTGGGAAAAGAATCGAAAGTCCGTGTCAACCTAGAATAAATAGGTAAATCCCGGAGTAAATCCCGGACGTTTTGCTGGGTTTTCGGACTCCTTGTAACTTAAATGTTTGTGACAATTAACTTTCATTTTTGCCTACCTGCTCGGATTGTTTGAAGCGAACTTCATGTGATTTATCCGTGTATCAAATGAGAAACCAATTCATCCATAGTCCTGGTGGTTTTGTGTAAATCCTTTATGATTCCCTAATTCATCCATTTAAACTTAATTTCAAATACATATCTTCATGAATCGCTTTCACTTGGCGACAACAAGTTCTCGAGGCCACGGCGCTTTTCGGCTGCTTTTCTGGAGTCCTTTGGACCATTTCGATTGTTTTCAGAGTTTGTATTCCTTGTTGTTTGTTTTGGGCAATCTAAAGACATCTGTTTATCTGTTTACCCAACTTGTAGAATCAGAAACAACGCGAGAAGATAACTTTTTCACAGTTTTCCATCTCGAAAAGCACTGCAGGCACGGACGTTTGACCTCCAGCTGAATTTTTAATGAGGCTCTAAAAAGCGGATGTGACGTCATATGAAACCCAAGAATTAACTTCTAAACACTAGATGCCTAATAGAATTATAAAGAATATACAAAATTACGTTTCCTGGGTAAATGTTAGGCCGATTGGTCATTTTCCTAGCGAGATATTAGCAAGTGAATGTGCGCCATTTTGTGCAGTAATTGTATGGAGCCGCCATATTGGAGCCCCAGCTGAGGGGCTCCATAATGGCGGCCAATTAATCGGGTCTCCAAAACGACGCTATTTTCAATCCAAATTATAAGAATAGTATCAGAATGGTAAGATATGAACTTTTATAACATGCCGACGTGCCAAAAAGGCAAGAACGGTGCAAATCGAGTGAAATACGGCAAGTTCAAAATACGTAACTGGTGTTGCGTGACATACATAGCTTTGGCGATATCTCGAGAACTACTTGGCAGAAGGTGCCGAAATAGGTAGGTCTCTTGGTTTAGAAGTTAGATTTTTGATGACGTCACATGAAAACCGAGAATAGATCTTTGGGTCTAGAAGACAAAAGACTTCAACAAGATCAGAAGAGGCTCGAGCTCGTGCCGCTGAAGAAATCCACAGAAAAATAAGAAGAAACGGCTCAAAGAAACATAAAAAAAAGCATTTAACACAATATACTTAAAAAGCTGTCAGGAGATCGAAAGCATACGGAAGAACCGTGGAGAACTGGTTAAAAATATGTAAGGGCATTGAACGTTGGAGAGAACCGTCCTGAGAACCCACCTGACCAGGTGGCGGATATTCCACCAACACGCTGGGGCCAACCACCCCCCAAAATGCGTCATTCAAACTTTGACTCAACATGACTTTCTATCCTCTGAGGCTATTTTGACCAAATTTGGTAGATAGGATAACATTACGATGACAAATATTTTCCACTACTTTTGACGTCACTATGATGCTTTGTGACGTCACCAGAGATTGCGCAATCGATTGATCATTTTTAAGAATTGGAATATGCACTATTTCTGTAATGGCGATGATACACTTTAGCAAGAGATGTTGAAAACCGAAAACCGTTTGTAGATAGCATAAAAAATAGCTGAGGTCTAGCATTTCAAAGAATGACCCCCTCCCCTCTCCTACCTTTTTTGTTACAGTAGCAAATGTATGGGAAAACAAACTCACTGGTATTTTTTTTTTAGTTTTTAGTCAATTGAACCGATTTCTGTTGTTAAGTGTTAAGCAAAATGGTTATCTAAAATCGTATGATTTTGAAATTTTGAATTTCGTCCTTAGAGCGAAGATATAAAGCATTGTTATATTGTGACGTCATAATCTATTACGTCATGAGTATACATCTTTTGGATTTTAAACACGGAAAATAGATGATCGAAAGTGGAAATGTGTGAAATTATTTTGTAGTCAACTAGTATAACCTATATACTAAGATATTTGTATGTGCAATGATGTTACCGTGCAATAATTAATTATTTTGTAAACTTTTTCAACTGTTAAGGTAGATCCAACCTTATACAAATCATGAAAAAATCATAACTCAGCTAATATAAATCCTAAAAGCAAACGGTTTTCGACTTTTAGCTTTTCTTGTTGAAATCTATCATTGCCGCTACAAAAAACAAGCAGATTCAACATTACGAAAAATGGTCCAATAAATACGTTAACGCCAGTGACGTCACAATCACCATAGTGACCACTCAATACATGGAAAATGTTTGTCTTCATAATGTCATCCAATGTACGAAGTTTGGTAAAATTAGACACAAGGGGTAGAAAGTTATGGCGAGATTTGATTTTTGGTCACTTTTGATGACACATTTAGGGGGGTGGTTGGCCCCAGCGTGAACGCAGACATTGGTGTCCCTGACAAGCGAATGCGAGGAATAGCTGCACGTTTGCTAAATTGCACAATGAAGCCCTGAAATGTCGAGAAAAGGTGTAATATTAACATGGATATTCCGAAAATAAAATATGTTTTGTATTTAAAGCAAACTGAGTCGAAATATTTAATGTAATAATTGACCTGTGCGTGGTATGGATTGTGACAAATCAGTGGCGTAGCTATCTCTAGGCAAAAAGGCATTTGCCTACACACTTTTTTTTGCCAAAATAAAGGCCTCCTAGATAAATCACCAAATAACTACGCCTTGAGTTTTGTCAATTTTTTACTCAATTCTAAATAGATAGATATAGACTGAAGCCCGAGTATACGCAGTTATTATCTTGTTTAAAGCGAGGTTTTAATAAAGATCTGATTGTTGTGAGAATGGAATTCCATATTCTCACTCCAAGATAAGAAATATACTTTTTTGGGCCACATCAAGTCTGTATAGCGGGGCATGAAGTTTTCTTAAAGTTGATGATCTGGTTGAGTAGCTATGAATTTGTGAATTAAAGCGGAAAAGACAAGTTAGAGTAGGTGGTGCCAAATGGCTTGTAATGCTATACAATAAATAACAAGCTCTCTTTCATAAATAAAAGATAAAGGAAGGATATCTGCTTAAAAAAAAAAATAGGAAAAAAGCATGCTCCTGAGGCTCGGCAAAGTGAATAAGTCTAAAAACTCTCTTCTGGAGTATTTTATCTAAGTACATTTAAGCTGCTGTACCCCATATAAGTCTTTCAAAATGCACCACTATGTTTGGCTAATAAACAATGAATGTTTCTCTGAGCCAATCTAATGCGAAACCTGAATATGGGACTGGTCATAAAGTACCGGGGGGAGGGAGGGGGGGGGGGGGGGGGGGAATCATAAAATAGCAAGCCGCTTTTCATGTGACCCACCCTCGCTCATTTGCCACAATAATCCATGCCCCCCCCCCTCTCCCTTAAATCCAAGAGCAAATATAGATGACCCAACCCCAGTAGCTACTGGTTGCCCTTGCACCCCTGTCGACCCCATGTTATTATATTAATAAGTGATTCTTGAGAGGTTTTATGTTTATATTAATACCTTGGCACACAACGAGCCCCCCTGGTTAAAATGCGTTTAAATGGCGTATTTGGACATTTCTACGCGCGTAGAGCATATAAATACATGTTTTAAAAGTTGCTGACAAAAATTTAGCTGTTCCTTTTTGCCAGGAGAGGGTCTCATTTTTTCCCAGCCAGCAGCTGGGTGTTAAAAAAATTTCCCAGCCAGGAGAGTAACATTACCACAGGAAGCCCGAAATAGTATAAAAAATCGGGTATCCTTAAAAACGAGCACTAATAACTAAGTGCATTTTTAAGTGCTGTCTCTTAAAATTTCATTTTTCAACATCCATGAGCAACTTGTGTTTCCCAGCAAAGACGATATGCATAAATTTTTGCCAGGAACGGAAGGCGATGAATTTTTGCCAGCCAGCAAGAGACCGCGATAAATATTTGCCAGCCAGCAGCGAAAGGGGGCGAGGAACAGCTTTTTTGAGGAACAGCTCCGTTGTGTGCCCGTGTACCTTCAGTCAGAATCTCCAAAAAATTGCCGTGCTCTGTAAGAAGTTACATGTCTCCCAGCCCTTCACAGTGGCCCTTGTTAGGAGTCGTGGTCCTAGCCGGTTAGAGTCTGCTTCAGTTATAGTTACAAGAAACTGTTGTTTGTTCTAAAAATTGTATAAAAAGAGGAACCAGATGTAATATCATCAGACCTCTATCATGCTTTTGTTACTTCAATTGTATTATAGTTCTCAAACATTTGCACTTGATTGGTGTCAAATATTATAGCTCAATTAGTTGGTGGCCCAACCCTTTTTGCAGGCAAAAAAATAGTGGCCCACCCCCCTTTCTCCCCCCTCCCCCCACGGTACTTTATGTCCAGTCCCTAACGTTTCAGTTTGAGTTTGAGTGGCGATGGCCGATCCTAATTTTGAGAAAGACATTTTAAAGCATATGTAGCGCCAAAAACAGACGCAGAAGGATGTTTGGAACGCTTGGAAAGAGTAGGTACAATTAGGATGTTTTGCTCTAAGAAAAAATGGCAGTGTAAAACGGATTTGCAGAGGAGGTTTTCTCCGGCTCGTGCAATTTTGATACTTTTTGAAAAAACCCACTCGTGCAAATAAATTACAAATTGAATGAGAAAAGTCGTATGATTTCCTATACTGAAATCGCGGGTTTTGGTCTCTTTCAGGGGTGGCCTTGATCGGCTGAACCCAAAAATGGCAAGATTTTTACCATAAGGTCAGGTAAAGTCAGATAGGATTGATTCTTTGCATAGAGAATCCTTATACAATAAGAAACAAAATATCAAATATGACTTTTTTCTAATGGAGCCCGGCGTAACAAATCGATAAATCGATAACCCAATAAAATCGATATTTGTCGATACTAATCGATTTTAATCGATTGATTTTATCGGTAATCGATAAAAATTGATCGCTAGCTCCGTTGTGATTATCGATTTTTCAATAATTATATCGATTTTCATCGATTTTTATCGACAGGCACAGGATTGATTAATGTATCGATATTCTTTGAAAAGATGCCTCTAATAGAAGAAATTCCACTTCTAGTCTTGGGTAGTCTACCTTGGAAACCAGAGGCTCGAGGTCCAAAGAATTTAAAAGATCGAGTTTCCTGAGAAACAACAAAAACGTGAGCGGGCAGAGTTTCAGCTTCTGGTCCCCACAGTATTGGGGTATATAGTAGTCCAGAATCTTCTCGGATCTTTGTCTTAATAGCAATGGTATAGTTTGCTGCTCGTCTGCTGCGTTCTTGGTCGAGACACAATAAATTTAAATAACTTTTATCTTTGGAACTGTGTTATGCTATACTTTCGATATCAAGTGATATCGATTTTTATCGATCTGTTGGGGATGGCTGTGACTATCGATTTTTATCAATTGCCGATATTAATCGATAATGATCGGTCAATCTGATCAACAAATATCGATTTATCGATCAGTTTTCGATTATCGATTTCTATCGATTTGTTACGCCGGGAATAAAGCCGTCTTTAAGATATGAGGGGTTGCACTTTTTTTGCTGCAGCACGTTTTTACATTTTCTGGTAGAATTGTGCAAATTTTACCATAAAACGATGCAGTAACCAAAGTTTAGGAGCTCATATCTTAAAGACCCTTCTTCCTTTCACTAATAAAAGCGAACATTATTGCACAAATAATGGGATTTATCTCGATCAAGTGCCCTATGATGAGTACATGTATTTAGACTAGATAAGGTAAACAGGCATCTGCCGACGAGCAGGTTGGAGGGCGCGGTGATACCACAGGCATGTGACTCGTCCCACGTGCGGAGCCCTATATGAACGGGCACTCCTTAATATGAGTCCTTCCTTCCACAACCTCGAGTCAAGTCGACAACTTCAAATTGACTATTTTCCCGCCGCCTCCCCGCTCTCCAACCCGCTCGGATTGTTCCATGTTATTGTTGTGAAAAGGTGGTGGCGGTTTTTCACTACCCACCTTTGCTGAAAGTCGATGTATATTTTGAGTTATGTAATTTGCGGGTCAGATTAAATGTCACGCAAGTGGCCGATTATCTCCACTCGGTTGTATAATTTTCTTGCCTCCTTTCATTAAACCTAGCACGGCGCGAACAGAACTCAACCCAGCGAGAAATTTAGCGAGAAATTTAGGGAAATTTAGGGAAATTGACCGAGATAAATGTACTTTTTAGGGGTACGCAAATGAATGCCAAAGGGTAACAAACCAAGCAAAACGTTTTCTGGCGTTCTTTATTCATTTATAGCTCTAAAAACAAGCTTGTTTTGAGATGAGAAACATTAAACAATAACAAAAAGGTTTATTGTTTGTATTTTTTAGGGTTCATTTTGTTTTATAAGGTACTTTTTGGGGGGTGGATTTTTTACGTCCTGGTATTTTTTAGGGTATATTTTCCGATGTCCCGACGAGCACCCCTATCACTCTTACTTGGGAGAACCCTCCCTTTTAGGGGGTATCGGAGAAACATTGTTGCTTTCACTAATAAATGTATATTTTAGGGGTACGCAAATGAATGCCAAAGGGTCACAAACCAAGCAAAACGTTTTCTGGTGTTCTTTATTCATTTATAGCTCTAAAAACAACAATCGTGGACAAAAGGGTAAAAAAAAGGTTAATACCACTTCTCTTTTGAGTTTTCGACCTAACTTAAGGCCCCGTTTATCCCCCCTCCCCCCTAAATCAATGTTGGTTATGAAGGGCGTTCCATCCCTCGACACGTTCCTTGCAACATTGCTTCGGGGGAGAGGGGGGAGGTGAAATGACAGAAGTAAAGCGAAAACAGAAGCGATTTCAGTAATTTTCTCTACAGGTTTTGTCCAAGATTGAAGCTTGTTTTGAGATGTGAAACATTAAATAAAACAAAAAGGTTTATTGTTTGTATTTTTTAGGAGTCATTTTGTTTTATTATGTACTTTTTGGGGGGTGGAATTTTTATGTCCTGGTACTTTTTAGGGTATATTTTCGGATGTCCCGACGAGCACCCCTATCACTCTTACTTGAGAGAACCCAAGTGACACAAAATGCCGCGAGTGTACAGTAACGATTTGAGATGGCGAACCCTTCGCATGAAGCTAGAGCGAGACAAAGAAATAAGGGAAAGATTTGAATGTTCGAGGTCTGCGAGACCGAAATTCGGGTAATATTAAATGCATGCGAATAGGAAGGTCAGTTATTGCGCCTGGTGACTTGAGCAACATGATGTTATTATAGAAAATTTGGCTAGCCAACCTGACAGCAGACAGCTCAGGGAACTCAAACAAGAGGCGCATGTAGCCGGCGCATGTAGCCGGCGCATGTAGCCGGCAACATGTACTCTATATCACATCGGCCTTGCACTACCCACGGAGAAACGAAATTATCAAGAAAAAGATAGAATGATTAATGAAGCCATGAATTAATTATCCAATAGTCAACTTCACTAAATATTCAATTCATTTTTTCCCGTTTATCTGGACTGCTGAAGAAACAAGCCTCGCAAAGCGACGAAAACAGACACACTGTACGCTTTAAACTCCAGGATTTTGTGGCATTCGGCTGTTTACAAATGTAGTACACTTGCGGCTCTCGATATCATCCCATCAACCCCCGCGGTCAGGCATTCGCCATTTTCCATTTACCTATAGTCAAACTTAATTGAAATAGGTGTATAAAGGCTATGTTACACGGGACAACTCGCAAAAAAACCTTTCCGCGCAACATTGTTGCGCAAAAGGTTGTTGACGTCGAATCATTCGGCAACGGCCATGTTACACGAGACAACTTTTAGCGCAACAACATTAACTGGTAAACGACCGTTAAAACAACATTTAGCGCGAGCTGCTGACGAATTTCACGATTGCCTCGCTTCCAGACAGAAATGTTGCGTAGAAAATCGACGGTGACATGTTACACGAGTCATTTTGTGTTGCGTGTTTTTGAAGGCAAATCAAAAACACGCAACATGTTGCCGAGCTGAATGTTGCACGAAAACTCATCCCTGCGCTATGTTACACGGCGATCGATTTTTAGCGCAGTGTAACATAGCCTTAATGCTTAAATTATGGTCAATTCTTCTAAAATTCAGGGTTGGCTGACAGTTTGACAAGAAATAAAATATAAGATAATCCGAAGATCGAAATAGTGATATTCACTAAACTGGAATCGTGGCAATATTTCGGTTTATTCTAAACCATCTTCAGGCCGTTTGCGTATAATAAAAGAGCGCAGGATTTAAATATTACACTATTATTTAAATAATAATTAACAATTAGTCGCCCAAGGCGACGTAAATATCGACGTAAATATTCGCCGATTTTTACGGAGCCTGAGGCGACTAATTATTTTAGTATAAATAATAAACATTTAATAATAATAATTTAATAATAAACATTTAATAATATAAGTCGGATGGCATTTAGTATAAATAGGCAAGAGTGGATTAAGTTTCCCGCAATAAAGTGCGCTCGCGATCCACAGGTGAATATAGCAAAATATTCCGATCGTCTCGACCAATCAGCGCGCGGCATCGCTTGAGTAATTATACTAAAAGCTATTAATCATAGCACATTCGGCCTCGAGGAAGCCAATCAGAATTAAGCATAGGTAATATACCACTAATTTGTAGCCTACTAGTAGCTAAAAGTGTCGGATTTCAAAGCCAGGAAATGGCAAATGACCAGACCAGAAAATGTTTTGGCTATGCAAATTGACCTACTAGTGTGATTTGACTAAAACAAATATTCCCTCTCGCCCTCACATGCTTTGATAACTTCCCTAAGTTAGATTTCACCAGGGGGGATGGCGACGAGGCCTGGACCCGAGTTTAGATGAACGTTCCCAGTTGCTCAGCTGTCAATCAAACAAAGCCTTTGTAACTTGCGAACTCTTCTCTTCCAACACAACACTGATCGAGAAGGCTGCACAAACCGAAATTCGAGGACTGATCGCAATTTTATCGTTATGCCATCGATTGAACTTATATTTTTGTTCGTTTCAATACATATTGCATGCAAATAAATTAGGCCAGAAGGAATAATTCAGTTCGGGTCTGTTCTTCAGGTAAAAGTTTGCTAGCGGACAAGACGACGAAGAAAAACATGTGTTGGAGTCACCTTAATCACAGGCAGCCCAAGTACAATGGCCGTATAAAAAGTTTATCCTGGCTTGGCGATATTTATAATGTTTATGTGGCTTTGTATAAGAGTAATCGATAAACTCGCTAAATTGCTATAAAATCGTCACTGAGTTCTGGTAAATTATGGCAAATAAAAGTAGGAAGACTTACATTAAGTTGTCCTGTTGTCCTTTCCTCGTCTAGAGGCGTTGAAGAGTGTTTCCGAGGGTTCCACCTGGCCCCTCTAACCAGAGGGGAAGGCTCCAAACAAGAATCTCGAACGCCTCACATCGCGACCGAATTTCTTCGATAAATCGCCACTCGATCGGCGCCCTAATCACACCAGGAGAGCCGTCTTGCATATATCTTTCCTACAAAGCAGCGCCGTCTCAATTAAAACATCCGAACACGGTGAATTTCGGTATTTTTTCCCTAAGGTATATTAAGGCATGGGTGCTTTTCACAAAAATACGAAAAACACTGAAAAAAATTCCCTAGGGTAGAAAAAATGTCTTGCGTAGAAAGTTTTTTATTAAGGTTGCTCTACCCTACTCTAAATGTTGTGGACTCGCGAGCCGCAGGGATAATTCTAATTCCAAAGCTTTGAACTGAGACAGGAGCCCATAAGTAGGAGCTTTCATCTAACCTATATAGTTGAGGCAGCTTATTTCCTGACCTAGTTATTTTTAGATACGAATTTGCATTTTAAATTTGTTGCTGGTTCCCCAAGAGGTCCGCACAGTGCCGAAACACAAGATTGCGGTGGAGGCCAAAACGCGATTTTTCTGGGTACTTTGAGGTTAGAACTTCTGCTATAAATGTTATCCCAGATACCGAACCGAGTAATAAACTATTATAGAGGTTTACTTGTGGAATTTGACTCGCAGAGTCAGTCTTCGCTTCTTACCTCCATGTTTATCGATGGAGATAATTTATACAATATTGAGACTTGGAATCTACCTGGACGCTGATTGGACAATTTCTACAACGTCTCGCGCCAAATTTGTTCTAAAAATAGATAGGTCAGGAAAAACGCTGCCTCACGGACCCAGTACCAAAGATGAAAGCTCCTACTTATGGGCTCCTGACTGAGAACAATTTTCATTCAAGTTTGAACAAACGTGCAACGTTGTCTTGCTTCGCAAAGCAAATCATATGTCCTTTGTGAGTTTTTCTTTTATCCATTTGTTTTAAGAGAATAATATAAGTAAGATAAATTTCCCCCCTTGCACTCCGTGAATTTTTCACGGGCATCAGCTAGTATTATAATATACTATGAGCAACTAAGATTTGTTTTTATTTTCAGGCAAACCATTTCTACATCAGGGTAATAATCTTCATTGAATATCTTAAAAAGAGCGCTGCGAATTTTTTCTTTAAAACTTTTCCTAGGTAGATTTCGTATACTTGCTGGTACCTCATTCCACCATTTAGCACCAACGCGTGAGAATAAGCGATTTCTATTGAATTGCTAATTTAGATTTATTAATGTAAAAACTTCCTGAGGTCGATGATCGTGTGTTGTAGGAGTGGATTGTGGCCACTTGTTGGAATAGCTTAATAATGTTGATTGGTGCAGACATGTTGCTTACATCATGCATTAAAATTAGCACTGGCATTTTCAAAATATGCTAAATTCACTGGTAATAGATTAGTGGAAATAAAGAGAGGTGTTGCATGATCATTTCTATCGGAAAAGTGGATAAACCGGAGGGCTCTCTTTTGCAGCATTAATGTTTGATTCCAATTTGTCTTAGAGGTTTGACCCCAGACTACAATGCTGGAAATATATGGAGCAATTAAAGATTGATAGATATCAAGTAGAGTGCGCTTTGGGACGAAATGACGCAACTTTGAGAGCATTCCCACCGTTCTGCTAATTTTACTTTAAACATAGTCAACATGTTGTTTCCAGGAAAGATTTTTATCCAACAGGACACCTAGATAATTAATATGATCTTTACAGTTTAATTCTTTAAGCTGATTATTGTAAAGTTTTATAATAGGCTGGTAGTTTCGTTTCGTTTGAAAAGGATGAAAAATTATATAATTTGATTTTTAATATTAAGGCTCAGTTTATTTGAACTTAACCAGTTATAAATATGATCAAGCTCATCATTTATCATTTGTTCAAGTGTTTTTAATTTTTTGTTAGCCAAAAGTAAATTTGTGTCATCTGCAAGCAAATAAAATTAAAGTAAAAACAAGATAGGTCCTGTGGAACACCGCAAGTTACTTCCCTTTTCTCAGAAATGTGTTGACCGACAAGTGTGGTCTGGTGTCTACCCTGTAGATAAGATGTGAACCAGTCCTTAACTATTCCCCGAAGCCCGTAGTGATCCAATTTCTCGAGTAAAATTGAATGGTCCACAGTATCAAAAGCTTTCTGTAAATCTATAAAGAGTCCACACGAAAATAGTTTTTGGTCCATTTGATTGTATTGTATTGACAATATCTAAAATAGCATGTTCAGTTAAGTGCCGAAACCACACTGATAGGAAGGTAGGGCACACTCGTTACGAAGCACGTTAATGAGGAAACTTAGTTCGATTCTGCGCACTACGTTCAAGCAGCAATTTAATTGATTCAGTAGACAAATTAGTATTCAACTTGAGAAGGCAGACTTAAACGAAACATAGCAACACCAGTGGGAGCATTTGTTTTTCCCTTTATATTTCACTGTAAGGGAAAGAATGACGCCCTCTTATTAGTCAGACATTATGATCAAAGCTGACAATATCCCATGCAGTGGACGGTTTAAGGATCGAGTATTCGTAGGAATGAAATAATTTTGCCTCAAAGCGTTGCTATGCAAATCGGGGTTATCTTGAAAACCTTCAACGCGCGTGCAAACTTCTCCCGCAATTTATGTCTAACTCGGCATTTTCCCAACGAAACGAAGCCTCACACAATTTGTAACAATGTTTCCTTGAGATAATGTGCTATAACGAATTTTAATCCGGTACGGTTTTAACAAATTATTCCACAAGTTTTGATACCCACTTTGACTTTGTCTCAAATTTCCACATGAATAGGCTCATTTGCCATGTTGTTGCTCCATAACATTGCTTTATAAATTTAAAAACATTATTATGTTTGCCTCTAAAAAACATGTATCTAGCTGGAAATATAATCAGAAAGTAAGCTGCTTATTTGTGCTCGGGATTTGGGGTTTCTTTTGTAATATATACACTGCAAATACGGCACTCGGTCGAGAATCCTATACGCGAGCCTTGATTCAATTGAACATACACAATTAAACATAAACATTCAAAATGCGCACTCCATTCAGATATTATAAATCCATTCAGATACAGGACAATAATTTCAATTTGAAACGAATTTTACATTTAAAAAGTAATCTTGCTCAATAATTCTAAAGAATGAAAACAGCCTATGTGCTTAAACCTAAATTATAAAATAATGATAATAATTAGAATGATAACTATAACCAGCAAAGCTAGCTAACTTAGTAAAACTAGATTCGTTGTTGTTTTCTATATAAAAAGTATAACAATTAATAAGGGATGTTTGAAAGATTGTCTCCGACGCGATGGCGATGAAATTAGTTTTTTAGTTGTTTATGTTATATACCACAAGACCTACCCGTCCCTCTATCATTTTCTACGCCTGTCATTCGTGGAAATTCAAAAGTGGCAGTTGAATTTTCCCAAAGAACATGCCCAATGACTAAGAATAGAAAGTACATGGCCACGATAAAGACGGCAAGTTGTATTGTGCATCCAAGTTTTTTGAGGTGCGAATTTTGCCGCTGAGTCTAGAGGGGAAACCAGTTCTACAGAATCTGTGAAAATCACCCATATCCTGGTCCGGTTAAAAAACATAAATATCGCCACATGGTTGCAAAGAAATCTGTGAAAAATAATACGCACAAATCTATTCCCTTTCCTGATGTGGGAAATGTACCTAACCCCCACCCCACCGCCAAACATAGGCTTCATACTCTCGTCTTCTACGTCGGTCCACATGGGAATTCGCGGCAGTCGAACTTACCAAAGAACAGACCCAATAAACTAATAAACTAACTAGGAACCTCAAGTTCTTGCATCACATCCTTATAAAATACTTTTAAACAAAAGATGTTCCAGACGTGAAAACCTTGTGATTCCCAGTTTTTTCTCTGTTCCATGATAACTGAAAAGAGGAGAGGAAAGAAAAAAACTAAAAGAAGCTTTTTCGTGTCAATACCTAAATGGTCGTTCATCTTCCTACGGCAGGGGGCGACTAGAGAAAGACGGGTTTATTAAGTTGGGAACCCCAAGCCCTTAAAAAATCGGATTAATCTTAATGCTTGCAGCCTATGAGGAACAACTACAGAATGCAGGATAGAGGGGATGGGAACGTAGCACTCCAACTCAGCAGGTCATGATAGAAACTATAGGTACTAATCACGCTAGCTAGCTACCATTAGAGCTGGGCCGCCCGCCATCTCTGGGGGGCTGTCTTGCCCCGATAACTGTGTCCCACATACTTGGAAGGCCCAAAGTCCTAGTCAAAAACACCTTTCAGGCTGAGAGGGGTTGGGGTGGAGAATAGATACCCAGTAGACAAGTGGATCTCAGGAGCCAATTTGGCGAGTTGCATGCCATCTCCCCCAATCGAAGAAAGGGCTAAGGCTGTCCACACCAGGAGTGAATCGTGGACTTACTGGTTGTAGGAAATGGCTGATTGCATTTTCTTTGCGCTCCGGGGGATTCGAGGAAATCCAGGGGAAAGGGATTTATCTAAACCCTGGAATTTCCAAGGGGAGGAGGGATCGAAGACCCCTGGTAGGGGTCTGTGTCGAAAAGGTTGGTGCTTAGGTAACCTCGAAATTCAAAGGGAGGGGTTGAGCAAATTCTAGGGGACGGGGTGTTCAGGGCCCCTGAAAATTGATATTGAAGCACACGTTGGTGGCTTGCATGGTACACATGTTTAACTGCAAGAATCATGTCTTAACTACAAATTGCAAAACTATCGACATCTATACCAAATGGGGTTTCATCAGTCCAACTACTCTCAGGCTATATTCACTATGTAATGCTTCCTTGTGTACATTGCTCACCAGCTCACAGATATTACACAGCATGTACACATGTGATGTAAGAACCAAACCAATAACTATTTTTAAACTCTTATCCTGTAAAATGGCCTCTTAGTACAACCACCAGGGGCGTAGCTACCAATACACAAAGTACGCAACTGCGTACTATTAACATTTTCACTTTGATATGCTACTCTCTAGTGCTACGCCCCTGACGACCAAGATCCAGAAAACGTGTGTGCACTACAAAACGCCATAGCATTGTGGACAGGGCTGTATTCCTGTATCTTTGGTTGGAGACAAACCAATTCAACAATCGACATGGCTGACTCAACAAATGATGAATGAAGTTGAATCAGATCAGTGTTCAAACGCTTTTTCCCCAGCCTTATCCACCTTTTTTGTGTGTTTCCATGGTGATCGTCTTGAATTCTTTTCCGAAGCCATGTAAAGAGGAAAATAACGCATTTTAGCTCCATTTAGAGAATTGAATTCTTAGTGCGGATTTTAAAGATTTCGAAATGGCGAAATAGGAACGTTGAGGGGTTTTCTGAGAACACAAAATTTGAGATAAAATTATACTAGCAGCTGTTCGCACATGATGCCGTTGACTGTGCTGTGCTTAGTTTACCAGGCCAATAACAGTAGCTAGCGAAATGAAATAAAACGATATAAATTAATTGTGTGATATTGGCAGTTTGTCCATATCTGAATGGATTTATTTAGAGCGCGCATTTTGAGTGTTATGTTTATTGTGTATGTAATTGTGTATGTACCAAGAGTGCCGCATTTGCAGTGTATATATTACAAAAGAAACCCCAAATCCCGAGCACAAATAAGCAGGTTACTTTCTGATTATATTTCCAACTAGATACATGTTTTTTAGAGGCAAACATAATAATGTTTTTAAATTTATCAAGCAATATTATGAAGCAACAACATGGCAAATGAGCCTATTCATGTGGAAATTTGAGACAAAGTGGGTATCAAAACTTGTGGAATAATATGTTAAAACCGTACCGGATTAAAATTCGTTATAGCACATTATCTCAAGCAAACATTGTTAAAAATTGTGTGAGGCTTCGTTTCGTTGGGAAAATGTCGAGTTAGTCATAAATTGCGGAGAAGTTTGCACGCGCGTGGAAGGTTTTCAAGATAACCCCGATTTGCATAGCAACGCTTTGAGCAAAATTATTCATTCCTACAAATGCTTGATCCTTAAACCGTCCACTGCATGGGATATTGTCAACTTTGATCATAATTTCTGACTAATAAGAGGGCGTCATTCTTTCCCTTACAGTGAAATATAAAGGGAAAAACAAATGCTCCCACTGGTGTTGCTATGTTTCGTTTAAGTCTGCCTTCTCAAGTTGAATACTAATTTGTCTCTGAATCAATTAAATTTGTGCTTGAACGTAGTGCGCAGAATCGAACTAAGTTTCCTCATTAACGTAATTCGTAACGAGTGTGTAGGGTGCCATTTTTTTCAAATGATCGGGTCGTGATTTCCTCCCTGCTTAATCAGTGTCTCAAAGTTGTCTTTTTGACTTGCTTTTTGCCATCTTATAGAGATCATTAAGCAAAAAGTTAGGTAATTTAGCGAGCTCAAAACTACGCCGCCATCTTATGTCGTGACGTAATCTTCTCTTTCACAGTGAACACATATCGAAACTGCTGTTTTTCACCGATGATACAATCTGATTGAATACTTTTTCCCAATTAAATACAACACTAGATTACCTCGCTCTGATTACTTACTCTTACAACAAAGGCGAACGCCCTGGCTAGATGTCACCAACACGAAAACTCCGAATTATTGCTACCTTATCTTCCCAGTTCACATGGTAGGACCTGGTTTACCATGGCAATTACACGCCCACGTGACTTTACAATGATACTTTGAGCTGCTACCAAATCATTCTTCCGCTGCTACATCTTGGAGGGCACACCATTTTGTCCAACGTTTTGGCCGAGCTTTCAAAACCTGCCTACAAGAATGTAATTTGTGTGTCGTAGATTTACAAATTTTTTAATGCCGTGACGCAATTTTTTTAATGTCGTGACGTAATCTTCTCTTTCACAGTGAACACATATCGAAACTGCTGTTTTTCACCGATGATACAATCTGATTGAATACTTGTTCCCAATTAAATACAACACTAGATTACCTCCTCTCTGATAACTCACTCTTACAACAAAGGCGAACGCCCTGGCTAGATGTCACCAACACGAAAACTCCGAATTATTGCTACCTTATCTTCCCAGTTCACATGGTAGGACCTGGTTTACCATGGCAATTACACGCGCCCACGTGACTTTACAATGATACTTTGAGCTGCTACCAAATCATTATTCCGCTGCTACATCTTGGAGGACACACCATTTTGTACAACGTTTTCGCCGAGCTTTCAAAACCTGCCTACAAGAATGTAATTTGTGTGTCGTAGATTTACAAATTTTTTTAATGCCAGCAAAATAAGACAGCAAATTAAAAGAACAAATAGAATTGCAAAGTGGAGATAAGGAATTAACCTTGTGTGAAAGCTAACGTGCTAATGAAATGGTCCCATGTGTGCTTATGAGCGTTAGCCCTAGTAAGCGGAGAAAGAGAAAAAATCTCTGACCCAGAGAGGGATTCGAACCCACGACCTTCAGAATTGTACATCCGATGCTCTACCAGCTGAGCTATCCAGGTCAGACTGGGAGCAGGGCGGGGTAAATTAGATGTTATGTTCGCGGTAATGAAGTGAATATATGAAGATGTTCAGGCAAGCCTGTGGCCGCGTAGCACTAAGTTTAACAGAGTGGAGATAAGGAATTAACCTTGTGTGAAAGCTAACGTGCTAATGAAATGGTCCCATGTGTGCTTATGAGCGTTAGCCCTAGTAAGCGGAGAAAGAGAAAAAATCTCTGACCCCGAGAGGGATTCGAACACATAAGCACACATGCACACATAAGCACACATGGGACCATTTCATTAGCACGTTAGCTTTCACACAAGGTTAATTCCTTATCTCCACTCTGTTGAACTTAGTGCTTAACGCGGCCACAGGCTTGCCTGAACATCTTCATATATTCACTTCATTACCGCGAACATAACATCTAATTTACCCCGACCTGCTCCCAGTCTGACCTGGATAGCTCAGCTGGTAGAGCATCGGATGTACAATTCTGAAGGTCGTGGGTTCGAATCCCTCTCGGGGTCAGAGATTTTTTCTCTTTCTCCGCTTACTAGGGCTAACGCTCATAAGCACACATGGGACCATTTCATTAGCACGTTAGCTTTCACACAAGGTTAATTCCTTATCTCCACTCTGTTGAACTTAGTGCTACGCGGCCACAGGCTTGCCTGAACATCTTCAAATAGAATTGCAGTTCTCCTAAAAAGCTTTATTTCCAATTACTAGGTGGTATGCATCGAGCTTGGCATGGTAAAAGCGGTTCACGAAGCACGTAAAGCCAAATATGGTCAAGGAACGGGGCCAATCTGGTTGGATGACGTGGAATGTAAAGGGAACGAGATGTCGCTGCTCAAATGTAAGCACGATGGATGGGGCCAGGTCCAGGGATGTACGCACAAGGACGACGCAGGGGTCAAGTGTCTACATACAGGTTAGTGGCGTGTATGCTTTAGTGATAATAGGATTCACACAGACAAATAACAACGTTTGGATCTACTATGAGGATTAGGGATGACTCACATAAGACTGGCGCATGGACAATGTCTAGGTTACGAAGTACAGAAGTAGTTCCTTTATATAACAATTAGTACTATGCACGCATACAGTCATCTAAACCTCCTACTAGAAAGTGGGAGCTATATATTATGTTTCCAAGAACAAAACAACGATACCCTCGCGCAGTGCTTTCTTGGTTGTTTAGAGTAGAAGTAGAACTATAAGATAAGATATTTAAGATACAAAATAACATGGAAGAATAATAACTGTTCTGTATTTCGTCAGTGAAGCTTCCTGGGTTGGATGTTCAGTTTTGATGATCAATCATGAACCATTTCTTTAACGTTTGGGGGTCACACACATCTGTTCTCCAGCTGTGCCTCAAATTATTGAAGTAGGATGCTACAAGGATAAAAGTGGAAGGTCACTTCGGAAATTGATCCGAAATCTCCGCAGTGAAGTGGACTGGTTTAACGTTCGAAGTATGGTGACAAAGTGTGCAGAGCTAGCACACCAGGCTGGCTATAGTATGTTCGGGATCCAGTTCTATGGCGAATGTTGGGTAGATGAAGAGGCCGAGAACAGGTACGATATGTATGGACGGGCCTACCCAACACACGGAAAACAGCGTTGTTTCGAAGGTAAGACAACGTTGTTAATTGAACGAGATAAATCTACCATGTATAAATAAAGATCCCATCCCATCCCATCCCATCCCATCCCATCCCATCCCATCCCATCCCATCCCATCCCATCCCATCCCATCCCATCCCATCCCATCCCATCCCATCCCATCCCATCCCATCCCATCCCATCCTACTGACTGCAAAAGATCGATTTTCCTTTTCACAGGGGTTGGGATGCATTGGGCTAACTTCGTGTACAAGTTCGCGCCATGGAAGGAAATGGGTTGCTGGAACGACAGGAAAGACGCACGTACAATGGACTTGCTGTTAGTGAATTTGCGATACAAGATCGATTGGTTTAACATCAGACAGACGAGTAAGTGCTTACTGATGCTTCCCCGCGCCACAAATGCGCGCTGTCCGAAATAAGCAGTCTCGCACTGTCTTGTCCGCAAGTTTACCTTTTCCTTCGTTAGTGCGCATCTGTCATTAGTTGAAGTTTTGAAATAAAAAAACAGGTAGCCGCCAAGAGTTTTCCCAGCGGCCTCTGAATGCTTGTCAAGAAATGTTTGGTCAAGGTGATCACTTGCAATTCACCTTTTGCGTTCTTGAACAGAGGCCAGGTAATGAATATAACATTCTGTCCATCTCTATCTTGATGAAACATGTCTACGGTCTTCATATACTTTTCATATACAAATTAAATACATAAAACTATCTCCTATTCCCTTCCTAATTCCATTTTGCCAATATCTTAAGAAAAATTGAGTCAAGGGCTATTATTTTTAAGGAGAGGTTCTAGCAATTTTTCCCATTTTGTGATGTGAAAAAGTGTTTTGTTAGCGAGCTCTGCAGATTTAAGTTCTATTCTATGAATATTTCAAAAGGGTAATAAATTGTGATAGAGGTTCTAGCAATTTTTCCCATTTTGTGATGTGAAAAAGTGTTTTGTTAGCGAGCTCTGCAGATTTAAGTTCTATTCTATGAATATTTCAAAAGGGTAATAAGTTGTGATAATGTTGGCATCTGGTGTTTATCCCGTGATTTATATATAAGCAATTTGTACAGGAGAAGAATAAAATTTACCAGTGAGTTCTTATCTTGGCTTTTGTCAACTCCTAATAGAATGTTGCGAGCCTCTCTCACAAGCTACTCCCTGATTTCCCTGAAGTAAAATGTTTTTCCTTCTATGCAGTCAAAAATATGTGATCAATAGTTTCGAGATGGGTATGGCAGAAGGAACACCTGGGCAAGTCTAATAATTCAAACTGATGCAGTTTTTTTTTATTTATGAAGAGTACGTTGTTTAAAATATTTTATTATATAAGCCTCAGTGTTTTAAAGGGATTTCTACCACTGAGAAAAAACGTATATTTTCACATGTGAAAATACGATATTTTTACATGTGAAAATATCAGCCAATATGTTTTCTTCCTCGTAGCCAATAAAAGGCGCTTCCCTGGAGCATGGCAGTGTTTCTTGTTTATATAATAAACAGAATAAGGGATGGACCATTAGACGCCGGGGGAGGGGGGTGGCAATTGCCAAAAAAACATTTGTGGAAGGCCAATCCTTCCAAAATAAAAATCTTGCAGAGATTCAAGCTAGAAAAAAATAATCCTACAAAGACATGGTTTGAACTCTCGTTAAAAAGATGTCTGAAGTAGTTATTCCAGCCAGCAACTTCTGTATCATTTGCATGTTTCTACTTCACTTCACTTAATACTTAATAAAAATTTCGGATAACATCAAATATATTAGTCGGTGAGAACTCGCTCAACGAAGACACTACCTCGCGCCGTTTACAAGAACAAGTGTATCTTGCTGACGAAAAACAAACTTTCGCAAAAATGCCCAGCAGTGATAGGTCTGGCAGGCAGTCACTATGTTCGAAAGAAGACCAGTTAGGTAAGCGTGAATTCGCCGTTACAAGTATAGAAATTCCTCATTTGGCCCGCTTCACACAAATGAATAATAATAATTTCGTAATTTGCGGCGCGCATGAATAATAAAACCTACAGAATTTGTTTACTGTACACAAAAAACGGAATGTTCGTCTACCCTTTCTCTGAGGCTTGATGAAATGCGTTTATCGAAATTCTGGCGCGCTTCGCGCCCAACGGAAGAAAAAATCTTCTAATAGGTCAAATAGGGGCCGGGGATGGCGAAAACGTTTAACATCTTCATTCTTTTTTAACACAACCAATAAAAATATAGCATTAGAACATTTTGTTGATTATACATACAGCAATAGGATTTGGACGGCCTGTGGGAACGGAACGCCACGGGAACAGGTCTTGCTTGATGCGCAGGTCTACCCTTTACCCCTCGTGGGTTTATCCTTTCCCACTGTCTATACTTCTCTCTCTGACAAGTTTCGGTATGTATTTTTACGTGTATTACAAGATATTTTGTGTGTGTGCCTGCGAAAAAAAAAATCGTTCATGGCCTTCGAGTCCGAAAAAAAATTCTTGCACAACCTGATCCCCGAAAAAAAAAATTCATACGCAAAAAAATTGCAACCCCCCCCCCCCCCCTCCCCCAATTTCTAATGGTCCACCCCTAATACATGGACGCTTGGAGATATGGAATTTATCTTCTCGTGTTCACATTTGATATCTCACTCGTTCGCTGCACTCACTCGTTCGATATCAACGTGAACACTCGAAGATAAATTCCATATCTCCGCGCGCCCATGTATTATTCTCTATATATTGAAAAGTATGAAGATGTGTATCAATCGTACTGTTCTGCCATTGTGCATACAGTTCGATCCAATCAATAGCCGCACCAACTCTCTGTTCGACATTCGAATGAGATGTGGGGGGTTTAAATTTGTTCTGTGATATAGTTTCCTATTTGTTCTGTGATATAGTTTCCTATTTGTTCTGTGATATAGTTTCCTATTTGTTCTGTGATATAGTTTCCTATTGTAACTCTATATTTATGTATAAATTCAATGCAAGTCTTTTGCCTCCTCTTTTTGATGACTTTTTTTCAAGCGTTAGAACAAAGTTCAAATACAATACTAGGCTGGCCTCAAGGTCAAGCTATTCTCTGCCTTCAATTCGTTTCCAAGGAGCAATAACCTGGAATAGCATCAATGAATCATTCAAATCTCTTAACCTAAACAAATTTAAGTTTTCTATCAAATTCAATTTTCTAAATTCATATTAGTCTCTCCCATTTCGCTTTCCCTTTCATCACTTACCATCACCGACGTAATGTGGTTTTTTGTCCGTTTTTATTGCATTTATTGTCCTGTGTTGTTTGTATTTGTGCCTCGTCTGACTTTTTCATTTAATTGTACATATAGCCCTACTGCCTAGCTCGATTAGCTTGTAAGTTATTTTCTATGCAGCATCATATCCAATGCATGTTTTTAGTTTTTCATTCTGTATATAATGTTCAGTGTTGATATGTAAATAAAGAAATTTGTTGTTGTTGTTGTTCCTAATATCGTACCGTAAAATCTCCCAAGTATATTTTTGTTTTACGGCTGTCCGTTTGTGTTTTATTTGCTTCATTAATCTGCCAGTCTCTTTGTACAACAGTTTTCCATGTTATTGGAATCGCTAATAAAAGTCTGTTCCATTGTAAAGAGAGGCCCTCCTCTGGCTAGTAATTGATTCCACGTGCAAAAGGAATCTCGACAAAAGATGTCACGTACACTCATAATTCCGGCCATTGCTCACGAAGCTGCTGTGTTCTTTTACAACTATCTTTTTGATAAACTTGTTGTTCTAAAGGGGCTGGCAGAGTATCATATCAATATCATTGACTGGATCGTAATGGTTCATCCATGCCCATGTTTTTAATACATGTTTGTAAAACAAGGAAATACCCTCTGGAATAACTGAGACGTCTAAATTCGTACTAATACATCGAATACCCTCACACAAGAAATAAAATCAAGGCACAAATTACATGGAGAATACTGGTTATGGTCCTGAGCAGGTAGAACCATATAACAAAGCAGTACGTGGAGTGGAAGGTACCTAACCTGACTAACAAGTTAGCAACATAATACGTATAGTCCAGTCAATGTGTGTATAGACCCACCACTAATTGCAAAAGAAAGTTTCTCAACGGTTTTAGAGCAAGAAAGTCAACCTAGTAAACATGCTAAAAGTCCTAAAAAATCTTTATAGGGGAACATCTCACAATTTTAGTTTGAAAAGCTGACACAATTTTCTTTTGTTAGCGGCCATCTTGCCCTTTGTTATTAAATAAGTCTTGCCACACTTAGTTTTGCGAAGTTTTTGATATTCTCCATACTGCACAGTATTCCCAGCTAAATATATAAGTTTTTAGTGGTTTCATATTGAATCATTCGTGTTATATAAACTTTGTTAGGTATGTTATTTGTGAAAACTACGCCATCTTTTCATAGATTGACTGGACTATTAACTTAAAGCAACAACCCAAGCGAAAACGCGATCTATGGCGATAAGGTGTCCGCCGCACGCGATCGTAGGATTTGGCCCATTTGGCCTCTAACGCTTGTCTTCTAGTTCTTCAAGAACTTGGATCTTGTGGTCAAGTTGAGCCTGCTCATCTCCCTCAAGCGAACAATTAATACTAGTACGTTTTTTTTGTTAGGTTTTTGGACGGCATACTCCATGCCATAGAAGTTGTAGACTACACTTGAATCGCGAGAGAAGTGGACAAGGCGACTCTTAGGCATAATTATTCTAGAATTAGACAGATCTGAAACTAGAATTTCTTCGAGGGTGCAACAAGGGAATTGTGATCGTCGAGGACCGAAGAACTGAATAATTGTGCAATTAAGTTTATATACTAAAGATTATGCTAATTATGCAAAAAGATAAAATACAAAGCATGGAAATGCGTTGCATTTCTACAATGTGAGCGTGCAGAAAGCAAATATCTGCTAAATTGCGTATCGCAGATATTTATTCAGGGATAAGTTTCCAGTCGCTTTGCTCTGAATCTACGAGCCTTTTGTCCCACATCCCCAAGTGCGCCCTAATTTTACTGAAAAAATCTAAACGATCTTAGACCGCCTTCCGCATAGTCGCCAGGGTGTCATGTGGATCTTTGGCTTTTATTGATTCTTGATAAACGATTCCGGAACAAACATTTTTGAACACATACTCTAGTTTGGAAATTCCTAAAGATTTGATGATCTGAATCTTGCCAAAAAGTGTGAGGCTGCGCATACTCCAGATAGACGATCAAATATATTTTTCTGACTGTATGTATCGTCATATGAGAAATAAATGCCTAAAATTTTGGTACACTTATGTAAGAAGTCTACTCCCTTAAAGTTTTACTGACTACCTTATAGGTTTTCATTCCCGAGCCACGCCCTATTCGGAAATAAGGACTGGAGTGACCATTATTAATGATACAACTTTGATTGTTCCTTAGAATAACCCGAATCCAACGGATGAAACTAGACCCAAAACCGAATTTCTGTAGTGTTGCGAAGATAAAATTATGCTCAATGGTATCGAATGCTTTTTCAATGCTTTTTCTTTTTCAAAATCTGCCGCGAATAAAAGGGTTTTTATTTTCTTGTCTCGAATGTAATACATTATGTCTTGTAGTAGTCTTATTGAGGCAGCCTGGACCCTGCTAACCACTGAAGGAAAAGTGACATTCTATTACTTAGGGCTTTAGTACAAACTTGGCATCGACGTTTATTACGCTTATTGGGCGCCAATTCTTTAGAAATCGGACGTCTTTGCCTGGCTTTTCTAATAACGTATTTATTGCCTGCTTTTGAGTAGTTGTTAGTTCTCCCTTTTCGTAACAATCATTAAAGGGACATGGTCACCGAAAACATCAAAATTATAATATCACCAATAATAAAAATAACAAGTCGAATTTGTAAAGAATGCTTTCAACTTGACGTGGTGAAAATTTGAGGTCATTTCGATGTAGGATTGCAAAGATATTCGCGGATTGTAATTACAGCTTATATGAGGAAATCCGACTCTTTTGAAATCGGTTTACCCAAGAGTGGATTAACAAGAGTTAGAATCTTTCGTACAGTATTTGTCCACATCACAGTCAGAAAAGTGTCTATTTTTAGATTTGAATCTCGCGCGCGAAAGTATTAGAATGCTCAGGTTCGAATGCTCGTATACCCAATACACAACAAATAGAGAATATCCTACATTATCTTTGCGACTTTAAAGGTTTTTCGATTGATCTGCGATTTAATTTTAGGCTGGATCTCACAAGTGTTTGCGTGGCGAGAAAGTGGGAACCCTGTGGATGACGAATTTTCGCTGGAATCCTAGTTCTAAAAATAGACACTTTTCTGACTGTGATTCGGGCGTACATAGTAAATATGGAAACTCTTGGTAATCCACTCTTGGTTTACCTCAATCTTTTTTCAAACATACTAAATTTGCCATCTTAATTTGCTCATATCTCAGCAATCCTTCATCGTAATCCCATGAAATTTTCCGTACTTCTTTCTTTAAACTGACTCTTTCAATTTCAGAGAATATTTTTGTATTTTGTGACAATAATTATTTTAGTGTTTTCTAGGTGACCATGTCCCTTAGCACTCTACCATTGCCTCACCCAGGCTGCTCCAAAAGGCTAAATAAAATTCCCCAGATAGCCCATCGCCACCATACGGGGTATCGTGATTACATCTATCTATTCGTATAGATATAGACACGGTACCCCGGATGTAGTGTCGTGGATTTTTTAGACACTTCTAAGTGCACGAGGGTGTACAATAAGTGGACTTCTTGGACGGACCCTACGCCTTGCGTGATTTTTTCTTAGGATTTCGTGATCACTAGCTGGTCAACCAAACCGTAATTTCTATCCATGCGGGATGCTTATCCTGCATCCGCAGATGCTTGTTGTATGTCACGGATTGCATTGTGTTTCTTTCCCTTGAAATGTTTTTCTGCGGTTTGTCGACACCATTTTATGATTACATTTATTGGATTAATTTATTTATTTACCCCGTTATTCTAGCTTTGTTTATATCCCACAGTTGATGACTGTTACAAGGTGGCAAAGAAAGCTGGCTACAAGTACTTCTCAATTCAGTTTTTTGGCGAATGTTGGGTTGCTAATGACGCAAAGGTGTTCCAAAAGTACGGTGTCTCGTCCAGCTGTTGGAGTGGGGTTGGAAACCGCTTGAGTAACTACGTGTACGGGATCATGTGAAGAGTGGCAAGGGTAAGAGTGACACAATACAAAAGCAATGTCAATGATAAAGCGCCGGTTAAACGAGGTAACAATGTTGCGGCAACATTTCACGCGCGCGGATGTTTCATGTTCTGCTTTTTACCTACTCGAGGGATCGTTGCGGCAACAAGATTTAACGCCCTGATAGATTATTAGTTCTCATTTTGCCGTGCGTCTGTACTGTAATACTGGGTCTCGTGGCGTACATTTTTCTTCTTGACCCGCTATGACGTCTTCTTGTGCATCTATTACAGAACAGACACAAGAGAAAATTAAAATTTAGGTTGCTTAAATGTAGTCAAATTCAAACGAAATGAGCAAAGTAATCATCTAGGTTTGTTGATTAAATACCCTTTCAACTACAAGATGAGCACAAATTTGGAGTATTTTCGTGTTATCGAGCGGATGGAATTGGGTTACGAAATAACAACTTGGAAATTTGATGGCGAAAGCTATAAATTCTTATGTAGGAATGCCTATATAATGCAAGTTTCAGTTCCTTTGTCTTTATAACAATAAATACTAGTATAATGTAGGATTCTGAGATGTTTATGTAGATCACTGGTCTTATTTTATTACACAGGCACCTTTAACTCAAAGTATCATATTGCACGTTTTTACGATGTTGCGCATGTACCTGCAAAAATTATAAAGGCTGTCAGAACACTGGTTTGCACCTGGTATTTATAGATCCCTAAAATTAATTTGGATAACCTATTTCCACAGGATAAAACCGCGAAGTATTTGATAGATGCCAACACAAGCCGTAGAATTAGATCTTACATTTCAAATGTCTTGTATGCTTTTAACTAAATAAAGGGAAAGCCGAAGAGCGTATATGCTTGAACACGTTTTCTTTTCTCCGATTTGGTGTGTAGACTACTTCTCAGTAGTTTGTTATATCCGGCAAACCACTTCTTCTGATTTTGGAGTGGGGGTGGGAGGGGGGGGGGGACCGCTCGACGTACGTTTTAGGGTTAAAATCAGGCCTCTGGTGCCTTTAAGATAGGTACCTCTTAGGGGTCCGTTCTAGCAAACCAAGCAACAATGGTTTTACGAATAATCACACTTGTTGGTACCTTTTAGGTCAAAAGCAACTAAGCCACGCCCTTTTTGGTACCGCAAAATCGAAATTCCCAACGAGCAACTCCACCCCCACTTTTCTCTTTGCTATATAATAAACCTTCGTCTCGAGAAACATCGAGATTCTCGAGAAAACAAAACTCGCTGTTTCCCTCGGGAGCAGTCATTAAGTGTATAGTGTAAGAGAGCTCGTTCCATAGCCTTGGAGCAGCAGTAGAGAAGGCGCGCTGACCGTATATATAAAAAACATACATGTTTTCATGTTGAAAGCAGGCTCAACAAGGTGAAGGTGGTCTTTAGATGACCTTAAAAGTATTTTTTGAAATGTTTACGAGATAGCGCAGTCCAAGATTATTCAGTGATTTCAAAGTTATAACATTTATTTTGAAAATGATACTGTATTCAACCAAGAGTGGATTAACAAGAGTTAGAATCTTTCGTACAGTATTTGTCCACATCACAGTCAGAAAAGTGTCTATTTTTAGATTTGAATTTCGCGCGCGAAAGTAATCGAATGCTCAGGTTCGAATGCTCGTATACCCAATATACAAAAAATAGAGAATATCCTACCTTATCTTTGCGACTTTAAAGGTTTTTCGATTGATCTGCGATTTAATTTTAGGCTAGATCTCACAACTGTTTGCGTGGCGAGAAAGTGGGAACCCTGTGGATGACAAATTTTCGCGGGAATCCTAGTTCTTAAAATAGACACTTTTCTGACTGTGATTCGGGCGTACATAGTAAATATGGAAACTCTTGGTAATCCACTCTTGATTCAACTAGGAGCCAGTGAAAGGTCTTAAGAGTTTCTGTAATGTGGTAATTTTTCCCGAGACCTACCACAACTGGTGTAGCGGCAGACTTCGATAGATCGCGTCTTTGGGCCCCATAAAGAAGAGAATTGCAAAAGTTTTGAGCTAAAAAAGCTATGGATTAATCCCGATAACATCCTGGAATCTTATAGCAAACACACTGCTTTTTTTTTTGCGGTCCAAAATCTTGTGATTGGCAATAAATTTCACTAAATAGTTTATACGTCCAAAAACTTCCTTCTTTTAGCTTTAAAGGACAACTGAAGGCTAAAATCGACCAAATTTGAAGCAAAAGTAGAAACTCTGAAAATAACTTTGCCGTAGCCTGTTTTATCCAACTCATTTCTATTTTTCGAGAAAATTGTTTAGCCGTCATCTTGGCTGAATGTAACGCGGCTCAATTTCGAAAGCGGTCTTACCCATTAGGCTTTTCGATGACGTCACGCATGGGAAGAAAACAAAATGGTCGCCACGGGTTCGATTCGAAATGATTCGTTCTTTGGTTGGCAGAATTCTCCCCTAGTCTGTCCTCCTGTATATGCATTTGAAGCATCAAGAACGTGTTGGATGGTTAATTTTCTTCATTGACGACGAACCCAACGATTACAGCTCGATCAGCTTCGAAGTGCAACCGACACATGCACATCCTACATCACGTCTTTGTCGAGCAGTTGTCCGCCTTTCAAGATTTACGCCACCACAGAGAAGCGATATATTGTTCTGACAGCTCGTGTTTGTTTCGGGGAAACAGTAAACTTCAAGCAAGTATTTATGTTAAATTCATGAAACCCAAGAATGCACGGAACTGTAGAATATTTATTATGCCCAACAAAATTTAGTACGTCTAGTCTCAAGCTTTCTTTGAAATTTAGTTTTATTATTGACGCTAGATAGCAACACATGGTTTTTCCCTGCAAAGCCATCACAAATGAACAATTTTATTGAAGACAACGGAATATTTAATTTATCATGTAGTGGCCTTCAGTCAGGTGAAATGCCGAATGCGCTTGACCTACTGCATTTCAATTATTTTATTTGCTTTCTAATGTTTGCCGATTTCTCAGTTGATGTTTACATTTATTTTTTCAGCGGTCTGGTATCCATAAAATCGCGTGCTCTGATTGACTCGCGGTACGGTATTTCACCGTATTTCACGATCCGGACCTCCAAGCCGGTAAATAACATATATGTACTGTTGCTGTTTACATGGCAACCAGTGACATCATAGGAAACCAGTGTAGTACAGCAGATTGGTGCAAAATTGTGCAAATTGATGTTACAAGCATGAAATTTGGCAGAGTGGTAGAGCTTGATGTCCTGAGCAATTCTATATAAAAACCACGCCCAAAAGTGAATACTTCCAGATAGCATAAAGATGGGTTGATTTATCTTTGTTAAAGAAATAAGAACGTCTTAATTTTACACAAAAGCCTTAATATGTTACTTTAGAGCGGTTTTCACACTGTCGTGAAAGTAAACGCAATTGTGCAATTACTAGCCAATCAGAAACAAGAGTAATTACAACTTACTGCTGAATGGTTTCCTGCCCAGCCAATCAGGAGCCGAACCAATTGGCTAGTAATTCCTTGCTTGTAATTAGTTCGCAATTTGATTGGTTGATAGAAATAAGCAGCCAATGAGAAAGCAAACACGACGGTCATCTGAAATCCGCTCTATTCACAAATAGATGTCCTGCATTACTATACATATTGAGTCACGCCCTATATTGCTTACTTACAGCCTTGATAGATGTACACTTCACTATTTGGCAAAATCTATTTCTGGAGTTTCCTTTTTCTCCAAATTACAAGTATTGATAAGATGTTTTATGCGGCATTATTCTTAAGTTAAACCACACCCTATTTCAGGTACTTCCAGTATTGAAAGTTATGAAATAAAAAAAAAACAAATAAAGGAAAAGTATTTTAAATTTGATTGAGCTCGACCACGATTAGCTTGGCCTCCTGCATCAACAAAAAAATCCATATTTTGTTATATGCCTGTCTGAAAAGTCTAAATATTATGAAGTCCTAAACCAACAATGAAAATTAACTTAGTCTTACTGTCGTTCGTAACCTCTTCTGTACTTGCACATGGCAGTGCATTGAGCACGTGCTTTGACACATTTACAGCGCCCTCGACACCCCTTATCAGGTTGACAGCCGCATTGCACGAGTAGCTGACACGTTGTAGAGATCTCGGGGAGTACGGTCCAGATTGTTGGTTCAGCATTTATTACATGATGGCTTTTCCGCCATCCCAACTCTGATGGCTATGGGAGACTTCTCCCCAGTAGGTATCACATCCATCTTTGGTCTTCTGGGAAACATGTCCGCCCTTGCCACTCAAAGGCTTACTCCTTGCATACGATGTTTGGGGCTGGGTCAGAGGGCCAGAGGAATTTTCACTTTGATGCTACAGAGCTGTGAGCCCTACCAGGGTGATTAGGAGCCCTTGGGGGACTGGCTCCGAATTTCAGTTAGTAGAACTGACGATGCTTGATGTCTGGTCATACAAGAACACATTGAAGTGAGCTCTCGCATAATTCCTGGATGGAAGGAACATCATCGTCAACCATCTGCTTCCACCAACCACATGAGTCAGTGCTGCCACTCAAGGACTTGACCTCTTTGTACCAATGGGTAACGTCAGAGCTGACACTTTGCGAGTATAGTATTTAGCTTTAGATGATTTGCATTCTCGTTGCACTTTATTCCTTAGGTCTTTATACTGGTACGACTCTTTCTCATGCTCTGACAGAGCAGTTTGTCTTTGAACGATCAGAGAGGTCAGTCTAGGGATATGTGTGATATGGCTCTCGAGCTTCTGCTCGTCTTCTTATTCCTTGACCTCGTTTATCTCTTGCGCCTACATGCGGACTGTTGTTGCCACGTCCCAAGCAATGTCTATCTTCTTCATGTTGTTTGGTAGTAATGGCGCACATAAGATAAACAAATGATATATGCGTAGTGCTTTTACGTCTTACGGTTCTCTTCTTTTAGCATAATTACAACGGCGGCTCCGTCAATCACGACTGCAATGACTTCAGGGGGCTCACTATGAACAGTAGGGGCAACCATCTCCAGCCATCCTGCGAGGTCCGACTTGTCGCAGGAACTTAGGTCACCAAAGTTGGATATAGGGATAGTGGAACTAAATATCGATGCACTCGCTACAAGAAACGTTTGCTTTCAGAAGAAAGAATGTGAAATGATTTTTAGATACACGTAGATACAGTTATTTAGTGGATTGTACATTTCAGTTCACCCTCGCCTCCCTTCGCCTAATAGCACACATTAAAACATGCTTCAAAAGTAACATCTTACCAAAAGGATATTGAATTGCTAGAAAGCAGTACATGACAACGTTTATTTTTTAGGCAACCTTTTTTTCTTCTACGCTAGCTGGCGGGCTAGTAGGGTGCTCATAGTTGGTGAGGTCTTGCATTGTGTGGAAAACCGTTCGAGAAGTTATATAAAAGAACATTTTCCTATAGAAAAGTGTACTTGCGAAAAGAAGTGGTAGAGTTGAAGCAAGAAAAGTCGAATTAAAATCTTTACTGTCTCTTTCTTAGCTCAAAAGCCAAAAAAGACGTTGAATGTGCCAAATACAGGCATTTTGGGCATGTGGTTGCTGCGAAGGCGCTAGGTAATTTGTCTGTAATAGATTGCAAAAAGATTTCAATAATAACTATCATGTTTAATTTATTTTTGTAAACCCTTACATTCGTCACTGTAATACCTGTAAGTACCGCAATTGGGCGTGGTTTTGTCTGCCTAAACTTAAAGGGCATGCAATCTCAACATTATGTGAAGTTTGGAAGAATTTGGAAAACGTTTAGTCAGGCTTTTATTCTTATATAAGATAATTAATTCCACCTCTGTAAAACGGAAAGTATGCACGTTTGGGCGTGGCTTTTGCATCAAGACTACTAAGGGTATAAAGCTCTGTCATTGTGCCAAATTTCATGCTTGTAACATTAATTTGCACAATTCGACCTAAATTCTGCACCAATCTGCTGTACTAGTGACATCATAGGAAACCTAAGAATGCTTGATTATTGCTTCGGCTTGCATAATAACCAGATTGCTTGTTACAAATTAAACAAATTGAGAGCTATTGGATCCTCTGAACTGTAATGTTTTCTCTTCTGTGCTTTCATGGATAGGTTCTGCCCAGCAAAATCGAATTATTGCCTGCTGATTGAACCTTGGGCAACTATAATGGGCAATTCCAAAAAATAAAGGTACCCTCTCCACGGGCGGCACTAGTTTTTGACCCCCCCCCCCCCCCCCCCCCCCATGCATCCAGAATTTCCCATCACACTCGTTACGAACCACGTTAATGAGGAAACTTAGTTCGATTCTGCGCACTACGTTCAAGCAGCAATTTAATTGATTCAGTAGACGAATTAGTATTCAACTTGAGAAGGCAGACTTAAACGAAACATAGCAACACCAGTGGGAGCATTTGTTTTTCCCTTTATATTTCACTGTAAGGGAAAGAATGACGCCCTCTTATTAGTCAGACATTATGATCAAAGCTGACAATATCCCATGCAGTGGACGGTTTAAGGATCGAGTATTCGTAGGAATGAATAATTTTGCCTCAAAGCGTTGCTATGCAAATCGGGGTTATCTTGAAAAAAAAAAAAAAAAAGTAAGCAACTTTATTAACGTCTCAAATCTTCTAGCCGTGCACGAGTGCACTACTAATCGGGGAGACGGTGCATTTCTCTATCAGAGCTCCAGGTGAAAGGAATTCAAAGCTATAAGCAAGCTACTCGGAACAGAGAAAAGTCGATACGGTTGGTCGATCCGGGATTCGATCTCAGGACCGTACGCACAGTGTGCCGTGCACAAACACACTGCGCCACCTAGCCGTCACCTAACCTGCGCCACCTAACCAGCGCCACCTAACCTTCAACACGCGTGCAAACTTCTCCCGCAATTTATGTCTAACTCGGCATTTTCCCAACGAAACGAAGCCTCACACAATTTGTAACAATGTTTCCTTGAGATAATGTGCTATAACGAATTTTAATCCGGTACGGTTTTAACATATTATTCCACAAGTTTTGATACCCACTTTGACTTTGTCTTAAATTTCCACATGAATAGGCTCATTTGCCATGTTGTTGCTCCATAACATTGCTTTATAAATTTAAAAACATTATTATGTTTGCCTCTAAAAAACATGTATCTAGCTGGAAATATAATTAGAAAGTAAGCTGCTTATTTGTGCTCGGGATTTGGGGTTTCTTTGGTAATATAAACACTGCAAATACGGCACTTCGGTCGAGAATCCTATACGCGAGCCTTGATTCAATTGAACATACACAATTAAACATAAACATTCAAAATGCGCACTCCATTCAGATATTATAAATCCATTCAGATACAGGACAATAATTTCAATTTGAAACGAATTTTACATTTAAAAAGTAATCTTGCTCAATAATTCTAAAGAATGAAAACAGCCTATGTGCTTAAACCTAAATTATAAAATAATGATAATAATAAGAATGATAACTATAACCAGCAAAGCTAGCTAACTTAGTAAAACTAGATTCGTTGTTGTTTTCTATATAAAAAGTATAACAATTAATAAGGGATGTTTGAAAGATTGTCTCCGACGCGATGGCGATGAAATTAGTTTTTTAGTTGTTTATGTTATATACCACAAGACCTACCCGTCCCTCTATCATTTTCTACGCCTGTCATTCGTGGAAATTCAAAAGTGGCAGTTGAATTTTCCCAAAGAACATGCCCAATGACTAAGAATAGAAAGTACATGGCCACGATAAAGACGGCAAGTTGTATTGTGCATCCAAGTTTTTTGAGGTGCGAATTTTGCCGCTGAGTCTAGAGGGGAAACCAGTTCTACAGAATCTGTGAAAATCACCCATATCCTGGTCTGGTTAAAAAACATAAATATCGCCACATGGTTGCAAAGAAATCTGTGAAAAATAATACGCACAAATCTATTCCCTTTCCTGATGTGGGAAATGTACCTAACCCCCACCCCACCGCCAAACATAGGCTTCATACTCTCGTCTTCTACGTCGGTCCACATGGGAATTCGCGGCAGTCGAACGTACCAAAGAACAGACCCAATAAACTAATAAACTAACTAGGAACCTCAAGTTCTTGCATCACATCCTTATAAAATACTTTTAAACAAAAGATGTTCCAGACGTGAAAACCTTGTGATTCCCAGTTTTTTCTCTGTTCCATGATAACTGAAAAGAGGAGAGGAAAGAAAAAAACTAAAAAGAAGCTTTTTCGTGTCAATACCTAAATGGTCGTTCATCTTCCTACGGCAGGGGGCGACTAGAGAAAGACGGGTTTATTAAGTTGGGAACCCCAAGCCCTTAAAAAATCGGATTAATCTTAATGCTTGCAGCCTATGAGGAACAACTACAGAATGCAGGATAGAGGGGATGGGAACGTAGCACTCCAACTCAGCAGGTCATGATAGAAACTATAGGTACTAATCACGCTAGCTAGCTACCATTAGAGCTGGGCCGCCCGCCATCTCTGGGGGGCTGTCTTGCCCCGATAACTGTGTCCCACATACTTGGAACGCCCAAAGTCCTAGTCAAAAACACCTTTCAGGCTGAGAGGGGTTGGGGTGGAGGATAGATACCCAGTAGACAAGTGGATCTCAGGAGCCAATTTGGCGAGTTGCATGCCATCTCCCCCAATCGAAGAAAGGGCGAAGGCTGTCCACACCAGGAGTGAATCGTGGACTTACTGGTTGTAGGAAATGGCTGATTGCATTTTCTTTGCGCTCCGGGGGATTCGAGGAAATCCAGGGGAAGGGATTTATCTAAACCCTGGAATTTCCAAGGGGAGGAGGGATCGAAGACCCCTGGTAGGGGTCTGTGTCGAAAAGGTTGGTGCTTAGGTAACCTCGAAATTCAAAGGGAGGGTTGAGCAAAGGGGACGGGGTGTTCAGGGCCCCTGAAAATTGATATTGAAGCACACGTTGGTGGCTTGCATGGTACACATGTTTAACTGCAAGAATCATGTCGTAACGAGTGTGCCAAATGGTTTACCCCCCATGCATATAGAATTCCGGGCAGGTTAAAGAAATCCAGCTTCGAACCCCCCCCCCCCCCCCCCCCCCTTGCAATCAGAATTCCGAGCTCTTAAACCCCCCCATCCCATCGGAATTTCCAAATGCCGCCCGTAGGGGGGTACCTTTATTTTCTGGAATTGCCCAATTAAAATTGCCAGAAGCTTTTCTGATAAGGCAAAATTAATATGCCATGTATGATGATAACTTTACCTGTTTGTGTACTTGTTTGTGTACTTGAACGGCAGGCAAACATGTTATTCGAGAGGACTTTTTAAGGCTCCAAAATGTCAAAATTATTATGCCGCGAAGGTTTCCTGTAAAAAAAAATGGTTGATATTTGCGTAATTAGAAGATCCTTGCCGCCCGAATTATCTACAAACCCAATGCAATATGTCAGCCAAATTTCCCTTCTTTGAATCCTTTCGATTTTGTTTGGCATGTGTTCAAGTATCGACAAGTAAACTGCAAAAGTTGAGAAATTTTAGCCAGAATTCTAAATCTTGCGTTTTTCTCACCTGACAAAAATCCCATATGTTAATTCTTTTGCAACTTCCGTAAATTGTTATTGAATATATACCAAAGATAACACCAAAGTCTTGAGTTCATTGAAGTATTTTAAGGCAACGAGAAAAAAATCCAAACTTAGTCATTACTCTTTCGGTTTGCTCGTCCCGGTTTTTGTCATGCTGAGAATTGGCATGACATAGACATACACATTCTTGGTAAGTATGCTATTAAAACTGGATCTCAGCAATGCCACAGTAGCTGTAAATTATTATTGGACATGGTGCATAAACCAGAACAACATGGTGACTGCTTTGAACAAGAAAACGCAAATTAGCTTAAAGGTAGGTAAAACTAGCAACGAAATATTTTTACAAATATGGTATGACTAGTTTTACGGGAAAACTAGGTGGTTATTTTTACAAATAGTTTGAAACTTTCATTTTTTGGGACTTTTTTATGATTGAGAATAGTTTTTGGATGACAAAACTTGGACTTAGGTCCAAGTGAAATGACGATGCAAATAGTCTGCCCGGAGTCCCCAACTTTTTATTGATAATTTCAATAGAAAATTCCGTTCCTCCCATAGAAATTTGCTCCGTAATAGTAATCAAATAGCTTTAGAAGAAGAGGACATGTAGCTGAAAACACAACAAACTTACCTGAAAACCGAACACGCTGCACGATCGTAGGTTTGCGTCGAAATAAATACCGATGAGTCGTGGGGCACAGCTGTTACGCGCATTGAATTTCGATTATTATAGACTGAGCACGCGCAGTAAAGCAGGCTCATTAGTCAGCGGCATTCCAACTAAAAGTCAACAAGTCGCGCGCCAAGACGCGAACACTCGAACATGGTCGAAAGGTAGATTTTTACAGGTGAGTTAAAAATATTGAACGAGGTCTAAAATTATCCACTCAAAAATTTTGTTTTAATATAAACACAGACCTTGCTATCTGATGAAAATTTAGTGCCAAACGCTCAGGTTTAACCCAATATAAATACGCTTATTCATACCTGGTAATTGGGTGCGAAATTGGCACTCATCAAACACTTTCAAACACAATAAATATAATTAAAGTTTGAATGTTTCTGAAGTTTTTCGAAAAAAATACGCATAAACAACATACAGTTCAGGCCTTTTGAGATAAAGAAATTAAGAAAATTTTCTTGTACAATGACAGGATTTTCTATATTTTGAGACTCTTTGTTTGGCTCTTTAGTGAATTCTGACACGCTCAAATGGAGTTAAACGATCACGTTAGTGCACTCCAATGGCTATGCCCTGTCTGTTAGGGGACCGTAGCGATTCCTGCTTGCAGTACGCTGAGCAACTGAACAAGGTTTGGGATATGGACGCGGCTATTGATGGTAATACAGTCCATTCCCCCGTCTTTGTCACGCGTGTCGTCTGATAATTTAATACCGCTATAGCAAAGCGTAGGAGACCAATGGTCACTTCTCGCGTAAGCAGATTGCCGCCTTCTGGTCCAAACATCCGATCGATAGCCCCTGCTACGTTTCGCAGCGAATTTAAAAGGCCAAGAAAGGTGGTCGTCCAAAAACGAAGGGTTTCCGAGGTTGTAATCAGTCGAAAGTCAATCGCGCAAATAACGGTGCATACAGTGAAGTTAACGATCCAGTGGCACGCGCGGACATTGCTCCAAGGCACCCCTTCCACTCAGTGCAGACGATCTAGAGATCACCCGATTTGCCAGTGTACCAGCACATACTCTTATTTGCAGGATCTGTCTCCCAGGGGATCTGTCTCCGTCGAGAAAAAATAACACCTAAACGATGCCATAAAATGTCAATTCATCTTTTCCCAGTATCTGATACAACGCCACAAAACTGACAGTGGTTTTAGAGATTTAAAGAGCTCTTTTCTCAATTTGAAGTTGCTTGATTGGGCACCATTAAAGAGAGCAGATCCCAAAATTTCATGGCTTTTATATTTGTACCCCCTAAAAGATGCAGCAGGCAGACCCCTAAAAGATATGACGAGCACCCCTGCCCAACCAATATGGCATTCCCCCAATCTCTCACTGTCATTAATGTACCAGTGGAGTTATCTTGCCAGCAGGCCTATTGCTTGATAGAGGTAAAACCTGAATGCCCCACCTGTAAGGAAGTCACCTGGGGTGCTCGAGGTATCCCTTAGGGTGTAAAATGCAATCATGCCCTATCACTTAGGGTATTAAGATTTTCAAAACATCAAATGCTATCTCTTAGGAGCAAATAGAAGAATATTCTTTTGAAATTGTAGCAAAATTGTTTTAGAGCCCTATAAAAGCCACAACAGCTAAAAATTCATTTGCAGTTTTTGCTATTTTTTAGAGTTAAAAAATGTTTTTGCCAATTTTCACCACAAGCACCCCCATTGACTTCTATGGGAGTCACCCCTGGGGGTAGCCATCATGGCTGCTTATGTGCATCCCCTACACTGTGGCCTCTATGAAGTGCTGACTGAACTTAAATGTTTCATGTACAAAGTGTAATGAATATGTAATCCTCTCTGGTCCCCATTTGCACGATGACCATTGTACAGGCCCTCTGCCAGTTAGAGTTCCAGTTTCTGGAGCAAGCTGCACCCCAGCACATTATCCAGCACATACATTTGTACCAGAGGGTGTGATCCATGCCAACTCAGCGATATAGTACGAAAAGACTTCACTAGGCACGTTGAATATGACTTGCTGTTGTCATTGTACAGTAGACAAAAAACATGCTGTTGGAAATACCTCCATCATATGCTTACAGACCGGTGGCTCCTGGGTAAGAAAACAACTATTTCAATGATATCATATTTTGTGAATGAAAATGTAAGTCATCAAACATATTTCACTAACCAGCCTTTTCCCTTTGTGCGTGAATGGGGGGGGGGGGGGGGGGGGGGTGGACTTCCTCATATATATATATATATATATATAGTCCATCCCAAGCATCAGTAAATCCATTGTCTTGATTAAATAAATTATCACAATAAAGAGACAATATGGTTTTAAAACGTGCCTATATTTCGAGAACATCCAGTTCCCTTCATCAGGGCATACTGGAAAGCAGGCGTCATAGTACAATTAAAATAACGGAAAACAACAATGGAAGCGCGCGCATGTGAGCGATAAAGCGCGCGCACTATATACATATGCCACATTTACACTTCTTGTGCCCGCGTGCGCGTTTTCTTATTCTGTGCATAGAAAAAGTCATCTTCATTAAGTCCATGCGGTGCTAGTGAGTTCAATCTATACGCCCACTGTCCCTCTTTCCGCCTCACTTCATTAATCCGCTCCGCTCCATCAATGATTTGAAATTGCAAATCCTTCTCACTATGGTGTTCACTATTGAAATGTCTGTAGATGATATCATCCCGTGATTTTCTCTCTTCGTCCATCCTTCCGTGTGTCCTTATCCTACTACGATGATTGTTCATACGTAATCGAAACTTAGTCGTGCACGAGCCCACATACTGCATTTTGCAAGCCTGACATGTGATCAGATAAACTACGTTTGACGAGTTACAATTGTATTTCCGGTTTATATTGTAACTTTTCCCTGTCTTCGTGCTCATAAACGTGTCTCCAAGTTTAGCAAACTTACATACTTCACATCTTCGCGAGGCACACCTGTGGTAGCCCGTTTCTTCCTGTTTTGGTCTTTGATCCACCTTAGCACGTACTAGATAGTCCCTAAGTGACTTCGGTTTCCTATAGGCTACCATTGGGACATCTTTTATTGCTTTTGCACATCGCTCAGACGATCCCAAAACCGGTTGAAGTTTATGTAGTAATCCCGCAACATTGGGAAGACCCGGGTGGTAGGTTAAAACGAAAGGGACTCGGCTGTTCTTTCTTCTATCTTCTCTCGGCCTAAGAAGGTCGCTCCTCGACAACCTCCGAACCTTGTCGATCTCGCGCTCTACAAATGTCCGATCATATCCCCGTGTCACCAGATATCCACAGAGGTCCTCAACTCGTTTCTTAAAGTAGGTGTCTTTAGAACATATCCTGCGCAGTCTCAAAGCTTGTGAATAGGGTATTCCCTTTTTACACGCCCTCGGATGGGCGTATAGATTGAACTCACTAGCACCGCATGGACTTAATGAAGATGACTTTTTCTATGCACAGAATAAGAAAACGCGCACGCGGGCACAAGAAGTGTAAATGTGGCATATGTATGTAGTGCGCGCGCTTTATCGCTCACATGCGCGCGCTTCCATTGTTGTTTTCCGTTATTTTAATTGTACTATGACGCCTGCTTTCCAGTATGCCCTGATGAAGGGAACTGGATGTTCTCGAAATATAGGCACGTTTTAAAACCATATTGTCTCTTTATTGTGATAATTTATATATATATATATATATATATACTGTAGAATATGGTGAATTGTGGAGCCAGAACAATTCCTACCAGTAGAAGGATCCACAAAAGGATTCACAGTTGGTCGGCTTGATAATGAAGAGGAGAATTGAAGAATGAGCCAAACCAGCAACTTCTAAAGTTCCATAAAAATTTATTTAAACGTTTCGGCCTTCGGCCTTCATCAGTAAAAATTTTAAAAACTAGTGTCCAAACTGAATAACTAACGGAATTACAAGTAATAAATAGGGTTAAAAAACAATAGGGTTAAAAATACAAAGCTGATTGTGTTAAAAATGTATTAAGGAAACATAGGAGATTTAAAACCTTAACACTATTCATTGCAAGCATTCTACTATGTAAACTTTATTCTATTTAATGATCTATATTCACAACGCTTGTTTAGACCGTGTGGCTGGAGACATCTAAGTTGCGAGGTCCAATAAGCTTCGCGATTCAAAAGTATTGTTTCTAAATTCTCACGGGCTCTAATTTGTTCTATGACTATGAAGTCGAAATCCTTAAGTGCGTGCGGCGAGCTATTAAAGTGTTTTGAAACTTCGCAGGTCTTTCTGTTGGCGCGCATATGCGATTTATGGTTACGAAAGCGGACTTTAAATTCGTTCTTAGTAGATCCATTATACTGGAGTGTACAAAGATTGCACGATACTAAATATATAACATTGGTTGAATTGCAGCTTACGTTCTCCTTAATAGAGTAAGTGCGACCCGTTGCAAAACTACTAAATTTATCGGTGTCTAAAAGAAAATTATTGCATAGGTCACACCTCTTATGACAATGCGAACAACGCCCCCCCTTCTCTTGGTTGTCTGGGCGTGGCCGAAATTTAGAGGGTGCTATGAGCTCTTTTAGATTTTTGGTTCGTCTAAAAGAAGGCATGAGAGACTTAGGCGGAAAAGCCGCCTGAAGTAACTGAGAATTATATACGAGATGGCTGTGCTTATTAATTACCTTGGCGATAAATTTAGTAGTTTTGCAACGGGTCGCACTTACTCTATTAAGGAGAACGTAAGCTGCAATTCAACCAATGTTATATATTTAGTATCGTGCAATCTTTGTAGACTCCAGTATATTGGATCTACTAAGAACGAATTCAAAGTCCGCTTTCGTAACCATAAATCGCATATGCGCGCAAACAGAAAGACCTGCGAAGTTTTTAAAACACTTTAATAGCTCGCCGCACGCACTTAAGGATTTCGACTTCATAGTCATAGAACAAATTAGAGCCCGTGAGAATTTAGAAACAATACTTTTGAATCGCGAAGCTTATTGGACCTCGCAACTTAGATGTCTCCAGCCACACGGTCTAAACAAGCGTTGTGAATATAGATCATTAAATAGAATAAAGTTTACATAGTAGAATGCTTGCAATGAATAGTGTTAAGGTTTTTAAATCTCCTATGTTTCCTTAAATACATTTTTAACACAATCAGCTTTGTATTTTTAACCCTATTGTTTTTTAACCCTATTTATTACTTGTAATTCCGTTAGTTATTCAGTTTGGACACTAGTTTTTAAAATTTTTACTGATGAAGGCCGAAGGCCGAAACGTTTAAATAAATTTTATGGAACTTTAGAAGTTGCTGGTTTGGCTCATTCTTCAATTCTCCTCTTCTCTCTCTTATATATATATAGATTTGAATTAAAAAATTTGACAAAAACTTCCAATGCATAACTGTAAAAAACTTTATTGAACGTTTCGGCTATTCAGCCTTCTTCAGCTAAAATCAAAATTTGTAAAAATTTAAAAACTAATACATGGTTCGGCTAAACTGGCTGGGTCAAATTTTTAATTCAAATCTATTCAACTTTTCTGACAAAACTCCTGTGAATCAATTTTTGATCCGCGTGGCTGGGCTTTCGGTTGGCCTAAGACTTTTGGAACTTTTTTACTCTACTCTCTCTCTCTCTCTCTCTCTCTATATATATATTATATATATTATATATATAGGTATCGCTTTTCGCTTGTTTGGTCTCTGATAGGGTATGTATTTCAGTATGGCTACCCTACAAACAAATTTCGAGCAATGTTATGCTGCATCTAGCATTAAAGACAGTTTATTTAAAAGCCTTTACATTATTATAACAAAATGCTGCTTTGATCACCACCCTGTTGACTAACTTTAGGTCTGCAGTAGGGTAAATACATACAATTTTAACTCATTTACTGTAGGTCTTATGGTAGGGTACTAATAAACAAAGGATTTTTGGTCTCATAAGGTCAGGTTTTCAAGACCATGGTGGCACATCCCTACCCAAAAATCAGTTGAGTACCCCATGAAAATGCATATAACATTTCCAAAGCTTCATAACTTTTAAACTGAACAATAACAAAAAAAATGCAGCCACAATTTCAGACACCAATCAGATTACAGAAGAACAAAGGAGGGAAAATGGGGATTTTATGCTAGGTCCCCAGGGAAGGGTGGTTCCCCACATACAAAGTCTTTAAAAAAATGCATATCCTGTTTGCGAGTTATTCTTTTTCTCATTTTCATAATTGAAATTGTAAATCATTTAAGCTTCAAGAATGAATAAGATTGTTGTTGTTGTTGATAATGTCTCCTTACAAATCTGCAGAAAAGTTCTTCTATCATAGTAATTTGACTGATTTTTGTGTCTAAGGAAATGAAAATCTATATTTTCAATAGAAAATAATTGCATTCCACCATGCATTGCTGTTGGCTTGTCTAGTTCTTATACAGACCATTGCTTAATAAGTTATTTTTGCCATAGCCTGCTAGTCCATTCTAAATCTTGCCATTGATATATAGGTGAATATTTTTTGTTTAAACTGAGGATGTATATGATTGCTCTTCCAAGGATGTGCCAGAGTTTTCTATTTGTTTGAGGCCCAGATTGCCGAATTTCTCCAGAAACACAGAGACAGCCTCCCATATGAAAATATCCCCCCCCCCCCAAAAAAAAAGCTGTACTTCCTGGAAGATCATGTCCCTCAGTTAAAGAAATTGGGTCTAGCCCTTGGGTTCTTAGGAGAGAATGGGGCAGAGTCCATGCACAGGCAATTCAATGGTATCAAGAGGACGTACCGTTCAGTGCACAATGAATGGAAAAGTTGCACCAAAGCTAATATCTTTTAAGTCTACCCACTTCCAAAGTTAAAAGGAGGAAGATCTCAACATCCCAGTCAAGTCAACCACGTCTTTTAGGAGCTTAAACACATAACAACCAGCTCGAGCACAGGCCAGAGTGATATCTTCACACTGTGAAATGAAATAACATGTTATTTCACAGTGTGAAGATATCAAGTGTTTATGCAGGATAAACCATTGCATTTCACTGATGTTTTCAGCAAATACAGTAATGTACGGAAAAATCTCCCGAAAAAGGGGGGCTGCGGCCCCCTGGTCCCCCTTGATCTGCCCTTGGGCAAAACTAGTGAGTATTTTGTGAATTTTGGGTTTTCTTCATATTCAAAATCAAGTTGCAAAAAGAGAAATACCTCTCAGCCACCTCTGGGAGCTTATGTGGGTCTGTTGTTGATTATTCTGCAGACTGACAACTTACATTTGACAGCACAAGACCTTCCACATTCAATAACGTTCTCCCAACAACGTTTGAAATTCGAAAGGGAAGGGAAACATTTGTTCACGAAAGATACACCGAAATTAATCTGTGAAAAGGATATGAAAAGTACAGTGAATTAAGACTGACCTGAAGATGAATCCAGTCATTGTACATCCCGAATTCTGGTCTTAAGGTGACTCATTCGAAATTCAAAATGCACCCAACTGTCTCTAGAGCGCAAATCTGCGTCGTCAAACTAACGGCTATAACTTTTGTGTCTTTTCCTCTATTGTTATAATTATTTTTTCAAATCCAAGTTTAATGATGTATAAATATGCTACTGGGAACCGATCGTCTTGAAAACATTTTTGGAAGTCACAATCTAAATTTTTGTGAGGCCCTAATTTCATATTCCGGTCGTACTAGAAAAAAAATTTGCCGGTTTTTTTGGCTGAAATTCCAGGAATCGGATTCCAGTTGTAGTGATCTCGAATCAAGCGAAGTTACAGAAAATTCGTCGGAACAGAAACGCGGTAATAAAAATGCCGTCAGTTATGGTCAACTGTGACCAAAATAGAACGCTGATTCTGGTGGCTTGAATTGAATTTTAATATTGCTCCGAAAAGTCATTTTTTTGGGCTCTTCCCTCGGCACTATGTTGTATAGTAATGTATTAAACTTTATCGAGGGTCCGATTTCAAATACCATGAACTACTAAAATGTTTGAACATTATCTACCGAGGAAAGAAATTGTGAAAGACCAATGAATTTATTACAAGAATGTCGCATTAAAATGTGTCGTTATTAGGTATTATTTCTTGCTAAGATTTATATAGACGAGAAGTTTGTGGCATTGGTAAAACTTAGTAACCCGGTTTGACCATGATATTTGCTTATTTGGCATAGAAGAAAATTACAAAGTTACGACATTCGCCCTCTGGTTTTGCACGCAGATTTGAAGCTCTCTTGTTTATGAATGATAATGAAATCTGAAGTTTTTCCAGGGGGAGCTCATTAGGCCAAATCTAATCAATAGCAGTCACGCTCCGAAATAGCAATTGTCTGTTAAGTCCCTATGGAACAAAAAAAGAGTCGACGATAAACGGTTTCTTTGTTCGATGATTAAAGTTGGCCTACTGTGTCCCCCTGGCAAAATGCGAGATTTCATTACCATTCATAAACAAGACAGCTTCAAATCTGCGTGCATGACCAGAGGGCGACCGCCGTAACTTTAACAATTTTCTTCTATATCAAATAAGCACGCAAGATGTTCAAACTTGCTTACTAAGTATTACCAATGCCACAAGCTTCTCGTCTATATACATCTTAGCAAGAAATAATGCGTAATAACAACACATCTTAACTCGACATTCTTGTAATAAATTCATTGCGCTTTCACAATTTCTTTCCTCGGTAGATAATGTTCGAACATTTTAGTATTTCATGGTATTTACAATCTGACCTTCGGTAAAGTTTAATACATTACTATACAACATAGTGCCGGTGGAAGAGCCCAAAATAATGAGTTTTCGGAGCACTATTAAAATTCAATTCAAGCCAAGCAGAATCAGCGTTCTAATCTGGCAATAGTTGACCATAACTGACGGTATTTTTATTACCGCGTTTCTGTTCCGACGAATTTTCTGTAACTTCACTTGATTTGAAATCACTACAACTGGAATCGATTCCTGGAATTTCAGCCAAAAAAACCGGCAAAATTTTGTCTAGTACGACCGGAATATGAAATTAGGGCCTCAAAAAAATTTAGATTGTGACTTCCAAAAATGTTTTCAAGAAGATCGGTTCCCAGTAGCATATTTATACATCATTAAAGTAGGATTTGAAAAAATAATTATAACAATAGAGGAAAAGACACAAAAGTTATAGCCGTTAGTTTGACGACGCAGATTTGCGCTCTAGACACAGTTGGGTGCATTTTGAATTTCGAATGAGTCACCTTAATTTCTCGTCAATAGGCTGAAGATTACGGTGGCGTGTGAGGGCCATTTTTAACTTTTTTTTAACTGTGTCGATTTGTTTTAGGTTGCTAGGTGCGACTTACGTTGCGACTTAGGTTGCGACTTACGTTGCGAGTTGCGACTTAGGTTGACACTTACGTTGACAGTTACGTTGCGACTTAGGTTGCGACTTAGGTTGACACTTAGGTTGCGACTTACGTTGCGACTTAGGTTGCGACTTACGTTGCGAGTTGCGACTTAGGTTGACACTTACGTTGACAGTTACGTTGCGACTTAGGTTGCGACTTAGGTTGACACTTAAGTTGCTAGTTAGGTTGCGACTTACGTTGCGACTTAGGTTGCGACTTAGGTTGCTAGTTGCGACTTACGTTGCGAGTTAGATTGCTAGTTGCGACTTAGGTTGCGACTTAGGTTGCGACTTAGGTTGCGACTTAGGTTGCGACTTAGGTTGCGACTTAGGTTGCGACTTAGGTTGCGACTTAGGTTGCGACTTAGGTTGCGACTTAGGTTGCGACTTACGTTGCGAGTTAGGTTGCGAGTTACGTTTGACTGCGGGCTCACCTGGGGGCTCACACGTGTCTTAAACATGGCTACTCCGGCTACATCGGACACGGAAAGGGTAGGTTACTTATTATTATCACTTATTAGCTTGTAATATCCAATGCACTGTTAACATGGATGTTTTCATGTGAATTTGAACGGCCATATGGCATATTTATGACTACCGTACTGCCTCGTGTTAATACCTACGTAACCGAGGCTTGAAACAAAAGCAAATGGTAGGGAGGCAAACTTCAGAATGCAAAAATACTAATGGATAACTTATATTCTTTGTTTCAAATCATGTCTCGAGAGTTTGTTAAAAAATGGAGCTTGGATTCTGCAGTTGAACCGCTCGAGGAATACATTTACGTTGAAAGTTTAGCTCCAGGAGTTTTGTCCTATTTGGTCCCCGGGAATTTAAATAATCGCAATCCTTCCTTTATTTTCTTTTATTTTCGATCACAAAATTGGTATCGGAGAACTAGTTTGTAGTGCGGAGTATGGTACTGTGCATTCGATTTTCATGTATGACAGTTTTTGTACCGGATAGGTACAAAACGCTGACTCCCGGTACATGGACCCTCCCCCCCTATCCCCCCAGTACATGGACCCCTAGTCCATGGACTTCTTCCCTCATTCCATGGACCTCTTGTTAAAATTTGGGAAATGTCTTACCTTTTGCTCTGAAAGTAAAAAGACGTATACTATCCGGCAGCTCTTGGTGTTCCGTGTTGTTGTCATAAAATTAGAACTCGCCAGGAGCCTAACACTCGCAGATTTTTCAGCCAGTCAAAAGAACTTTGCAAATGTATAGCAAACCCTCCTGGCATCTTTTCTAGGTTCTTCAAGGATTGTCGATAGAAAATCATATGTAAAAACCGATTTAGGGACATTTTGTTGCTTGATCATAGCACAAATGCCCAGGCATTCCCTACTTCCTTGCCTGTGCGATTGTATGTAGAAGTGCCTGGGAGTTGTCTGATACTGAAAGAAAACAAAAATCGAACAAGAAAATGTCTCTAAATCAGCCTTTATTGACTTAGTTCTACCGACAATCCTTCTAGAAGCTAGAAGAGATACCAAGGATTGGAAAGGAGGGCTATACATTTGCAAAGTTCTTTTGACCCGCTGATAAATCTGCGAGCTAATTTTATACAACATGTTGAACATCGAGAGCTGCTTGGATGGTTCTTGCATATCAATCTAAAGCTCGGTAAGACATTTCCCAATTTCCACATTTTTTAACAAGGGTCCATGGACCCGTTCCAAGAGGGTCCATGAACCGGTCCGTGGACTAGGGGTCGGTCCATGGACCGGGGGTCAGCATTTTGTACCTACCCTTTTGTACCACTGATATGATTTGCATACCTCACAATCCTGGCCTGATTAATTGATTAATATTTTGTTTGCATCCTTGATTTCCTGCTAACTTAATCCAACACACATGTTATAAATTAAATATATCCAAGTGCAATCTACAAATGTTCCCTTTTAGAGAAACTATTTTTTCTTTTGGGTTACTTTGTTTGTGATTGATGAAGTCATACCACATGACTTGGTTGTTGCACGGTCCTTAATTACTTAAGACAACTTCATCTATTTTGGCTGTCTGAGGATGTGATCACTTGAGCCACGAAAATTGATACTGTGCTTTTTTCATGTGCGATCCATATGAGCAATAAAAAAGCATCTGACCCCCCACAACCTACACCCCTCTGGAATTTCCAAATTCCTTCCATGTGGAGGTGAAACACACTGCAACTAAACTCTGTGGGATTATTGCGATTGTGTTTCAAGTCATGTACACAAATGAACAAATGATGACCTACTTATCTTAATGACATTAATTGTTTCTTTTGGTTTGCTGTATTGTTCTTCGTAGGTCTGTAATTTTTTGTTAAAACGTGATGTTGATTGCTCTGTCATTGAAAACTTCAGAAAAAAACAAGGTATGGGTCACATCGCACCAATAAATAATATAATTTCTATTTGGTACTTTTGATGATGTAATTCCCTTTGGGAATCCTGTTAATATAAATACCACTCCTTAACAGTCGTTGTTCACTTGACATAGCACATTACCTGTTAGTAACTGGGGCCTATCTTACTTGTTTTACTTGACATTGCAGGCACAGGTTCGATCCTCCTCAAACATTCGTTTGCCATTTATTGTATAAAGTAGAAATGTTTTCTATTCGCCTGAGCGAAGGGAAAGAGAATAGAATGACTATTTCTAAGAAGAGAGGTTGCATATAGTCATTTGGCAACCTCTTCAATCTAGTGTAATAGGCATGATCAGGAGAAATGCATGTATAGGAAATCACATGACTTCAGGTTCTATTTAGAATAAACATTCATGACTGAGTTTTTCAAAAAGTTTCAAAATTGCACAACAAGCCCGTAGCGTGAGTGTAATTTTAGTTTTTTTTGGGAAACTCATGTTTATTCAAAATTGAACAAGAAAAGTTGAGTGATTTCTTGTTACTGCAGTTTTCAATATTCTGTGAACTCTTGCCAGTGATTTCCAACTGCTAAGCTGCCTACATTCAAACTCTAAATTACATTTAATTACATTTTGTGATCTTTGAGTGGTCAGCACCTTGTAGTGAGATGGCGTGATCGGAAGCCAAGTAAAAAGCTTCAAGGGTTTTGATTGACGGAAGCCAGAAGGCAGTTTAGCACTTGGAACTTGTTGGCGATAGTTTGCAGAATATTTAAAACTGCAGTAATAATACAGATGAAAAAAATTCCTTTGAAATTTTGAATTCCTTTGCTTGAAATTACCTAATGTAGCTGTAGAATCCCGGGAGGGGGGGGATGGTTTCTCCCTATATTGGACTATACAGGGATTCTTGGCCCGACAGGGGTAGGGTTTTCAGGCTTTAGGTATAAGGAAGGGGTAGGGTTTTCAGGCTGGACTGGGTATAAAGAAGAGTAGTGAAAATTGCAGTTTTGGTATAAACAAGGGTCTGTATTTTACCAGTTTTTCAACTGCAATGTGGAAGCAAAGCCATTTCTTTTTAACAGAGCACAAAGTCCATTTTTCAGGCTTGGTATAAGAAAGGGGTACCTTTTTTGCTCTAAAATTGCTATAAAGAAGGGTAAGGGATCCAGAATCTGGGCTGAGCATCCCCGTACAAAAGTTTTGGGAGTACCCCCTGGGGTAGCAACTGCATCACTTATGAATAATATCTTTCTAACAGATTAAAATTTGATTGTCATTTTTTTTACAGATGGGCCCAGAGCAGGTTATTGAGGCCACAGATAGTGATCTTGAGATGCTTGGCATGAAAGCCACAGGAGACATCCTTGCTGTAAGATCATTTGCTAAGAAGTGTGTGCATGGGGACAGGGAAGAAAGACGCGATGAACTAAAACGGGGTCTGCTCCAGAGCATATGCAGTACTGACGGTGGGAAGAAAAAAGCCAAGGCAGTCACTTCTTTTAAGTCCTCTGGAAAGGAGAAAGAAAAAACGAGATCTGTTTCGGTTGGTTGGATGCACTATTCAAGTAAAGAAAACCGGTATGTCTCTGTAAGACTTGCGAGGGGTGGAGGCTCCCGAAATCTTGCCATTGTACCATCAAGCAATGCTTTCCAGATTAAGCAACACATGAAGAAATTGTTTTTTCCTGATGGAAAGTCCTTACTTGGTTTGGAGGAGGATATGTATTTCCACATCGGGAACTTTAAAGGCAATATTATCTTAGATCAACAGTTCACGCTAGCAAAGTATATAAATGAAAACAAACTCTCTCGAATCAGATTATATCTTCTGTCTAGACGGTTTGACGAAACAGACTCTGAATCAGATTTAGATTCAGTGGATGGAATTATAGCCAGTAGTTCCTCAGAGTCTGCTCCTACTGTACCACCAACCCTTGATGACAACACCCTCCTGGCCATACCCAGCACCGAACCTGTTGGAGGTGAGGGAAGTTACAGAAGTGATAGTTTGATTGGATCATCCATTGAAAGGAGTGCCATAAGAGAGGAGCAAGATAAAGAATATTTTGAAAGCCTCTCAATTGACCAAGAGAAGGAAAAGATTTCCAAAAGAAAGAAAGCATTGCAAGCTGCAAGGGCTGCAAGACAACCTCCAGTGCCTAGTGTAGAAAGTGAAAGTGTTTCTGTGTCAGTACAACATGTCACCCTGGGGAAACTGTCCAGAACCTTTGATAGAGCAAACAGGATATCAGCTGTTTATGACTGGGTAGGCTCTCTCAGCTCGGAACCTGAACATTTTGTACTTAGCACACACGCAGTAAAACATCTGAGTCCAACACTACCTGTAGTATTTGCAGATAAAGCAACCCTTTACATGACTGTTGAAGATACCAGTCCATATTTCCCAGAAAAGATCCTTAATTTCAAGGGGTTTAGTGGCTTGGACGAGAACCTGGACGACACCATACCTTCATCCCTTGAATTGCCAGATGTCCTTCTGCAAGATGAGTAAGTGTCTCACTATTATAGTGTCAGTGTTTTTAAGTAAAAATTCAAATTCGGGAAATATTGGAAAATACCGTATAATTGGCCATATTGATAAGAATTTCATATCATTATGGTGTCATGTTATTTTATGGTATCTGCACGACTCACTCAATTACTTTATTTAATCTATAATTTGACTTTAATATAACTTTATTTTGATCCATAATTTGAGTTAAATTCAAAAATTTCGAATTACCAATTCTTAATAATAAAATCCTCATAAAGTGAATTGTTGAAGCATCTCTGTTTGGGAACTCCCGTTTTGTGGCACTTCATAAATGAGCTAGATATTTTAGATGTTTTTCTCAAATGTTTCTCATATCGCAATTATTAGGGTTGTGGACATGTCCAACAGTGTCGGTGATGTGCAGGCTCTTCACACTGAGGTACATAATCCAGGACTTGTATGTTTTGCAAAGAGTTTGTTTTGAGTATTGTGTGCAAAGTGATTAACTGATAGGGCGAGTGTGGACAGCGTGTGATACGTTTTAAAATGACATATTCATTGTTAAGAAAATATCAAAGCTCCAAGTCTCAATAGTAGAGGTCTGTGAGCAGTGGACCATACCTAAGAAAATAACGTATATCTGTAGGATTTTTCCTCGTTTAAGTGACGTCATCACGAGCGTGTAAAACAATGCTTCACTCACTCGCTGCACTCGTTCGTGAAATATTGTTTTTGACACTCGAAAATAAAATTCACATCTTTGCGTCACAGCATTCAACAAAATGTTTGTTTGCGATTGTAGGGAGAAGATTCGTGGGCAAGTGTTCCCGCCGTTTCATTGGCAGGTTGTACCGGGAGTTCGTCTGCAGAACTTCCTGGAGGTTGGTCGACAGGTGTTCTTGAAAGTTCGTCGACAGGTCGTCCCGAAGATTCGTCGGTAAGTCTTCCCGAAGGTTCGTCGACAGGTGTCCTTGAAGGTTCGTCGACAGGTCTTCCCGAAGGTTCGTCGACAGGTGTTCGCATGCCCTCTGCAGTCAATATCAAGTAAGTTGAACTTTTATTTTAGAAAAACAATTTAGCTTCATTTATACAAACAAATAGTTCACATTTTCCTGGTTCGCGTTTTGATACCATTCAGAAGGAGACTCCCCTTCGAGTTAGAAAAACAGGATTTTTGCAAGGTAGCACTCACTGAGTGCGAGTTCCATAGTGACGTTTTTTCCGTTTGGAGTCAATGCACGAAAAGCGTTCTTACAGTGAAGATGACAGAGCATAAACTTAAGTTTGCGGGATGTCATGATTTATCTATCTACAATGTGCATTGGCAGGGGTCAGTTTTCTGCTAGACTTGCTAGCAGGAAACAAATATGCTACGTGCATTAATTAGGTGTTTAGGTGCTGAAATCCTTATTTTTGTATTGCTTTTAGAGTCCTGAGAATCAGAAGATCTTTAGTGATGCGTGATCTCATTGAAGAATTCGCAGATGATGCCATAATGTCCACCCGCATAAGAGTAGTCATGGTCAATGAAAGAGGGCAGGATGAAGCAGGAATGGATACAGGCGGAGTCTTTCGTGATGCCATTGGGTGCTTTTGGCAAGAATTTTTTATGTCCTGCGCCACTGGAGAAAACGAGCGTGTCCCCGTGCTTAGACACGATTTTCAGAATAGAGAATGGGCAGCTATTGCGCGTATCCTAGCGAAAGGATTTATAGAACTCCAGTATTTTCCATGCATGCTGAGTAAGGCGTTTATGATCAATGTCATCTTCGGGGAAAAATCCGTAACAGAAGATGTTCTGGAGAACTCGTTTAAGCGGTACATCGCAAAAGATGAGGAAAAAGTAGTCGCTGAAGCACTGAAAGGGAATCTGGGTGGTAGAAAAGACGACGACGAAGAAGAAGATGAAGAAGGTGAGGAAGATGATCTACTGTCGCTCTTGAGCCGCTTTGATTGCAGACGAAGTGTGACAGAATCTAATGTTAAGAACATCATTATAGAAATCGCTCACAAAGAGCTAATCCAGAAAGCAAAATACATTGCAGATCCGTGGAGAGTTGTTCTTCAACGCCACATCAGAGGACGGTTACCAACCATCTCAAGCCTCTTAGACGTGTACCGCAAAGTGGAGCCGACAAACAAGAAAGTCCTCGCCTTACTTGTTGCTTCTCCCATCAATCTTGCGCAACACGAATCGCTAGAATATCTCAAGAGATTCGTAAGAGGATTGGATGCAGAAAAATCGAGAGCTTTCTTAAGATTCATAACTGGCACCGACGTTATCTGCGTGGATAGCATCAAAGTGATGTTTACTCTTCTGGAAGGATTCACACGCCGACCAATAGCTCATATCTGTGGTTCCGTCTTAGAGCTTCCTTCCACTTACAGTACTTTTCCAGAATTGCGGGTAGAGTTCACGAATGTCCTCGAAAAGCCAAAGTGGGAGAATGACATTCTGTAAGCGCATTTCATTTGTTGAGAGGTCCCTTTGCCATAGTATGCCTTGTGATGGGCAGTGCAAAAGAAACACCTCCGCACTGATGCTTCTCATTAAACACATGGGACCAGAGGCCCCAAGCAGTTGCCTGATCTTGCTAAGAGTGTCAGCAAATGAGTAAAGCTGGGAGCCTTTGGTACCCAGAAAAATAAGGCGTTGAATGTCTACTGCGTCAACCATGGATGCAGAAATTATTTTCGGTATACGGTGTTTCGTTTATAAGCAATTCGCTACAGCTGTTTCAGATAAGACGCGACCATTGCTTTTAAGAAATTATCTATGTGTGGGAAATGACTTTCATTTTCGTGCTTAAGCTCGGTCCCCAAGCGTCGTAAGGATCATAAGAATCATAGTATCAGATGTTTCTTATGACTAAGTGAGGACGCTTCGTCATAAGCGTCTGAGCTGCTTAAAGCACGACATAAGCTCGAATTTCTTATGATCGTGCTTATGTCGTGCGTTAAGCAGCTTACGACGGTTATGACGATACGTCCTCAACAAGTCATAAGAAACATAACGCTTGATGCTTATGATCCTTATGACGCTAGTGGGGACCAAGCTTAAGATAATGAGCTGTACTCGCCTTCATCAGGCAACTGCACTAGGCAAACCCTCTCAAGTCCATGGACGTCACGGGATCGATAACGAGCCGAGGGCTAACCTGTTTTCACTCCCGCGACAAGGATGCACTACAGGAAAAAACTGGACGCAGATTTGAGTTGTTCAGATGGTTTTATTTATTGCGCAGAGCACCCGAAACTGACTCGATTAGGCTTTGACTGAGCCTCAGGCTGGTGTGATCCAAAATAGCTGTGAACTATGAAAACACATCGCAAGAAGTAATGTTACTGATACTTGGCGACTTTACCGTTTAAATTGTTGATATTATTGATATCGATATGTTCTAAACAGTGAAGGATTACGCTGGTAACTAGGATCTCGGCCTTTTTGCTACGTGGTCCCTTTTAGTGGCCCTACTATTCCGAACACTTTATTTGACAGATTGTTGAGATTTGTTTGACATCGTTACATTTATCTGTTGAGATTAGATTTACATCGTTACATGATTTGTTGATTGCCGTTTTTGTTGTTACCGTGACGGATTATGGTGCTGGAGTGTCGGCCGCTTTGTCCGTGGCTCTTCAGTGTTCAACTCTTCCGAACACTGTACCTGTAGCTGTTGTTAACGCAATACAAAGCGAGATACAGCTCAAGATAACTTCATGAACATTCTGGACAATAAGCAATTTGATTATCATTTTCACCAAGGTATACAAATCAAAACATCCAGCTGCTGCTAGGTCCGTCATATATGGTACACTATCGTGTACTTTGTTTGTATTTCTCCAACGTCTTAAGCCTAGTTTCCATTATAGTCTTATCTGTCGTATCAGTCAACCGTAAAACAAAAGAATAATTCAAATTTCCATTGTTTCACGGTCGACTGATGCGACAGATACGACTATATGGAAACTAGGCTTTATCGATGTAGAACAAGGCATAAGTTAGAGGACATTATAGATGCTGGTCTGTTTGATTAGCTGCAGAACGCGCATGTGATTTAATAAAGAAGGATAATAAAACACCTTTATCGTTTCCAACAGTTAGTTTTGTGTTAAAGTAATAAGGGAATATCAGAACGACATATTCATTTTTGCTGTTGAAAATATTGCTCCTTTTATCTGCTTATTGTCACGGCGGATCGTTCGATACGGTTCGAGCACTTTTGAGATCAAACCTGATCGAACTCTAGAATTTGAGTGAGTACGATCTCCGAACTAGATCGTACGATCCTTAATATATTATATACTTGGCTTAATATAGGTTGGGCATGTGCCGCTGCGAATTTCAAATGCGCATTTTTACTGGTTGTCTTCATTATACCCCGTTCTAGAGGATGGTTCCTAAACGATACCCTGGTTCTATGGCTGGAGCAAGAAATTGGGACCCCGTTTGGCGGCACATACCCGTATAGCTCTTGTAAGGGAGTTCGTCGGGTGCAAATCAACCCCCCTCCCCCTAACCGACTTTTTGTGCAACAGTTCTCTATAGACATAGACAGGACAATTTGCTGATAATGTAGATAGCTTTGCTCGCCGCCATCCATGCTGACTAGAAATAGTTGACATTTTAACAGGAACTTGTCAGCAGATAGCAAGATGTTGGCGCTGTATCTGAAACATCGAAGTTCCGATACTTATACCACAATAATTTCACTTCCGTCTGGCAATCGAACTATTGTTTCCCGATTATTTCGGCAATGAACAGCATGCCACTGTGGCTGGTTTGGCTGTTTTTTTTTGGCTGGTTTGTCCTCACATAACTCATGAACGAGAACAACGCTTTCTCTTTGAAAGAGTCTGAAGGTTTAATTTCTCGAGTACTAGATGTTGCTTAAACGTTTGACTGTGGACGATTGCTGAACTCAATTGAAACCAATCGTTCGAGCTCGTTTACCGACGTTCTATTGACTACGCCAGTTGTATTAGGGGCCGACCATTTAACTTATGAGGGGCGGATGGGTGAATTTTTTTGCAAGATTTTTTTTTCTACCTCTGTTTTTCCAATAAGAAAGAAGGGTTTTAGTCACCATTTTGCTGTGTAGGAATTTTTTTTCGGGCCGTGCAGGAATTTTTTTCAAAATCACCCACCCCTCCCCTCAGAAGTTAAATGGTCGGCCCCTTACAAGTAGAAGCACTTCAGCGCGCCCAAACGCCTTTTAGGTGTTTAGTTTCTACTAATTTAATGCCGAGAATACAGTAATGTCAATAGGGAGATTGAAGAGCTCATATCCTTTTGATGTTTATAACTAATGCATTATACAGTGCTAGCGCTTCATCTGCTGTCTTGGGAACTGAAAGTCCCTCGTCCTCCATTACGATACTAGCCAGCTCTGAAAACGTGTTAGCGCGACTAACGCTGCGGTTATCATGATTCTGTAACACCTGCAGGATTTCTTCCACATCTTTTATACAAACATCCTTACTACAGCGTCTATTAAAACCTTGCAGTTCTGGCAAAAAATAGAGTACGTCTGGACGACCAGGTGGTGTTTCTTGGTTAATACATGGCCGGATTCTGTGTAGATTCCAGTGCATAGCCACACGATCTAATTCTTCTTGGATCAACTGCATGAAGCAAAACTTCAAGCATTCAACCTCGACTGTATCGCTGTCGCAATATTGTCCTTGATCCCTCAGATCTTTAAAGAAGTTCATCCACCAATTCGTTTCAGTTTTTCGTAGAAAGCTCCACCATGCCTCGATTCGCTGATTAGAGACGGAGCGTCCGTACAGAAAACTCTTCTCATCAGATAATGAATCTCCATGATCGGCACTTAAATACCTTTGTATTTGTGCAATGTGTGTATTTTCACTACCACCATCCCCACGGATAACAGTTGCTGTACTCCCATGTTTGTAAACGTAATTGATAAAATAGGTGGCTATTATACGAGGATCGTTATTTGTGACACCAACCTTTAGCCAAAGAATACGACGGCTGTATCCATCAATCGCCCCGTGTATACAAAAACCAAATGGTTTCAACTTATCATAACCGTCTAAGTGCCAAATAAAGTCAGGGCCTTTCGCTCGGTATTGACGCCTTTTCAGTCTGTGCTTTGACCGTCTGTTTACACCTTCGGGATCAAGTACTTTTAAAACTCTTCTTACTGTTTCTTGATCTACTAGTAGTCCATAATCAAGAACAAGCCTTCGGTGCATTGATCGGTATCCTATGGAACTACCGCTTCCCTGGAGTTCGGTCTCTACAGCAGCCACAATGTCATGGCCTTGACTACGCTCACCAGTTTTTCTTAAATCTCTCGCTTTGAGAATTCTTTTTAACTGTCTTAGACTGATCACTATACCATGTACACGGCCGAGGAAACCAATGATTTCCGAATATTGCAAACCTAATTTAAAATAGGCTTCTATAAGGTCATCCCGTGGTAAGTCTCGAGAAGGGAGGTAGCTTGGTTCTGCCATTATGACGGGATTGAACGCGAACACATCCTTACTCTTCACGTGTCCGCCATTTTGACTTACCAGCTAAATGAGCCTGCGATCAATTTAAGTCGCAACGTAAGTGTCAACCTAAGTCGCAACTAGCAACCTAAGTCGCAACGTAACTCGCAACGTAAGTCGCAACCTAAGTCGCAACCTAAGTCGCAACGTAAGTCGCAACGTAAGTCGCAACCTAAGTCGCAACCTAAGTCGCAACCTAAGTCGCAACCTAAGTCGCAACCTAAGTCGCAACCTAAGTCGCAACCTAAGTCGCAACCTAAGTCGCAACTAGCAATCTAACTCGCAACCTAACTCGCAACGTAAGTCGCAACTAGCAACGTAAGTCGCAACCTAAGTGTCAACCTAAGTCGCAACCTAAGTCGCAACTTAAGTCGCAACGTAAGTGTCAACCTAAGTCGCAACTAGCAACGTAAGTCGCAACCTAAGTCGCAACGTAAGTCGCAACTGGCAACCTAAAACAATTCGACACAGTTATAAAAAAGTTAAAAATGGCCCTCACACGCCACCGTAGAAGATAACAGGACATTGCGCTAGTTTCTCTGGAAAACTTCTGGTTCTTCTGTCTTGTCGGTTAAACACGATGCAAAATTCCACGCTCCGATTTAGTTAAAATGAAGCAGTTTCAATAGAAAGCGAAAATACTGCTTAGAAATGCCAGAAACATCCAATTCTGCAGTTCCCTCCATGCTAGTCCCTCCATTATACCTTGAAACAACGTGCTTTTGGCGATCGGAGTCTCATGGGAGTCACAATCACAGGTTTTGTTGAACACGGTCAGATGTTTTGAAACGTCATAGCGTACGTCACGACCGGTGTGGGCTACCTGTGGTGAAAATATTCGAAGCACCAACTGCGCATGTTCAGTCTATAACAATTGCTCGTAACGGCTGTGGGGTTTTTCCCAACGAGAGCCTTGACCAACCACATTCCTGTCGCTTTTTTGCGTGAAAATTTCACTCCACGTACTCAGATATATGGTAAACAAATAAACCTAGACATGTTCTCAATGAGATCACAGCAAGGACTTTGATCAAAAGTAATTTTCATTGAAAAAAGGCTGTCCACGTTCCAAATTCAAACAAAAACCTTCGGGCCTTCAAGAATCCTTCCCCGTGCGTGACGTCATAAAAACGACCGCTGGACATTTCTGAGCCGCATTCCATTCAGCCAAGATGGCGGCTAAACATCGAATTTCTCGAAAAATAGAAGACTTGGATAAAACAGGCTACGGCAAAGTTATTTTTAGAGTTTCTACTTTTGCTTCAAATTTGGTCGATTTTAGCCTTCAGTTGTCCTTTAAGGACGGTGCCTACTATTGTTACTGCGCATCCTGCTCGCGCATTCTATACGGATTTCTGTATATTTAGCATTTTAATCAATCATATTTCCAGATAAGGGTCGATGGCGCAGTTGGCTAAGGCGCTAAACGGACTGCAAGTTGGGTTCTGAACTTACTCGCGGCCGTGGAAATTTTTTTCTTTTTTCTCCTTTTTCTTCTTTGTTTTTCTCTCAGTTGGAAATTTATTGGGGAAATAACCTACAAAAGTTTACATTTATTAAAAGTATCGTGATTTTTCTCTGAGTAAAATAATACTTGTCCAAGACTCGCTTTGTAAATGACAAAAAAGTCGTTGTTATCGTTTGAAAGAGAACCGGACTTCGTTCGCCTTGCTATTTTCAATAATCTCGACCTGCTTGTCATCAATTGTGGAATCAAATATACTACACCTTTATCTAAAATCAATATTTAAATGATTTTTAGTCAGTGTACCACGTAGTTACCTTTATTTTCCACTTTTCCCCAACATGTGGAGATTCGGTACTTTGTATGCGCTAGGTCGCTGGTCACCGAACAAATCGCTGGCTCGTAAAACGAGAAACCGCTGAAATGTTTTTCGTTTGTGGGCGACGAAATGATGCGAACACTGTCCGCTTTCGCGGGATTTTTCTCCTCGTACTTTATATCCAGCAGTAGGGAAACAGTGCACCTAATTCGGAGTCATGTTTATGAAGATGTCAATCGCCAAAAGAGATAAACACAATATCTTTTTATTCATAAGTTTTTAATTACAAACTCTTAAAACGAAGGTTAAATACAACGAGCCCAATTATTATGAGATTAGATAAGTTTGAAATTTCGTTATCGCGCAAATTATTATATGCAATTTAGCTTCCTGGAAAGCAAAAGCTGAAATTCAAGTCGGCCATCCAAAGAGGCATCTAAGGCAAGCAACTTCATTAGAGAAGGAGACTGGAGGACAGAAGACAGCTGTAAAGTAGAAAACAAATCTTTCTAAATACTGTTTCATTGTTTTGTCTGCAGCATAAAGATGCAAACAAACAAACATAAGAATCTAAATTATTTTTGTGCTAAAATGTGGTCAGCTAAATTAGAGGAGGAAAGAACTAGGATATTAAATACAAATTGTAAACAAAATGTGTAGCGTGATTTGCGGGTTTACCCCCGTGTAAGAACCATTCCCAGGACATCATTGTTGTGTTCAGTTTTTCATCGTGATTCGTTCTAGTAAACAAAAGAGGCTTTGTGACGCAACTCATGAACAATACACAGTCGGTGTAGCCAGATTTGCAGAGATTATGGTCCAAAAAATATGCAAATTAACTTTGACAGAAGCATAAGAAATTAGTATAATCATCACTTTTATTCGCAAAAGGCAAATTTTGACACAATTAATAGCACTTAGAACCAATTCTAGAATATATGTGCTTTGTAATCATGGACAATTTAGACCGGTTCAAATACTGGTTTTTGAACAGCAACGAAATAATTGTTATAGAGTTGCTATAATTCTATGTGCTTAGGGACGGACCATTTGATATTTGATGGGGGGAGTGGCTAATTTTTTTGGGCTCGATATTTTTTTCGCGTCCAATTTTGCTGCTCGCATTTTTTTCCCTAGAACGTGACTGTGCTCGATATTTTTTTCCTCTGATATTTCTTTTTTGGTTCGAGACATCACTTAACTTATTTCGCCCTCAAAACGACAATTGATCACTTCAATAAAGTTTGATTTCATGCTCTCCTGTTATGTTAGCATTTCACGAAATCGGTCATGGTTATGAACGAGGGCTGACAACAGAATTTTACTTGTATGTTTCTAAATGCGCACGCGAAACGCGCCGCGATTTTGAAAATCTACGAGGTTAAATGATATTCTTATTTGTGGGAGATGAGAATCACGCTGAAGAAATGGAGTCAGTGAAGAAATGGAGTCATATCAATTGAAAATAAGTAAACCTTTACTTATCGTTTTTGCACGTCAAATTATTTAAATTTGAAAACGAATATCTATGCGTTTTAATTGTTGTAGATGGCGAGCGCGCAGCGCGAGCCGACCAAAAAATACCTCTATTTATAAAGACATCAGGCTCCCTTAAAACGGTAAATCAGGAGAGAGTTTTTAAGTGAGTTTGCTCGATTTTTTTTCGCCACCAGTTTTGCTTGCTCCTTGCGGAGCACCATACCTAAGAAACCAGCGTCAAAAACTGCAAATATAGTATTGGGTACCCTGTGTGAGTTTATTGAGTAACCTGTGGAAATTGCTAGGGGTCGATCCGATTTTTGGACGTCTCAGCAAGTCCCGGATGCTGTAAGTTTTCCTGCCTACCCTACGTCACAATAGCCCTATTGTGACGTCAAGCATGCTCAAGTAACGGGGGGAGGGGCGCGTTGTCAGGAGGGAGGAGGTAGTGCTCAACTAACGGGGGAGGGGCGCGTTGTCAGGGGGGGGATGTTGATGCTCACGTGAAAGCTAAAATCGCAGGCACAAAAAGGCTACAGGGCTGCTAGCGGCTGAAAAACGACCTACCATAATTACTCAAAGGAGAAATGACCGAAGAAGAAATGAAGAAGCCATGGAATCCAAAGATTTGGTAGAATGGGGAATAATAATCAAGTTGGAGTATTTTCTTTGCCGGTACCGTGCTATCACTTACGCCTCAAAGGATAAAAATACGTGAAGAGGAAGCCATAGAATACAAACATTGGGTCGATGGATGAGGAAGGGATCGAGGAATGTTAAAATTATCTCTAGTAGAAGAGCAGAAAGAAATGGAAGCCCTAGAGAGACCTAAAAGGAAATTGCGCCCGGGAAGAAGAAGCCGGGCAAAGCATAAGATCAGAGCAGAAAGTAAACCACCAAAGGGAGGCATCCTGTTCTTTTGCCATCAAATCTTTTTTAGACTACTCGATAGTTGAGGATTAACATGGAAACGGTTTCGTTTGTTCCCCTTGCCCTTGAGTGAACCACAAATTTTCGGCTCTCCTCGACAGTTGATGGACTAACACTATTTTTTTAAACAGAAACTTTCGGTACCTTGAACGACACAACGCCTGACGAGCGCCGACACCGAGCGTGGTATAAGTAATTGGATCTCTGTTTTGGATCTCAAATCAGCGAAAATCACAAACTTCACTTTACAGGAAGCGGAAATAAATTTCCAAGTTTCTATTGACAAAAGTGTCTTTGTTCATGACCACCACGTGACCCGAAGCGGCAAGATTAGTGAAAGTTAAAAGTTGTAGTTGTAAGTTATAGTCAAATTCCTACACACGATAGCCTGCTCTGTTTGTTTTCGAGAGGAGTCGTTTTCACGAGGAAACATTACAGGCTGCAATTCTATTTAATTAGACACATGTTCTACTTCTCCACTGAATGCGAAAGTGTCAAGACTATAGCTGAATTCACAGGAACTGAAAACGTTTGTCACGAACAGTACAACAACAATGGCGCCCAAATCGAGCGCGGGAGTTTTCGTGTTTTGCCGTGTTTTGTGGGTTCTTCAGCTCCCTAAAGACATGGAATAGCTTTGAAAGTAACGGATATAATGGGTGCGGTGTGGATTGGAAACTCACTGTTCGCTGGAGTTGGACAAACATTCAGTATGAAGTGGACTAAACTGCAAGCTCTTAATTAATTGGTAAGAATTTTTGTTTTGTTTTATGAGAAATATTTTCTCTGACTAGACGATCCCTTTAGGAATTTTGATTCCTCGGCCGTACGATTTAGAAAAGATGATCAGACTTTCAACTGTGTTTTGGCCATTCATTGAATTATAGAATTGATTACTTTATTCTATCTATTGATAGCTATCTATTTTGGGCTATTGACTCAGAGGCCATGAGGGCGAGAGGAATAATTGTTTTAGTGAAATCACACTAGACGTTCAATTTGTGTTGCCCAAAAATATTTCTGCTCTGGTCATTTGCCATTTCTGGCTTTCAAATCTGACACTTTTCGCTACTTTACTAGTAGGTTATAACTTATAGCCTACTAGTAGCTCAACCAACCAGAACGCAGCATTGATAATAGACCACTAGTGTGATTTGACTAATATAAGTTATTCCTTGAAAACCTTCGACCTGTGGTTCAATTTGTTTTGGATTCTTCGTGAGTAATCGGGTTGTCCCCAGTCAAATATAATAGTGCAGGAATATCGTGCAGAAAAAGTAGTAAATTGTTCATTTTAGTGAAAAAGCATGAAACTTGGCAGGATGATAGAGCGTCCCATGCTGATCAATTCTGGATGTAGACCCACCCTCGATAATGTATACTTCCAGTTTTATAGCAGTGGAATTAATTATCCTTTAAACAAATAAAATAACGTGTTGCTTTTTGAGTTCAGACACGAAATTTGTATCATGACAGAGTATGCAATACCCTACAATTCTACAATACTTGACACCCCCCTGATCATGTACTTCCAGTGTACCAAGATGGGATTCATTATCACATAAAATCAGAAACAAAGGGCGTTGCCTTCAAGATACACGCATGGAAATTCACGTGAAAATGTACCATGGTACAATGGGAAAATTCGCATGTAGACCCACGCCCGAACTCATGCACTTCCAGTTTTATCGAAATGGAATAAATAAGTATCCTTTAAATTAAAAGAAAATGACGCTTGCCTTTTGATTTCAGACACGAAAGTTTGCATCGTGACAGAGTATTCAATACCCTACAATTGTACAGTACTTGACACCCCCTGATCATGTACTTCCAGTGTACCAAGATGGTATTCATTATCACATAAAATCAGTAACAAAGGGCGTTGCCTTCAAGATTCACGCATGGAAATTCACGTGAAAATGTACCATGGTACAATGGGCAAATTTGCATGTAGGCCCACGCCCGAACTCATGCACTTCCAGTTTTATCGAAATGGAATTAATTAATCTTAAAAGTGGTGTCAGGCTTTCGAAGACCTTGGTATTCACGATCAAGAGCCACCTCAAAAACCTGAACAAAACCATCGAGTCACCATGGTAATTAATCCTGGATTAGTGCTAAACCACTTTCGAGCAACTGAACCCACTGAACTCCATAGAGATGGATTTCAGCACCGATTTGATAGTCCTCGGGCATGAGGGACACAGCCAGTGATGAAACTGTCTCTACTGTAAGAAATATAAATCCACTGGGAAAGATACATATGAAAACTTTAACAAGTTTAACAAGAAAGAGAAGTCTTTGTTTGACCCGATAAAGTGGAGTCTATTTGGTCAAGCGTTGTTACAAAAATATAATGCGTTTCTAGATGTTACTATTTTTGTGCTGCAATCATGCTGTGCTTTATTCCATCCCTGATACTGTAAGTATATGACTGGGGGTCTTGATCATGAATAGCAAAACATGCAATAATGCATAACTCTTAACATACAGAATTTGACCCTGACATGAAAGCCCAACACCGCTTTAAAGTCTAATTAATGCCACTTCGATAAAACTGGAAGTGCATGTGTAGGGCGTGGGTCTACATGCAAAATTGCCCATTGCACCATGGTCTCTTAACGTGAATTTACATGCGTGTATCTTGAAGGCAACGCCCTCTGTTACTGATTTTATGTGATAATAAATTCCATATTGGTACACTGGAAGCACGTGATCAGGGGGGTGTTACGTATTGTAGAGTTGTAAGGTATTTTAATACCCTGACACGGAACAAAATACCGTGTCTGAAGAGAAAAGGCACTCGTCAGTTTGTTAAGTTTAAAGAATAATTAATTCCACTTCGATAAAACTGGAAGTTTAAGGCGTGGGTCTACATGCGAATTTGCCCATTGCACCATGGTCCATTTTTACACGAATGTACATGCGTGTATCTTGAAGGCAACGCCCTCTGTTACTGATTTTATGTATAATGAATTCCATATTGGAATTCTGGAAGTACATGATCAGGGGGGTGCTACGTATTGTAGAATTTTAGGGTATTGAATACTCTGTCATGATACAAAATTTCGTGTCTGAACTCAAAAGGTAACACGTCATTTTACTAGTTTACATGATAATTAATTCCACTGCTAGAAAACTGGAAGTATACTTATCGAGGGTGGGTCTACATCCAGAATTGCTCGGCATGGGGCGCTCTATCACCCTGCCAAGTTTCATGCTTTTTCCATCAAAATGAACAATTTTTCACCAAATTCCTGCACTATAAGTTAAATTTGATTCATCAATAATATTTTCCTTGCTCAAAGGAAAGTCAGCAGAGTGCACAGAACGTTTCCCCATTTCTGTTGGATCAGAATAAAGAGAGCCTCTGTTATAGCGGAGCTCCTGCGCGGGCCGAAGGCCCGCGCAAGCGGAGCACCATACCTAAGGAAATAACGTCTAGCATAACTATGGAGTTGATTTTCAAACGTCACGGGCTTTCTTGCTCATTTTGCTTACGTTATTGACGGCGCCAAGTCAAATGATTAGGGCGTTGAAATGGTATCGCCCAAAAGATGAATGTGTCCAAGTTTGGTTGCCATAGGTTGTTCCCTTCTTGAGATATGAATTTTTTTGTTTCTTCCTGGTATTAAAGGTATAGCGTACGTCCGTCCGGCGTCCGTCCGCCGTACGCGGAAACTCATGGGAACCCTGTGGTATACTAAGAAAACAATTATTTCTCTTCAAGGTAACATGCTAAGACAACCAAACTTGGGATATTTTATCTGTGCTACCAGGGGGGTGCTGTAACATGATCACGTGATGTGACGTCATCGATGACGTCATCAAAGAGAAAAAGAATATATCTCTGGAAGGGATGAACCTCAGACAACCAAACTTGGGTGAAGTTATCTAAGTGGCAAGGGGGGTGCAGCTGTATGGTCACGTGGTATGACGTCATCGATGACGTCATCATAGGAGAAAAAGAATATATCTCAGGAAGGGATAAACCTCAGACAACCAAACTTGGATGAAGTTATCTAAGTGGCAAGGGGGGGTGCAACTGCACGGTCACGTGGTATGACGTCATCGATGACGTCATCACAGGAGAAAAAGAACATATCTCGGGAAGGGATAAACTTCAGACAACCAAACTTGGGTGAAGTTATCTAAGTGGCAAGGGGGGGTGCAACTGCACGGTCACGTGGTATGACGTCATCGATGACGTCATCACAGGAGAAAAAGAACATATCTCGGGAAGGGATAAACTTCAGACAACCAAACTTGGGTGAAGTTATCTAAGTGGCAAGGGGGGTGCAACTGCACGGTCACGTGGTATGACGTCATCGATGACGTCATCACAGGAGAAAAAGAACATATCTCGGGAAGGGATAAACTTCAGACAACCAAACTTGGGTGAAGTTATCTAAGTGGCAAGGGAGTTGCTACTGTATGGTCACGTGGTATGACGTCATCAGTGACGTCATCATAGGAGAAAAAGCACATATCTCAGGAAGGGATAAACCACAGAAAACCAAACTTGGGTGAAGTTATCTAAGTGGCAAGGGGGGTGCTACTGTATGGTGACGTGGTATGACGTCATCGATGACGTCATCATAGGAGAAAAAGCACATATCTCAGGAAGGGATAAACCTCAGACAACCAAACTTGGGTGAAGTTGTGTTAGTGGCAAGGGGGATACAACTGTATGGTCACGTGGTATGACGTCATCGATGACGTCATCACAGGAGAAAAAGAACATATCTCGGGAAGGGATGAACTTCAGACAACCAAACTTGGGTGAAGTTATCTAAGTGTCAAGGGGGGTGCAACTGCATGGTCACGTGGTATTACGTCATCGATGACGTTATCACAATAGAAAAAGAACATATCTCAGGAAGGGATAAACCTCAGACAACCAGACTTGTGTGGTGGGGGTGGCAAGGGGGTGCAAGTGCTTAGTCGAGTGGTATGACGGTGCAAGACTACGCCTATGTACAATGGCAACCCTTTTGCCTCGTTATAACAGAAAAATATGTAACCGGGAGCTCCGCTTTTAGCCAGTGGCTAAATCTATATATTATGTTTCCGCCGTAGTTTCATTGTTTTCACCTCTTTCTAAAACCCAATAGAAGTATCTTGATCCAAGTTTTTCAAACTTTCCTCAGGGGGAGCATGCCCCCTCAAACAGAAATTATTTTGTTTTTCTGTTTCATTTCTATTTTCTCTTCCCCCCAAAAAAACCCCATTTTTTTTCAGTATTTGAAGTGCAATTAGGTGAAATTCAAGTACCTTTTTTTTTTGCTTTTCTGGACATCTTGTAAACCTAAAACTTCATGAATTTCAGACCCTTCTACAAAATTGCTCCACCCATAATATGGAGTTATGTATTTGGAACACTTTGGACATTGCAGCCTTCTGCTTAACACCCGTATGGCCACGAGTATAGTGTCTGGTCCAATATCTTTTGAAGAGTCTGCACGCATTAGTATAGTAACACTTGTGTTATTTCCATTATGAACTCTAGATGGCAACCTGTTTCAATATACAGCTGAGGGTTTTTATAGAATTGGGTTGACATAGAGTTTCATTGTGGAGAACTTTGACATTATATTTCTCTGTTTTTCATTTGTTGTTCATGCCATACATTTAGTTTCCAAAATAGACCAAAATCAAGCAAGCGATTCTAAGTGTTTCAGTAACTGGATTTTTTGGCCACTTTGCCAAAATTGCCCGGAATCCTGGTAAAATGTCTCATATTTATTTCTCTGGTGTATCTATCAATAATATTTTCTTGTGAATTATTCCACTTACTATTCTGTCAGATAATGCAGTTTTTTTCCACTGAGGAATAAATATTGTCCTGAATAAATCATGAAAGTTATTGTGTCCCCCCCTGCCCAGAAGGGTGTTGAAAAGTGACCCCAACCCCTATGGAATTTCTAAAAAAAAATACAGTATTTGTATGGAAAAGAGCAGGGAGCATGCTAATTCTGACTGTAAGCCATGGGACATGTGGCAAGCAATAAAATAAATCAAGCCAATCAAGCAATCAAATTTATTTTAAAATTAGTCATTACACAATTTGAAACTGCAAATTTTTTTAGGGTCGAAATGATTACCAGATATTTTAGGGGGATATTTTTCGGATATGTTGCAGGGATACAGCTGCCCAGAAGGGTGTTGAAAAGTGACCCCAACCCCTATGGAATTTCTAAAAAAAAATACAGTATTTGTATGGAAAGCTGAGGCACCAAATGAGGCAAGATATGGGGATTAGGGGATATTTTGGTCCCCAGACTTGCCTCTATACAATCCCTCTGTGTTGAAATCAAACAATTCACTTGTGACCGAGACAACTCTGGGCTGAGAGATATGGTATTTGTGTAGGGACAGCATAAAACTGTCTATCTTAGGGGTCATAACCTTAGGGGTCAGGGACTAACAGCCCTAACAGTCCTTACAGCCCTAACAGTCCTTACAGCCCTAACAGCAGTAACAGCCCTAACAGTCCTGGCTGGCCTGACAACCCTAACAGCCAACAAACCTAACAGCCCTTATTACATGATTGACACGGTTTCCATTGTGTTTTTGAGGTCTCCAACTAACGTACATACCTCGCAAGTAACAATAGAGGAGTATTCTGCCGCGCATGCGCATTGCATCTTAGGAACTTGACTTGTTTGGTTATCAATGGCGGAGAAAGATTACCGAGTGTGTCGAAACATGCGCCAGTTGTGCACCGTGTAAGGATTAACTTCACCCAAGAATCTAAGAAATAGCTAAATGGGCTTTTGGTCTGTAATTGTGGCTGGAATCAGCGAGTGAAAGAACACAGTTTGACTTTTAAATTACCGAACAAACATGCAAAGTTGCTACTCACTTACGAGGCTGACACCAGCATGTTGTGGCTTGCTCGGGTTTTTCGATGTGGATATCTGATATGCAACGAAGGCTACTGCTCCGAAACCCTGTCTTATGGTAAGTTTTAGTTCTATAGTTTGTTCATAACATACAAGAATGTAAATCGGTTGTTCTCTTTCAGCGATCCAGCTCGAAAATATTACGATATTTATGTGTAAAAGCCTCATTTTAGACTTAGTTGACAGCGAATTTCCCGTAATCGTAGAAAGAGTATCACAGTTCGGACATTTGGACTAGTTTTATCGTCCTTTCCTGGTTTGTTCTTTTATGGGTTTTATTAGCCCCAAAATCGGAGAAAGTTTTCCGATTATTTCTTGAAAGTATGACCACACTTTTACTCAGTTTATTGTCTGGTAAAATTCTTATTGAATTTCACACTCGACAAGCGTGTTGAAAGTTCAATACGTGTATCGAACTCATTACTAAGTATTTATTTTTGTTTCAAAGTGATCGGTGGCATATTTTCCAGAATATTGCCTGCTAAATTATGCCTAAAATTTATTTGCTAATGAATATTTATTATTATATTATTGTGGACGATCTAGGAAGAGTATCACACAAGTATTCCTATCATGCTGAGCCTCACTAATGATATTATCATCCTGTCATATTGAATTAGCTGGCAAAATCGGAGAAAACATTATTAAACTTGTTTGCTGTAAGCTGGTTTTTCATCACTTTGTTGCATGTGATGTATTAAAAGTGATAATTGAGGTTTTTGCTGTACTACACTAATATTGGCCCCTGATATGGTGCTTCCCCAGTCACGCAATCACATATATCCAAGAAAGAGAACAAAGCTATCTATTTTTCATATCTTGCTATGGCCAGCAGTCCTCCCTGGTTACCATGAGGTTGGCTTTCAAACAATGAAACTTTCCCCTGTGTGCTAGTGCATTTTTCACTTTTAAAAGGCCATAAATGGTGACTTGTGAGTGGAAATGATAAAATTATTGATGTTACAGTCAACCCGGATGTACTCTTCCCTACAATTTCACAATATTGCCTAGCAACATTGATGGACAACTTACTCAGATCAAATTGCAAAAAAAATATTTTGTATCTGTCTACAAGGTATTGTACCAGAACTTGAAACTTTTTGTTTCTGATCTGATTTGCCTAACGCCGTCCTACTCTAGTGCTGAGACATGTGCATAAGGGGCACGATATATGACCGAGGTTTTCTCTACTACGCTCGTAGCACCGTAGTAGCGTAGTGGCATATCTTACATACCTTGCATTCTTTCACCGCTTGTGATAAGGTAGAAATAACAAGTAAAGATCGAAGCATGAGTATCTCGATCTCGGAAAACTGTGATGAATTAAATATATTCCCAGCAAACTGCACCGTAGTAGTGTAGTGGAGTGTAGGAATGAAATATATTTCCAGCAAACTGCACCGTATTACCGTAGTAGCGTAGTTGGAGAGTGGGAATGAAATATATTTCAAGCAAACTGCACCGTATTACCGTAGTAGCGTAGTGGAGAGTGGGAATGAAATATATTTCAAGCAAACTGCATCGTATTACCGTAGTAGCGTAGTGGAGAGTGGGAATAAAATATATTTCAAGCAAACTGCACCGTATTACCGTAGTAGCGTAGTGGAGAGTGGGAATGAAATATATTTCAAGCAAACTGCACCGTATTACCGTAGTAGCGTAGTGGAGAGTGGGAATTAAGTATATTTCAAGCAAACTGCACCGTATTACCGTAGTAGCGTAGTGGAGAGTGGGAATGAAATACATTTCAAGCAAACTGCACCGTATTACCGTAGTAGCGTAGTGGAGAGTGGGAATGAAATATATTTCAAGCAAACTGCACAGTATTACCGTAGTAGCGTAGTCGAGAGTGGGAATGAAATATATTTCCAGCAAACTGCATCGTATTACCGTAGTATCGTAGTGGAGAGTGGGAATAAAATATATTTCCAGCAAACTGCACCGTATTACCGTAGTAGCGTAGTGGAGAGTGGGAATGAAATATATTTCAAGCAAACTGCACCGTATTACCGTAGTAGCGTAGTGGAGAGTGGGAATTAAGTATATTTCAAGCAAACTGCACCGTATTACCGTAGTAGCGTAGTGGAGAGTGGGAATGAAATACATTTCAAGCAAACTGCACCGTATTACCGTAGTAGCGTAGTGGAGAGTGGGAATGAAATATATTTCAAGCAAACTGCACAGTATTACCGTAGTAGCGTAGTGGAGAGTGGGAATGAAATATATTTCAAGCAAACTGCACAGTATTACCGTAGTAGCGTAGTGGAGAGTGGGAATGAAATATATTTCAAGCAAACTGCACCGTATTACCGTAGTAGCGTAGTGGAGAGTGGGAATGAAATATATTTCAAGCAAACTGCACCGTATTACCGTAGTAGCGTAGTGGAGAGTGGGAATGAAATATATTTCCAGCAAACTGCACCGTATTACCGTAGTAGCGTAGTGGAGAGTGGGAATGAAATATATTTCAAGCAAACTGCACCGTATTACCGTAGTAGCGTAGTGGAGAGTGGGAATGAAATATATTTCCAGCAAACTGCACCGTATTACCGTAGTAGCGTAGTGGAGAGTGGGAATGAAATATATTTCAAGCAAACTGCACCGTATTACCGTAGTAGCGTAGTGGAGAGTGGGAATTAAGTATATTTCAAGCAAACTGCACCGTATTGCCGTAGTAGCGTAGTGGAGAGTGGGAATGAAATACATTTCAAGCAAACTGCACCGTATTACCGTAGTAGCGTAGTGGAGAGTGCGAATGAAATATATTTCAAGCAAACTGCACAGTATTACCGTAGTAGCGTAGTGGAGAGTGGTAATGAAATATATTTCAAGCAAACTGCACCGTATTACCGTAGTAGCGTAGTGGAGAGTGGGAATGAAATATATTTCAAGCAAACTGCACCGTATTACCGTAGTAGCGTAGTGGAGAGTGGGAATGAAATATATTTCAAGCAAACTGCACCGTATTCCCGTAGTAGCGTAGTGGATAGTGGGAATAAAATATATTTCAAGCAAACTGCACCGTATTACCGTAGTAGCGTAGTGGAGAGTGGGAATGAAATATAGTTACAGCAAACTGCACCGTATTACCGTAGTAGCGTAGTGGAGAGTGGGAATGAAATATAGTTACAGCAAACTGCACCGTATTACCGTAGTAGCGTAGTGGAGAGTGGGAATGAAATATAGTTTCAGCAAACTGCACCGTATTACCGTAGTAGCGTAGTGGAGAGTGGGAATGAAATATAGTTTCAGCAAACTGCACCGTATTACCGTAGTAGCGTAGTGGAGAGTGGGAATGAAATACATTTCAAGCAAACTGCACCGTATTACCGTAGTAGCGTAGTGGAGAGTGGGAATGAAATATATTTCAAGCAAACTGCACAGTATTACCGTAGTAGCGTAGTGGAGAGTGGGAATGAAATATATTTCCAGCAAACTGCATCGTATTACCGTAGTAGCGTAGTGGAGAGTGGGAATAAAATATATTTCCAGCAAACTGCACCGTATTACCGTAGTAGCGTAGTGGAGAGTGGGAATGAAATATATTTCAAGCAAACTGCACCGTATTACCGTAGTAGCGTAGTGGAGAGTGGGAATTAAGTATATTTCAAGCAAACTGCACCGTATTACCGTAGTAGCGTAGGGGAGAGTGGGAATGAAATACATTTCAAGCAAACTGCACCGTATTACCGTAGTAGCGTAGTGGAGAGTGGGAATGAAATATATTTCAAGCAAACTGCACAGTATTACCGTAGTAGCGTAGTGGAGAGTGGGAATGAAATATATTTCAAGCAAACTGCACAGTATTACCGTAGTAGCGTAGTGGAGAGTGGGAATGAAATATATTTCAAGCAAACTGCACAGTATTACCGTAGTAGCGTAGTGGAGAGTGGGAATGAAATATATTTCAAGCAAACTGCACCGTATTACCGTAGTAGCGTAGTGGAGAGTGGGAATGAAATACATTTCAAGCAAACTGCACCGTATTACCGTAGTAGCGTAGTGGAGAGTGGGAATGAAATATATTTCAAGCAAACTGCACAGTATTACCGTAGTAGCGTAGTGGAGAGTGGTAATGAAATATATTTCAAGCAAACTGCACCGTATTACCGTAGTAGCGTAGTGGAGAGTGGGAATGAAATATATTTCAAGCAAACTGCACCGTATTACCGTAGTAGCGTAGTGGAGAGTGGGAACGAAATATATTTCAAGCAAACTGCACCGTATTACCGTAGTAGCGTAGTGGAGAGTGGGAATGAAATATATTTCAAGCAAACTGCACCGTATTACCGTAGTAGCGTAGTGGAGAGTGGGAACGAAATATATTTCAAGCAAACTGCACCGTATTCCCGTAGTAGCGTAGTGGAGAGTGGGAATGAAATATATTTCAAGCAAACTGCACCGTATTACCGTAGTAGCGTAGTGGAGAGTGGGAATGAAATATAGTTACAGCAAACTGCACCGTATTACCGTAGTAGCGTAGTGGAGAGTGGGAATGAAATATAGTTACAGCAAACTGCACCGTATTACCGTAGTAGCGTAGTGGAGAGTGGGAATGAAATATAGTTTCAGCAAACTGCACCGTATTACCGTAGTAGCGTAGTGGAGAGTGGGAATGAAATATAGTTTCAGCAAACTGCACCGTACTACCGTAGTGGAGAGTGGGAATGAAATATAGTTTCAGCAAACTGCCGAAACGCTGGTGTTCTGTTTATTGACAGCGTCTATTTTCAGAATTCATGTTATTCGTATGTATCCTCGCTATAGAGCGCATGCAAAGAAGTAATTATATCAAGGTACGTAAATAATTAAACACCAAAATTTAGTATTTATCCTTAGTGGTTGGTGAAAAGGCTTGTATGTCTCGTTGGCCGTGACGTACGTGTAGCATATTGTCAGTCTTCTTGTGTTTTAAATAAGGGAGGGCCTAATGGTACCTCCCATATAGCGCATCATGTATCTGAAACCAACGCGCTCCGACCGGAAATTTGCTAGAGTTGCTCTGCTACAAGCCAATAATGTCTTTGCTCAGCAGTCCCTGCAAATCCCTCAGCTTTCAGGCAAATGAGGATGGTCTCATGACCATAAGGCCAGGAGTTTACAAATCTATAAGTGACTTTTGGTTTGAGATTGAATACTTTGTAAAGATAGAAGGAGAACACAACAGATTAAGCGGCTACGTGGTGAAGATTCACAAGAATACCGTTGGGCAACGAGCCTCCAAGTAAGTGAACTGCCTCTCTTGTTATATGTGACGGTACTTCCTTGCACTTTATTTTCTTTGACGTATATTCGGCTATTTGATGGCTGCATACTGCTTCTTAATGTTTCCAGATTGCGCGTTCTACCCGCGCTAGATTGAGTATCAAGTTTGATGGTAGCCATTATGTAAATTACGGGGCATCGATGGCGAGCAGAAGAACTTTCCATTCAAGAATTAAAACTGCCAACCCCTATAATTCTAAGAGTCGTTTTCTGTAAAACTCTTAATGTTACAACTTGCAGTGCCGCATTCAGGACTCTGACAGCGGTATTTTGACTACTCACTAAAGCTGCTGGTCCTTTTGTGTGCCGTTAAAGCACTGTTTGGACGGTCCTGAGACGGTCATAGTTTCGCTCTTACATGAACACAACCAGTTCAATTCAATTTCAAAGTGGTTACATCAATTCTGAATAAAGCCTATGTGTAATAGGAGTGATAAAAAAGTAAGTGCAAATTACTGACAAAAGTCATCTGAAATGGGCTACGCTAAGAACTGGTCTCGTAACACTTGAGTACACCGCTAAAGCACTTCCGGAATTTATTTTAAAACAAAGCAATGATTCGTAGTGAGAACTGGCTAATACGCTACTACGGTAATACGGTGCAGTTTGCTTGAAATATATTTCATTCCCACTCTCCACTACACTACTACGGTAATACGGTGCAGTTTGCTTGAAATATATTTCATTCCCACTCTCCACTACGCTACTACGGTAATACGGTGCAGTTTGCTTGAAATATATTTCATTTCTACTCTCCACTACGCTACTACGGTGCAGTTTGCTGGAATTATATTTCATTCCCACTCTCCACTACGCTACTACGGTAATACGGTGCAGTTTGCTTGAAATATATTTCATTCCCACTCTCCACTACGCTACTACGGTAATACGGTGCAGTTTGCTTGAAATATATTTCATTCCCACTCTCCACTACGCTACTACGGTAATACGGTGCAGTTTACTTGAAATATATTTCATTCCCACTCTCCACTACGCTACTACGGTAATACGGTGCAGTTTGCTTGAAATATATTTCATTCCCACGCTCCACTACGCTACTACGGTAATACGGTGCAGTTTGCTTGAAATATATTTCATTCCCACTCTCCACTACGCTACTACGGTAATACGGTGCAGTTTGCTTGAAATATATTTCATTCCCACTCTCCACTACGCTACTACGGTAATACGGTGCAGTTTGCTTGAAATATATTTCATTCCCACTCTCCACTACCCTACTACGGTAATACGGTGCAGTTTGCTGGAACTATATTTTATTCCCACTCTCCACTACGCTACTACGGTAATACGGTGCAGTTTGCTTGAAATATATTTTATTCCCACTCTCCACTACGCTACTACGGTAATACGGTGCAGTTTGCTTAAATATATTTCATTCCCACTCTCCACTACGCTACTACGGTAATACGGTGCAGTTTGCTGGGAATATATTTCATTCCCACTCTCCACTACGCTACTACGGTAATACGGTGCAGTTTGCTTGAAATATATTTAATTCCCACTCTCCACTACGCTACTACGGTAATACGGTGCAGTTTGCTTGAAATATATTTCATTCCCACTCTCCACTACGGTAATACGGTGCAGTTTGCTGGGAATAGATTTCATTCCCACTCTCCACTACGCTACTACGGTAATACGGTGCAGTTTGCTTGAAATGTATTTCATTCCCACTCTCCACTACGCTACTACGGTAATACGGTGCAGTTCGCTTGAAATTTACTTAATTCCCACTCTCCACTACGCTACTACGGTAATACGTACGGTGCAGTTTGCTTGAAATATATTTCATTCCCACTCTCCACTACGGTAATACGGTGCAGTTTGCTTGAAATATATTTCATTTCCACTCTCCACTCCACTACTACGGTAATACGGTGCAGTTTGCTTGAAATATATCATCACAGTTTTCAGAGATCGAGATACTTATGCTTTGAACTTAACTTGTTTTTTTTTCTATATATTTCTACGTTATCACTACTTTAAAGAATGCAAGGTATGTAAGATATGCCACTACGCTACTACGGTGCTACGAGCGTAGTAGAGAAAACCTCGGTCATATATTCGGCCTGGTATAGACATGTGGTGAATGAAAGTTGCTTGCGACGATTGAAATTTGATACCAGGCAAGTTGGCCATCAATGTAAGAGAACTAACTGGCTTGACTGTAATGTGCCAATTTCATTTCACTTCTCTGAGTTACTCTGCATTAAAAAAGGAAATATGTCTCGAAGCATAATAAAAGATATAATGGAGAGTAAGTAATTCAGAAGTAACTTGCTGTGCATTGTTTGTTGCAGGTTCAGAAGGTTTATTACAGGGATAATGCCATTCTTGGCTGGATGATCACAAAACAATTGCAGCCTGCAACCAAAGACCACAATTGCTGGTGGTTCAGAGGTGCAACATGTTAGAAAAGCACTACAGCATTTCATCAATTGTTTTTCAGAAGTAGAACTATACCTAAGAGGGAACTATACCTAAAGAGTTCCCTTTCTGGAGAGAAGAGACTACTCAAGAGTTTTCACTACAGATAGTTTAGTGCTCAGTAGAACATCACAGTGCTGTATCAAAATCCTCTTTGCTTCAATTTAACTTTTTTTATAATTAAGCGCTATAAAAATTCTATTATTATTATTATTATTATTTATTATTAAATGTTATATTGCCACCTCAAAATCCAATATTTTCAACAGGTGGAAGTTTTGTCAACTGCCCAATTTTCTCTGAATTGGATTGCAGTTGACAGAACTTGTCAGAATACTCTCTGCCAGTAATAAATAGCATAATAAATTGTTGACAATATGGTGTTCTAATAGTTTCTTGGACATAATAATCCATCATTGAATCCCAGGGAAGGGTGAAGATAGAGCTTGTATCTCAAGGGTGGATACCCTTCACAGCCTTCAGGCTGGGTATTTAAGAAATCGTTGACAAATTCCCAGCTTGACTAGATACAAAATCCGGGTTTGTAAATCATTGTAGTCAAAGAGATTTAATTCCAGGATAGGTGATTCAAATCCAGCACCTCGAGGTATCATCTGAAGAAACGGTACCTGATTGGGGAGGAGGCGGGGGGGGGGTTGGGGGTGGCTGGATGGTGAAGCTTGTCAAGACATTTTCTAAGGTTACACACACAGAGGTGCAACATGTTAGAAAAGCACTACAGCATTTCATCAATTGTTTTTCAGAAGTAGAACTATACCTAAGAGGGAACTATACCTAAAGAGTTCCCTTTCTGGAGAGAAGAGACTACTCAAGAGTTTTCACTACAGATAGTTTAGTGCTCAGTAGAACATCACAGTGCTGTATCAAAATCCCCTTTGCTTCAATTTAACTTTTTTTATAATTAAGCGCTATAAAAATTCTATTATTATTATTATTATTTATTATTAAATGTTATATTGCCACCTCAAAATCCAATATTTTCAACAGGTGGAAGTTTTGTCAACTGCCCAATTTTCTCTGAATTGGATTGCAGTTGACAGAACTTGTCAGAATACTCTCTGCCAGTAATAAATAGCATGGTCACCATGACATATTGTAGTTTTTTTTATTACTACTAACAGGTCAGTCAAAGTACACTGAATGATGCTCATTTTGTTTTGTAAGTGGTTGGAGTTCCAGCAAAATCTATGTGCAGAACAACGGGTCAACTTATATTTCTCAACCCAAAGCTATGATATGTTTCCACTTGATCTAACCGGGATCTAACCCCACTGGAAGGTCCCGAAATATCAGGGTAAACTGATAGGATAAAAAATGAAATCGTTACTATTGCTAAACATCGTCGTTTTTCCGGTTCTTGCAGTCTGGATTTCAGTCTGAATCAGTTTTAACAGTCGCAGATGAAGGTCCACATATCCTCAAATCAAACACGTTTATTTGCACTACACAGGCAGCTGAATAAACCTTTTATTTTATCCCTCCCGCTTTCAGAATAAAAGATAAAAGAAGCAAAACAAACGAGAAATAGAAATAGCGCGCTATTTGATTACAAATTCGCGATACTCAACAGTGCTTTTCCCTGAGTTGAGTCTGCAATGTAAACATGGACGGCAGCGGTTGTTGCGCATGGCATAAGCAAAATACTCCTCTGTTGCAAGTAACTTAAAGCCGGGAAGGGATTTGAAATTCTCTAGGGAAGAGAGGGGCTGATGAAAAGAATTGAATAGCTGTAAGTGGAACATCACGGGTATATACAGAGTTAAATACCTCATTAAATAAACATTAGGTATTTAACTCAGTTAAATACATGGACATTCTACTTACCGCTACCCAATCTAGTCACCCCCAAACTCTTTTTCTAGTGAATTCAAATCCATACACTTATCCCGAGAAAAAAAAAAAAACACCAATAATCTCAGTTTATGCATCTATATGACTATCTGTCTAATTGTTAAATAGAGAGGATTTCATATGACTGTAGTGAGACCAATCGCAACGTGATTACAGCAATTCTGAATAGAACCTATAGGTTTAATTACAAAGTAATTGCGAATAACTCACGACAGTCATCTGAAATCCGCTCTATTTGCTCCTGCATGATTATCCTTTATGCGCGAATCTCGTTGAACGCCACAAAACACCATATCCGAGAAACGCCTTCACTTGAACCGACTTGAACCATAAAGCGTTTGTCCAGCCTACTTGCTTGGTTTCCTGGCCCATAGAGTGTGTTCAAGCAGGTAAACCTGAAAATGCAGATGAAATCGTTTACATATGTTATCTTAGAGAACAACCAACGAGCGAAAAATACCTGAAACTTGCCTTCAGTTACTCCAGCTTGAAGCAGTTCCGATCCATGTTGTTACTCAGCGTTATGCAAATTGACTAATAGCAGTCAGTGCGTGGTACAAACGAAAATACCGTTTGAATGAGTCGCCCTTTTACAAAAAGCCACTCGATTGACTGGCCTGGCTGTTTTGTACGAAAACAATAGACATAATTCGTGTTCTGCTAACAAATGAATGCACTCAAGCTGTATATTTTTTTTGTTTGGACCTTTGTCAATCATGGTTGAATTAAACCTGTCATTCATTTTCTCTGGGGAACGTACTTCTATGAAAACAGCTAAATAACTAACAATAGTTCCTATCGGAATGCGCTACCCTTTTCAATTGTAAACTATACTCCTTGTCAAAACTTTGAAATTCAACGAGAAGAATGCATTTCATTTGTTCCTGTTTTCTGAAAACCTTGCCAATCCTGTAATAAGCCAGTTAATTACCTCGATTCTCGGCAATAACCCAAATACATCCCGCGGGCCTACGGCCCTTGGGATGTATTTGGGTTATTGCCTCGAATCTCGGTAATTAACTCTTACTAACAAACCTAACAGTCATAAACAGCAACAAGGAAGCATTCCTAAAAGGCGGGCACACATTATGATTAACACCTAACAGCCCTGTACAGGTCTGTTAGGGCTGTTAAGACTGTTAGGGCTTCTAGGGCTGTAAGGGTTTGTTAGGGCTGTTAGGTCTGTTGGGGCTGTTAGGTCTGTTGGGGCTGTTAAGACTGTTAGGTCTGTAAGTGGTGTTAGGGCTGTTAGGTGCTTATCATAATTTGTGCCCCGTCTTTTAAGAGGTGGGAGTAATGAATGTTTTCTCGCTGCTGTTTGGACTGTTAGGCCTAACAGCAGCACTAGCAACTTTCTTGATTGACAGCTTTCTTGATTGTGCGTGCTGCATGTGTTAGCCACAACACCAAGATATCTTGCAATTTTTTCTCATGTGAAACAGGTGCCAGTTTTGTCCCCACCCCAAAGTTATCCCTAGTCCAAGATATCTCACCAATCTTGTGCCTGGTTGACTTGGGAGAAGACCCTGGGGAAGGCTGAGTCACATGACCATTTCAAAACAAAGGACAACCTCGTTCCCATGTTTTCAAACAGTGGTCATGAGACTCAGCCTCCCCCAGGGGTCTTGTACTCAACCAACCGCCATCTTGAAAATTACCCACAAGACCCTGGGGACAAGGTTGAAATCTCACCTCATGTGAACAAGCCCTACGGGTGTCTACATTTTTATTAGTTAAGTTGTCCTCACGCTTTTTGTTTTTTTTTTTAACGCACAAAGGCAATAATATTAGTCTTAATATAATAAATGTAGTTTTGATACTACAATTAACTACTACCATCTTTTATTCCTTATAATAGTTTAGGGCTCCGCTTTTAGGCAGTGCCTAAATCTATATATTATTTACTGCGCCATCACAGAAACAATGACACTGAAACCACTAATTTCCCAACTACAACCTGTTCGTCGCTAACTGACCCAAAGCTATTCGATACAAAAATTGGGGGCAAAGGCGATTTTTTCTGAATTTAGTTTGGAGGTAACGTGAGAGATAGAGACTTGAACTATACATTTCTATTTTTAAATCACCGGTTCAGCCCTTGGTACCATGATCTACGAGCTATGCATTCATGGTTTAATTTGCTAGGTGAATGATTTGAGCAAATTTAAAACTAAATGCCTCAGCAAATGACCGACTCCGAATGGACAACAATGCAGTTTAAAAAGATTAATGAAGCAAATTAACTCACCTTTTCGCTTTTATATGTTTGTAGTTTCCGTCGATGTCAACCAACAATCTCTATGGACGCCATGTTTGCTACGAAGGACTTCTTCTCTGGTCATACTGAGAAAGACGAGAAACGTATTTTTCGACCATGTAGCCGCTATTTGAAGCATCCTAAGCATCGACCGGCCTTTTAAATGACAATAGGATAATGTCGAGGAACATTTTAAGCATCTTCAGCAACATTTAAGCAGAAATAATCCAGATAAATCGATGGGACAAACCGAGACGTAACGCTCTACTCCGACCACAAGCAGCCCAAGCTTACAATCTGTGTATTAAATATGTGGGAACTGTAAGAATGAATTTTATATCGTTAATCTGAGAAAATAAATATATTTATATCACATACCTTCATTTGAGTCTTTCTTCCTTCCCTTTATGCCACTTTGGGTTGAAATAGTGAAAAAAACATTAAAGTTAGATGATGTATCTTTCCTACCTGCAACTGAGCTATAACTTTCGAATTTGCCTTTTTCCAGTTCTTTTTTAACCTTTTCTAAAAATTAAACCGGCAAAACGGATGTTCAGTACGATCTGCTGGACAGTTTGGAGTCACGCCACTCTTCCGACTTCTTGCCGACGGCCCGACGGTCTATAGCTGGAAAAAGTCTCGGATTGATCGCTGCACGACTGCAGGGTATCGATGTTGGCGGCCAAGCAAATATGCACGCGCGTGAAGGATTGTGGGATCGGAGACTTTGCCGTCTGTTTTTCTTATCAACTTTCGCGCGTTTCCAAATAGTTCTCATTAGAGCTGCCCCCGCCTCTTGGAAGCCCGACATACTGTGATCGAAGTTTCAAAATATTGAGTTCTGAGATTGATTATCTTTCTGTCGTGACGGGTGGTCTCAGTACAGCTGAGACTGTAGTAATTCTGAAAAAAACTTCCGGATCTTCAGGAAGCGCCAGTAAACAATTGTTTTAGCTATTTGTTTTACACCAGAACAATTTTCATTGTGTTCCTAGGTACCAGTGTGATCAAATTTCAGCCTGAGTGCTTATTATTCGGGTTTTTACTGTAGTAAAATGACTCTCAGGAACAGAAAATGACGTCAACATCTAGGTCCTCGCTTTCACTTACACAAGTAATAGTAGTAATAACGAATGCAACATCATTTATTTCACTTTATATTATATATACATAAATCATGAAGATATGTCCATTGTACACGTGCTCATGTATGTTAGATAACTATTTTGGCGATTCACGTGAAACTTAAAAGGTACTCATTAAATATATCTTATCGCATTATTCTTGTCCAACTCGAAGCGCAGAGGCCTATGGGATCGTGACTGCCACAAACTGTTAGTTCCACGATTGGTGGAGGCCATGGTAGCTTGAGAAGCGCTAGATATAGTAAAGGATAAATCTTGTTTCAACAAGGATTAGTTCAATGCTATTAGAGCGGTTTTCACATGACTGTCGTGAAAACAATTGCAATTGAGTAATCACTAGCCAATCAGAATCGAGAGAAATCACTACGTGCTCCTAAATCCTTTTTTCTCAGCCAATTGCAAGCCCAACCAATTACTAAGTAATAACACAATTGTATTTACTACAGAATTTGATTGGCTGAGAAAAACGAGTAGCCAATGAGAACCCAAAGCAATCGCAATTACATAACAAGTCTTGACAGTCATGTGAAATCCGCTCTCATAGGTGTGCCCACAGTTCCTTAATTAATCAAACAATGAATATATTGTTTCGTAGGGTGTACAAACCGCCCCTTTCTATATGTTACAACAGACCCGAAGGCAAATAAAAGGAGTTCAAAACGACGGCCATAGTAAAACAAGTCCAAATTGCAGTGGCGTTGACAAACAATGATCTTGATAAAACAAGGGAGGTGAGAGAAATAGAGACGAAGCTGCATTAAACGATTTTGATGCTTGAGTGGCCGTTTCCGCTTACGAAACACGACAAACAGGGGACAAGTATTGGCAAAATTCTCACCGGCAGTTCGCTCGTCACCTTTGAAATCACGAACATTTGATGCCAACTTATTTTGTTCAAAATGCACGATTACAAGGATACAAGAAGGCATTGGTGGTAGAGGGCGTTAGAGCTTGCGAAGAAGTGGTGAGACCCATCTCTCGACGGAAATTCCTTAACCATTCGGCATGGTTCTGTAACCTTTCATCCACATTAAGTTGTCCTTGTGAGGTCCAATCGGACAGCGTCTCCGTCACATCAGGACGACTGATAAGAAGGAGAATAGGTTACACTTAGGCAACAACCAAATGCATGATTTGTTAGATCTTCCTTCCCCTCCCATTGCTGAGTGGGAAAATACAGGACTCAATTTTGGACAACATTTAACGGAGGGCAGGGAAAGTGTACAAGTAGTAGTACATACATTTATTTCGACACGCTAGCCAAATAGTCCAGTAAATGAATGAAAAGGTTGGACAAAAATGATAACAAAGGTTTCTCACCAGGAACATGTTTACTAGTGTTCCGTTAGTACACAAGAAAAAGTCCACCCGAATCCTCCAATGGCAACTTCCTTATTTTGAGTTTTGAAAATTCCTCATTGTAGCGCTATTGTTACCGCCATTGTTATTCATGAGTTTGCCGGCACTTGAGCCTTCCAAACCGGAAGATATTCTATAGTGTGTATATCAAAAATACTTCCATATTCTCTGCCCCAGGGGCCATGGTTTGATTCACAGACTTGATTTATAAATCGCTAGCCACGTCACAAACAAATATCTAGCTTTTTGGCATTTAGTTTCGATTTTTTACGCGATTTCACGCTTTCAATATAGACTTCGTACGGGATTTGAAAATATGAGTTCCGTAAATACCAGAAAATGTCTTCTGAAGCAATTTTTATTGCCAAGGAGTTACTAAATAAAGTGAAATGATCATTCTTGGAAGTCAGAAACATTCAGAGATTAGCCGGGCCGGCGCTTCACTCTATAAAATTCAGCATTCTCACAAACAGTGGAAAAATAGTTAAGTGCTGCAAACAACAAAGGTTAAAACAAGCTGCCAAAAGAACTCGGTAATTTTTACTTTTCGCATGATCTGATTTTTGCTGATTTTCTTCCTGTGATACTAGAGAGTGTCAGGAACAATATTAAGAAGAAAAACCTTTTGTTTCATTTTGAGCTGTTTTTCGGCCTAAAATGACTTGACTATTAGATTTCATGAAAATGAGGAATTTTCAAAACTCAAAAAAAGGAAGTTGCCATGGGAGGATTCGGGTGGACTTTTTTTTGTGTACTAACGGGCCACTAGTAAACTTGTTCCTGGTGAGAAACCTTTGTTATCATTTTTGTCCAACCTTTAGTAAAAATATTTTTTCATTTACTGGACTAAAACACAACTAGTTTCATAAAGAAAGCTGGTTTCCAGTTGGGGAGTGGTAAATGTTATGTATCAAACATAAATTTATAAAAAGGAGATAAAGAGAACATTTGGATTTCAGCGTAGCTCAGCGGTATTGGGAAAAAAGTTCTGTCGGCAAACTGTGTTCTGTGGGCAAACTGTTGCAGCATTTTGCATTTGATTGTAGGTTACACTATTTTACTGATTGATTTTGAAGCACCGCACAGGGCGAATTTGTTATGGTATAATTATTAATTATGATTCACATATTCTCGTTCTATGAGTGAATTAAAAGGAGGATGTTGACCTGCGAACTCTCTCGTAGCTCATGTGTTGGGTAATCAATGTTGGGTTATCAATAGGTAATTTGCACAGGGTTGAGGGTTCGCACCACCATGAATACTTGTTCCTTTTTTCTTAATAACTTGCCTTAAAAATTTTTAAGTGCCATAAAGTGGGCGTAAATAAAAAATCGCCCGCACAGGCATCAGACCGGCGTTTTACTTGTTAATGTATTAAATTATGCCGATGTCATCAGACAGGGAGTTTAAAGGGGCTCTCGCACGCTAATATTCGTCCACCGTGGACAAGAAATAAGAAAAATTGTAACCGTGAAAACACATGTACATTTGCCTGTAGTAATCAAAATAATCCTCCAGATTAATAGAAAAACCTTTCAAGAGTTAGACAAATGCATTTCTGGGTTGCAGCAGTGTCGCAGCTTATCCGTAAGGGTCTAATGCCATGGCAAGATGCACTTCAATGTTCTATTGTTTTCTCGTTTTATTCTTGTGTTTCCATTGTTAGTTCTCTGAAAGAGTTATAGCGGAGCTCCCGCCGGCGGCGAAGGCGCCCGCGTAGCGGAGCCCCATAGCTACATGCAGGAGAAAAGGAAAAAACACAAGTGTACATGCATCGACCTGTTTTGTGATGGACTTCCGGTTTGTTCGTCCGTGCGTCCGTCGTCGCAGAGGCGTGGGTTGCCTGTCTCGGTTTTAGGCGGGAAAATGAGCACACTCGCGCGTTCAAATAGTTGGCGATTTTATTTGAAAGGGGATTTTTTTTTCTTTGAGACTTTTACTTCGTGTGAACGTCTTGTCAGTTTTCGTCATGCGAAGGACGATTTGTCTGCTCTTCATCAAAAAATGAAACGTTTTGACTGAAAATGAGACCATAGAGCGGGAGAAGTTGAGACCGATGTCATGAACATGAAGAAAAAAATGTTTGTCGAGGGAAAGAAACAAAGCAAGTAGAGAAGAAATGCCAGGGAAGACATGTCGAAAACGAAGAGCTAGCGCGGGAGAGAAAACGCAACAACGAGAAGAAAGGTTGGTACTTGAACTTTGTAGCTAGAATATAAAAGGGACATTGAATAGTAATCATTTTTTATTAATCGCAAACTTTCATTCATTCGAGTTTTTTGCGGCTGTTTTTCGGCTCGTAAGCTACGCTAGTTTGAAAAAGACGAAAGTTGAATGAGACTATGAGGCGATAGTGGCCGCGCGCGAGAGAGATTTGTCTGGGAAATTTGTTGTTTTTACACGTAGCTCAACTACTGTGTTAATTTCAGATACCGTATTTTCTAGTGATTTAGTAGAGCTGACTCCCGTTTACCCAGTGGCTGTGTTTATCCTTTGGCGGGGAGACTCGGGAGAAAGTCATGTAATAAAGTGTCACGCATAGCAGCCATCTTGAGCTCGCGAGCTTTGGACATCAGAGGGAAAAAAAAACAGTAAAAGGCAATCTCCAAGCGGCTCTAAACTTCAGATTTAGATAATGGTACAATGATTCTTGAATTCTCTAATGTAACTAAGCTAGTTATTCTCAAAATTGAGACACTTTTTATCTATTTCGACTTCTCAATTTGGTTCGGTTACAGCGAGTTTTCACTTAGTAGGAGAGAGAGAGAGACGGTTTGATTTACGGGGGCCGATTATAAAACTTTTGTGTTTTATTTAATTTTTTAGAAATTCCCAAGATGTATTCCTGGCTACAGGGGATGCTTCACAGAGTATTTCACACATGACAAGCAAGCGGAGATCTATCTAGGGATAAGTATTACAATACAATACAATACAATAATTCTTTATTCTAATCAATATTGCTCTCTTCTCTATCAATTTATGCAATGGCATTTTTTTTAGTTTATTGTTTCTCTGTCAGAAGGCATGAGCTTAGAAGTGGAAGTGTAGATTTTGCGCAACATAAATACTATTCATAGTCCATATTTAAAATATCAACCAAGGGGATTCAACATTGAGGTTGTTTTTCTTCGAATTGTCATTTGCTTGAAGTTTTGACAGGCCCCTGAAATTGATTTTATAACATGGTGGTATTGCCTGTATCAGGCACTCCTATCATTTATTTTTTCAATAATTATGAAAAATATTATCTACTTGCCTTCCAATAGAAGACTACTATCATTTATTTTTTCAATAATTATGAAAAATATTATCTACTTATCACTTTGTGAGGGGTCCCTAACATGCTCTGGATAATCTGCACCCCAAAATCTGGAAATACATCACCATTTTGGGAACCGAAAATATGTTGATTGAAATTCTCCCTCAATATCAGTCTCATTCAAAGTTGTACATTTTTGTTATTATCACTTTTTGTGAATGGAAATATACAGGATGACTTGAATGTACTAAAAAAATTGAGATACATGTATGTTGTATGTTTATTATTATGTCTAAATAAATGAATAAATATGATTCATTCACCATATTTTCCCGTTTCTGATTGGTTGAGCACCACTGGCAAATTCGTGATGTTTTTAAAGGCGAGCGACTAATTCCATCGATGACGTCAAAGATTGGATAAGTTGAAAATTATCGCAATTGTGACGTCACGCGCTTGTAGGCAGGATGGCAAACTGCCTGCTATCTCAAAGAATTAAAGCTGGGAAATTAATTTTGAATGAATGAATAAAACAAGTAAAAGTTTGAATGAATTATAAAACAATCAATGAATTCAGCTTTGTATGAAATGGATAATTATTAAGATCTAGGGGTTGTTATCCACATCGACGTTTGGCCTTGATAGATAATACCACCCTCGATCTCAATAATTATCCATATCATACTCACAGAATTCATTAATTGCTAAGCTGCATGGTCACACCCAACCACCTTTTAAACAGATTTAGAAAAAAAGTTTGTTGTTTATGAATTATCTAAGTTCTAAGTTTTTTTATTGAACTAAAAAATATTTATATACTTATTTATTTATATACTAATATGGAGTGAGAAGTTCATTTTGGTTCCGCCAAAATAAACCAGAGGATCCAGAGCATGTTAGGGACTTCTCAGTGGTCTTCTTTGGTAGGCAAGTAGATAATATTTATAGGAGGGCCTGATACATGATAATTGCATCTGATATAGGCATAAATACTGTTTTTTTTTTTGGGGGGGGGGGGGTGGAGGGGGGTCCAATACTGTTGAAGTTTTGTTTTTTTATCTTTCCTTTGTTACCAAATGTTATTTTAACTTTGTTACCAAATGTTATTTCTTATTGAAATAGATGAAATTAACCAATTAGTATAGGTAATCATACGACTTCGAGTGCAATTTGAAATTAATTTGCACGAGTGAGTTTTTCAAAAAGTATCAAAATTGCACGAGCCCGTTAGGGCGAGTGCAATTTGAGCTTTTTGAAAAACTCACAAGTGCAAATTAATTTCAAATTGCACGAAAAAAAAGTCGTATGATTACTTATAAAAAACATTTTCAGAGAAAGACATGTTTCAAGCGGCCACATTATGCACCGAACGCATGCCAGACAAACGAGCAAAGTTTACAAAACCTAACTTGACAAGTTTGAATAAAATGAACTTGACACAACAATTTCATTTAAAAGGAACAGGTGGAATTCTGTTTTGTCAATCATCAAATTTATTTCCGATTCCAAGGTAAAATAACATATCAGCGCCTGAATTTACTGGTAGGTTTCTTTCAGTTTTGATTTTGAATTGATTTTGAATATTACCAAAATAATTGTTTGTGTTCGGTCAACCAAAACAAGCAAAATATTGTCCAGGTAAACATAGCTTCCACAGAAGACATACCTGAAGTCTTAGCTCTTGTGTAAACTTTCTTGTAACAGCTAAACAACGAAGTTTTACAGGAATTTGACCCCGGGAATCTTTCCGTATCAAGTGCTTTCGTGTAGACTTGTGCACTTCATTTTTCCCGCTAGATTCACAGTCAACGAAGATTTTCCTTCATTTCCTTCCATAACAAAGAACCCAAACTAAAACAAGTCTTGCTTAAGTCCATAAGGAATTCACATTTTGCTTTCCACAAGTTTCGGAAGATGAATTTCATGAAAAGAAACCGATTTTTCTCCCTCCATGCAATCGATCTCCATCTTGGCTGGCTCAACAGAATCGAGTGGCGTGATTCAGCTAGCGCGCATTTGATTGGCTCGTACGCAAAATCCATTGTTGTATAAGCCAATAAGAAAGCGAGAAATTTGTAATTTGCACTGAAATTACATTTTTTTGCACTGAAATTACATTGAAATTGCACTACTCTCGACCAATCAGAATCGAGAAATTTTTGCGTGTATATTATTAGATGATAAAAAAGAAATAATTTTATTTACCCTTGGTTTGATGAATTCATTATTATTGTGGCTCTTACAAAAACAATGGTACTGCAGTATTTTCAGCTACTAAAATGTTTAAGTATCCATAGCCATGCATGGTTTACGTAAGACTGGTAAATAAAAGATCTGTCTTCAAGGCTTATGGTTATCATCTTTCAATTTCAGTGACAATCCGCCAAAGGAGGCTTTTGGACACACCATACTATGACCCAAGTAAAACATAATTAGAGCGATTTTCACATGACTGTCATGACTAATTACTAATTTACTTTCTGCCAATTAGATCACATAGAGAAAATAATTACACAACTACTTGTAATTACTTTGCTCACAAAAAGGAGAGATTGTGAATCACCTCGCTCTCTGATTGGTTTGTTGTCGAATTTCTATTGCATTTGATTGGATAGTGAATTATATACTCATGAATTGCTTTCACGACCGTCATATAAAAATCGCTATACAGATTAGAGAAATTAAATACTTCTTTAAAATTTAGGTATGATCTGATAAATATTCTTGAAGTTATGGCATTGAGAAGTTTCTGTTTTGCATGCGACACACCTTTCTCAAGGGGTCGGATGTCTGATTTGCATGAAATATAAACTTCTTGTGTTATTCAATGTATAATATGTTTGGTTAAGTATGTGCTACACAATCGTGCATCGGGAGGGGGGAGGGTAGTCACTAAGGTGGTTCAGTTGGTTGCAATCAAAGCAGAATTTTGTTAATAATGTAAAGATTTTAAAATAAATTGTCTTTATCACTAAGTGTGAGTATCCATACTGAAATACATACCCTATCAGAGATAAATACATACCCTATAGACCGTTTTCAAAAATGGCGGAAAGTTGCATGGAAACGAGGCTGGAAATATGAGCATACATTACCGCTGCCCAAGGAAGCCTTAGCTGGTGAATGGAGACCGAAAAAGAGTTTAATGTCTAGTGTTTTACAATTTCTTTTCTTATCGGTCCCTATTCTCCAGCTAAGGCTTCCCTAGGCAGCTGTCATGTATGCTCATATTTCCAGCCTCGTTTCCATGCAAATTTCCGCCATTTTTGAAAAAGGTCTATAGGGCGGTACATACCTGCCCCACCCAAGCCTATTCCTTCATACCGGAGAAATATATTTCTTATTGACTGTTCAAGTTTTAGTTCAAGCAATCCAGCTATAAATTACATATACGTTTTTGAGCTTATAATCTAATTGTTAAGTATTGTAGGATCATAGGATCCAAGAAAATATCGATACTCACTCCTTCATGGTGTTTTATACAATAACACTAACATTTTCAATAAATTTGAAGATTTTGGAATGGCACATTTTAGTAAAAATGGTTTAAATAAAACTTTTTTCTCTTTATTGCCCTTTTGTGCTTTGCTATAGTATCATTCCATTGGAAGGATTTAGTAGTCCTTAATGGGAACCCATTCGCGTGGAAAAAATATGTAACTGGGAGCTCCGCTTTAAGCCACATCCTCGCGCGCCAGGGTCCTTCCCTCACCTCCCCCCAGGGGACAGAGGAAAAGGACCCTGGAATGGTCTGGTCACGTGTCACCCAGATTTCGGGTGATAACAAAAATCAAAACTTGGGGTGGGGTCCCAACGGAAAATTACTGACAAAAAGAGACTGAAGACATTGTCAGATTTCTTCATTTTGCCCAAAAGTATTAGTCACGAAAATCAGAAAATATGGAAAATAAACTTTCCGTTGTTTTCCCAAGAACTTTTGAACTAATTCCCAGGCTGACGGACCCATTATTTCCCAGTTGAGAAATATAAATAAACTTTAAGTCAAAGCAAGACAACACGAGCAGAAACGGCAACGATATTGAGCAATTTATTTTAGCGTGCTAGTTTATTTTATGTACATTCATTCAAGTCAACTTACCTAAGAAGCAATCTATACTACATGCAGTATTTCTTGTCAGGATTTGAAACTGTGTTACTGTTTGTTTCGCCAGGAAAACGAGTCTTTTCCTCAAATGTGAGTATTGCCAGCTTTCGGCGACAAGCGGGTTTTTGCTATCTAGTTTTTTCCACTTGCTTTCTAGAGTTTGCGAGTTTACTGTCTTTACCGAAATATCTCTTGGACTGAAACTTTTAGCCGAACAACCATGCAGACGAGCGGTAGTTTTCCCAGCGTGTAGGGCAGCAAAAGTAAACATTTCCCCCTTGCGAAGAACAATCAAGACGAAACAACGACCAACTCTGCACTCAAAATCTGGGCCGAAGAGACGAATGTTCTCGGGTTTGCAACCATCTTTTCCACTTTTTAATAATTGTCTTTATTGGTACATCTTAGTCTTCAAGCTTGCTGCCGGACAAGCTGATTTATTAGACGGCAAAAACGTTTCAACTTTGTCTCGTGACGAGCAACCGACGCAATGAACCCTCGAAGGACTGCCAGTAGAAATAACACGAAACTTGAAGCCACTCATGTACTTTTCCATAGCAGGATATAAAAGCTCTCCATCCAGAAATCCTCTGCAGAAACACTATGTTTTTTTTAGCATTGGAGGAAAACTAAACTGTTTCTCAACAAAGTTACTTGTTTCGCAGTGTTTTTAGTCGCCGTTGCTAGTCACAGTCACGAGCCGCCATTTTTAGAAAACGCAAGGAGCAACGTGCGCGTATCCTACCCTCGCTTGGGAATTTTTGTTATCACCCGAAATCTGGGTGACACGTGACCAGACCATTCCAGGGTCCTTTTCCTCTGTCCCCTGGGGGGAGGTGAGGGAAGGACCCTGGCGCGCGAGGATGTTTAAGCCAGTGGCTAAATCTATATATTAAGATCACTTACATGGCAGAGACTTGTGTTCTTAGAGTTGCCGTCATGTTGAGGTGAGCGGGATTGCTGCGGCTATTATCTACGAAAAAGGAATATGCGTAAGGTTGGCATTCCTTAATTTTAATGAAATAAGAAATTATTGCTGATCCTTGTTGGTAGCGAAAGGTATGAGGGGGTCTCCTTTCTCGTTTTTTTATTCTCCTTTTGGATACGCTTCAAACATCCGTATGATGTTTTGCAATTTCATCCTTTCTAATGGGAGTGAAAAACGTGGACAGAATTCTATATAAGTGAGAATTTACATAAAAGCAAATTTTGGAAATCGATACGACATGGTTTCAACCGTTTGACCTTAGCAAGTATTAGGAACTTTGTTTGAAGCATTTCCTGCTTTTCTTTTTCATTCACTATTGAAATTAAAATGACCAAGGAGCTCCTTGATATGACCTATTGTAGGTCTTCCTAGGGTAGCAGGTCGATGATGAGCAGAATTATAAAATAGCTTCAGAACAACGGTGTTTCAAACTCAGGAACGACAGCCGCAGGCAAAATATGTCATTGTGTTCTAAATGGGCTGCGTCCTTAAATTTGATTCAACTAGTCCAGGCATTCTACGACAAAAATGGGCCTGACCTGGAACTAATTCCCACAAAAGAAATTTCAACTGTTTTTGGTTCTTTGATCACCTCTTAATAACATATGAAAAGTCCCAGAAAATCCCGCCACGGCAACATTCCGAAAAACAGGATTTATTTGAGGCAGTCGAGAAAGCGATTTGTAGCCGCATGGAAACGAGGCTGGTATAATAAATCAACATCGCGGCTCGAAAAGACGATAGTAAAATGCACAAAACTACTTATCGACATTGAAAATATTTTAATTATTTTTCAGTGCAAAAATCCCACATAACAGAGAAGAAAAAATCTTTTTTTTTTTCGAAAAAAGCAAATCGCGGTTCTAATATATAAGGTATTTTAGCAATGGGCAATTGAATTGTCTATTTGCACTAAAAAATTGATTCAGGCCGTCGCAACATTGCTTGGAATAAAATTATTCTTTCACGGTGCACGATAAAATGTCATGATTAGGGCTAGAGAAATTCCGAATTCTTACAAATCTGCAACAGTTTTGCTATTACAGACTTTTTGGAATACATATCAAGAACTTAATGGATTTTGATTCATCACGCGCATTTCCAAGCCATCTAGTTTTAATTGAATAATTCATTAGCGCTGCGCACAGATTCTAAGATTCAGACAAACAATCCATCTGAAATCAAAAGGACCGCGCTTGAATACGAGCCAGGGTAGGAGTGCATACAAGCTCTCTGCTATAACGAGTGCAACTACCAGTTTACCAATTCATTTTGTATCGTTCTTTTGAGAGAAAACTGAGAAAATGGGAGATACGTGTATTTGTTTGTCTGAGATGGTTTAACATTAGTGTGACGTCATCTGTGTGCAGCGCTATTGACCGTTAAGCAACACCCCTGAGCCGTCCCGACTCGTTCTGGCGAAGACGGTTTTCATTATTTAAAACAGACAAGCAGTGTTCTCATCTCTTTGATGTTGCGTGCGGAGCATCGTGATTGCTGTCAAATGGAAATGGACAGCGTAAATGTCGATGTGGATCCCCCCACATTTCCACACTGGGGGTAGTGGTTCTTTAACGTCCCCCTTAAACTGGTTACAGCTTATAGTAAAGGCGAGACGGAACCCCGGTTGTCGATTCTTTCATCCGAAAGACGAATGGTAAAGATGAATGGTAGCGAGTAAATGATTATCGCAGTTAAGAAGCAATCTAAAGGCCCGTTCACACGGCGCGATCTTAGCTGTGATTTTTCCATCTATTTGGCTTTGCGATATTTGTCCGTTTGTTGGTGATTTGAAGAAATCGCACCCGCATCGCAGTGGAATTTGAACGTTCAAATCTTCTGCGACGTCGCGGCGACATCGCAAGTGAAATCGCCATAAGATCGCCGGCCGTTCACACCACCCGATATGACATCGCCGTGGAATCGCCACAGAAATCACGCCTCAGATCACAGCTAATATCGTGCCGTGGGTGAATGAGCCATAAGCGATCGCTATTCGCACTGGGTCCCAGTAGTACGCATATAAGAGATCAACTCATTAGCATATGTCTCAGTCTCAGTTGGTTTGAGAACGCCGCGCCGTCGACGTCTCTCTGGTCCGACTAAAGGTTCTATACTCTGCACAAGACTTCACAGCCATTCTACAATTAAAGTCTACAGGTTTTCATCGTCTCCACTTATTCCCTCTTCCTGCCAGCAGTCTACTATTCGCTCGGTGGCGTCTGCAATTTCGGCTTGAATTCAAATGTTGTGCTTAATAATATCCTGTCATTTGCCTCCACGCCGTTTCACTCAAGGGCGAACTGTTTCATTTATATTTACAGGTCCACAGTCGTACCGGGTTCCGCGGGAGCTCTTCTACCGGCGTTTTCCTTCGTAAATAAATACGCGAACCCCGAAGCCGACTTGGCCGCGTGTTGGAGCATACTTGTCATACTTCTATCGGCCATTCTTCTCTACCGCCATCTCGTCACGCTCTCCCTCTGTAGTAAGCTGGCTTTCAGTATCCCTAGCTTGTCTGTCACTTAGTTGTTGCCATTACAATTTTTGCTTATGTGTTCGCTGAGTACAGCACAATTTGTAGCTATTATCTTCCCGCTCCCTGTTAGTCTGGCAGAGTTAGTTCGCTTACCACGGATTTATATTTATATGGTAATTGCCTCGCCATTTGTCTTGTTTCCGTCATTGCTTTATGTACAGGGGCGACTGGGTGAACCTCGCCGTAAATTTTTTCACTCCATTTTCTGTGCATGTGGGCGACTGGGTGAACCTCGCCATATAATTTTTTCTCTCAATTTTTATGCACATGGGCGACTGGGTGAGCCTCGCCGTAAATTTTTTCACTCCATTTTCTGTGCATGTGGGCGACTGGGTGAGCCTCGCCATAAATTTTTTCACTCCATTTTCTGTGCATGTGGGCGACTGGGTGAGCCTCGCCGTAAATTTTTTCACTCCATTTTCTGTGCATGTGGGCGACTGGGTGAGCCTCGCCATATAATTTTTCTCTATTTTTATGCACATGGGCGACTGGGTGAGCCTCGCCGTAAATTTTTTCACTCCATTTTCTGTGCATGTGGGCGACTGGGTGAGCCTCGCCATATAATTTTTCTCTATTTTTATGCACATGGGCGACTGGGTGAGCCTCGCCGTAAATTTTTTCACTCCATTTTCTGTGCATGTGGGCGACTGGGTGAGCCTCGCCGTAAATTTTTTCACTCCATTTTCTGTGCATGTGGGCGACTGGGTGAGCCTCGCCATATAATTTTCTCTATTTTTATGCACATGGGCGACTGGGTGAGCCTCGCCGTAAATTTTTTCACTCCATTTTCTTCTGCGCATGTGGGCGACTGGGTGAACCTCGCCGTAAAATTTTCTCTCCATTTTCTGTGCATGTGAGCGACGGGGTGAACCTCGCCATACAATTTTTCTCTCAATTTTTATGCACATGGGCGACTGGGTGAACCTCGCCGTAATATATATATATATTTTTTTTCCACTCCATTTTCTGTGCATGTGGGCGACTGGGTGAGCCTCGCCGTAAATTTTTTCACTCCATTTTCTGTGCATGTGGGCGACTGGGTGAGCCTCGCCATATAATTTTTCGCTATTTTTATACACATGGGCGACTGGGTGAGCCTCGCCGTAAATTTTTTCACTCCATTTTCTTCTGCGCATGTGGGCGACTGGGTGAGCCTCGCCGTAAAATTTTCCCTACATTTTCTGTGCATGTGAGCGACTGGGTGAACCTCGCCGTAAAATGTTTCCCTCCCAGTGCCCTGTCCTCGGACGGGGCATTCTGGGTTTGCTGGGTTTGGGGCTGTTCCCCTTTGCCTCGTAGCGTATAGCTATTTCAGTACATAGACGTATATTTATGGGCAGGGGTGCAGCCCCAAACCCAGTAAACCCCTTGTACTTAGCCTCGTGGTGCAGTTATATACACAATGATAGTTGCATGCGATCTTCCCTACATAACGAGCTTGAGGGTTGAGTTTTGGGGAGACTATTGGCTGTTCTGGGTCTTATATGTCATCTCTTGCTTGTGCCCCTTTTGTTTAGCCACATATGGCGAGTTTTATGTTGGTACGCCTTAACCTATAACTCCTCAATCTGTCTATCGTCTATTTTGCCTTAGTACTGCGCTCGACCTCGGTTCGACCCAGCCCTATAAAGAGTGTTACTGTGATTGCAATTGTTTTCCCTGAGTTATGGGGTAGTTCTAGTTACGGTATAATTCTGAGTTTCGGGTAGTTTTGTGTGGGCCTAGAGGATAGTCATGAATTATGCCAGGATATGTCTGAGTGGTGGGATAGTTCTGAGTTGTGGGCTAGTTCTGAGTTATGGGTATAATTCAGAATTATGGAGAGGACTAGTAGAAAGTAGTTTTGTGTAAGCCTAGAGGAAAGACATGAATTATGCCAGGATATGTCTGAGTTGTGAGATAGTTCTGAGTTGTGGGATAGTTCTGAGTTGTGGGCTAGTTCTGAGTTGTGGGTAATTCAGAATTATGAGAAGAACTAGTAGGTAGTAGTTTTGTGTCAGCCTAGAGGATAGTCATGAATTATGCCAGGATATGTCTGAGTTGCAGGATAGTTCTGAGTTGTGGGCTAGTTCTGAGTTATGGGTTATTCAGAATTATGGAAAGAACTAGTAGGTAGTAGTTTTGTGTAAGCCTAGAGGATAGTCATCAATTATGCCAGGATATGTCTAGTTGCCGGATAGTTCTGAGTTATGGGCTAGTTCTGAGTTATGGGTAATTCAGAATTATGGATAGGACTAGTAGGTAGTGAAGTGGTGCTTAAACCTGCTTGCAGAGTGTCAGATCAGCGTAGCCAGGCCTACTTTCCCATAACTTATATAGTACAATGGGATCCAGTGCGAATATAGTACTATTCGCACTGGGTCCCAGTAGTACGCATATAAGAGATCAACTCATTAGCATATGTCTCAGTCTCAGTTGGTTTGAGAACAAGCGCCGGTATGGCGTCCATGGGGGACGCCATGTGTCGGTGGCGGCTGTGGGTCCCATTGTGCTCACCCTTAGGCTTGGTGGCGCCTTCTACTTTTATTCACCCACCCTCCCTCCCTTTGCCTTTGCCATTTTGTGCTCCGCCAGGCCTACTTTCCCATAACTTATATAGTACAATGGGATCCAGTGCGAATATAGTACTATAAATAGCGATAACTGATAGGAAAGAAGTCCGTCATGAAATTTTTTTTTACCTTCCATCGCGCGGTCAGATTTTCCCTTTAAAACGCCATTATTAGGCGGGAAAATTGGCGAGCTTATCGGGCAGATGGTTCCGAACGGTTAACCGACGGAGAGTCTCACTAGCATACGCAGAACACTCAAGGAAGTACGGATGGCACATGAAAAAATAGAAAATCGTCAAGTCACCGGTTCACGCACATCCACATCCCACACGTGTCCATTGAGACGAAATGGCTGAATACGATTTTTAACGGGCGTGGGGGAGAGATGTGAATTTTTTGTACCTGCCATGGCCAAGTTAAGTACGTTGTTAATGGTCAACACGCCGAGCTACCAATAAGATGACCCACTACGGACGATCAGCGGGCAAAGGTGCAACATTTTCCTTTGTGGACGGGATGAAGAGATGTTTTCCTGGCGAACTCACAGAATAAATAACGGCTAATATCAGCACAACGGCGTTATTATGAACTGATTCCGCTTAAAAGCCGATGGCGACGCATGATGTTCTTATCGTGAAGACATCCATTCTCCACCGCCGCCGAAAGCCCAGTACGTAGTTGAACTGTTTTTATTTGCCCAGAGCCCAAGTCCACCTCGACACAAATCAAAGTCTGGAACATGCGAAGAGTCCAAACAGAACTACGCAACGCCCCCATGCATCGAAATATGCTTAATATTGCTAAATGACCACCTCCTACTGTCCTACAAGTTTGATATCCGCCATCACACGATTATAGAAGTTGATCGAATTTATATTTATAGAAAATGCGCTTTGACTTTTCGTGACATTTACACAATTACGAGCTAGGGTCACAATGCCGTGGACTGTATATCACACAAGGAAAATTTTGACTGTCGATTACGGGCTCATCTCCAGTGTAAGAACTCAACAGCTGCGTCACAAAGCTTTCTTTGTTTGGTAGAACGAAGGCTCAACCAATCATGATTAAATAGCAACTAAACACAAAGGTGTCCTCAGGGAATGGTTCTCACACTGGAGATGACCCCGATTACGGCGATGATGCTATTTTACGAAAATTCACATTCCGCCGCTTTACTGGCGACAATTGAGCAAGTTACAAATAAAGAATATTCGTCAGTGTGCGTTTTATCGATATTAAACGTTTTTATGCGAAACTGTCGAAGTTTTGATAAAATAGGGCACTTCCGGTTTCAGCCTCGTTTTCATGTAGCACGCAGAGAGCCTCTCCGCCAAAAGCTGCAAAACGGAGTGTTGCCGTGCTGGGATTTTTTGGGACTTTTAGTATGTTCTTCTAGACGTTAATTCTAGCAGGTTTCTGAAGAGAAAGCTTTTGTGGGAATTAGTTCCAGGTCCAACCATAAAATGCCTGGACTAAACGTCTCTTTTAGTATGAAGTTTTCCGATAAAAGAGTAAAGATAAAGTTGTTGTCTCGATTATAGTTCACGATGAAGCCGTTTTCAGCGCTAGATTGACGGACAATATCGTTTTGCGCGCGGAGCAAATCGGAAAACCAAGGCAGCTACAGCGAGACAATGAAACCTACCTCCAAAATATGACCTCCATTTCTTCTCAAGCATAACCTCTGCACTTTCTGGCGGCGGTGCGTACATCGATTGATAACCAGCAGATGGTGCAGCAGCAAGGTCGGGACGACTAGAATAGAAGATGATACATTAAATTCTGTAGAATTTTGCAATTATAAGTTGACTGCGAACTTATGGAAGAATGGCTCATGATTTCTAACATCGGGCAAATAACAAGACAAGACTGTTACCGTCTACAACTGACCAAAATCTGAATTCTCAGAAAAAACACACATACACACACCATTTTAGCGAACTACAAGGCCGTCCATAAAAGCACTAACGTTATAATATCGGCTCGTAACGGCAAAAGGGACTTTTAAAAGTGATTTCGATGACTTGATTAATCTTCAACAGATGACCAAAGCTAAAAGTTCCCTTGCACGTCGCAACTAAGTTACCTATTAGAAATGCAATTTGAGGCAGTAAACGGGACCTGTTAACCTTACATTGATCGTCTTTTCCGAGGGCTCTAAAGTACCGAATTTCAGAGGAAATGTTTTGGCGGAGTTTCAACTGTTTTGAGACAGAAATGCTCAAGGTGAAGGATTTTTCAATAGAGTTTGTAATAAACAAGGCGATCATGTCACACGTAATCGATGCTAACTAATGTTGAAATAGGAAATTCATTGAGATTAGGGGAATTGTATTTGCACATTAGGCATAAATGATGGAAAATATAAGTGAACACCCGTATTCAAAACTCAGGAAGTGTTATGAGAATAATCGCAGACTGTGGTACAGCCATAAATGATCTCTTGAATAAGCGATCAGAGAGCACTGCAAGGTGTCTGCCACATCAACAACAGGAAGGTACCTTCTTTGTACGTGCTCTTGGTGTACCGGATAACCAGCACCAGTCCTCGCGGTATTCATGCTGGTGACCCGTTCAGGAATGGTGGCTGCATGCCTAGATGGGGCTGACATTGACTGCTTGGGCAGCATAACGGGAACTTCATTGGAACCTTGTGTGTGGAGCAAGGATAAAATCCTGGCCAGATCAGAATTGATCATATGTAATGACTTTTGGACTTCGTCGATATTTTTTGACTCCGATCCAGTTGTGTTTTGGAACCGTACACTTTTGTAACCATGGAGATTAACTCTAGTGTTACTGACGGCTTCGCCATAGTCGCTACTACTGAAACCGCTAGAGTCGTCATCGTCAGCAGGTCGCCGAGTTGCAGGTGCTGTTCTGTGAGGTCGATACCTGTCCCTTGCGTGATGGTAAGGCTTACGGGAGAAAACCTCGACTGGATGGACTTCAGAGTCCGAGGTAGTCGTTGACTACAAAAAAGAACAAAATGCCATGTTATATTTAAGTAAGACAAAGGCCAGATCTTTTCTCCATAGCTGAATTCCCAGTTCCAGTGAAAAGTTTTATACAGCTCGATTAATAAACATATTAAAAACAAAAGAAAAAAAACTTGACGTACAGCATGTGTCTCAGGAAAAAAAGGTCAGATGATGTGACAGTTCTTATTTTAGTGGCTCTTTCTTGGTGTTGCAAGGCACCAGAGGCATAAAGACAATAGAAGACAAAAGACCGTAGAACGAAACAATAAGATGGAATACAATAGCTCCAATCCAAAATACCAAGACAAAATACCAATACCAAGACCCAGCAAGGATTCGTAAATGTGCAACTTTAAGGTTATTCATGTAGCCCTTGACGCCCTTCCGATTTAGCTCTGCTATACCTTCAGCTATAGCGTAACCTCGCCTGGCCCGTATCTTCAGCAATATTTAAGTCGGGACTTGGTGGTTTGGTCATCCCTCCAAAAATAACCACAACAACAACAACAACAAACAATTCATACCATGCCTCCTAACATGGCGTTCTCTAGAATTTTCAGGCGCTCTTCTTTCTGTTTGAGCAGTTCCTGGCCAGCGTTCATGTTGTCCATAACAATGGTCAGTTCCGCTTCTTCCTGTATGTAAAATATTAATACAGAACAAATATTTCTCCAAAATCAGTAGGTTTTGAAATAGAGCAGGCAGACTTTTCAATGGCGGTCGAAGTTTCTCACTCAAAATAATCCTATTAACCAGTCATACGATATCCCAAACGACATAAATCGTTCGATTTCCAGAGCTTGTTTTAGATCCAGGGTGCTGATTTTTGACGAATTCGTGAGATTAGCGAACTCATTCTTGCCGCCTTCGTCTTCTCCGAGTGATGACGTAATTTCCATGAACCATATCGATGTGTCATCTAAAACCATCATACAGAGCTAACAATCAGAGCGCGCGTTATATCGTGTCTATGTTATAAAAGCACATTTCTTAGCATATTTTGATCAACTGGAAACTGATCTCGAAAAGTAATGACAGGTCTTGCTGCTGACAAAAATGAATAAGGGGCACTACAGAACGTACCTCCTCCAGTTTCGACTTGACATTGTCAAGTATAGAAGCATTAGCTGCCGAGGTAGCCTAAAGACAACAAAGTATGAGTCAGCTTGCTACACTTGAAACTGCGACCAGATGTTTGCTGTTACGTGACCACGAACACCGAACGTGACCACGCATATCTGTTACGTGACCACGCATATCTGTCACGTGACCACGAATACCGAACGTGACCAAGTATACCTGTTACGTGACCACGAATACCGAACGTGACCAAATATACCTGTTAACACGTGGCAACGCACACCGAACCCTAACTTATCGGACGATGTGTTTACTTTAAAGAACGTTTGGTGGGGGGTTTGTCCCAAATTGTCACGGCGACTGGAAGAACAGTTTATTTTCCATTTTCCATTTTCAATTTACCTTTCCTTTAGAATAGTGCTTGGACCAATCGTGTTTCCACTCTTTGCGAGCTTGTTCTAGAGCAGCCTGCAACACAAAGAAAAGACAGTCCGGCTTACTACATCATAACAATAAAACATGCAAGACGATTGGATCTCTATGTATGGGGACATTTCACCAGGGTCCGTACAGAATCCTCAGTGAAAATTTCCAAAACTTTTCCAAAGCCCGTTGACCCAAATTTCCAAAACCACACTATGAAAACGAATTTGTGGAATTCGCGAGCGGTGAGACAACTTCCTCGCGCGCTTTTTTGCGTACACAGCACCCCGCGCGCTAAATAAAAAACCGACAGTGTTCAGTTCCTCGCGTATTTATAACATATTTTTCAAATTTTTTTCCGGTAGGTTATCAATAAATAAAAATAAAATGAATAGGCAGATATAATATATAATTATAATCTCAGAAAATTGAGACGAAAATTAATAATTTTTCCACAGCCCATTTGAAAAACCTCCTTTTTCCAAAACTTTCCAGGTCCTGGAAAATGGCATTATCAATATCCAAAACTTTTCAAAAGCTGTACGGACTCTGTAACGGAGGTTTCATGCTATCCTGGACAAGTTGATTTCCCATTTTCCCCGTTTGCAACTGAGGCCCAATTCATACGCAGCGCCAACGTCGTGTCGAACTAAATAATAGCGGAACTCCTGTGGAGCCCCATAGGCTAATGCGTGGGGAAAAAATCAATTAAAAAATGTAAAAAAAAAAAATCAATTAAAAAATGTAAAATAAAGAATAACCCACCTAGTCGAAAATTTTTGGTTAATGGGGATATCCGCTGCCCTTTAAGTAGCGCCGGCTCTTTTCTGCCCTGCCCCTAGACCCCAGTGCCTCACGGTATGAAAATTCAGGCAAACAAAAGGCGAACGGACGCCTGGCTATTTTTCGAGTTTTTCGAGACTTGGATTAGTGATCGATAAAGTTGTCTTGCCCGGATCTGACAAAACGGAAAGAAGTCAACCAGTCGAGAGGTTTATTCTTGCTATGAAAGGCTTTTGAGTAACAACACAAGGAAAGAATCCCCAGCTTTGTTTTAGCTAAAGCACGGAAAGAATTAAATTGTGAAAAAGAAGCATTTCTCGTGGAATTTTAGCCACGGTTGTATCATCGACGCTCGTGAATTACAAGTCACTCAAGCTCTAAATACGAGAAAGAACAATGTACTGCGACTCGTTTTCTCGACAAAGAAATACCGGAAGGTGCAGTTGCTTTGGCAGCAATATTGAGGTAAGCTTTTAAGTTAAGCTTATTTTCGAGCTTTTTGGTTTTGTGTGACTGACCAATTTCTCACTGAAGAAAAAAAAAATGTTCCTCTTTGCTGCATGGCTGCAGATGTGAGATCAGTTATTCTAATTAAGTTAAATGCAATCAAGAGAGTAAATTAATGCTACTTATATTTTATGGCAGTAGCATAGGATTATTTTTGAGTTTTGACTTTCTGAATAAAACCCCCAAAACTTAAGTTATGTTTTGCCTGTGTGCTTCAGCTTGCTCTGATTCACACACATCAACTCATACACACACAAAAAAGAATAAAATTAATATTCAAAGCTGAGTTTAGTGGATGGAAAATTACTGTGTTTTTGCCAAACAACAATGTTCTCTGCTGAAAAGTCCCAGGAGGTGCGGCATGGCTGTCAGGTCTCAACATTTCTCACCAATGAGCCTTGCACCTTGCATCCTGTGCTAAGTTCAATAGGATTGAAATAGTGATTACATGAGACCAGTATTTACTGAGATCACTCTGAGTTGATATTGGTCTCATGTAATCATCACCTTTTGTGACTGTGTTTATGTGAGACCGGTATGGACTCGAAAGTTGTTCGTGTCTGGTCAGCAACCAAAATGAATGTGTGCAAGCCTCTGGACTTTTTTCCAGACTGACTTCATGTATATGCATGTAAATAAATTTATGAGAGCCAATACCGCTACAAACTTAGAGTGGATCACAGATCACTCTGATAGATATCCTAACAAGATTCCGAAGTACAATGTAAGGGGGAGGCATGCTCATGCACATTTTGAAAATATTTTCTGATTTACTTTTACCTGTAATAGGCTAGGGTTATAGATTTGCATCCACCACCAATACATGTCCCAAGTCGAGTTACCGCTTAAAATTGTCATTATTTTATCAAATGTCATTATTTTTAATCAAATTTCACTTTGTCACATGAAAAAGCAAGTTTCAGGTTTTTATACACCAACAATAAACTGTATTTGCTATGTTTTCACTTTTGTTTTCCTTTATGTTGGCTAATGAATAATGAATTCATTAACAATGAATGATCAGTTATGCAGACTTTGAAATCCTGGTGCAGGTTGTTCAAAGGTGGATTAAATTTAAACCAGGTTTAGTTCTGAACAAAACCATCGAGTCACCATGGTAATTAATCCTGGATTAGTGCTAAACCACTTTCGAGCAACTGGACCCTGATCAAGTCCGAATAAGGGGCATTTAAATAATTACCTCAAGACCTCATGGTGTTTCACAATCCAGACCTCTACTAAGCCTTACTAATCTAACAACTCAGGCTCTCATGTACTAGATATCCTAGTTTGATTTTGATTCTTTGTTTTTATAGTTCATGGTGCTGATATTCTGTTAGGGCTGGTTAAATGAAACACATGCAAGACAATAGCAAGGCTTTCCAGTGCCTGAGGTACTAGTAACCCCTGGAACCCACTGGTATCCTGAGGTCCTTAAGAGTGAAAGTGATTTCCTGGTGTTCCCTACTGTACGTTACCGTTACTTTAGAGCTAGCAAGTTTGTGCATTCTACAACAAGTATATATTCCCGCTCTGGAAGAATTTCCAAATCTGTTCCATTGGGGAGGTAAAGGTATTTTTCTGGAATCACATTATTGTTTTATTGTGCCCTGTGGTTATATCCAGTTGTGTTAAAGATGCAATAGATTCCCTGGACTATAGGTTTGCTCATTCCTGATTGGTTTAATTACCAAAGCATATGGTTTCTCATATCATCACTGTATTTTTCACAGGAAATTCCAGAGAGGTGGGGTCTCACATCTCAAACCAGTTCCGTTTGGAGGGGTATGGATAATTTCTGGAATCACACAATAAAACTTATGTTGCAATTTCTTTAGGGTTGAGGCACAGTTCCCAGAGGGGACTCCCCTATTTTTCGGGTGGGGGTGCTCGTCGTACCTTTTAGGGTTTAAATCAGGCCTCTGGTACCTTTTAGGGGGAACAATTTGAAAACTTGCAATATTTCCCGGAAAGGTACCTGTTAGGGGTCCATTCTAGCAAATAAATCAACAATGGTTTTATCAATATCATATTTGTTAGTAGCCTTAATTTCAGACATATTTTCCCTTGTAAAAAATACGAGAGAAAATTACATAAGGTAAAATATGTCTGAAATTCAAGCTAGCTTGTTGGTTCCTTTTAGGGGTCAAAATCAACTAAGCCACACCCTTTTTGGTACCCTTTAGGGTAAAATCGAAAGTTTCAGATGAGCACCCCGCCCCAAAATATGGGAGTCCCCCCTCCCAAGGAAATTGGCATCTTCCAGCAAATGCTGCACCTTTATTACGCCCCATATTATTAATTTCTGGCACAATTTACCATATTTTTCTATGTACAATCAACAAAAATTTTTCACATAATTCACTCCCAGTAATGATGTTTTACTGTATGCCCTGCATAATCCCAAGTGAAAACAATAATTTTTTTCAGATAGGTACCTGTTAGGGGACCGTTATAGCAAATAAATCAACAATGGTTTTGGGAGCCTGAATTTCAGACGTATTTTCCCTCGTAAGAAAATACAAAAGAAAATTGCAAGGGAAAATATGTCTGAATTTCAGGCTATTACTTGTTGGTACCTTTTAGGGGTCAAATTGAAAGTTCCTGACAAGCACCACCGCCCCAAAAATAGGGGAGTCCCCCCACCCCGGGCACAGTTTTCCATGGATATTAGGTTACTACACTGTATCTGTGAAATGCATGTAAAATACTGATGTGAATAATTAGCTATTTAACAGTACATGTGCAACCTTTTTTATTTATTTATGAAGTAGGTGTATAAAAAGTGTAAAATAACATCTTAATAATCAGGGATTTGTAGTTCAATAAATATGTGGCCTGATTGTCAGTGAAGTAGTGCTTAATTGTTGTTATTTGCGAGTTCCTCTTTTAGGCAGTGCCTAAATCTATATATTATATTGTACTTTTCACAGAAATTGCACGTCTGAATCCGACTAAGGAGGCTGTGATAGCTGATCCCGTGCGATGCGAATAAACACTTCATTCGCATTAATTTGCTTTAAGGTGGATCGACCCAGTAATTTTGTACCCATGCCAACCAATTTTGAACCCTTCATATAAACACAGGTTGATTTCTGTCGCGCAGCCAATATAACACAAATGCTACCAATAGACTGAAATACATGTCAGGGCAAAAGTTTTGGAGATCGGAGTTAGTATCACGTGACAATCGGGCCACGCCTATTTCTACTCTCAGCCCAGGTTCAGGCTGTAACGACATTTTTTCCAAAAATGCTCTACGGTACCTCGAGATGGAGTGGTTGCCTGCGTGTAACCGAAGTTTGAATAAATTAAACGTTGGAGACAAACTTTACATTGATCAATCAGAGTCGTCCAAAAATTTGAAGTGAAAAAAAAAAAAACTACGATTTTTCAAATCAGTCCGAATTTCGTGAAAGTAGGCCAAAATTTCGCAGTAAGCTGATGGTGGGGCCGTTATGTTGATAGTTACTTTTCGAAATCGCAAAGAAATATTTAATTCTAATAAAAAGGATGACCTTCCTTAAACATACACGAATAGAATGAGCTATAAAAACTTTCAATGTGTAACCATGAAGTACTAAACTCTGTTATGTTAATTCATAACACTGGATTTTACATAAATTATAGCCCTGATTTATAAATCCTAAAATATCTTCAGATCTGGCTTGAAGAATTTAGTCAAACATCGGTTACACGTAAGCAATCAGTCAATCTCGAGGTACCGTAGAGCATTTTTCGAAAAAATGTCGTTACAGCCTGAAACTGGGGTGAGAGTGGAAATAGGCGTGGCCCGATTGTCACGTGATACTGACTCTGATCTCCCCAACTTTTGTACTGACATGTATTACAGTCTATGGGTAGTATGTGTGTTATATTGGCTGCGCGATAGAAATCAACCTGCTTTTATATAAGAGGTTCAGAATTGGCTGGCATGGGTAGAAAATTACTGGGTCGATCCACCTTAAAGGGGCATTCGCACGCTTGCTTGACAAGCAAATAATTCAAATCGCAATCCAATTCCATCTCTTGAAAATAGATACAAACTTTATAGATTTCTCTTGATTTAGCAGTTAAAAGGTCATTTAACAAACCTGAACTGTTTGGCAAACTTAAATGTATTTTGGTGATCAGAATAATTAGACTTATTTTTTGACAGGTTGTACAAAAATTAGCTGTATTCACACTAGAGACGGAAAACTCGTCTGAGACGAGTTTCTCGTCAGAAAAAGTTCTTGCCTTATGTCAATTCTACTCAGAAGCACTTGCTTGTTATCTGTCTAAACCTTCTTCTTAAAAAAAATGTGTTTTCGCGTGATCACAGAAGAACAGGGAACCATATTCAAGGCGAGAAACTCGTCTCAGACGAGTTTTCCGTCTCTATTAAGCGTGCGATTGCCCCTTTAAGTCAGGTCGGAAACTGAGATATCAGTTTCCCCACGAGTGATTTCTAAATGCTACTTAGCTGCATGAATTCCTAAGAAAATCCCTAAGCGGCTATTGGTAAAAGTTGTGCTCTCTAGTTGGAGTTTAGAGCCATTTGAGCGCTGTATTTGAGAAATTCGCTTTTATTTCGCAGAACACTTGTTCAAGTGTTGGTTATTCTGACAGGGAGTACACGACAAAAACCGTCGGGTCTATTGTAATGTGGAAGCGCATCCAACGTAAACTGTGTATTTCTAGTGTTCAACTCGAATTTACAGCTGGTTACTTCGTGTATGCTTATTTTGTCCTCGCGCATGGGATTTATTTGTTTTTGGTCTCTGGATGGACAAAATGGAAATAGGGCACATATTCCAGGTGAAATTTTAGTATCTGACCAGATTATTTGCTACGCAGTTTAACTTCTAGAGAGGGGTAAACATTTCTTAGCTGACAACGCTCTGTGCTTGTGTAATAAATTGAACTCGTGTCTTCATCCTAAAAACTTATGAGAAGAAGATTTAACACTTATAGTCACGAATAAGGAGATAAAAGGAAATCCACCTCGCTTTTGGAAAATATTGACGTGGCGATTTTAATGAGACTTTAGTAAAGCGCCTGATCATATGAATGTTATAAAGTTGATCATAAAAATTTGAATAGTCGTTGAAAATATAGTAACAAAGAACGAGTGATACAAACTTAAGATAAATCGGAGACTTCTTGGGAGCTAAAATCCCCGATTGAAACCGACCTCTGTTACTGACACCTTGAACTTCAATGTTCTGTATCTCATGCGGAAATGCACAGAACGGAAAGCCACTTTACAAGTAAAAAATTTTATGGATTGTTCTTTGTGTCGACATGTGTTTTGTTTACATTGATGCTTTCATGGCGACCCTCCAAAAAGTTGAAAATTCACTCAGACAAAGAGAAATTTCGGCAAAACCCTCTTAACGACAAAGACGTTAGGCTAAGCATTACTTGGACAAACTTTGAAGAAAAAGTGTTTTCGAAATAACGCGGTCATTTTTTTTCGTCCCCAAATTTTTTTTCTATTAGCCTTGTTTATTGATTCTCAAACTAAGCCTAAAATATATTTTATTATTTTATTTTATTTAAAGGAATTTTCTTTAAGCACAGAAAATTTCAGATCCACTGCTTATTCCGATCACGATTAAACCGAAAACTTTTGAAAGTCAATGTTTGCTCACGCCAAACTCAAAACAACTAGTCCTGCGTTTTAATTTAATTTGAAACATCGCCCCAAAGAGAGTCAAACCTTTGCTTACCTTGTTGATGTATTTTTAGAACCATAATTATTTTAAAAGGTCGTGAAAACAAATAAATAATTGAATGTTGATGGGGTCTTTCGTTTGACTGGACAGCGGACAACTTTTGCTTCGTTTCGCATTTAGGAAAAAGAAAATAAAAAATCCCGCATACGGTTCTCTATTTTCTTCGTAAATTTCATGTCAATATCTTAAAACCAGTCCGACCTAGAGCTCCGAAAGTTGTTTCACGGTCGACTGATACGACTGGGACGACTGATGCGACCTTAAAGGCTGGTTTCCATATAGTCGTATCTGTCTCATCAGTCGACCGTGAAACAATAGACATTGGAATTATTCTTTTGTTTCACGGTCGACTGATACGACAGATAAGACTATATGGAAACTAAGCTTTATGAAAACCAGCCTTTACGGTTGGTTGGCTAGCTCCGCCCTTTACTTGAAAGCCAGTTATACTAAGCCAATCAAGTTCGAGGAACGTGCAGAGATAGCTACATCGAGAAAATCGTAAATTTGAATGCATAAATTATACTGCAGGCCAATGGAAAGCGGTATGTCTTATGGAGTTTAACTCATTGGGATCGGCACATTCAGATCAACGTCATAGTTGATCCCATTACACTGAAGTCAATCTAATTAGGCAATTAGATTCGACACGACATTGGCGCGACGTATGAATTGGGCACGACAGTGATGTCGGCAAGCAAAGACGTGTACGTAACACAGGACTAGAATTCAGGATGCGAGGAGCACACTGATTAGCTTAAAGAGCGCTGGGGGAAAAGATCATCCACGGTCCAGAGAAGGCAACTGAAAAGAAAAACAATTATAATAATAAATAATAATAACAGTTAAAACTTGCCTGTCGTTTCTGAACGGACTTCTTGTGACGTCTCAAAAATGATCTCGCCTTAGCAATGGCATCTCCCTCTACTGCTAATCTTTTCTTTAGATCTCTGTCAGGAGTCAACAAGACCGAATCAGAGACCATTAATCATAGGATAACACGGTCAAGAATGTTAAAATCTGATTACACTCGTACATATGAAGGTAACAACATAAATCGCCAGCACATTTCGAGAATGCTGGCGAGGGTACAATCGTTTCCAAGAGGACAGCAGGCGTCAGAACGCCATTAAGATATGGCAATAGACATTTGTCACAAGGCCTTTCATGTCGTTACGTACGTCGAGCCACTTTGCAATATTGAACGTTTTGCAAAGCGGAACCTTTGTGATTGTTTTCAACGTCCTTCAAGATTGCTGCGTTGTTAGTGTTGACAAAGCCACTTTGCTAATGTGAAGTACGTACGCATTTCGAAGTTCTGTTTGCTTTTGCAGGACAAGTAAGTTATGCTCAATGTCTTCCGTAGTGCTCTCGTCTGACGATAGGTCTAAAGCAATAACGAAATGGACAATTTGAATGCAATATATAACAATGCTAATTTTACATCCCTTAACTACGCTAGTGGGTCGCATTGTAGATCGCCAACAATGCGCCGGACAAAGGAGACCATGCGCTATTCGACCTGAAAGCCTACTTACCCACTGTAGGAGATTTATGGGCAGCCGCGCTCTTGTCGACAGAATGTTTTCCTCGTTTGGAATAGTGAGTTCTGGGAGAGATCTCACCGGGCGAGTCTGACACCTCCGAGTCCGTGTTAGAAGAGACTGTAGGGCGGCGCTGTTTGCTTGGACCGTCGGCTGTTTGACGCTAGTGGTGGTGGTAAAAATTAGCGTGAGGCCCGCGACAGACCATATGGGGTTGGTGCAATGTTTGTTAGGTTTACACTCCAGAAATGGCAGAAATCTACATATTTCGCTAGAAAACTAGACTAAAATGGTGCTCGTCCAATAAGAACGCGTGATGTTTCCTTGACAACATTACGTTTTCAACCTTGGAACAATCGTTCGTAGCGCTCATCGATTCGCGGTCAAACGAAATCCGCAGTTTGTCATACTTGATAAAGATGCGCTTTGCAAAATCGCCTTACCCTTGTCACTAAGATTCCTGGGGGTTCCAGGTCCTCAAGAAGAAGAGCAGGGTCCTTAGATTTTCGGCGGCCGGGGACAGACGTCTCACTACTCCTGGCTTTTGCTACACCGTGCAAGTCTTTTCCATGATCATCTACAAGCGTGTCGTCCAAATCGCCTTCGACATTCATTTTGTCCAGCATTTTCTTAAGAGATTCCTGCCTCTCCTACAGTCGCAACAAATGATTATTGACAATACCATTCTGTCATTTTGCCATATGTTGAAAAAAGGTTGCCTTTCAGAGGCAGGCCCGTAGGAAGGGGGATTCGCAGGTTTCTAACGAACGGCCTCGAACCAAAAAGTTCTACATTTTTGCCTCATAAACTAACCAAGAATCTTAAAATCGTGCCAAAAGCCAGGAAAACAAGCAAAAATGAACCTCCCCTCTGAAAAAGTATGGAAAACGAGCCCCTTTCAAAATATTCCAGCTACGGGCTTCTTAGGCCCTCTTTCCAATCATTTTACGTGTTTGTATCCTCTGCGTTTGACCGCGTGACCTGATCGCCAAAGGCTCTTCGAAAATACGGGTTTGAAGAGTGTTTTCGACTTTAAAGTGGCACTAATACCGAATTTTGAATGCTTCCTGTCTGTGAAAATGTCGCCATTCAATATATTCTATTAGACATAGGAAGGTACATAAAGTGCATATCACCCTTAGTATGAAACCACTTGCATTTTGTGGCTACCTGAGCGCACTTGCACATGTCGTTGGTTCTGTACGTTTATAGTTTTTCAGACCGGAGTTATTTGATAACAAGTTTAATGCTAATTAGGTAAGTGATGACGTCGAAACAGGCTAATTATAACTTCACACTCCATATCTTCGCAACAAAATATCGTACGAGCAAACGTTTGACATAAATCAGACAAGCTCCTTCACTGGGCTCTTATTATTTGCCAAATTTGTTAATCATCGAAAACAGCTAGCTATTAGGGAGCGGGATGGATGATTTTAAGGAGGGGAGGGGTTATGAAATATCCAAACCAAAAAAAGGAAGGGTCAAAGTAAAGAGATGATTCTTTATTTCATTCTTTATGATGATTCAGATTTATTTATAAATTTTCGGCGCGCTTCACGTGCAAAAGAGTTTAAACTTTCCCTAAAAACCGCCTTGTGTATTTTATATGTCGTGTCCCCCCAGTTTTTGGAGGCTTCCTCCAGCCCTGCATTTGCAGCTGATTAAAATGTTGTGTTGATGCTTTTGTGTTGAAAACATTTTTATTTAATTTCGTGGGTGTTGGTGGGGAATTCATAGCCAGGCTTATAAACCAGGCCCTTAACCCTTTCCTGTCCGAGTTATTTCCTACATATATAGCTGTTTTTTTTAAGCCAGATAGATATACCCCTGCCCATTTTTGCATATCAGGACTAGGTTTCTGGGTTTCCTGTGTTTTATTGGCAGGGAGGCTAGTACCTCTTGTAGGGCATTGCCGCTGACTCGTAAGTTGCTTTTCAGTGGTGGCTTGCTCTCGTACGGTTAGACATTTGATCAAATTTCTTCAAAATACAAGCTGAAATTCCACTAGAAGAGGCCATAGGACATCATTAAGTCTATTATGGACAATGGATTTGTGTTGTGCTTCAAGAAAGAAGTATAGTCACGGGGTTTCATTCATTTTTCCTTTGTTCTTGTGAGAATTCTGGAAGAAAATGACTGAATGAAACTTCAGCTCCTCTGATAGTGGAATCTTTTTGCCCAGCACTGCATTCTTAGGAATCTGTGTTTTAGACATAAAAAGCAAGCTACTGAGCGTCATTCTGGTTTCAATTGTCGAAGGGCAAAAAGACTTATATAAATCTCTTGTCTAACCGTCCAATACGGGGGAGGGTGCTGTCAAATTTTTGAACGAAATCCACAGGTATCCCGAGAATAGAGTTTGTTGATGTGAAATTTGTAAAGTCGATTCGAAACTTCAAGCGCCATATTTCGCCTCAAACTTCACTTGGAAACTGGGAACTTGCGCTTGGAAGTCAGGAATAAAGGTAAAACAAAATACAATATGCTGCATGTCGAGTTGTTTTTGTCTATTTTAAGAAACAACAAGAAACGTTGCCCTTGGAGCGTCACTTGAACGCGGTGTTTTGGTGTGTCAGACATCGCGTGTTATTTCGCCAAAACAAGTGATTATTTCTGTAGCAAACGCGAAGTTCAAAGCCAGGAAACAGCTAAACTTTATCAATAGTTCACTGCTCTATTTGCGTTATGAATGAAAAGCTGCCTTAATGCGGAGTTTTGATGATAGAGTCATTAATGTAGTGTTGTATGTACGTACTGATTTCGGTGTACGGACAGGAAAGAGTTAAGGTCTCGTGAAAGGTAAAAATGTAAAAATTCATAAAATGACTTTTTTCCCGAAATTCATTTTGATACATATATTTCTAAAACCTCAAATGACGGGTCAACTGTTTTCCTAGGCTTCCACTGCCCATTCTTTTGTATTGCCCGCCACTCATTTTCTGTAATTTAATTAACTTTACACGATTTTTCTAGCACTTTAATTTTAGGTAAAAATTTCACCTTCGCGAAGCTCCTGACCCCGATATTTTAAGACATGGGCCTCAACTTTTTTGTGTCGTTAGAAAATGATCACAACTAAAAAACCGTGTAAGGGAATTTTTATTTTTTACTTGAAAAAGATTTTATGATAAATTTTGCGACCACAAAGTGTGAAATTGTGCAACAAACCGTTAGTGGTCTGGAGCTTTTCAAGTAAAGGTAGTTTTTAGTTCGGGGTCTTAAAGGGGCACTATCACCGAGTCACCGGGCTGTTTCAACAAAATATTAAAAAATAAGACCAGTGATGTAACATAAACAACTCAGAGTCCTACGTATACTGTTATTTATGTCCTAGAAAGAAAAAGGAACTGAAACTTGAATTACACAAGCATTCTTACGTAAGATTTAATAGCTTTCGCTTTCAAATTCCAAGTTTGAAAACTGTTCAGCCTGATATGTCATTTCACAATCCAATTCCATCCGCTCGATAGCACACGAAAATACTCCAAATTTGTACTCATCTACAATCTTGGACAAAACCTGTAGAGAAAATTACTGAAATCGCTTCTTTTTTCGCTTTACTCCTGTCATTTCACCTCCCCCCTCTCCCCCGAAGCAATGTTGCAAGGAACGTGTCGAGGGATGGACGCCCTTCATAACCAACATTGATTTAGGGGGGAGGGGGGATAAAAGGGGCCTCAAGTTAAGTCGAAAACTCAAAAGATAAGTGGTATTAACATTTTCTCTACCCTTTTGTAGTAGCTGAAAGATTGTAGTAGCTGAAAGGTTATTTAACAAACCTAGACGATTATTTTGTTCAATTCTTGTGAATCTGAGTGTATTTAAATTGCCACTATTATCAAAAATTAGAGTCTCCAATCTTTGCCAATTCTCCATATGTTAGGCAGCTTTGCAAAACTAGAACAATGCCGTTTTCCGTTTTTTGATAGCTCTTTTCGTTCAAAAGTTATTAAGGCAAGAACGATATGCAAATTAGCATGGGTGATGACGTCACACTCTCAACTTGATCAATGCCTAAATACTAAAAAGAGGTATATCTCTATACCTCTTGAAGTTAGAGTGCTCAAACTTGGCAGGATGAATACTTGACTTGAACAGAGTGATGTGACTTACAATTGATTTCTTCAAAAGATATAGCCTCATCTAGAATTTTGGATAGGGGTGGTCTGGAACAAAGGCTGTTGCCATGGCAATCAATTAAGGTAAACAAAATTATCAGGAAGAGTGAGTTCAATAACCGTGGCAAATTTGATAGGATTTGATGCAAATCCAACAAAAATATAGACCATCAAAAAATTCACCACTTTGTTTGTCGAGTGTGACGTCATCAAGTCACACTTTGGAGCAATGGAGGCCAAATTTCAAACTCTAATATCTTCGGAACCAAAAAAGATTTTTGAAAACGGAAAGAAGCATATTTCTTCTGAGCGTCAGCTCTTTCAAATAAGGCATCAAGTAAATCATTTTCAAACTTGATACTTAAAAGCTACCTAAATTAACCCTAAAATTGTGTAAAATGGTGACAGTTCCCCTTTAAAATACAAGAAAAATTTAAACTTCGATAAACTAAACTTAACTTCATAATATAGAGCAATATTGTGGCTTTAAAATAGCTGATTATCATAGCATAAATTGCGACGCGACGAGAATTTTTTTCCGAAGACACCCCCCACGGGTTTACAGTTTATGGAAGAACTGTTTATGGAAGAACATGCCAAGAACTGTGTACGTACTGCACTGTCTTGGATGAACATAATTGAGTCAATAGCAAATTGTATTGCAAGTTATACAAGTTCTATAGTGGATGTCTTACCTGTAGTTGGGAGAACGCATGCTCTTGCTGACGGTAGCTATTCTGCATAACCTCGAGCCTCGCCTTCGTATCTGAAACTTCCTGCCGTAGATTATCACGTGACTCAACAAGTCTGTCGATCTCTTCTTCAAGATCATTTTTTCTCCTGTTAAGGACAAACACTTATAGTGAATATTGAGGGTTGGTAAATCGTTTTAATTTTGGTGGAAAATCTTGACGCGCAACCTTTTCCACGAACATGAAACTTCCTCACCACGAAACGTCACGACAAAATTTACCTCAGACAGGAATAATTCGAATAACCATAAAGCGTTGTTATGAGTTTCAGCTATAACTCTATTACGGCAAAAATCCGAAGTTTTATAGCAGTTTTTTTCCGTTCTTTTATTTGCTAATGGGAATCATGTGTATTGTTTTACCTCTAGGACCCTAGGGAACGAGACTAGTAATCACTAGCTTGTGAAGGTCAATGCATTTCTTTGTTATGAAAATAACTGATAGGGGCCAACCAGAAAGCATGAGGTAATATCGTTCCCTAGGGTCCAAGAGGTAAAACAATACACATGATTCCCATTAACAGATAAAAGAAAAAAAAAAACAGATAAATATCACCTTTTTTTTTATTTTACCGGAAAGGTGAGCTCCCTGTGGCAGTGTGAGCTCGACTTACATCCATGTGGGATGGCTGGCTGCTTTCGAAATGCACATGCGCGGTGAAACGGTTGTTGTTCAACTTTTAATTTTTTGACCTGAAAATCTTGAAACATTCTTCCGTGCTCTGAAGTTGTTGTTGTTGTTTGGGGATCTCTTCTCGCTCACTCCAGTTATAGAGCTAGAAATTACTAGTGCCGGTCACCGGACATTGTCCGATCAAAATCGCCAAATGTCCGAACAATTTTCAGTTATGTTCGGCCAGTTTTCCAGCAGAGACAACCAAGTTTTAACGGACAGACATCCGTTAAAGTAAAAAAATAAATAAATTACCAGCTCTGAGTTAAGATGCGATGTCACAAAAACGCAGCCACTGCACCACGAGTGTTCATGAAGAGTAACGGGGAAAAAAATCATATGTTTATGTGCTACTCGAACCCGGAGTATTAGCGGTCTAAGGAATCCGTCTTTGAGGCAAACTTGGTTCTCGCATAAATAATTTTTTCAGTTCCCCGATACAAGGTCTATTGGGAGGCGTCTCTTGGGAGACCTTGCTGCGCTTGGTCACTGAACCATGTTTCTTTGTCTTGCTAAGCTGCACTCGAAATACGGGTTTATTTCCTCTGCGATGATAGTATTACAAACTAATAGCATGGCACACTCGGGAAATAAGGGATTAGATTTCCCCTAGACCCTCAGAAGAATTTTAAAAAGTCCTCCGGGCTGCGCCCTCGGGGCTTTCTAAAATTCTTCCTCGGGTCTCGGGGAAATTTAATCTCTAATTTTCCGAGTGTGCCATGCTATTACCTATAACACATCATTTTTTTCGGTGTGTCTAATAACAGTGATGGGTAGTTTCCCACTAGCCGACTACCAGCTGCTGTTGCAGTCTTGAAGTCGTGTCAATATGATGCGAAAATGTGTCTCTAAAAACTGATCGTTTTCTAAAGCCGATGGGGACGGACCTAAAATGGGAGATTCCTAGTCCTAGGACAAACGTGGAGTTAAACTCGTGTCGATTACATTATTTTCAAAAGATACCGACTTTTAAATAACAGGTTATCCATCGCGATTCTAATTCGACGTTCACCCTAGGCTTTACTCTTAGTACTCTTGGTCATAGCTGTTTTCCTCCTTTTGATCGATCGAAATGATATCACATGACTCGATCGAAATGATGACGACTCGATCAAATTGATTACATGACTTGCATTTATTTGTTTGATGTTAGAAATGTAAGAAACATGGCCATTTCGATCAAGCGAAATGGTCACGTGAGTTAACCGAAATCAAAAAGCGGTCGATCGTTTTCCCAAATGCGATCGATCGTTTGTACCCTGGGTTACTCACAGTTTAATGTTTTCTGTAGTAAGGACATTTTCCAACTCATGGTGCTGTCCAGCCAGCCTAAACAAAATCCTAGGCATACCTCTCTAGATGCTGGCCTTCCTGTGTACACTGAGACAGCTCCTTCTGAATTTGCTTTAACCTTGAGCCCACGACAGCTTCTTCAGCGGTGTCTCCCTGAATATTCTTGACCAGAATCTTGAAGAAAAGGCAAACAAAATACTAGGTGACAAAAACAAAACTATCCAAGTGAGGAAAAATGATGCTATCAAAGATCGAACTTTCAGTAATCGGGCTGTTAAGTCATGGTTTTAGAACTAAAATAATGTTTTTTCCTTAAGGCCTGTAGTCTGCGAAAGCCGACGCCACATAGCGCTCGTCGAAAGAGACTCTCGCAAAGAGGCGAGAGTCTCTTTCGACGAGCGCCAAATGGTGTCGGCTTTCGCAGGCTATAAGGCCTGGGGTGCTTTCCATTTACCACAATTTTTGGTAATACAGTTTCGGAAATTAATTCGAAAGCGTCACTCACGGGAAAGGTTTTCGGATGTTTGGGAAAACCCTTTAAATAAAGATAAGGAAACCGCTTTCCATTTGATATCATTCCCGGCGTTTCCCCGGAATGACGTTTCCCATTTTCTCGGCATCATAAAGCAAAAGTAAGATTAGGGATGACTCACCTGTTGTTGATTTTGCAGGTTAATTGCCTCATTTTCAAGTCTGCTCTTTTCTTCTTCAAATTCTTTCTTTCGTTTTTCGATGTCTTTTTCCTGATCAAGAAAAGCGGTTACTTAGAATACACACATACATGCACGTTATTTAGACACGGACTTACCCCTTAGTTTGTTGATTTTATAAGATCGTTATTGATTTTTATAGGAAGCGATGTGTACTAGAAAAAATGCTCGGAAACAAATCCGAGCCCCCTGCGACACTCTGCCATGTTAATTCATAACACTAGATTTTACATAAATTATAGCCGTGATTTCTAAATCCTAAAATATCTTCAGATCGGGCTTGTAGAATTAAGTCAAACTTCGGTTACACGTAGGCAATCAGTCAATCTCGAGTTAACGTAGAGCATTTATCGATAAAATGCCGGTACAGCTTGAATCTGGGGTGAGAGTAAAAATAGGCGTGGCCCGATTGTCACGTGATACTAACTCCGATCTCCCCAACTTTTGTACTGACATGTATTTCAGTTTATGTGTAGTATGTGTGTTATATTGGCTGCGCTATAGAAATCAAACTGTTTTTATATGAGAGGTTAAAAATTGGTTGGCATGGGTGCAAAATTACTGGGTCGATCCATCTTAAAACGCAAGGTTCAAAAGCATCACGCGAGCACATTAAATAAGTGTTATGTACACTTAGGATAAGCCAACCAACCAGCCTTGAGTGTAACGCTTATCAGAAACATATAAGTCAGTTGAAACGTGTAACAGCGCGACAACCTGCGAACAATTCGCGATCAATAAACACAATATTTGGAAAGCATCAGGTTCTTCGTTCCTCGGCGTACCTCTCGGGAAATGAGTTATTTCTTATGTTTTCTCTATTTGATGCTCTGCCGCCAAAATGGAAAGATCTCCTTCGCTCGCGTCCAGTTGAAACAGCATCGCGTCACCTTTTTGACGACAAACTCTATATTACTTTAAATGAAAAAAACTTTATTGGTGGAGAAATAGAATTCGAAAAAAGTATATGAATTTCTCGTGTCAAAATCAGCGACTCCGCCGACCTCTCAAGCGAAACATAATTTGTTCAATGGCGCCTCAGGGTTCTCCTTAGATTGGAGTAAAATCTATCTTCGTCCATTTACAGTCGCGATTGATACAAAAACAAGAAACTTCCAGTATAAGATTTTAAATAGGATTCTACCAGTCAATAAATTTCTTCACAAAATTGGAAAGGCGACGTCCCCGTTTTGTTCACAGCTCAGGGGCGGATCCAGGACTTTAAAAAGGGGGGTGGATAGGAGGCGGCGGACCGTTTTTTTAGAGGGGGGGGGGGGGGGGGGGGGCTTGGAATGAGGACAGAAAACGCTCTTACAAAAATGCCCTGAAAACGGTTTACTGTATCCCGCCCCGCCCCGCCCCGCCCCGCCCCCTAAACTATCTAATGGTCAGTACACAGAATCTTTAGATATAAAGGAGGGAGCAATTGTACTTTACCAAGAGTGGATTAACAAGAGTTAGAATCTTTCCCTACTGTATTTGTCCACATCACAGTCAGAAAAGTGTCTATTTTTAGATTTGAGTTTCGCGCGCGAAAGTATTCGAATGCTCAGACTCGAATGCTCGTATACCCAATACACAACAAAATAGAGAATATCCTACCTTATCTTTGCGATTTTAACGGTTTTTCCATTGATCTGCGATTTAATTTTAGGCTGGATCTCACAACTGTTCGCGTGGCGAGAAAGTGGGAACCCTGTGGATGACGAATTTTCGCGGGCATCCTAGTTCTAAAAATAGACACTTTTCTGACTGTGATTCGGGCGTACATAGTAAATATGGAAACTCTTGGTAATCCACTCTTGACTTTACTTATTATATTATGGACTTCTACTCTTTTACTCAAAAAGGGGGGTGGATATCCACCCAATCCTCCCCCCTGTATCCGCCCTGGAGCTGTGTAGAATCTTTAGAGCATTTACTTTTCTCTTGTGAGGTAGTTCGTGATTTTTGGGAAGATTTCTCCTGATTGCCAAACAATACATTTACAGTTGTAAAATAAGGAACACAAGGCCACGAATGAGAAGTTTTTAAAAAGATGTTGAACACGTTTTCAAGTTGGAAAGTATGATTGCTCGTGAAAGAGGAAAGTTAAAACTTCATTTTGATAAATAGGCTAAACTTGTTCCCAATTTGTTATAATAATAATAATAATAATTAAATGATAATAAATAATAATAATAATAATAATAATAATAAAACAGTTTCGGATTTTATTTTTTATGTTTTTGTTTTTGTATGTCAGTCTTGTATGTATCAATAAAAAAACAAAATGTAAAAAAAACATGTTTACTCATATATATGTAATAATTAACAATTATTCCTCGAGCACGAATGGGCTCTGAGTCAATAGCCCATGAGGCCGAAGGCCGAATGACACACGCCTAAATCGAGGAATGCTCACTGGCACTTAGAATTTTTTTCTAAACAAGCGCTCACCTACAGAAGTGAAAAAAGAATTATGAAAATCATCAGGGTTCGAACCTGTAACTTTCCAGTCTCTATACCCTAACCCTAACCACTACGCTACCAGTGAATTCGCTGGTTCGGACAGCTCGTTTTATTGATTACGTACCTTAATAGTATTAATCTTTAATAGAACGAGGCATATACTATAAAAATATACTAAAACGATGTATTAACCCTTATCCTGACTAGTAGTCTTGATAGTTCAGATATTTTGAATGTTTTTAGGTCAATTTGAAGTAATATTGTCAAAAATATCGTTAAATTATTCATGGTGAGCATTCCTCCATTTAGGAATGACGGCCGAATGGGCTATTGACTCAGAGGCCATGAGGGCGAGAGGAATAATTGTTTTAGTCAAATCACACTAGTAGGTCAATTTGTATTGCCCAAAAAATTTTTTGTTCTGGTCATTTGCCATTTTCTGGCTTTCAAATCCGACACTTTTCGCTACTAGTAGGCTATAACTTATAGCTTACTAGTAGCTCAACCAATCAGAACGCAGCATTAATAATAGACCACTAGTGTGATTTGACTAATAATCTATATTCGCAATAAAAAAAGGTTCTTCGTTTAGCCAATCAGCAACGGAAGATTTGATTCGTCATATTTTCTAAAAATAACGCGCGCAAACTCCTCACAACAGAACAGAAGCACAAGATGAGTTTAGTTCACTGTTTTACTCCCATGCTCAAAACCCACCAAAAATATTTATTATCATAACTTTTGCTGATTTGCCATGGTAAATAAGAGTGCAGACAACGCTGTTTGCATCAAACGCGCGCTTGCTTAAGGACTGAAAGTAAAGAGTCCGAAACGTGGCATAAATATTGGTCTGTTTTTGTCCTTTCTCTCTATTTGTCTTCGATTTTATGGGGACAATGCATCCATTTTGGATCCAGATCCACCGCTGTTAGTGTTTTTACAACTATTCTTCTAAACCAACGGAAAACAGTTCGAATGCGCGTGCAATCCCAACGGAAAAGTCTTATGTGAATTTTAATTGGCTGCACGCAAGGGCATTCTTTTCCAAATATGGTGTTTAGTGATTGCGAGTTGTTCGCTGGTTGTCACATCAGATTCATTCGTCTGTTTAAGAAATACATCTCGTTTTGCGTGCGTGTGTACTGTAATAGATACACAGATGACGTCACAGAATGTCATGAACAAAAAAGTACGCAACGAGACGCAGTCGAGTTGCGTGACTGTTGTTCGTGACATTCTGTGACGTCTTGTGTGTTTTACACAACAACAAAAGCGATTTTTCTAAAGATGAATGAGCTCAAACAGCGCGCGCATTTCAAACTCGGTTTTGCTTGCATGCGCGCGCTATGACATCAATCGTGCGTGTGTACTCTAATAACACACGGCCTGTCAGCCAATCAGAGCGCGCGTTTTACTAGTGTTGTTGTATAATACACATTTCAACTAAGTTAGGCCTACGGCAAACGCCGTGCCAGAGTCGCGCCGTTCCAATACAAAACAATATAAATTTCTTGATTATAAAGTATAATGAAGCGGCATCCTTTGAAAAAGGAAAGGTTCGACAGAAGAAGTTCGGCTTGCCGTAGGCCTTATATGTTTCTGCGCTTATTTAATGTGCTCGCGCGATGCAGGTTGTTATAAGTTATAACCCCTTACCTGCGACCACTCTCCACATGAGTCTCTATAGGTCAGTGGTAAGAGCATCCGACCGGTATCAGGAGGGTCGCAGGTTCGATTCCTGCTGGGGGCTCGGGTTGTTTTCCGAGCAATTTTTCTAGTATCATCATTTCCTATAACTTTAATATCGGCTGGTTGGTTGGGCTATTGATTTTAGAGTTCATTAAGACTGTCAGTACTTTCTTGTTCGCATGATACATTGTTCACAGACCTTTTTTTCAACTTCTTTTATATCTCTCTCTAAGTGCTTTTTCTGTTCTTCCAGTCCTTTCCGCTTATTGTCCACTTCCTCTCTCTCGTTGCTCAATCGTGCATCCTGAAGCAGAGCATTCGCAAGCGAGAGTTAAATAATCAAAGAATAAATCAACCTACGGACAAAAAGCGAATATAACCTTCAAGTGTGACATGTGTCCAACGTAAAACTGCTCGTGAAATGTGTCGTGAGAGACCCTGGAATTTATGTTTATACCTCCTTGAAATTCAATATTTTGTCCATACACAAAAAGCATCAGACTAGTGATTCCCCTACAAAAGGCACCAGACTAATGAAGTCCCATCCAGACTTACCAGACTATTGATGTCCTCCTCCAACATCCTCTTCTTGGCATCACAATCCCTTGTCAGTTCCTCCAACAGACGCTTGTGCTCTTCTTGGAGCTGTTTACTTTCCTGCTCCAGCCGCTCCTCCATCGCAAACTTCTCTTTCGCTTCCTGAAAGCAGGAGATAAGAGTACCTTTATTTCATATCCATGCTAGATTTTGCTGAACCCCATAATATTACTCAATACAAAGAATGCGATGGCGGTGATGACGGGTTGTATTAGATTATTTCACTCACTCGAAACAAAATACACCTAATGACTCGGGCACTTGAAAAGGAAAAGTTAAGATGATAACTTTTGCGCGGTTTCTTTTATTTCCAGAATTCTTTACGCAAATCCTTTCTGAATGTTGATCTTTTTTAATGTCGCGGAGTTAGTTCGGAGTCTCAGCCGCCGAAATGTTTTCTGGCGTCAAAGATTATGTTGCCCAAAACAAAGAACTAAAATTTCTTGTCCTTAAAGAAAGAGCTCCAAGGCGCGCAGATAAGGCATCTGCTATGGAAATTGGACTGAAGAACGATCAAGGAAGTAACCGAAAAGTACTTTACCTCCTCTTTCCACTCTTGTTTTAGTCGATACATTTTCTTCTCGAATTCAGTCTTGGCAGCTTCCTATAGATCAACATATTAGATCGTGGAAAAACCTTCACCAAGGCTATTCTCGCAGACAGGGAACAACAACAACAACAACAGCAACAGCAACAGCAGCAACAGCAACAGCAACAGCAACAACAACAACAGTAAGCCTTCTTCCTGAAAACTCCAGGCGCAGTTCTGGACTACGGCACGGGGTATTAGTTGATCATACATAACGATTTTAGGCAACAACGAAAATAAATAAATACGTACCCAGTGCTTTTGTTGTTGCAATTTTAGCACCTATTTACACTTGTGTGTGGTGTGTCTGTGTGTGGTGCGACGCTCGCGTTCTTTCTTAACTATGCAAATCAAGTTAACCCTGGATATTGATTCCTTGGCTTATCAAATCAAGACATTACTTATACCAAAGTGAGAGTAAAAATACCGAATACCATGGTCCTGATCCTTGTGCCGTCCTACAGGGATTTATTCATTGGACATCGCGTAGCCTTGTAACTGTTTGTAAATCCCAGCAAAATGTGTTAGGCAAACAATAAATCGCCACTGTCCTCCTTGCATTCGCTCTCAGTTATCAGATAGATTGGCAGCATTATGAGTAAACGAAAAGATATTCTTTTTCCGGGTCGCTTGAAATTAGAAAGATCGTACGGAACCACGTAGCAAATGGCACTTACAATTTGTTCATCATATCTATATTCCAGTTCCTGTCGTTTCTTGAGAAAATCTTCTTGCATCTGGACCAGGAAATAAAGACAGATCAAGACATATACTCTTTTTGAAACAACAACCATTTTTCAGGCTGAGGATGACATTTGTTGAAAACTAATCAAAAATTTCTAAATCGCGGCAGGTTTGAGATAGTGGAGTTCTACCTACCGTCGATTGCATCTCCCCTCCCTTCCCCAACAAAAACTCACCGAAAAAATATTATCTCGGCAGGTGAACTTCAGAGTTTGCCCGCCCATGTGCAAAGTTGGCACCATCGTGAGGACCCTCTTTACGAAAACCCGGCTAAATGATTTTAGCGTTTAGAAGCGTTTTAACGCTTTCAAAATGGTTTACGAATACGTTGTAATGGTCTCGGAACGTTCCAAAATGCTCTTCAAATGCTCGCCAACGATATTGAACAATCATTCAATGGTTCTCAAACGATTCACGACGATTCCATAATGCTACCCAACGATCTAAAAGAATCATTCAACGGTTTTGCAATGTTTGATAATGCTCAGTCGAAACGGACGGTGTAAACTGCAGGGTGCAGGGCATGCAGGGTGTGCAGGGCGTGCAGGGTACGCAGGGATGTGCGTGAGTAAGGGAAACCGTAAACCTTCGCGGGTACTCTTCGTGCAAAAATTCTCTACGCGGCGTATTTAAACTCCAATAAACTATATATCATTTTAAAGCTTATTAAACGCTGAAAGGAAAACGATAAAACGGTGCGATTTAAATATGCAAAATGATTGTCTAGAAATACGGCACGCATTGGCTTTAATTCTAACACTAATAAAAGTTGAAGGTTCATTTATTTGACGAGTTTCGGCCTTCGAACAGTAATAAAAGTGCGCGAAATCAGAATATCTAAAATCGCCGAATGCCAACGATCTTCACTTTCCATTCAACGTTCTTGAAATGAATGCCAACGCTTGGGGAATGGTTTGTAATGGTCTCTAATTTTCGATAGCCAACGATATGCGAATGTTCTATAATGCATTCCGAACGTTCCACAATGCATTGAAATGCATTTTCCTCACAACGCTAAAATCATTTAGCCGGGTTTTCGCAAAGAGGGTCACACATAAATTTCTCTACTTGAAGTCTTCCTGCAGGAAAAAAATTCCTTTAAATTTATACTTTGCCGACAAACGTGTAGATAGAAAATGCTTTTGCTGTGGGTGGGGACGGCTTAGATGGAATCCCCAAAGCGCCATACAATTCCGGTAATTTTTACTGTCAGATCTAGGCCTCACCTCAACGTCCAGGGAGTCCAAAGTCATGTCATAGCCGGCACGAGCGTTGTTCATCTTTTTGTTTGCATCGTCAAACTCTGCCGTCTGTACTTGATCTAACTCATTTAAAACGTCTTCCATCGCCTAACAATAACAAACACACACGCCAGGAAAACATTAGTAACCATAAAAACCATTGCGATAACATCATTAATACAACCAAAAATACCTATAACAATCACAACAACGGCAGTAACATTTGCTCATCTCCTCTAGAATCATCCTATATGTAAGACCCCGCATAAAAGAACAGGTGTTTTGGGGATTCAGGCTGATTTTGTTCTTGTACATTGAGTGTTTTCTGCGCAAACAGCCTTAAAATGTTCTTAAAATTGTTTCCTAGCATCAAATTCTTGGGTTGCGCAACCATTCCTTTGTGAATTAAACTACAAAAGCGCGGCGGCCATGTTGGTGCCCTGAACAAAGGGAACTAATGAACCTTCTTTTGTTCTATACTACCAGTGACGTCACATGCAACCCAAGAATACTGCATACACAACAGTGTGATTGGCAGAAGGTAACAGTCATTTAGTAACAACAATTCGTCAAGTCTAAAAATAATTGCTAAATGTACCCTAGAATTCTCCATATAGGACCTGCTGCAGAACTCTGTGTGCAATGGTCTAGCACATATTGATCTATACTTAGTACTCTACCACAGTGGGTTACTGTGGTAGGATCTAACTGTCACCATTTTTTTTTTATACAAGTACAATGTTCAACTTTCAGGCTGCACGTGTTCTTATGTCTAAGGTAGCTTTTGACCAAATTTCAGCCTGAGTGTTCTTAATCCACTCGTTTTTTTTATGCGGGTTTTTACTGTATTCGCGACCTTCGTGGAGAATTTACAATAGTGATGTGTAAAAATATCCTACAGTTAGCTAGACAGATTACGGTATCGATGGAATGGGATGGGAGCAATTCCTTAAGATCTAACGTACACTGTTACAAACAAAGACTACGAGTCAATATTTACAACCATGTAGATCGTACGTTGGTGCATATAAAGAAGTGCCAGGGATTACAGATAATAGAACTTGCAACTCATCGAGTCCTTCTCAGCTGCCCGAGAAATGTAAATGTCCGAGTATGTTGTATATAAAGTCAGGGCAATTTAACAAACCTTTTCATGTTTTTCGATCAGTTCTGTTTTCTTCTGTTGGAGCTCGTACTCATTCTGCTGCTGTAGCTTCTCCAGTGTCTAAAAAAGTAAACCACTTGTTTGATACGGTCCTAAATGCCTTATAATTCTCAAATCATAAACATAAAATACACGACTGAAAATATTCGCTTTTCATAGGTTTCTTGTAATCGTGTTCATCTTCGCGCGAACATGTAACATCCTCCCGTGAGGAGGAAAGGGGGTTGTGCATATATCATTATTCTTCTGAAGTGCTAGTCCACTATTACGGCTGTAGTATTATGGAAATTATTATACAGAATTATAGAGACAGCTTTGGATCCCATCTTCCATGGCCGGTTATACTTACCGCATCTTTCTCCTTCTCTAGTTTCTCTCTCTGCTCTTCTAAAGCTGTATGGCTTTCATTTTCGATCCTTTTTCTTTCTTCATCGAAATCGTTAGCCAACTTCTCGCGAAGTTTCTTTAAACTTTTCTCCTTTTCATCTCTTAAGTTGATCTCGTGCTCATCTTGTTCTTCGTCCAACTCCTCTTTGATCTTCTCTAATGCTTCATCCTTCGCTTCACGAAGAGCCTTTTCTTCCGCTTCTTTTTCTCTTTGTATCTCCAGCTTGAGTTTTCGGAGAGCCTCTTGTTTTCCTTCTTGTAACATCGCTTCTTCCTCAAGAGTATCTTCTCGCGCCTTCTGACCCAGAGTTCGCATCATCGCGTCATGTTCAGCTTCAAGTCGAGTCTCCTCGTTTTCTCTTTCCATTTCTAACTTCTCCTTTAGCTTTTGCACGGAGTCTGCTTTCTCTTGTTCAAGCTTTTTCTTCGCATCTTCTAATTCTTTTTCCACTGTTTTTCGCAGCTCTTCCAGGGTTTTCGCCACTTCCTCCGCTAGCCTGCGAGAAAACGAACCCATGTCGATTGAAGAGTACGTTGCATACAACCATGGAGGTAAAACTGATATCTGGAAAAGTACTCATTTTGCTTCAGGTTTTCACTCTGGATAGATCATTATTAGACAAACATGCTAACTAAGTTTGACAGAGTATTGGAAAATAGCCGCGAAGCTATGCACTCGCAAAGTCTTGAGTTTTGTGGCTAGCTAATTAGCATGCGAGTAATATCATTTGACGCATCATTTTGTTTGCCCCTGTACAAAAACTATGACCGATATCACGTTAAAAACCTTACTTGCTTACTATAAAAGTATTTTAAACCTAAACCCCTGAGCACTCTCACAGAATGTTTTCTAGCTTCTTCATCTTATATACATACCAAGGAGCATTGTCCGGCACGTACCTTTAATTGTTGATCTGATTTTTCTGAGAACATTCGACGTATGAGCAGTATTTTGAGCGTCAGCGCAAAAGTATAAATGAAATCGCGAATACCATAAAAGGGAATGTTACGTTAGAAAGAAAGGGGCCGGAAACGGAGCTAATCATTTTAAAATGAATTCCAACACGAATGTTGGTAAGATTTCTGTTCTGATGTGTCATCATCGTCAGCTGCACTAACAAGTGAATTGTCTAAAAATGTTGTCAATTTCAGAACATTGGGAAACCTAAAAATCCACATAAGCTAAGACGGCGTCGTAACGTGAAATGTGGTAGATAACGTACCTCAATATAAGACTTGTGCTGCACGATCTATCTATGTATTGATACAAAACAATTGAACAAAATGACAATGGATGTAGCGTAACTCACTTGGCTTGTTCTTGCTGCTCCAGTTTCTGCATCTCCTTTGTATCCACGGTGAGTGAACTAGCCCTCCTGTTGAGGGAAAAAAAAATGAAGCGAACAGATGTCAACCGTCAGCATTTTGTAGAGCTAAAAATCATTCGAACGCAACGATAATCTGTTTTTTGAAAATAGCAAGAGCTGTAAAACGACCTTTTGTTTGATGATTTGATGTGAATGCAAGTGTTTGTATGGATAGCATGCTTGTCTTGGGTCACCTTTCAGCAGCTTCAGCTTGTAGTTTGGCGCGTGATGCTCGGCCCTCTTCTAAGTGCGTTGCGACTTGGTTTTGCTGTGTACTATGGGCCAAAACAAAGTGCATTGAGTGCATTTTAGATGACTATCGAAACCAGTCAGAGCCTGCTTTTTGTGCTATCCACTGATTTTAAAATTGGTAGATACTAATTTGTCCGGAGGATTAGCGACAAAAAATAGCAGAATTGTTCAAATTGGTGATTAAAGCATAAAACTTTCAGAATAGGTACCTTTTCATACGTAGATTAAAAATTGATAAGGACCCCAAGTGGATCCTATCATAATCTCGCGTTTAAGGGGGGGTTTTGAATTGATCAGCGGTCCGGACTGCCGGCTCATAGCAGGTCACGCATTTCTCTCTTTAACGCTTAATAAAGCATGAGAAATCACTGAAAATTGTTGTTAGAGTCATATTTCATTGTCTGAAACGAATATCCTCAAAAATATTGCCAGGAAACATTTTTCTGTAAAACTCGAAACAAGGCCGATGGGGATTCTGTGTCACGAACGAGGAACGCCTGACTGATCTCGATGTTGCAGTTTCGGAAAGAAAAATAGAAAATGGAACGCCAAATTATTAAATGGAATTTGTGTGCCTTGTGAGGTGCCAAGAGGTCCGTCCTTCCGAGAAATTTGTTTGTCCTCTTACTAGCAAACGAAAAGGGGCTACAACAGGCTACAAAACGTTAGCTGAAACCTTGTTCGCAGAAGAGATCGGTCAACTTCCTATCAAAGTGCCACGGCACTTGCAAGCCTCGACGACGGAGATGGAATCGAAGAAACTGGCACAAGTCTTGCTTCAATCCGTGTGGGAGTTTTAAGCTGAGTAGAGCCCAAAAAAGGAAGCGTCAAGATAGTGACGATGAGGAAGAAGGAGAAACTCAAACTCCAGGACCAAGCTCCGTCAAAACTTGGGCATCGCTATGGACGCAAGCAAGGTCGCGGGAGACGAGTGAAAGCCGCCTATGTATTTTTTGCGATCAAACAGGTTGAGTATGAAATATGAAACTGTAAAATTATGGATTAAAGTCTGTTCTTAGGAAAGTTATTTTTATTACAAGGTGATATTTTTTCGTATATATTTCAAATTGGAGCGCGATCTCAAAACTTGCCATGGTCTCTCGCTGTATTCGCCATAATACATGTATGACCCATTTTTAGGGATTATAAAGATGACTTTTAGAATACATTTTTTTGGGGGGAGGGGGGGATTCAAAGGATCGCATTAAAATTTTCGGTAAGAACAGAAAATTGGGCCACTGGGCTAGAAATTGGGCCATTATTATTTCAAACTGCTGGGATTATCAAGAAAATTATGTGACTATGGAAACAAATGACAGCCTTGAAAAGGGGTAACAAATTAAGAACGTGAAGAGAATGTACAAACTCGAACAATATCTTACAGTGATTACGTAATGCTGAATATCGCAGGGCATTAAATCTAAACTGAGAATAAGGGATCTAAATCCACCAAATCAGTGCATATCTAATTCCGCGTGCTCTGATTGGCTCCTGACACTCGGGATATTTGAGGATATTCACTGTTTTGCACCGCGCGCCGGCTTTGGTGTCAATCGGAGACGTTTCTAGGCAATATTAACAATACTTTCATATTTTATCCAACTGATTAAGTCGATACTAAAACAAGTATTTCCCTCAGGGTCGATTATCAGTGGCAGGATATATAACCTCGACGTTTCGCGTCTCGGTATACATCCACCACTATTCATGTAAGTCTTGTCACGTTACCTGGTACTCTAATAACTATGACTGTGGTAACACTTTGGAGAATATGCCACCAGTAGCTTTAGCGCATCAATAAAACGCTGTTCTTGATGATGGATACTAATTGCCGCAATTTGACTGGTTGCAACAGGTAAGAACCTCCACAGAGCCGCGACCATGAATATAGACAGCAATGTGAGAGCTGCTGCAACCAAGCTGCAAGACCACAAACTGTTGTCTAAGCTTTCAGCTGGAGACATGCACGCCATTGACGCGTATTATCACGCATCGTGTCTAACGGCGTTGTACAATAGGGCTAGAAGTATAAGACCCCCAGAACAAGGCCACAATGAATCTTCTGAAATCTCTCTAGAAAATATTGCCCTGGCAGAGTTGGTGATTTTTATTGAAGACTCTTCCAGGCCAGCCGTATTTCAGGTATCTAATCTCAGTAAAATGTATTCGTGTTTACTAGAGGAGCTAGGCGCGCGAGGTCCACAGCGAGTTAACAGCACACGATTGAAGGAACGCCTTCTTGCACAATTGCCTGGGTTGCGCGCTTATACAGAAAGAAAATAAGTTAAGCTAACTTTCTCTGATGATATCGGTGCGGCCTTACAGCTTGCAGAAACCCACAACTATGACACCGAAGCTATGCACCTGGCTAAAGCAGCGCTGCTTGTGAGAAAGGAGATGTTCTCTAACAAACAACAGTTCATCGGTACGTTTGAGCCTGACTGCTGTCAGCGGGCTGCAGTACGAGATTTGCTACTAGCGCTTATTAGTATGATATAGGAAGGAACAAACGTCAAAGACAGAAATTTATTTATCTATTTTATTTATTTAATAGCTTTCACCAATTCACAAATATAATTTACAAAAATAAACGAAAAAAAAAATACAAACAAATGATAACAAAACTTTGGTGAGGGTCGCACAACAGAGCGAGGCTCCAAATTAAGTGCGCCCGTTTTAAGACTAAGAACTGAAAAATTAGAAACACATTAAACACGGATATAAATATATATACTAAGCTACGTAGTTATTCTAGTAACAACAGGAGTAACTAGAGAGCAGATTGCGAGTAGAAGAGCATTTGCAGCAAATAGATTTCCAAGTGTTAAAATTATCAATATTATAAGAAGCAGTAAAGGCATCAGAGTAGTAGCGCAGGAGGTGTGATTTGAACTGATTAGCAGAAGAGAGGGTGCGGGTATCCTCAGGCAGGTTATTCCATAGTTTTGGCAGGCGGTTAAAGAAGCTAGCTTGAAAGAGTTTAGTACGGCATTTAGGAACGGTCAGATCAAGCACAGAACTATGACGGGTTACTCTGGTAGATTTACACTTAATAAATCTATCTAGGTCTATAGTATAGTGACCGGAAGTACATTTGAAGTAGAAGATCAGGTCCTTAATTTCATGCCAGTAGGAAAGGGGTAACAGATTGAGTTTTGATAGGCGGTCATGATAGCTAATGTTATCTTGCCATTTGGTGTCCAGTATGTATTTGGTGGCTCTCCTTTGGAGGCTCTCGATTTTACCAATGCTGCCTATAGTGTGCGGGGCCCACACTTCACTTGCATAGCCAACAAAAGGTCTCACGAAAGTTAGATACAACAGTCTCCTATTCTCTATACTAAATGCTTTGACACTGTGGCGGCGAAGGAATCCTAGCACATTCTGTAAGCTTTAGCTACAGTAGTGTTTATGTGACTGTCCCACTTCATGTCTGATGATACAGTAACTCCGAGGTCCTTAACTTGTGTGACACGCTTTAAAATGGTGTCATTCAGCGTGTAGTCAAACGCGACTGGATGGTGGTTTACGCGTAATTGTGAGAACTTCGCACTTGGTGGAGTTGAACTTGAGACGCCAATCTTGGCTCCATGCTTGTACATTGTCCAGATCGTTCTGGAGGGCGCTGCAATCGGAGGAAGTATGTACCACAGTAGAACACTTGGAGTCGTCAGCAAAGAGTGCGATGGGATTATCAACTACTGACGGAAGGTCGTTAACATAAACCAAAAACAGAAGGGGGCCGAGAATACTTCCTTGCGGAACTCCTGATGGCACTGGAGAACGGCTAGAAGTGAATCCATGGACAAGGCAACGCTGACCACGTCCCGACAAGTAGCTCGCGAGCCACTGCAATAGAATCCCACTGATACCATAGCGGGAAAGCTTCAGGAGGAAATGAAGCTGAACGGGCAACCCACGCTAACTTCGCTGTAACGATATCCCAGCTTTTGTTTTTCAATGCCGTAAAGCGACAAAGAAAAAATCGAGTCGATGCGACCGCCACCAGACATGACCCAAACAGAGAGCCGCCATTGCCAGTCTACCTGGGAGTTGTGATTCACGCAGAGACGAGAAAAAAGACACTAGTGGACAAACTATACCTCTTAGGACTATCTGTTTCTTACGATCGCGTAATGCAGATTTCTGCAGACCTTGGTAATAACGTGTGCGCGCAACTTTGCTGGTACAACGACATGCCTTTTAAGCGCGTAATGTACCCTGCTGAACGAGTTGATTCAAAGGGGTAATTTTGCCATAAAAAGCATGGCATTCATGCTAAAAGCCACTCTTTACTATGGAATCATATTGAGTTTTGTTTTAAAACGCTTTTGTTGGATTGTTCTTCGTAAATTCGTAAGAAAAATAGATTTCTTGGCGTGTTTTTGTAACAAAAAGTTTTTTTACGAATTGGGTACCCTGTGGTTTTTAGTAGAAAACATGTGGGAAAACTTGAGCACCGAGTTAATCGCGAACCAATAAGAACCCAATTGGGGTCCTTATCATTTATTGTTACCAGCCCCCTGAAGATAATACAGACGAACTGTGGCACTTTAATCACCAATTTGAACAATTTTACGCTTATCCTCCGGACTATAATTAACAATTAGACTACGAGTTCGAGTTTTCTACGAGTCAATAGATAGTTAACGAGGCGCGTAGCGCCGAGTTGACTATTTGACTCATAGAAACGAGAACGAGTAGTCTAATTATTTTAGTAGAAACCCACTAGCATACTACCTTCGAGTTGTTGCTAAAACGTATTTATTTTCATGGTTTTAGGAAGTTTTGCGCCAGCGTTTTCGCTACTCACTATCTATTACGTGATAGATAGCGAGTAGCGGAGCCAATCAGATTGCAGGATTCGTGATAGTATGCGAGTGGGTTTCTACTAACAATGGATAGCTAATGCACTGGGTGCAGGCCCATAGCTTAAATTTTGAGCAGGGTTTCATCTTTTAAAAGGGCCTTGCTCGCCGATGAAGGTACCAGAATATAGAAAATGTAAGAGACCATTCTGTGGGCATCCTCAAACCAAAAGCTCTGGTGACACCCATTGACACGAGTTTTGATACAGAGTCCTTGGGAGAAACAACTTTCTACGCATGCCCCAACGTTCAAAACCAGCCAATCATCGAGGCCCTCAACAGGATGTCCCCAGAGCCTCGTTTGCGAGCAGATGAGCCGGGGAGTTCTGGGTATGAGAATGGCCTGTGGGCATGTGAGGCATCCCAGACTATAACGAGCGCATGCGCGCTCGTGTTGGTAACACAAAGCTCATGTTACAGTACATCAAGAGAGCGTGCACTCATCCTGTTGATACAGGGTTTGAAACGACTTGGGCAACTGGTTCTAGAAGGAGGAGGTGTGTGGCGGGAGTCAAACAAGCTGTGCAACGTTCAACAAAAACTACCAAATAAACAGGTTCTCCCTACCTGTGTTTTGGCAAACTTAGTTTCTCTTGTTGCTCCTTCTTGGTGGGGACCACACTTGTCTAAAATGAAACCAATGGTCCAGATAGTTAGTGACCAGGTTGAACCGGTACATGACAGTCTAATAAGAAAGCAAGGTACCTTTGCCTCCGCAGATGGCAGAAGATTCTCAACACTCATTCCCTCTAGTCTGTCTGACAGTGTCTGGTTGATACCGAAGTCCTGCCAATCAAACGAGTAATACACTCATTACCAGCAACTCAAAACAGCAGCAAATAAAGTAGGCGAGCTAGTCAGCATGTTGGTGGTACAGTACACAATTTATATAAACTAACATGGCAACATGGCAGAGGGTGAACCTGACACTATAGCTAGCTTCCTTTGTTTGGGTGGGAAAAAAAGATGTAGAGAAAACTGTCACTACCATATGCGACCTTCCGTGAGGCGTAGCGCGACAACTAGGGTTTGAAAAGTTTGTATCGCAGACGTTTGTCAATCAAAACGTTGTTTCGCTAATTAAACTACACGTGTAGGGATGTGAAACTTTCATGTTTCCCGTGGGAAACTCTAAAGTTACACACCAAAATCGAAGCAAACTTACAGAATTTGGGCACTTCTGATAGGAAAAGGTACTAAATGTTTTGATTTTATTCAACTTAGGATGCCTTTTGGTGAAAACTAAGATTATCGCGACAGAAACTCAAAATTTTCAGTATGGTATATGATCCTCATTAACAAAGTTTCGCGGACAAAACAAAAAGTTTTGATTTACAAATGTCTGCGATGATAGAAACTTTTCAAAGCCCAGTTATAGTGTCACGCCTAACGGAAGGTCGCAAATGGTAGTAAACGGCACAGAACTACACTGTGTGGCTTCAGTAAGGTCCCTTACCACTTCTTCGCCATCATCCACATCACTGATAGATGGTGACAGTGGCTTCTGATTGGTACTTTCCTCAATATCGGATTCCTGAACCCAAAAATGCAACATTATAATGAGTGTCTGAGACAGTTGACAAATGTAATCAATGGAAATATGAAAGAGGACAACCAGTCTTGTACACTAAGATTTTAATTTAAAATTTTCAATTTTAATTAGTTATTTATTTATTAATTATTATTATTATATGGCAACGATAGTACAAGCGCTCTGATTGGCTAATCAGCGGGCAGAATTTTACCGTATTGCCCGTGGGCAAATACGCATTCCCGCCATTTTACAAAACGAGCGCGCGTGGCTCTGTCAGAGTTCGTTCAAGCAAAGCAAAACTCAAACAGAAGAAACATTCGTCGTGGTTGAGGAAGCTAAACCTTTCTTCTTTCCGAACTGTAAAAACCTCTATAAACGTAACTACCATCTGGATCGAGTGGAAACTGAAATGATGGGTGTAATACAAGGAAACATTTCGGGAAGTTTCAGAGAACTTCGCTCGGCAGACTAGTCGTGTTTTCGTGTTGAGATTCATTGACATTGTTGACAAAGGACAAACAGATTTACATGGATTTTCAAGAAATCTATATTCCATCACATAGACAATCTTCTCACTCACATGTAACAGAAATATAAGGGGCAACTAACAGCGGATACAAGCGAAGATTTTAAAAACTTAGTTCTCGAGAGTGGACATGAATCACGGATACAAAACTAACAACAACCACTTCAGTGAAAATATTTTCGCCTGGCTCGTCGGTTATTTCCAGATTGAGAAGTTGTGAATTATCATTTGAAATCCTCAAAGGTTCTCTGGATGAACATTCTTTAAACTCTTTGGTTGGAAAATTTAGTCGTCGTTGGAAAGAACTAAATGATGGAAAACTCCATGTAAGTAATGTAAGATTATTTCGCTCGATAAATTGCAAGCTGCTGTTAGATAGGTACTAGGATCTTCTCAAGTTTTTCTCTTGTTTATTGAACATGTGGGACTAGCTCACAAAAACTCACTCTACAGAGGCCGATCGAGCCCTTCTTTTATATCCTAGATCCAGACGACAGCCCGTGGGGTAAAAGCAATTTTTGACAATTTAAGAGTATTAAATTATGAAGAGAAGAAAATAACAATCGTTAAATTAGCCAAAGTCAATCAGTGTAGACGTTTAACTCTATAAACAGTGACGGGCTGTTTCATGTTCTAGGACTTACAGTAAAAATAGAAGAATGACAAAGTTTACAAAATTAGAGAAACTAAGTGCGCATGTCCTAAAAGACAACGTTACTACAAGGCTGACTAACTGCGCATGCCTTAAAGGACAGCGTGACTACAAAATTTTCATTCATGATCATACAACGGATAAATTGTCCCACCAACATCAAGAGGGGTTGTTGGTTTACAAGTTCGGGCTGACAAACTTAACTTTTACAAAACTATAAAGCCTCCCGAGCTTGTAAACTCGGCTGTTTTCTACTGCGCAATCAAAATTGCTGAGACCGCTTGATTTTGGTGTACAAGAGGTTACAAAGTTGTTTACGAATATAATTATAGTATCCAGACCTGTTCGAGCTCTCGAAAGCAGACACCTGTTAATATCGCTGAAGGAGATTCCCGCAAAAAGGCGTCCACGCCCTAAAGACAAACACTCATTTTCGTTTCCTAAATTTGGCTAACTTTTGAGTGTGCCTAAAAATAACCAATGCCAATGCCAAGGCCAAACAGGTCTGCAATGTGTTACAATTATATATTGTTAAAATTTGTAACGTAACATACCCCCCACCTCAGATTCGTGCTCCTCCTGGACACGGAGTAAATGTAAGTAAATATTCTAAGTTATACAGTTTTTATACAGTTTTTTAACCTGGCCCGCATCGGGTGCCTGGCGGCAAAGGTCGGCGTAGGTGATCGGGCACATTCGCCCGCACCCACGCCCAGTCTGCTGCTGTCATTCGAGGTGGAGGTGGAGGTGGAGGTGGTATCGGGAATTGGCCTCTTTGTGGCCTGCCTCGGCCTCGGCCCCGGCCCCGACCACGCCACGATCTTGGCAGATGGTTAAGATCACGCCGCGTCCGAATTGCTTGGACCTCCATTTCGCGATCCAAATCACGGAGGCGGCGCAAAATCTCGAACAACTCCGGGGTGCCCCGGCAGTGGGCACAACGGTACCTCGATTGCTCCTCCCGAAGCCACCTTGCTATGCAAGCATAGTGGAAGATCTTTCGGCAGCAGGATAGGATACACCCATATCCTGGTGCCGAAACCGGCTCCAAGCAAATAGGACAGTCTTCCATTGCTAAAATAGGAGAATCCCAACTGTTAGTTTATAGTTTTGGTTATTGTTCAGTTGGATCTCCAGACGGGCAACGTAATTTCATCGAGAATTCTTGCTTTGTAGAATTTAGTGATGGAGCATGTGCTTTTCTAATACTTTTGCCGCTAATATTGGGACGGTAGCACTCTCCATAACGTCGGCGAATGACAGCTCTGCGAAACACAACGCATGAACAACTTCAAAGTACCTGTGGCGCTTTAAAGCCATCATGACATCTAGGTATCTATTCTTAATAACGGCGCTAATATCCAGGTCAATTGAAGTTGGAGTAGTACTGATCATATAAAGCGTTGCGGCTGGCACTAAATGTTCAAGTAAAAATGAACTATGTATCTTAAGTATTCCGCAGAGCTCTACAAGGCCATAAACGTCATGGATCTCGAAGGAAATTTGTGTATTATTACTGTCTTCCAATAGTTCCAAGAAGCAATCTACCACTTGCCAATTCGTAAAGTCCAAAATTAGAGGAGGCCAAAAACCATGATAATGAAAGTGATCTTGGTAGAAAAGTAGATAGGAATTAAAATATCCCGACACAGATGATAGTCTTGTGCAGATATGAGTGTCAAGCAATCTTGCGTAAGGTACTCTTCTAAGTTGCAACGCTACAGTGACATCATCCCAATTATCCATCCTTCTTAATCAACTTACAATGTGTGCAGCGACTATGGGGATGAGATTGTTGTACTACTGTTGGTGACTTGGAGTTGGACCTAAGTATGTGGAAAATCACGGCAATCAAGACAAGTTCAAGCAAACAGAATGCCGTTACGACGTAGAGGATTATTTGATCAGTATATGTGAAGATCTGATCCCGTATCTCATTTATGTCATCCCGTACCACATCAATGGTTGCCGTTAGTTGGTGATCGTAGAATGAGTAGAGTTGATTAAGATGATGGATTAGTGTTTTGTTGATCTTGACCGGCGTTATTTCCTGAAGTGACTTGTAATGCAGGTTAAGCATTAGTTCATTATCTGATTTCCAAGGAAAGAACTTTATAGTGTTAGCTGAGAAGATTGGTAAGGAGATGTGCATTTCCTTAGGACACTTCGAAAGTCCTGTTTTCATTCCTTCAAATGAAATGTTACATGGGAAATGCAGTACCATCAGCGGTGTTACATGAATAATGCCAGATGTAGTTGTTAGTTCGCCTGATGTAGTAGATAAGTACTCTCGTTCACCAAGATGGATTAGTGGTTGTAGATTAGTACATGGCACTGGTACGTGAAGTCTTGGATAGGTTAGTCTCACCCTCGGATTCCAAGGGAAACCAAGCCACTCCACGGCACTTATAGTTTTCAAAACATCCCTCGGGCAAAGGAACGCGTTTTTATTAGTAAAACATTTATCCAAAGCACTCCTGTGTAAAACGTGTTTTGACAAAGGGCAAGTAATCAATGCTAGATCTTCTTGCTTAACAGGACCCATAAAACATGATCCTGAGATATTAAACTTAATTGGAGTTAAATACTTGAGGACACAAAACGAATTTTTGGTTTTAATTTCAGGGATCGTTAGTAAAATGTTCAGATAAGCATTATCAGCATCATGTTCCACATCTACCAGAGGATCAGCTAAAACAGGCAGTTCACGCTCCAAAGCCTTAACAGTTAAACCTAAAATCGGATCATCTTTTAGTCGTGAAATTAATTGAGATGTTAAAAACTTAGGTAAACTCCTAAGTCCAACTAATTGTTCTTTTGACAATTTTGTCACTTGGTCCATCGTGTCCTGTATCTCAAAGAAACGTAATATGGAGGAGAAGGCTCTACTCAATTCCACAGAAAACTTAGACAGGAATTCCATTAGCAAATGGTTATTACAGTCAACCTTATTTGCGAAACGCGTTAGTTCTTTCTGCCAGTTTAAAAACGTTTTATCGATAATTCGCATATTACGATTCAAATCAGCTAATTTGCTGTTCATTGCATCTTCTATTTTAAACAGATAAACTACTTTTCCGTTTATAACTCGAATTAAGTGCTGTGAAATTTCCATGGCCGTAGTGATACTTCTTAATGTTTCTTTTAAATGTGCAACATGATTTGCCTCGCACTTATGTCCCGATACTTCATAAAGAGCCTTGAATAATCCCAAAACTCCAGCTGTGCAAAACCAACTAGACCTGGCCGTTCGTCTTCTAGTACCCTTTAACCAATGTAACTCATCAGTAGAAATTTGTTTGCACACTTGCAAAGCCCAAGTTTTACAATCAGCAACTGAGTCTCTATATGCTCTGCCACAAATCATTTTGGATGCGGTACCAGTTTCATACTGGAAGTACTTCGCTAGATAAGTGTCACACTCTATCAATGTAGAAAAACCTGGCAAAGAAGTCAATCTTTTGGTTGAACGCTGTATCTCTCTTATCGAATACAACAATTTTTCGAAAAACAGTGTTGCGAAAGTTGAACAAGAATGATTTGACATAAAATGTATTTTTCCAATCGGAACCGAAGTTAACTTAGTCGTTATATGTAGTAATTTAGTATCTTCGAAAAAGGTCAAAGGACGAGCACTATGACTAATTAATAAAGGGGAAGGGTAGAAAACAAATCTCTCCTCAGCTGAACCGAAATGCTGAGCAAAACAAAAATTGATGTTTCCGACAAAGAAAACCAACAGTATTATGAAATGACTTGGTTTCCCCGCGTGTAGCATATTAAATGAGATGATACCTACAATTATAAAAAGATCAATTATTGAGTAATTATATAGTAATTATACAGTAATGTTAGATTAAAATAGAGATCGTAACTTGATAAACCTGTTTACTTAAACCTTGATCCTTACGAGGCTTCTCTACAACTGTGCTACTTCCGTTTACTGACTCTTGTTTTCGTTCTGAATTTTTGATTTGCGTGCATAAAATTGTTCAGTAATACCTCACTTAGGATGTTCTCACGCGGTTCCCAAGTTTTACTACCATCGCTCCACAACACAAGATACTCAGTTTTGCCTTTCTTGTTCTTTCTTTGCTTCAATAATTTAGTAGCCGCAAAAACTTCAACATTATCAATAACAATATCTTGGCTATGTTCTTCCCTGTTAGTATTTTCTTGTGGAGGCTGTCCTTGTGAGGAGTTAACTACACTTTGAGATTCAGATTCACTTTGATTTGCTTCTATGGGTGTTTCAATTACAGAATCACTCAATTGTTCGGCAGTGACTGGTCGCGTTTCTGTCGCAGTTTCTGTGTTTGTTTGGACGGACTTATTACTAAAGTCACTTGACTCCTTTAAGGTATTTCCCGAATGGTCAAAACTATCCTCAGGTAGATCGGACGCTTCTAAATATGGTTCATAAGGCTCATCCTCTTCTGGGGGTTCGATTGGCCTAGCGTCTGGGTCCCAAACTGGTTTCATCCTGTTCGCGTGAACAGAAAACTTCAGACGACGATTTTCCATATCTCTAACAAAGAAATGAACTTCTGATAAAACTTCTACAATTCTGTAAGGACCATGCCATAGATGTGCTAGCTTCCTAGATTTGCCTTTTGCAACTTTTGGGGTATAGATCCAAACTAAATCTCCCACCGTGAATGACCTTTTTTTAGCATGTTTATCATATTGGAGCTTCATGGCTTGTTTCGCGCGCAGTATGTTTTCACGCGCAACTTTCTGGCCGAACTCAACATTTTCAACAACTCGTCTAAAATGCTCCCTTACGTTAGATGCTAAATTTTCGGGCGGCAGTAATTTCGTGTCAATTGGCAAAATCGGCCGTCTTCCGTAGACCATTTCAAAAGGTGAAAGACCAGTTGTCTCATGAATTGAAGTTCTATATGCAAACAACACAGGTCCAATAAAACGATCCCAAGTTTTCTGATTTGTGTCTACGTATTGTGACAAGCTTTGCAAAAGAGTTGAATTAAACCTCTCAACCATTCCGTCGGTTTGCGGGTGATAACTTGATGTTTGGATACGTCTAATCTTAAAGATATCATAAACAGCCTTGAGGAAAGCAGATCTGAAATTCTTCCCTTGATCTGTGAGGACTATTCGTGGTGCCGAATGGGTTGCAATAAAGTCGTAAACAAAAACTTCTGCAATCGTTTTAGCTTCCATATCTGGCAATGCATAAACTTCTGGGTATCTGGATAAATAATCCATTATACAGAGAATGTATTTATTGCCGTTTTCTGACGTAGGCAGAGCTCCCAAAATATCCATTCCGACCATATGAAAGTTCCCTTCGAGCATTAAAATCGGACTTAGTGGAGCAGTCATATTTGTCTTAGGTGATTTACGCATTTGGCAATCCTGACAAGATCTACACCAATGCTCTACATCTTTAAACATGCCCATCCACCAGTATTTACGCTTAAGAGATTGATACGTTTTCTTTGAAGAAAAATGACCTCCAGTCAAATGATCATGGACATTAGACAAAAGCTCGTAACGCATTTCCTTGGGAACAACTAATTGTGAAATTGGTTCGCCATTTGGATGTTTGTTTTTAGGGTCTAGGCGATACAAAAGTTCTCGTTCGCCCAAGAAAAAGTTGTCTTCCATCAACAAAATACGACGAGCTAGCTTATCATCAGCTGGTAAACGACCATTCTGAAGAAACAAAATTACATCTGATAATTCACGATCTTTTCGTTGTTTGTCGTAAATTTCGCTAAAAGTGAAGGTTTCCTTTTCGATAGAGAATAACTCGCATTTATTATAGGTACGTCTGCTTAAACCATCAACATTACCGCTAGATTTCCCCGGTCTATAAACAATGTCAAAATCATACTGCTGAACTAACAAAGCCCACCTCGCTAATCTACCATGAGGATTCTTAATGTTCATAAGCCACTTCAAAGCATTGTGATCCGTGTGTGCCGTAAATTTTCTGTCATGTACATAATGAGAAAAATGCTTAATTGCTTCAATCAGAGCTAAACATTCCCTCTCCGTGGTTGAGAACTTTAACTCAGTAGGCGTAAAACTTCGACCGTTATAAGCAATGACATGTTCACGACCTTCATCGTCAAATTGGGCCAAAACCATGCCCATTGCAGTTGATGAGGCATCGGCCATGATATGAAATTGCCGACTGAAATCAGGAAAAGCTAAAATAGGTGCTGAAACTAAAGCTCGCTTGAGCTTGTCAAAAGCTTCATCACAAGAAGCTGTCCACTCAAACCTGACCCCTTTCCTAGTTAGGTCATTAAGTGGTCTAGCCATAACTGCAAAATCCTTCACAAAACGTCTGTAATAATTTGCGAGGCCCAGAAAGCTTCTGAGCTGGGTTAACGTTTTTGGCACCGGAAATTCTGAAACCGCTTTGACTTTGTTTGGGCAAGGTTCGATTCCTTCCGTCGTGACAATGTGGCCTAAGTATTTCAGCTGTGTTTTCGCAAATTCGCACTTTTTAGGATTTAACGTTAGATTTGCGTCACGCATTCGCCGAAAAACTTCTTCCAAATGAAGTAAATGTTCTGCTGGAGACTTTGAAAATATGATTATGTCATCTATGTAAATCAGAGCATAGCGATATTCTAATCCTCTAAGTACATGTCCCATAAGCCTTTGAAAGGTCAGAGGTGAGTTTTTGAGTCCAAAGGGCAATACCTGAAATTGCCACAGAGAGTTATGCGTGACAAAAGCAGTCTTCTCGCGTGATGATTCGTCTACCTCAATTTGCCAGTAGCCACTTTTCATGTCTAATGAAGTAAAAACTTGACTACCGCAAAGGCTGTCCAAAATATCTGATACGCGGGGTAAAGGAAAACTATCTGAAATCGATAATTTATTTATTTTTCTAAAGTCGACACAAAATCGCATAGAATTATCAGCCTTTTTTACTAAAACGACTGGGCTAGCCCATGGAGAAGTAGAAGGTTCGATTATATTGTTTTCAAGCATTTCATTAATTTGCCGATCTATTTCTTGCTTCTTTTCTGGTGTAGTACGATATGGTCTTTGTTTAACTGGCCTATGTTGACCTGTGTCAATCACATGCTTGACAACTGAACAACGACCTAATTGGCTTATCTTAGAGGCAAAACAATCCCGGTATTTATACAAAAGATCTTTTAGCTTACTCTTATCAGACTCTGAAAAAGCACATTCCGAAAGGTCCGGAAGTTCAAAAGCATCGTCTTTATTGTGTGGATTCGGTTTCGAGTCTGACAAATTATTCCGTTTCAGTTCTGATGCATACTCAGGTTGCTCACCAGTCACGCTTCCAAGTTCATAAGTTTCAATATTATTGTCTACTACCGAAAGAGAACCCAAATTTGTGTGTCGGTAAATTTTGACTGGTTTAATGGTTGGATTCATTAAACGAACAGGTACTGTATTTTCCGAAGAGATTTTTACAAGTTCCGCAGCTCCTACAATTGAATAACGCTCAGGTAGGTCTAATCTGCTTGTGATTAAACCAGTTGTGTTATCCTCAAAATTCCCCTCAATGTTTGCTTCGATTAAAACTTCCGACTCAGGTGGTAAAACAATGGTAGTTTTTGCATGAACCGAAAACTCGTCCTGTTCGTCACAAAATTCTGTGTTCAAATTTTCAACTGGGGCAAATGGCAAATCAACTTCGTAAGGTGTAAAGGTTACAGAACTTGTTTCAAAATCAATTTGTGCTTTAAAATTTGTCAAAAAGTCTCTACCAAAAATTGCGTCAAATGACAGGTTCTTAATGATATAAGTCTCAAACGGATAATGATCCCCATCTATAACGTAATCAATTACTGTTTTTCCCATAACCTCTAATTGTTCCCCACTAACAGTTTTAACGTTTGGTAATTGACTACTACAAAAACACAAGTTCAATTTGTCTGCAAGGGCCTTAGTAATACAAGTTAGCGCTGCACCGCTATCTAGCAAAAATTCAATATCCATATCACCTATTTGTCCCTTAACCGTTAAGGAATTACCATTATTAGAAAAATGTATTGCGCTTACACTCTCATCTTCACATTCAGAAGAGCTCCTGGAAACTTGACTTTGAACTTCAACACAAACTTCAGCCATTATGACAGCATCCTCTAGCTGTTTCTTATTTTCCTGAATATTCATAACAGCATCTCTTGGCTGTTTATTAATTTCTTCGATACTCGTTTTGTCTTTTGAGAACTGTTGGCCAACAGATTTTTGCTCAAGTTTTTCTCTACTCGAGTCTTCACAAAACTTATCATTTTCACATTTTAAAACTCCGTGCGTAAAATTTCCGTCCAAAGTTTGGGACTCATGCCATTCTTTTTCAATCGGACATGGCATCTCCGTTTCAACTTTGTTAACGCACAACTCCTCTTCTTCTGAAGGAGTTAATATTTCATCACTAACTTCTTTACATGGCTGAGTACAATTTTCAAGTTCAACAAACGTTTTGGTTTCCATCTGCGCATTACGATTAATACTTCCGTCTTTACTTCTTTCACGGACACTTAGGTTTGTAAACGACTTCTCACTTGTTTCATCATTATTAGAGGCCCCCGCCTTACGTGTTTTCAATTTACCAGACGCGACAGGGGCCCTTACAAGTTTCCCTGTTGTGGACCCCTTTGAAATTGACGTTGTTGTTGAAATCTTTGGCGCGATCTAACGGGATACATTTGTGGTGGAATTCTAGGATCTCTCTGTACATTTTGCTGCAGAGGTTGTTGTTGCGGGAGGTACCGGGATCGATGCCCGGGTTCTCCACCAAATGTTAGATAGGTACTAGGATCTTCTCAAGTTTTTCTCTTGTTTATTGAACATGTGGGACTAGCTCACAAAAACTCACTCTACAGAGGCCGATCGAGCCCTTCTTTTATATCCTAGATCCAGACGACAGCCCGTGGGGTAAAAGCAATTTTTGACAATTTAAGAGTATTAAATTATGAAGAGAAGAAAATAACAATCGTTAAATTAGCCAAAGTCAATCAGTGTAGACGTTTAACTCTATAAACAGTGACGGGCTGTTTCATGTTCTAGGACTTACAGTAAAAATAGAAGAATGACAAAGTTTACAAAATTAGAGAAACTAAGTGCGCATGTCCTAAAAGACAACGTTACTACAAGGCTGACTAACTGCGCATGCCTTAAAGGACAGCGTGACTACAAAATTTTCATTCATGATCATACAACGGATAAATTGTCCCACCAACATCAAGAGGGGTTGTTGGTTTACAAGTTCGGGCTGACAAACTTAACTTTTACAAAACTATAAAGCCTCCCGAGCTTGTAAACTCGGCTGTTTTCTACTGCGCAATCAAAATTGCTGAGACCGCTTGATTTTGGTGTACAAGAGGTTACAAAGTTGTTTACGAATATAATTATAGTATCCAGACCTGTTCGAGCTCTCGAAAGCAGACACCTGTTATATCGCTGAAGGAGATTCCCGCAAAAAGGCGTCCACGCCCTAAAGACAAACACTCATTTTCGTTTCCTAAATTTGGCTAACTTTTGAGTGTGCCTAAAAATAACCAATGCCAATGCCAAGGCCAAACAGGTCTGCAATGTGTTACAATTATATATTGTTAAAATTTGTAACGTAACACTGCCTTTCGCCATATCATTCTGCTTGCTATCATTCTGCTTGCTAAAATACTGTTCATTTTTCTTTTTATTTAATGGCTTTTTATGTGTTCTTGTATTGGTCGTTCAAAAATTTAAGTTAAGCTTATAAAATTAAAAGTCGTACGGCTGGTTTAGTTTGACTTTCGCTTCGTCTCCTCCATTTGTATTTTTGTTTTATTTAACTTTGTTTGAAAATGCCATATAATAAACAACTTACTAACCTCGTTTGCTCGGGCAGTACGGAAAAATTCCAGACTTCGGGCTGAAATTTCTGCTTTACGAACCTCGCCCAGAGGCTCGGTCCGTAAAGCAGAAATTTCATCCCTCAGTCTGGAATTTTTCCGTACTGCCCTCGCGCTCGGTTAGTAAGTAGTTATTATTATTTATATATTTATGTATTTTATATTATTCATTATCTTTGTATCTACCATTATCCCTATATTTTATTGTATATATATTTTTAATTGTACAGAATATGTAAGTTTACCGTGTAATGCGCTTTTCATCATTATATGTAAAAAGCGCAATATAAATCAATAAATTATTATTATTATTATTTCACACATCATCTCATGTACACAATATGTAATTTCTATATAAACAGCAGGAACAACACTTTATATTGTATGGCAACATGGGAGAGGAGAGGGGGCAATGAACCTGGAAATGTTCAGGGGGAAACAATATTTTCTGTGAAGGGAACAAATACTTGTGGTGCCTTTATTGTGTGTTGCAATGTTGTGGCTGTGTTCTAGTGCTTTGTTTTGATGTAAACTTTGTGGTCTGTGCAAGCAGGTGGGAAATTTGTATAGAGCATGCGCTCGTCAAAGTGAGGCAAGGCTTGTGAGTTTATGCTAGCTTCGAAAACTTCGCATTCCTGGCAAATTTTCGTGCGGGCAGGTTAATTCGTTCTTTGTTCTGTTGCATCGGCACGGATTATTTGTTGCGGTCAATACTGCCTAACAAAATAAGTTTTGCATGATTGAACGTCAAGAAGTAAACTAAGCCCAATTTCATGTCGAGTGAAGGTATAGATGGCCCTCAAAATATACCAAGACAATTTTTTCAGCCGATGAAACTTGAAAAATAGGTCGGTTTCAATGCAACAATGAACCTCTGAAGTTTGGTTCTGGTGCAAAAGCTAGTTTCTCGAATATGTTCATATTTTGTATTTTTACACGCAGCTTCTGTCTGGAACAAAGTAACAACAAAATCATAAAACCCTGATCGCCCTGAGGGCTGAACACATAGAAACATATACCTTTAAACATATACCGTAAAAATATCCAGGGTGATCGTGGTTCTTAAGTTTGATACTCATATCTTGAACGTGTATTCGTACCAAGTTCCCGGCAAATGTTGCGTGTAAAAATACAAAATATGAACATATTCGAGAAACTAGCTTTTGCACCAGAATCAAACTTTCGCAGGTTCATGCATTTAAACCGACCCGAAGTTTCATTGGCTGAAAAAATTGTCTTAGTATATTTTGAGGGCCGTTTATACCTTCACTCGACATGAAATCAAGCTTTGTCTACTCCTGACATTCTATCATGCGAAACTTCTTTTGTTAGGCGGCCTCAAAGAAATAATTTAACCGGAGCATGAAATTTGCCAGGAATGCGACGTTTGCACAAACTCGCAAGCCTGCCCTCTTGGCTGCGCCCGCACTCATTTGTCGGCGTCGAAAAATTTCCCACCTGCTGTCTCCATCATAGCTGGCAAAGGTTGGAATTCAAGGACGTTTTAGCCATGTTTTCAAACTCATGTTTATGATTACCTTGAGCGTACCATACTCTGTCTGGTGCAGTAGATCAAGATGTTTTTTAATTTGTGATTGCAGGTGTTAGAAGGTGTTTTACCACGAGCAAAAAGTAGACAAAAAACAACAACTATACCTCGTAATCCAACGCAGCAATGTCCTGGACTCCCCCAAAGTCGAATGTGCGCTTTCCAACAGGAGCAGGGCTCTGTGGAAAAGATGGTGCTCGACCTTTACTTTTTTGGCCACTAGCCTCAGGACAATGAACAACAACAAGCAAAGGCTGAGATTTATGTTAGACGCCGTGAAAAAATGGTGTTTTGCTGACGTTTCGAGGGTTAGCCCTTCGTCGGATTCATGTTTACGTCCCCGCCGACCCAGACCACCTAGTTTTCCCGTAAAACTAGTCATATCATAGCCTCACTCAAAGTTCAGAGTTTTCTGGCCAATGTCGCCGAAATTCGTATCAGAAGAGGATCTACCGACACTTCCAAATAAGTTAAATACCCCCAAATTTGGTTTTGGCCATGAGCATTTCAAAAATGACTGGTTTGTTCAGGGTATTATTGATATGTTAAATTTTAAGTTTACCTTCGACTTTTAAAGCCAAAAGTAGCCTGGCTGATATCAGATCAATTCTGGCTTTAAGATTATATAGTAGTCAAAACTAAATTTGAACCCTAAAGAAACACTAAACAATTTGCAATAAAAGAATTTGTTATTGTCATGGAACAAATTATTCAGATTATTCAATTATTCAAGTCCCCCCTTGGAGAATTCTGCCAAAAGGTTTAAGTTACATGTTTTGATGAGTCGTTCTGTCAAAAGACCAGCGTAAAAATGGCGGTCAATTGAGAATTCAGGCTACATTTTAGTCATGATAATTACTGTAGGTACCTCATCCTCTTCAGATGACAGATCTGCCATAAGGTTCAGGTTAATATGGTCTCCCAATCCTGTGTTGAGAGTTATTCCCAGTCCCTCATTACTTTCATCAAGATCTGGCTCATTAGTCTTGCTAGGCTGTGGAACAGTAATAGACCAAGTATGTTGAGGAATGTGACATATAGTGTGCATGAACAAGGAAATTCTTCATGATCACAAAGAAACTGAGTTGTTACTACCAATACATCTGTAGTGTTATTAACAATATGGGTCTCAACAATACACAAAAGTAAGATTTGCCTGACCTATGGACTTGGAATAAAAAAGAATTCCAACTGAGAGGTCATTGGTTTGTCGCCTCTTCCAAAATATGTGAAAAACAGAAGAACTCAGCTGAGTGGCCAGTGAACCACGTCATGTTAGAGGGCAGAACTGTAAACAGTTAACCACCACTTACATAGCAACTATATTTTTGTACCTAGTATGAACAATCGTAGGCAACATGCCTAAAAAAA